>CM030365.1:208458295-209058295 GCA_017893485.1 Hemerocallis citrina
GCGTTTTTGGGAACAACGGCCTACGCTATAAAATTTCGATAAATTTTTATATAAATTTTATAACCTAGGCCGTTGTTCCCAACAATGGCCTAGGTTATAAATATTGAAAACAAGGCCGTTGTTCCAAACAACGGCCTATGATTCAATTTTTTATAACCTAGGCCGTTGTTCCCAACAACGGCCTAGGTTATATTATTTTTTTTAGAATCTGTTCAGCGAAGAGTTATTTGGGACGAAATTCCCAAAATAACCCTCCGCTCAACAATTGAAACAGGTTATGGGGAGGCAGATCTGAGCCATCGATCGCGATCATGATCGATCTGATAGCTCAGATTGCTGTTTTCCAAACCCGTGAAAACAAACCCGTTATCAACTGAGCATATCCATATATATATATATATATATATATGGTGTGGCAAAGTGGTAAATTAATTGAAAGAAAAGGGGGGGGGGGCATGGTAAAGAAATGCAACTGAGCTGAAAGCTGTTGCTTTCGGGGTGCTTCCGTCAGCATTGGCTGACGTGGCAGGACTATGAGGAGCCCACCCGGGGTTTTGTGGAGACAGTTGTGTGTGCTGTCTTCTACTGATGTGGGCATCGGGCCCACGTTTGGAGCTCTGTGCTCACGGAAGAAGAGGAGAGAAGATATGAGGATTTATCCCACATCGTGAATACAAATAAAATATATAATAATAAATAACATAGCCTATGATCAAGATTCACCAATTCGGTTAACCATCTTTTGAGAGGTAGCCTGTGGTGGGCAGTTGTACTATACTATAAATAATTTGTCTGATAAATTGTATAAATTTTCTGAGTCTGGGGCAGGGGCGTTACAGGTGTCTCGTACAATCTCTACAAGCTTTGTAGGATCGAAAAATCTTGGACAAGTGTTTCTATGCTCTATGTCCATGAAGTGGCATCTATTATGCCGTCACTATAATGATATGAGCGAGACCACAATGTTCAATTACCGTTGAGAAGTGGAGTGCCTCAGAGTAGGTGAAGTTCGTGTGGAGGGCAACACCTCAGTGTTAATGCCTACTAAGGTGTGCCCTTGAGGGGCATACTAATTGGAGAAAAAAGTGGTAGATAGATTCAACTTGCTAAAGAAGCCACTGAACTGAGTTCGTTTGAAGGTAGAGAATGAAAGAGTCTAGATAACTTTGATCACACAGTATTGATAGCACGATATGCAATCCAATATGGAGATTGTTGGGTGTATGTCTTGCATGCTTGGGTTTGATGATAAAAAGAAGATAAAGAGAGAAGGAAGAACAAAGTGTCATCTTGAGAAAAAGTAGCAACATCAGCAAGAGCAACAACAGACCATCAATTGAAAGCACAATCTCTCGGGATTGACTTGAGAGTATTGCGGTCAACTGCCCCTTTGGACATTTGACCGCTGACTGTAGCTAAAGCGGATAATAGGCTTAGGTCGGGTGATCTTTCGGGCTCATCATCTACTTCAAGTCAGATCATACGGCTCCTATCGTGTGTCTCATTATTTATGATATATTGGACGGCTAATGTATCAAGACTACAACCTAGGGTTTCTCTAGATCTCTATATATTATTGTATTAGCCTCCTTTGAGAGGCAAGAAAGAGAAAAACCTTCTTAATCGTTGGTACCAAAAATAAAGCAGCGTCGTTTGTTTTGTCTAATGACATTTCTTTTACTTAAAGCTTAATTCCGGATTAACAGAGTCCTTTATTGTAAAAAAAACAACTAAGAGAGTTCTACATTGTAAACAACAGATTATCTTCTAGTGAAGCTTGAGAGATATATAAGTTCTTTGTGCGATTGTAATACTTTGTATGTTCTCTAGTTGAATAATATTTTTCTTATTTCTCCGTCGGATTAGGCCTAGACAAACCGGGACAAATCATTGTGTGCTTGGTTTGATCTACTTGTTTGATTGTTTGTCATCAGATTTGTTGCTTCTAAACTCAGCAACGAATTCCTAACAATTTGTATTAGAGCTTTCGTTAATGCTAACATCACAACCATAGGATTTCATAAAAAAATTATCTGAGATTCAACGAGTTCACCTTTCTTCTACAAATGCCATTTTCCAAACAAGCCTTTACGCATTTATTCATTTCCCGGCTTATGCATCTCTTTTTCCAACAGGACAAGTATACTAGATTACAATTGTAATAATCTTGATTTCTATGTTACAAATGTCCAATTTTACTAGGTTCTAAATATAAAATCTAGGTCAAATACTGGGAAAATACTCCCACCCAAAGCAAATAGGGATGGGTTAGATTTGGAAGTGATGAGAGAAGACTTTCCTTCTCTCTTTGTCTGCTTAAACAATCAAGGGAAGAAAAAAGACAAGGAAAAGAAGTAATAAAAGAGATGGAAAAAAGAACGGGAGAGAGAAAGAAAGAGAGAGAGAGATGATGCTAGTGGTGTAGCATGGATTTGAAAGCAGTGAAAATTAGAAGATCAAATCTGTATAGTTGAACAAGAAAATAAGTATGGTTCTTTAGTTAATGTGAATGGTGATTCATATGCTTCGTTTATAATTTTATTCATTAATTTAATTTGTGATTTATAAAATTGCATGAATACTTGTATTTAATTATTTATGTAGTATGGGATGCGTAAATTATTAGACAAGTACTGAATTTATAATGTGCATATTATATAATTTTATTTTCATTCATTTAATTTGTGATTTATGAAATTGCATGAATACTTGTATCTGATTATTTACATAGTATGATATACGTAAATTATTAGACAAGTATTGGATTTATAATGTGCATATTGTATTTTAAAAGTGAAGAATTGTTCTTAAATTTATATGTTGTAAGAGAATTTGTATTTGATGTTATTTTTCGAGTTTTTACGAAGTTTTGGGTATTTTATTGTTTTTTATGGTAAATGTTGAACTAACTAGGCGAAAGCTTACCTCCATCACAGTTTGTGTGTAGGATTAGGGTGTAGATCATAAAGTCATTGATATTTCGGATTGAAGGTTATAGTAGGTATTCCCAAATATTTGATTATTGTACAGATATTGTATCATGTACTGAGAATTAATTGTTGGCCAATGCTTCCAATTTGTATGTGCTCGGGCTCGGGGGCATTACAACAACTCTTCACAATCAAGACTAGATTTACTCAAAGTCTTGTTTTAATCATTTGCAATCTCATTCCATTATCCTTTTTCGCAACATGAACATATATGGGCCTGTTTGGTTACCTTTTGAGAGCCCATTTTGTGAAAATATTTTGTCAGTTTTGCGTTTGGTTAGGGTTTCATTTTGGCATCCTTTGAGAAAACTTTTCGAACCCCCATTTTCTCTTATTCGCTTTTTCCCCCTTCCTCTCTCTTCTTTGACGCCGAATCCCCCTAATCCCCACCCTGCTCTTCTTCTCCATTGCCTTCAAATCCCTACTAGCTCCCTCCTCAAAGCTCCGATCTTTCTGTTGTTTCTCCACCGCTGCCGCCGCGTCAAAGCCCCTCCTTTCCTTACCCAGATCTGAAAGCCTCTCCTTTTCCATACCCAAAGTCGAAGACTCTTTTCTCTCCAGATCTGAAAGCCCTTCCTCTATTTTCTTTTTCCCCCTTCCTGTTTCTTCGTTGACAGCCGACTTTTCCCCCTTCTCACCCCGCACAACGCTCGGATCTATTGATGGTCTGTGAGACCAGATCTGCTTTTAGAAGAAGGTGTAATCGACAACGCTGTAGTAGAATCCAACGTCGGCTGAGGGAATCTGTCGGAGACAACTTCTTGAGGTTTGAAAAACAACAAACCAAGGTATGATTCTGATCGAATTAATTTTTTTGCTTCCAAATTAGTCTGCTGTTTTGGGTCGTTTGTTATTTCCAAATTTTGTTGGAAAAAATTTCCTTTTTTTGACGAAATTTTGGCTGCCGGTTTACTGATCTGAGGGAGCCTGAACAAATTTTTTGCTCCGGTTATTTGGAGATGATCAATACTGATTATCAAGTATGATTTCGATTTGTTTATTCCAAATCTAAAATTAAAAATTCTTACTTCTAATACTGGGGCTATACTCAATTGAGGCTTTTTTTTTGTAGCCGAATTGAATTTCGGACTGATGTGTTTTGACCCTACGGCGACGTCGCTTTTGTTAGTAGTTGAAATTGGATATTTCAATTAGACAGGATTAATGATGGTGGCTGAACTAGAATTGGAGTTTATTTTTTTAAATTTGATTTCTATTGCACTGGGGGTGGATAGTACACACCATCTACAAGTGTTGTAGTAACGCCAAATTAATACTGTTCACTGTTAATGTTTTACCAATTGATGAATGTTATTTTATATTTGATCGTTAAGGGAAAGGAGATTGAGATGGAGAGTGATCTTGGGCTTTGGCCAGCATGTAATGTGCATATATTTATTGAGGTTATGGAGGCCGAGGTTGATAGAAATAGTTTGAAAAGTGCGAAATTTGATGCAAGACAATGGTCTCAATTGATGGCTTCTTTGAACCAACAATGTAATCGTGCATACACGCTTAAACAAATAAAAGAAAATGTGGGCGACTTAAGATGCAGTGGAGAGCGTTTCACGATTTGAAGAATCAAAGCGGTATGGGTTGGGATGAAGAGAATCAGACAGTGACTTGCGAAAAAGATGTATGGGAGGCATATGTCAAGGTTCACATATAAATTTTTTATTTTTTTAACCTACTGTGGGATTATCATCGTAATATACTTATTATTGACTTTAATACTTGTAAACTGACAAAACATTAATTTATAAATAGGCACACCCCAAAGCTTCAGAATTCAAAACGAAGGGTTTGGCCAATTATGATGTGGTGACCAAAATTTTTGCTGATTCTACTGCCGAGGGTTTACTTTCTAGGGCTTCATCTCAAAGGGTATATGACTCCGATGAGGAACGAAGGGTCAACCTTGAGTTCTCCCACCCCACTCCCCCAAATGCACCACATGTAAATTTGGTTGATGATGATGATTGGGAACCAATGCATTCGGGGTCTCATAAGAGACGCTCTAATGGGTCTAGCGGTCGAGCAACAAAAAGCTCAAGAACGGATGTTGCTGTTGATGCCAATGCCGAAAAGTCTATTGCTAAAGCAGAATATTATAAGAAGAAGGCCAGCAATCTTGATTGCTTCGTCCCAGACGATCAGTCGTTCATTGACAATGCCATGTTAATACTAAATGGTTTGGATGGGCTTGATGAAGATATGATCGATGTGGCACTGGAGAACATAATTCAAGACCCAAATTGGCGTAGAAGCTTTGTTCTAATGAATCCGGAGTGGAGAGTAGGGTGGTTACGCAGACTTGCGAAAAAATAATTCTAATTTATTAAATTCGATAAAAATTCATTATGTATTATTTAAATGTAGCAGTTTATTGACATATTTCTGTATTAGTAGTTTGGTGAATCTGTGTACAGGCACAATGAGTTTAAAGGGCTATGGTAACGGTTTTTAGCTTTAGCTGCACTCGCTTTCCTACATTCTTGCTGTTTTTTGAATGCTTATATTTAACTTTGGTAGACAACAATTTTATCAGTTGGTGTTATTATTTATATGACCTCTATTATGTTCATAGAGTATTTAAAATTGATGAAGCATTCTTTATGCAAATGTATTCTAATTTTTACAGTGTTCTGTACTATTGCACTTCCTACCATACTGATGGACTCTTCAAGTAACATGTCGTCAAGTTCTGATGAATCCGATCTTGAGGACTTGTTCTTTCTTCAAAAGATGGAACAGTTTTATAATAATAAAAGTCTCAATTCCACGTACAAACTATCAGGTCGTAAATACCTACAAGAAGTCTTAGACGGTCCACCGGCCAAATTCTTTTGGGTGTTTCGCATGAATAAGGACTATTTTTTGGCTTTGTGTCAATTTATAATAAATGGCAACTACCTTCAGGAAACGCCCGAGGATATACAAAGAAGGCGTATATCTCATCATGAAAGTGTTGCCATTTTTTTGTTCATTGTCGCTCATAGTAATGGAATGGGGCTTGCATGTGGTCGGTTTGATCATTCATTGGAAACAATCCAAAGACATTTCACTGATGTGTTGAAAGGTTTGGTAAGAGCATCAAGAGTTCTTATCAAACACCGAGACACGAATGTTGTACATGAAAAGATCAGTGGTTCCCCAGACTTCTATCCATGGTTTAAGGTATTTTGTGCATTTAATGTTTAAAACCATTTATTCTAATGATTCAAATGTGTTCAATAAAGTAGTAGCTTTCTTCCTCAATAATGTAGGGAGCTATTGGTGCTGCCGATGGTACCTTAATACCCGTTACCATACCCGCTAGCCGACAAAACAGTTGTCGCGGTCGAAAAGGCGATATATGTCAAAATGTGCTGGCCATTTGTGATTTTGACATGATGTTCACTTTTGTTTATGCGGGCTGGGAAGGAAGCGCTAATGACTCCCGCGTAATACATAGTGCATTAGCAAATAGATTGTTGCCAATCCCGCTCGATGATAAGTACTACTTGGTAGATTGTGGGTACACAAACATGCCAGGGTTTTTAGCTCCTTACCGCGGGGAGCCATATCACTTGCAGGATTTCCAACCACCTAACCATGCACCCACCCAATATAAGCAACTTTTCAACAAACAGCATGCTAGGCTGCGAAATGTCATAGAACGAACCTTTGGTGTGTTCAAAAAAAGGTTTGCCATTTTCAAGACTATGCCCAATTACTTCTACACTAGACAAGTTATGATGGTACCAGCATGTTGTGCAGTCCATAATTTTATACGTAAGTATTCCGCGGATGATTCATTGTTTTCAGATTTAGAAGGTGAACAAAATAATCCCCTACAAAATCAAGATAATGCTTCCACTTCTCAACCTTTGGATATGTCATCTGCTCAGTTGAATCACATGAATAATAAAAGAGATCAAATAGTTATGGCAATGTGGAATGATAGACATTGATGTAAGCATTAGCATGTACTTGATGATGATATGCTTTGTGTTGTTGTAATATATGGTTGTAAATGCAATGATCTCATTTGTAGCCCATCTATTTTGAAAGTCACGTATATTAATGATTTAAGCATGTGATCTATGATGATATATTTTTATGGATGCAGGTTGTGGGACACATCATGTGCCAGTGAGTTTGGCTGGAAATGATGGATATGGTACATTCTGATCCAGTTTTTTATTAAATTTTGACGTTAGAAGACAACAATATATTGCTACCGTATATTCCCATTATACTGACTAAATGAATGATGTATTCAACTATGGGTGACGGATGGGGTGGGCACAAGACATTAGTAGTAGCTGGCGTGGCATTTTTAAAAAATGCAGCTCTACACTAATCATGATGATGCTACGGCTAATTAGGGATATGATGAAGATATATTCTGATCCTATATAACATTATTGGTGATACTTTTGTGATTGACTACTAGAATTCAAATTATGGATATGATGATGATATATTCTGATCCTACAGTTCTTATTTGGGATAATGACAACCTTGTTGATGTTGTCCTGAACCTACAACAGTTGTTATCTTATATTTGGAGTAATGACAACTTTCAAAATAACCATGTTGTTACTAATATATAAACTGAAACAAAGTATCAAAGAATACAACCCAGTTAGGATAATCTCCTATGATTTCAAAATAACCAATACAATGGTTTCAAAATAACCATGTTGTTACTAATATATAGCAGGTGATAATCTCCCACCATGATGGGCATCAATACTGATCACATCATTGTACTGGTTTGTGTACACAGTATGGAAATTACAACCCAGTTAAACTGAAACCTTCCTCATAACCAGAAGAAGTCATCACAATTTTGAGGTAGCCATCAGAATATGTTGGAATTTGACAAATAAGGCAATCAATGGATATGATGAATTTTGTAATGGATACTACACTTTCAAAATTTGGAAGTGATGATGATATATTCTGATCCTTTAATACTCTTTGGAGTAATTATTGTTGTTTGCTTTAAAAGAAAATAATAACTGGGTTGTATCAGTTTGTGATGACATTTTCTGTGATTTGAGGAAGGTTTCAGTTTAACTGGGTTGTAATTTCCATAATGTGTACACAAACCAGTACAATGCTGTGATCAGCATTGATGCCCATCATGGTGGGAGATTATCAGCTGCTGAGATGGTTTATATATTAGTAACAACATGGTTATTTTGAATCGCATGTATTGGCTATTTTGAAACCATAGGAGATTATCCTAACTGGGTTGTATTCTTTGATACTTTGTTTCAGTTTAACTGGGTTGTAATTTCCATACTGTGTACACAAACCAATACAATGATGTGATCAGTATTGATGCTCATCATGGTGGGAGATTATCACCTGCTATATATTAGTAACAACATGGTTATTTTGAAACCATTGTATTGGTTATTTTGAAACCATAGGAGATTATCCTAACTGGGTTGTATTCTTTGATACTTTGTTTCAGTTTAACTGGGTTGTAATTTTCATACTGTGTACACAAACCAATACAATGCTGTGATCAGTATTGATGCCTATCATGGTGGGAGATTATCACCTGCTATATATTAGTAACAACATGGTTATTTTGAAACCATTGTATTGGTTATTTTGAAACCATGGGAGATAATCCTAACTGGGTTGTATTCTTTGAAATTTTGTTTCAGTTTAACTGGGTTCTAATTTCCATACTGTGTACACAAACCAGTACAATGCTGTGATCAGCATTGATGCCCATCATGGTGGGAGATTATCAGCTGCTGAGATGGTTTAAATATTAGTAACAACATGGTTATTTTTTGAATTGCATGTATTGGTTATTTTGAAACCATGGGAGATTATCCT
The DNA here is from genome assembly GCA_017893485.1 of Hemerocallis citrina. Classification (NCBI taxonomy): domain Eukaryota; kingdom Viridiplantae; phylum Streptophyta; class Magnoliopsida; order Asparagales; family Asphodelaceae; genus Hemerocallis; species Hemerocallis citrina. The sequence goes on from CM030365.1 coordinate 208,467,133, forward strand.
AACTGGGTTGTATTCTTTGTTGAAGGTTTCAGTTTAACTGGATTGTAATTTCCATACTGTGTACACAAACCAGTACAATGTTGTGATCAGCATTGATGCCCATCATGGTGGGAGATTATCAGCAACTGATGGCTGCTGCTGTTGGCTTCTGATACTTGTGAAGGATGTGATGGCTGCTGATGGTCTTATGTAATGGCTGCTTCGGGCTTTGCAATTTTTCTGTCAGTTTCAAAATGTAAAATATCGATAGAGTGTACAATTACCTTCCTATGATGAGTTCTGATGCTGCTAATGGCATATGATGGACACTGATGGATTGGAATTGATTTTTTTTTTTTGCTTTATAAGAGGTTCAGTTGTAATTTTCACATTAGAAAGTTCTAATTTTTGTTACTATATTAGAAATTTTGAAGGTTTCTCATGCTTGTAATGCGAAATTGATGGTTGGGCTATCCCAGTTTGTGAAATAAATGTAACCAAACAGAAATTTGTAATGGATATTTTGTACATTTATTGGAAATTTGCATATTGTGTCCAATTGCTGTATTAGCCGACTCTTACACAATTCAAATAAAATTTTACATGGTCGAAAGCTTGCCAATGATGGGAAGATACCAAGAAGAAAGAAAAAAAAATTCCTAGCGAAGAAAACTTCCATATTGTAGCACGTTGCTTGTTCGTATATTGGTAGAACTTGGGTCTGTATCTGCAAAAAAATTAAAAAAAACTCATAAGAAAACTAATGCAAATTCATTAAACATACACCCTGGATAAGCTCCTTATCAGGAAAATCGAAAATAAAAAAAATAAATTGTTGCCAAACTGGGAAAAAATGGCAGGAAAAAAAGGATTTCAAAATAAATTATTACAAAACAGCATTTTCCAATCTAGTTTTAAGAAAACAGCATTCAGATTTATTTTTTTACTCAAACAGGTTATACAATCTCATTTTCAGAAAACAGTTTTCAGAAAACTATTCCAGATAGCTTTTACACTCTCATTTTCAGAAAACAGTTTTCACAAAATATTTTCACAAAACTGTTTTCAAAACAACAAACCAAACGCACTCATAGTAACCCTTGATACATATTTACATATCATTTCTCTACTACAATGACAACTTCAGGACCCTCAGTATCGACAGCTTTCACCGTCGTTCTGTGAATCAGTTCGTAGCTCTTGAAATGTGATAGCCGGGCAAGCTCCTGGACTGAGACAGCAATTTGATGCACATATTGTACAATATCTACAACAAGGGAGGCAGTGACTGCTTGTTTTAGGACCAGATGGAGTAGTGATCCTTTTCCAGCATCTAATTCTTCAAAGAGAACAACCTTTAATTTTACTGTAGCTGCGATGGCTACATTGAGATGTGGATTTGATGCGGATGGTGTGCTCGTTGTCTTGATAGCTAATGCTAATTCTGTCAATCCATTGCTTGACTCAATGCTTATGTTTGCGCATGCTGATCGTATAATAGTGCATAATTCTGGCTCACTGTTATCCTGTTATATATTGTCAAATGGATAAAGAAAGTAATTAGAGAAGTTTACCGAGGGTAATTTTTATTATTTGTATTGTTTTATCCTTATTAGCTAAGTAGTGAGTACCATGGGCGAAGCCAGAAAAAAGAAAAAATCTTAATGGCTATATATAGATATATATATTTTTTTGATAAATTTTAGGGTGACCAAATTATAAAACTTAATTTTTTTTGATTTTTTTGGGAATTTTACAAAACTTTTAATAGGAATTGGGGGGGGGGGGGGGGGGGGGGGGGGGGGCCCTCCCCAGGCCTCTCTAAGCTCTGCCCATGGTGAGTATACAAATATGAAATCAGACCATCTCCAAGCACGCCAGCTATCCCTTCTTTTTAGCTATAATAGTAATTTTTTGGAGAAAAAATTGCTTCAATGGGACTTGCCAAAATTGAAATATCATATTTCCTCGTCAGATCTGACAAAAGATGAAAAATGAATGGTTGCTCGCCGAACTTCTTTCTGCTTTTTCCGCCACTCGCAAAAAAAATTAATAATAACAAAAAAAAAATCGAATGGTAAAAAAAAATAACAAAAAATGAAATGGATGAAAAAGATCGCAATATCGCGAAAACAAAATTTTTAAAAAAAGGACTCAGCAAGATCACGAGTTCCAATCTCGCGATCGTGAAAAAAATGGATTCGCGAGATTAGGAGTTCCAATCTGGCAATTGCAACAAAAAGCGAGAAAAATGGATTCGCGAGATTAGGAGTTCCAATCTGGCAATTGCAACAAAAAAAAAAGGACTCGCGAGTTCGGCGAGCTCAGATTTTTTCCCTTTTTGAGCTTTAAAATTTTGGCTTAGTTTTTTGTTTGTATATATGTGCTTTAATTGTTTATTAATTGCTTGGCTTTTTTTTTTAGGCTTTGTCGGATTAGTAAATAAAAAATATTTATTGCTAGTTAAAACAGCTAGTATGGTTGAAGTGGAAAATCCAATTGTTGTTTATCTTTTCTATTCTGGCGACCCAAAATAACAAGCATGTTTGGAAATGCTCTCCCATGCATGTCACCTTTGTATCCATCTCATTTGTTAGATAATACCATTCAAAGATTACAAACCAGGCCGGGTGTAAATATACCTCAGGTTTGTCTAAGGTAATCATATAGCTCTGCAAAGCATCCATAGATTGGGCACATTGACGACAGAGAGCTCCAATTTCTAGGTACTGCTTCCAAGGATGCTGAAAACCAAAACGGCCATGGCTTGGTTCCCACCGAGCAAAATTAGCCTGCAAATTCAAGTTGTGCGAATTTTTTGCTTAACTGGGTGAAACTTACATAAGAAAATGCTTAGATTGTAGTATTCGAAGTTCTACTACTTCGACAATACAAGCATGAAAATAATACGATTAATGCTGCTCGCATATTATTAACTTGTGTAAGCGAATACATGCACTTCATGAATGAGGTTAAGATTCTCACTAATGAATCTTCGATGGTCTTTGAATTGAGCACACTCTTATACCCTTGGAGGAAGGACTTGCAATCCGCACCGCCATTCATCCCCTTTGCACCGTCAAAGTACTCTTCTCCGATACCTGCAAGTTTGTCACTTAACTGTATAAAAACCTATCATTAAAAAAATTTAAAAAAAAGATGTAGAGTATATAGATAAAATGTGAATTCACACGTGCACAGTGCACTAATGTTTATTTTAAGGAGAATCTACCTTCCAAAAAGCTTGCAAGATTCTCCAAGTTGGCAGCAACCAAACAGTGCAGATCCTCCCCAGCCCAAACAGGGAACACAAAGATTGAGATGAAGATGCAAATGGCGACCCCGATGGCAATGGTGGTCAGCCTCTGAACAACTAGTTGTGTGAGTTCGTCCACTCTGTAGCTCGACACTGCTACCAGGCTAAATGTCAGTATGAATACGACCACTCCATAGTCATACCTTGCCTTAATCTCTGGTACAAATCTAGAGTATGTTGATGCTGCAGCTGCATCACCCACAAGTCATCCATTAAGTCTTAATGCCTGTTTTATGTGTATGAATAAGTATATGCACATATTCAAATGCCATGCAAACGGTCATTCTGGTTATCGCATTGGTAATCGCATGAATGATGCAAACCGTTTACATTGATTTACACATCTAAATTAATTTAAATATATAAAATCAAGTCATTTAAAATTTATTTGTCCATCCATCAAGTCATTGGGTAAATTAATTTCAAATGACTTGATTTTACATATTTAGACTAATTTAGACGTATAGATCAATGTGAACGGTTTGGATCATCCATGCGATGGCCAGAATGACCTTTTACACGGCGTTTATAATGGAAGTGATATATATATAAAAGAGAGAGAGCGAGAGAGAGAGAGAGAGAGAGAGTCCTCTTCCGTTGTGTACTAGGCCGCCATGTGCACTCGGCCTTCCTGCCTTCGTATTGATGATCTGAACCGTTCACATTGATCTAAACATCTAAATTAGTTTAAATATGTAAAATCAAATCATTTAAAATTCATTTGTCCATCCATTGAAGAGTTACAAAATTGTATGGCTGAAAATTATTGTTTTTTATAGTCACATAATGGATGGGCAAATGAATTTCAAATGTTTTGATTTTATATATTAAGATCAATTTAGATGTGTAGATCAATATGAACGGTTCGGATCGTCATACGAATGCGGGAAGGCCGAGTACATACGGTGGCCTAGTGCACAATGGAAGAGACTATATATATATATATATATATATATATATATATATATATATATATATATATATATATATATCATTTTATTTTATTTTTTATTTTTTGTGCACACACCCGTGCAAACGGCAGGTATGTTTGCACAGATTCGTGCAAACAACATTGCTAGCCATTGATCCAATGGCCGTGATCGAGCCCGCCCATCATCCCCATCTCAATTAAGTTGTAAGGGGTAATTTGGGAATTTCGTCTCAAATAACTCTTTGTCTCATTCGCTCTCTCACTCACTCCCAAATTTGAACCTAGGCCGTTATTTGGAAACAACGGCCTTGATTATAAAAAGTACAATCCTAGGCCGTTGTTTGAAACAACGGCCTTTTATAACCTAGGCCGTTGTTCCCACAGCGGCCTGGGCTATAAAATGCCGCTGTTTCAAACAACCTAGGCCGTTGTTCAAATAACGGCATAGGTTTATTCGATGGGCGGATTCGATCACGGCCTTTGGATCAAGATGAACTTGATTCAATGACCAGCAATGTCGTTTGCACGGGTCTGTGCAAACAGACCCGTTTGCAACTGAGTATTGCATATATAGGGCAATGCTCCATTCCAAACGGGTTCCGTGAAAACAGGTATGAAAACCACTGAAGCCGTTGTTGGGAACAACGGCTTCAGTTATGTTCACACTGAAGCCGTTGTTTCCAACAACAGTTTCAGTGGTTTGCAATGGAGCATTCTATATATATATATATATAGGGATTTCTTCCATTGCAAACACAAATATTATGCAAATGCGTGTACAACACTTAACCCGTCATTGGCAGTTCTTCCATTGCAAACGAAAATGTTGTGCAAACGCATGTATAGCACTTAACCCGTCATTGGCAACAGGGGCGAAGCCAGAACAAAATTTTCAGGGGGGCCAAGAAAAAATTCTATAACTACATATAAATATATAGGTATTTTTCATAATTTTTAGGGGGGCCAAATAATAAAATTTAATAGATTTAAGGGGTTTTTTTTAAAAAAAATCAAAAAATTTAAGGGGTTTTTGAAAATTTTGGGGGGGCCCGGGCCCCCACATGGCTCCGCCCCTGATTGGCAATGACGGGTTAAGGCTTAAGGCAAAAATTTATATTTTACCTTAACCCGTCATTGTCAATAACAGGTTAAGTGGTTTGCACAAATATTTTCATTTGCAATAGAAGAATCCTCGTGTATATATATATATATATATATAGAAACATTCCGTTGTGCACCACTTTGGTGTGCACTCATCCACATTCCGTTGTGCACCACTTTGGTGTGCACTCATCCTTCTGGCCATCGCATGGATGATCCAAACTGTTTACATTGATCTACATGTCTAAATTAGTCTAAATATGTAAAATGAAGTCATTTGAAATTCATTTGTCCATCCATCATATCACTATTTTAAAAAAAAATGATATTCAACCATACAATTTTGTAACACTTCATTGCATGAACTAATGAATTTTAAATGAATTGATTTTACATATTTAGACATATTTGGACTATATATAGTCCTCTTCCGTTGTGCACCACATTGGTGTGCACTCGGCCTTTGGGCCATCCCATGATGATCCAAACCGTTCACATTAATCTATATTTCTAAATTAGTCTAAAAATGTAAAATCAAGTTATTTGAAATTCATTGTCTGTGCATTGAAGTGTTACCAAATTGTATGACTAAATATCGTTTTTTATAATGACATGATGGATGGGAAAATGAATTTCAAATGATTTAATTTTACATATTTAGACTAATTTAGACGTGTAGATCAATGTGAACGGTTTGAATCATCCTTGCGATTTCTGGAAGGCCGAGTGCACACCATGGCGAGCTTGTGCTATATATATATATATATATATATATATATATATATGGGTAAAAGGGATATGAGCAACTTGCTCATTTAGTAAATGAGCAATTGATTATGTGGCATGCATGTGATACATTGGACAACTAGCCCTTTTAAGACTTTTCCAATCACATGCATGCCACATCATCAATTGCTTATTTACTAAATGAGCAAGTTGCTCATACCCCTTTTTCCCTATATATATATATATATATATAAAAGGCCGAGTGCACACCATGGCGAGCTTGTGCAATATATATATGTGTGTGTGTGTGTGTGTGTGTGTGTGTGTGGGCGCACGCGCGCGTGCGTGCCGCGTGTGGGATTTCTTTTATTGCAAACGCAAATGTTGTGCAAACGCGTGCACACCACTTAACCCGTCATTGGTTAAGGCATAAGTCAAAAATTTATATTTTGCCTTCATGGGCAAAATGGAAGAAACCTCTCTCTCTCTCTCTCTCTCCCTCCCTCTCTCTCTCTCTCTCTCTCTCTCTATATATATATATATATATACTAGTAATTTACACGTGCGATGCACGTTTTAATAATTTTAAAAAATAAAAATAAAAACTTAAGGAGGATTTGAACTGGAAACTTCCTTTATATTAGTTATGTACGTGCGTTGCACATGTTGGTAGAATGACAAAATGACTAATGGCACTAAAGCCTTCTCCCATTATAATATTAGATTTAGATATATATATATATATATATATATATATATATATATATATATAATTGATCAAGTATAATCAAGAATTAAAGACCTATAACAAAGACCAAAATGCCGAGAACTATAGGCTCTCCCTTCTCTCCGCATAGAGTTGCTATGTGGTGCGCCCCGATCCCTAGCCCACCGGCAACCAACGTCCCCAATGATCGGTTGAATCCTTTACTCAGCGTCCCCCCTTCAAAAGTTCAACAACAAATTACAAAGACGGAGATAATTTTAAAGAGTGCATGCATTATATAAAACATTTTTTGAAATTTTTCTATGCCAATATTAACTTTAGATCCGTCGTTTGATACTTTGATCTAGTCATGCATTTATCATACAAAACATTAAAAGAAAGTCATTGATACATTTAGGCAAAAATGTTTTATTGATTCGGTTTTTTTTAATAATAATCATATACTGATTTTATCATTGTGTTTTTTTTGGTATAGTAAGATGTATTTTGTTTTACTCTAAAATGCACTGCTTTTATAATGTAACGTAGTATTTTTGAATTATTGAATCCCGTACGTACCAACAGTATATTCCATGACTACAACGACGGTGAGCACGGCCCACATAGCCGAGACCCCAAAGCCAACGAAGAGAGGGTTGATGTAGTAAAAGGTCGATACAAGTGTAAGTGCCAGGCCGACTTTGAGGGAGTGAACTATTCGACGAGGATCATCTTCTCCTATCTTTCTCACTTTCTTTAACATTCGCATCGCCTTGTCCTTGAATTTGTCTAAGAATGAACTCACACTAGCCGCCGTTTGCACAGTGCTAATTCCTTGCTCAACGTCCATTGTTAGACTGAATATTGCTTTATGGAATGAGAAGTTGGATGAGAGGGAGGGCGGGGAATGGGAGATATTTATAGAGAAATGAGAGTGTACGTTATGATTTTTTCCAAATGATCATTCTATATGAATTTGTGAAAATTTAGTGATAATACACGCATATATGTTTGTTCGGACTTTGATGTGATTGCTACTACTTAAGATATCCAACAAGATGTAGCTGTAGGGTTACTTTTAGTGTAGAATCAAGATCATTAATAACGATTGAGAGTGGCTTTATCAAACAGGAGCATATATTTTTCCTTTAAAAAATCAAGATCGAGCATATATTACTACAAACTCAATTACAATATTGTTGGGTGTTGGAGTCATATTGGTAGGATTCTTATCGTCATTATAAATAACAATTCTATCAATGTTCCTCAACATAATTTTGAAATTTACCGGTACAAATATTTCACATGCTATTAGAACTATACATATCGTGTATTATTATGTTCGATGGATAGTCCTAATGCTGTACAAGTTGATTAACTGAGCATATATGCGCATTTTTTTATATGATGAATATGTGAAACATTTTCAACAACATGATCCTTTTCAGTCTGTAAAGCAGCTTATATATTAGTGGAAAGAATGCATTTTAGAAGTTGTAGATTAAGAAGAGAAGAGAATATCGGTCAATTTTCAAGCATTGATAATTTATAAAAAGTCCAACAAATGGAAAGGTACAATATTCCACAATACTCTTTATCTATTCTGAAAGTAGTACATCTACTTGAATTTAAACTTCTTTTGATTAATTTGCGTATCTCATTGTATATCTGATGACATAATTAGTAGTCTAGTACATCGATCGGCAAGTATATATCCTTTACTTACTTCTAACTCCCCTTTTATTATAACTAAGCTATCATCAGTCACTCATTAACAAATATATACAACATGTCGTACGTGTTACCGCAACCTATAACTCCTCACCTCATGTGTGAAAGAGCTAGAGCATGTAAAAGTATATGCACAAGGTATAAGACATTTAAACCCTCAACAAAACTTTATGGCATATAACTCAATGTACAATATTCTTTATATGCTAATCATGATTTATGAATCGCAGAAGCAAATTTGCGATGTTCACATATCCATCAGCTCTTTGTCTCCCAAATCAAGATAGTTATTCGCTTTGCTACTTTAGCATTGGCAATCTAAATGAAGAAGCCTAAATATAAAGTTAACCACGACTCTTATTATACTTTGTGTACCGTTGTCCTGTACTCTTTTTTGTTGGATATTTAGGTATATATTCTCACTATATGAATAGTATTATGTGTAATATTATTCTACGGGTAACACGTGTGTTACCGGTACTAATTGTATGGATATCGGAACACGGGTTGAGTGGGTTGAGAACCCATTACCCAAACCAGTATTAATTTATTCTATATATACTGGCTTGTGACGGTAGTCTAGGTATTCCAATTTTGATACCTAGGATAAATATCTCAAGCACCTTAGTATAGGATATTAACCCTAATTTCTATTGTTATTATCTCTCATAATCTCTAACATTTTTAAGGTAATATACTATTTAGCCCTTAGATTTGACTATGTCAAAATCCTTTCTGCAACAACTGCTATTTGAAATGTATCACCATTCTTAATTATCATCCACCATTGTTCTTTGTAAGAAACACGAGCATTGGCATACTCAAATATGATCTGACATGAAAAGTCGATCATCCCGAAAATTTTCAATTAATGCATTGATATCAATGATATAGAAAGTTTCTGATCTGTACAAATATGCAAGTGTTAACCGTGAATGTCGTCAACTGACAAATAGAAGCTTTTTCATTTTTATAAATTTTTTGAATTATTGGTTAGTCAAGTGGGGAGGGAAGGTCGATAAAGGCAATTTTTTGAAGAGGGAAACAGCTCGAGCTCCACCTTCAATCTCCACTTCTCTGCTTTCCTTCACCATATTCCTTCGTCTCCTTTCTCATCCACACCTTATATATCCAATTTGTTTCGGTTCGATTCCTGTCTTTTTATACAAACGACTCAATTCTGACATTATGGTTAAGTATTTTGATCCCGTTCTTAATCGTTAATGATATTGTTGGGCTTCATTTCAGATATTTGGAGACTAATTATCATATATCATAAAAGAATTTAATTGAGAATATATTCCTCCACATATAAGAACAATATCTCAAACAAAACACACAGTTTGTTGCTTCTAAGTTGTTGGATCTAGTCCTTCTCTTGTTTGCTTTGGCCTCAAACACACCATGCATTATTATTCACTTTGTCTGAGAATATCAATACTTCAGTTTTCATTTATGACAAACCTCTAGCTGTTTATGCTTCAGCAACGAATATCGCATTAGCAAAAGAATAATGAAACAAGCACTTCAGGTTTTTGCTATTTCTTCAGTTTGGTGATCGAGATTAATTTGCTGAAACCAGTTGATGATCAATCACTTGTTACACTACTTGTAATGTACTTCGATTCCTTTCTTAACAGTATCTGCTAGTGCATGATTTGTACGTTTCATTTGCTTAACCAGAATCCACCCTTTTAGCTCGAGCAAATTAAATGGCTTAGAGTTTTAATAGAGATTTCGACTTGATGTTCAAATTTTGCTTTTAACTCAGTGCATTATTCTCTCTTCATAATGAAGGAATTATTTACCTGAATCACTTCGTATAAAATTTCATGAACTCATTTAGGAATCACAGTATTATGTATCATCAGATTCGAGATAAATTAATTTGAATTAACTTCTAAGTACCCATTACCTTTTGATTTGAACGAAAGTTTTCCTTAACTCTATCAAAAAAGATTAGGATAATCTCCCCATTATTCGTATCACGGAACCTAGGGATGCTAAATAATAAGCATCTAAACGTCAATCACAATTAGTATCAAGTCATACATTATTGTGTATGTAGATCTATTAAGCAAATGAAAATTAGTGCCAGAAATGTTAAGTGGTGATTTTATCAAAAATACAGTAAGTCTTGCATGTCTGGATCAAATCATCAGAATAGGTATCTGAGTGACCGATACATATACAAAGAAATGAGTTGACTATCATCATTTGAATCCATTTATCTGAAGAATTGTATGATTACGGGTATCAATTTTGTATCCGCCACACTCGCAAAGTTATATCAAATGCACCAGATTCAGAGTAGGTCCTGCAGAAACTTAAGGAATATTCCCTTCTCCAGCAAAGAAGATACAAAGAAAATAATTAGAAAAAACCTCAATGTTAGGGGCTACCAAATGAATGAAACAGTAGAGCCATTATCCAAGTTGGACAAGTTGAATCTAAATACAGTGGACAGTTATACAGGATGGTCCTAGATAGAAACAAGCATGATATACGAACAAAGTTCAGAACCACAAATTCTCAACAAGAAAAAAAAAATTCAAAATCAGAACCACTATTACCAACCTTCTACTTGGCAAATGGGAGAAATATCAAATAATGTACAACATTTTCATCATAGTGTAGATATAGTTAGGCGTATACTCCTCCCGACCTATCGCTCACTGCCAAATCTATATAAGCACTTGCAGTACTTAGATTTTGATGCATGAATCTCAGATAACACTCCTACTGCACGATCTTCATAATCAAACCAAAGGTAGCAAAGTAGAGAACTCTTTTGTTTTTTTTTTCTTCCTCCATAGTGGGGTTGGTGTTCGTAGGCTTACGACAAGACAATGGTTCTCCATCGATGTACATTCTCATTTGGCACCATCATCGAACAAGTATTAATGAATGTCGCAGAGCGATAAAGGTTGTCTTCAGTTGTGTACATTGTATGTATGAGTTAGTGCACTCAATGTAATCAAAAGGACAAGCTAATCATTCCACCACTTAAGAGTGCTATAGCTAGGATATATAAGGATGTAGCACGGTATCGTGGCCGGTAGGAAAACGATCATACGAAATGTTATGTGTTCAGCCCATGGGCCTTGAATCTTTTGACATGTTGCTTACTAGAAAGACAAAAAAGAAAAAAAAAGCATACCTCCAAAATAAGCAACTATTTTTAACAATTCAGGGGTGCTTAGTTAGCATATAATGTTTTATGATGATGAGAGTAACTTGTAGTCTCAAACTTTCCCAGTTTAGCTATGATTATCTTCTGAGCTTAGCTAGTTAGCTCCCTCACTGTGGTTCTGTGAATCAAACAAAATGGCATTATCATCTTCATCACTACTAGCATCACCACATCCATCTTTAGCCTAAACAATAATCGAAAGAAGACAATACTGGCAAGGACTCCACTACAATTTGTCGTCATCAATCTATTCATCCCTGTTACATTATGGTCCCACATTTGACTGTAATCTTTTCTTAGATCCTTTAACTTTTTCTTATTTCGTTTTCTTCTCTTTTTAAAAAATAAAATAAAAGCTGTATACTCTATGGTTTTAGCATAGAAGAGAAGAATTACAAATTACGAAAATGACTAAAATGCGGAAGTAGTAGGGCTGCAGGAGACCAAACTCCAGCACGGGGTCAAACTCAAAAGAGTTGGTGGTAACAGAATCAAAGAGTGGTTGCTACGCCCCTCTGTCGGTGCCTCAGGGGGGATTGCTATAGGGTTTAACTCGGATCTTCTTTCCTGCGAGGAGGAGCATTGTGGTACGTTCTCCTTGACCGCCCGACTTAAGCGACGCTCAGATGATTGGATGCAGACGGTGACTGTTGTCTACGGGCCGAACGTGGCCACAGACAGAGAGGCCTTCTGGCAAGAACTAGCCGACATCCGTCAGCGCTGGTCGGGACCTTGGATTGTGGGTGGGGATTTCAACATTACTAGATTTGCTTTTGAGCACAAGGGAAGAGGCGCTAGCGACAGGCACCGAGAGGAATTCAATAGAGTTATCACGGAACTTGAACTGATTGATATCCCAATCAATGACAGACTTTTTACTTGGTCTAATTTGCAAGCGGATCCGGTTATGGCCAAGTTGGACAGGGTTCTGGTCTCTTTGGATTGGGAAGCGTTATTTCCTCTCGCTTCGGCCAGAACGATCCCTAGACCAACTTCAGATCACACCCCGATCCTCCTCGATGTGGGGAATCGGGGAGCCCGCAAGCCTAGGAAATTCAGATTTGAAAAGGCATGGCTGGAAATTCAGGGATTCCACCATATGGTTATGGAGAACTGGGCACTCCCAATGGCCGGCAGGGACGCGGCATCTCGGTGGTGTGGAAAAATTCGAAGACTGAGAAAGAGGCTCTGTAGATGGAATCGGTCTAGATTCTCGACCATCTGGCGTGATAAAGAGTCCTATCTGGAAGGTATTGATGAGCTTGAGAGGGTGGAAGAAACTAGAGTCCTGTCGCAGGAAGAGCGAAACAGGCTCTTAGAACTCCGTAATAACATTGCCAATCTGTATAGACTAGAAGAGATCAAATGGCAACAGAGGTCCAGGATTTCGTGGCTCAAAGAGGGAGACGCGAATACGGCCTACTTTCATCGGGTTGCAAGTGCAAGAAGGAGATCCAATCTTATCCTATCAATTCAGACAGCTACAGGAACATCGCAGGAGGAAAAGGTGATTTCCACTACCTTCCAGTCATTCTATAAGGGTCTCTTCGGGAAGAAGAATGACTTTAGGATTCCAATGGGGGCAGACTTCTGGCAGGAGTATCAGATTGCTCCAGGTCAAAACTTTTCCTCCTTGGAGGAACCTTTCACGGAGTCAGAGATCAGAACGGCCATTGACCAGATGGGAGCTGACAAGTCGCCTGGGCCAGATGGCTTTCCGATGTTGTTCTTCCAAGTGTTCTGGGAAGAAATTAAAGGAGAATTTATGGAGGTAATGATGGAATTTTTTCACAATAACCTGAGGGTGGGAATGTTCAACTTTGCAAAAGTTGTGTTGATCCCCAAACGAGAAGATTCTAAGTGCGTCGGGGATTTTAGACCAATTAGCCTGATTAACTGCTCGGCTAAGATCATCACTAAGGTCCTAGCCATCCGCTTGGGAGGCATCATGGACAGTCTTATCAGTAGAACACAAACGGGATTCATTAAGGGCAGAAGTATCCTAGACTGCGTGGCTACTGCTGAACAAGTTATCCACCACTGCCAAAAGAGCAATTCCAAGAACTTCCTCCTCAAACTGGATTTTGAGAAAGCATACGACTCGGTGGACTGGGAATGTTTGCTAGAGGCTCTCAGTGAGAGAGGTTTTGGGGACAAATGGATAAGATGGATTAAACAGTGTTTACATTCTAGCAAAACGGCAATTTCAGTGAATGGGAGGCCCGGTCCCTCGTTCCCGTGCAAGAAGGGGCTCCGTCAGGGGGATCCACTGTCCCCACTTCTATTCACTATTGTAGCGGATGTGCTCAGAGGAATGCTAGATAATTGTCAAAGAAAATGATGGATATCGCCTGTGGCCAGCAGCAATGCTAATCAGGGATGCACGATCCTTCAATATGCTGACGACACTCTTATCTTTGGTAATGGGACTAGAGCGGAAACAATATGCTTTAAAGGGGTTCTTTACTGCTTTGAAGCCTGGTCAGGCCTGAGCATTAACTTCCACAAGAGTGCGCTTGTACCTATCTCACTCTCAGAAGCTGAAATTCGGGAGCATGCCACCATTCTCAACTGCGCGATAGAAGAATTCCCAATCAAATACCTAGGGCTTCCGCTCCGACCAGGGAGGCTCACTAAGGCTGACTGGTTGCCTATTATAGACAGGGTGGAGGACAGACTGTCCGGATGGAAAGGCAAATCACTTTCTCTTGGGGGCAGAGTGGTACTCATCAACTCTGTGTTATCCAATCTGCCCATATACTACATGTCCTTTTTTGAACTCCCAAAGTGGGTGATCCAAAGGATCGATCGTATCAGGAAAAGATTCCTTTGGAAAGGTGCAGACTCAAATAAGGGAGGCTACCACCTTATTAAATGGAATATCGCATGCATGAAAAAGAGGCACGGAGGGCTAGGCATCATTGACCTCAGAGATATGAATCTGGCACTCCTGGAAAAGTGGTGGTGGAAAGTGTTCCATCACTGCGGGGAAGGATGGCAGGACTTTATCCAACCTTACCTTCGAGGGAAAGGGACAAGAAGTCTAGGCTTTCGAGTTGGATCCAAAGTCTCCCGTTTCTGGAAAGGAGTTGCTAAAGCCAGCGGACCTTTCAACTCAGCAACTTCATCTTTGATCGGCAATGGTCGAACCACCAGATTTTGGTGGGACAAATGGTGCGGTCCTCATTCTCTTAAGGAAGGTTTCCCAGAGCTGTTTGCTAAAACGAATCGACCGAATATCTCGGTGGCGGAAACTTGGAAAAAGGGGACTTGGAGACCGTCATTCCAAGGAACTCTTTCTCCAAGTTTGCTACAGCAACTGCATGAATTACAAACGCGCATAGCCCAGTCTGGGGTGATATGTGCCCAAGGCCCAGATCACTTGCTTGGGGACTCGAGAACAAGGGAGTGTTCTCGGTTAGATCACTCTACCACCGGATTCACTATCGAGGATGCAGGCCCAGCTGGGCAGCGGTACTTTGGAAGACAAAAACACCTCTGAAAATTAGAGTCTTCCTCTGGCTTATGCTCAACAAGGCCATTCTCACTAGAGAGAACCTAGCCAAGAGGCAACCTCACATTGCGACCAATTGCGGGTTCTGCAACGTACACGTGGAAAGTCTGAATCATCTGTTTCTTCACTGCACTAGAAGCAAGGCCGTCCTGTTAGAGGTGCTGAGAGCACTAGGAACAAGTGACTATCCAAGAGACTATGAGGAACTGTGGGTTGGTCCCAGATTTGCATCAGCCCGTCACGATATGAAAGATGCATGGTTTATTGCCATTGCGGCAATCACATGGGTGTTATGGCTAGATAGGAACAATTTTTATTTCTGTGCTTCATGTAATTCTATTTCTAGTAATCTTACTCATATCATGCATCTAATTTTCTTTTGGGCTGCAGCTGCTGCTTCAGGAGCAAGAGTGAGGATTGCAAGGGTATTCCAGGTGGATGAGTTTGATGACGAGGAGATAGAGATCGGACCAACTCTTGACTGATGACTGGACTCTCGCCTCACTATTACATATTTTGTATCAGGCCTTAGTATGTTGTATTTGTATTTTGGTTGCCTTTAGGCTGGATGTTGTTACCCACCCCCAAGGATTATGTTGGGGGTTATGTTTTATTTCCTGCACTGCACTTTTATTTTCCCGAGACTTCGGGGTTGTTTATTAATCACTTATTAATGAAACAGGGTGGCATTATTCCACCTTTTCCTTAAATAAGAAAAAAAAAAAAAAAAAGAAGAAAATGACTAAAATGAAGTCAAAGGGCTAGAAGGAGATCTCGTTACTATGAGAAGCTTAGAACAAAATTTTCCAACCGATCCTTATCCTTATAACCCAGCAATGTAGGACCAACTAAATTTGGTGGGAAATCAGCATTGAAAATGCTTTCACATTTAATGCTCAAGAGATTAATTAATGAATAGAAATTCTGGAGAATGTACGGTAAAGTTTTTCTTCTTTCTTTTGTTTTCTTCCACCCAAAAAGCTTGTTTGTCTATTTTAGTGCTCCAATCTCTTCTTCTTTTTGGCATATAGATCCATCTCATCATGAATCACAGTGGATGACGCACATCACGCACTAATGACTTTTCTCATACGTACACATTATCCAAAGTTTTTTTTTTCCTTTTTTTTTTAATGTAACATCTAAGTAGGGATGCCAAACAGACTGAGTTGAGCGGGTTTGAACACATGTTTTATTCATACCCGAACCTCATGTTTGCTCAGTCCACCTCACCCATATATTTTTCCAAAGCCGAACCCAACCCTATGGGTTCGAGTGGGTTTCGGGTCCGGCCGGGATTTTGTTGGATAATGTGGGTTCGGTTTGGATTTGGTCGGACAGGTTCGAGTAAAAGTTACAACTTTCTAATTATTGTTCAAGAATCATATACTTATAATAGCAATTTCACCAATCCAATACACCTCTACACCTAAAAGAGAAGAGTAAATATAGCGGAAGTTAAACTAAAACTAGTAAAAGCATAAAATTATACAATGAATGCACTTTAGCACAAAAGTAGTAATCTTATATGAATCAACTAGCTTGGTGGTATAATATTCATTTTTTTTTGTAATGACACATAAACATAGACACACATGTATCTATACATCTAAAAAAATATAAAGAAATATAAGTCGGGTTCATTCAGGTGAGGTCAGGTTCGAGTTCGGTTCAGACGGGTTAGAGAATATATTCATACCCAACCCGAAATTTTTTCAACTAAATTTTCAAACCCATGTAGGTTCATGGTTTGGAAAGAAATGACCCATACCAAAAATTTGCGGGTTAGGTAGGGCAGGTTCGGGTTAAACCCAGCCCGATTGACACCCATCATTGCGTGACTTAAATGAAGTAGACTCAAGTTCTCTGAATGGGCTGGACCGAGCTAGGTGTTGATTTGAAATTTTTTTTCCCATAAAATGAGGAATATGATCACCATGTTTTCATTAAAAATTATAAGGGTAAATTGTGAAAAACACCCATGAACTGTGGGGTCAATGCAGTGAACCCCCTCCTCATCTATTGATCCACGCAGAAAACCTTATAAACTATGAATTGTGATCAACTTATTTAAAACACTTAAAATTTGATGTGAAATGCCAAAAATACTCTGCCTTAAGATTTTTTTTTAAAAAAATTGAATGGGTTTGAATGGAGGCAGGGTGATGTCAAGGCTTTTAGGTGCGGGGGTGGGGGCCATTGGTGTTGGTGACAGCCCCATCATCTCCGACCTCCTCATCACCAACATCGACAGCCCCATCTTCACCAAACTCGATCTTCATCATCCCCGACCTCCTCATCACCACCATCGACAGCCCCATCTCCACCAAACCCGATCTCCACCATCTCCACCTCCACATAGCGTTCGGCCTTCATGTCTACCATCGTCACCCCCTTCATAATCTTCCTTATAACACCCAAAAAATTGAACTCATCATTCTCAAGTAAAAAATTTGACAGTCACCCGCACAATACAATGAGGAAATGACTGATTTTCATATCAAATTCAAAAAGTATTCAGATGATACACAAGTTTATATAAATGAAAGCAATTTGAATTGAAGAAGAAGACTTGCAGGTTGGTTCCCAATGGGGGTTTTTCGGTGACGGTTGGTGGATTGCAGTGAGATGAGGTTAGGGCTGTCGGGTTTTGAGGTTGGGGATTGGAGCTCGCAGTGAGATGAGGGAGAGTGGAGATGGTGGCCGGGGCTGAGTGGAGGTGGAGGTGGAGGTGGAGGCAATGGCAGAGCTATGTGGGGGCCCGGGGTGGCCTGGTCCCCCCCAAATTTTGGAAAATCCATTAGGAATATTTAAAATTTTAAAAATAGCCCTTAAATTTATTATTTGGCCCCCTAAAAAATTTTGAAAAAAAAATCTCTATATATCGATTCAATACTATAATAAATTTCCTATGCCCCCCCCCCCCCCCCCCCCCCCCCCCCCCCCCCCCCCCCCCCCCCGTGAAAAAAAATGTTCTGACTTCGCCCCTGGGAGGAGGTGGTGGAGATTGGAGCCCAGGGTGAGATGAGGTGGAGATGGTGGTCACGGCTGAGTGGAGGTGGAGGTGGAGGTGGTGGGAATTGGAGCTCAGGGTGAGATGAGGTGGATATGGTGGATGATTTGAATTTTTATTTTAATTCAAACCCATTTATTTGAATTTTTTAAATTTTTAATGAGGATATTTTGGACATTTTATATCAAATTTTAGAATTTTTTTAAAGTTCACCGCATTCGTTCAGTCGGGTTGCCAAAGGTGATGAAGACTGACAAGCACGATTGACCGGAACTTGAGTCTCACGACGGATTTCGCAGTTTCGTGGTTGCATATTAAGTTGAGCACTGTGACCGAGTCACCCGTACCGATGCTCGGGAAACAAACCAACTACCTTCCTTCAAGCAGATTAGTAGATAAGAGAGTTTACTACGTTGACCTTATATTTCAGGTTTTTCTTTGTCGCAATTTACCCAAAAGATGATAAGAAAACCATCCCAGAAAATCTAGAAGGGAATAAAGTACATCATAAATCATCCAACATCTCAGAGAATCTGAGAACAAAATGACACACTAAATGCTAAACATAAACCAGGGAAAAGGAAATATGAGCAACCCCAGTTGCCCTGGGTATAGGCGCTAAAGTACAGCAAATAGGATATGAACCCATTCTTCTAGACTATCATATCCTCCATGGTTACATTGGTAGAGAGAGTTGGATTTCTTGTTGATATGTCTCTTACATGATGTCCCGGTGATAGACAACCCAATCCCGTATAATACTAAATCAAAGGTTCGCTGGTATACACCTCCACCATATAGTATAAGTTTATCATCTGAACTATTTTGAGTATGAGAAAATGGAACCTCATATTTGTAGCAGGTAATTATTTTCTATAAAATGCTTATAATTATTTTGTGATATCTCTTATGGATGATCGGCACCGTTCATTTTGTTTTTTATGTTATAGTATATATGCCTATAAAATATCACGTTGTTTAGAGATTGCCTATCCATTTTTTAAGCGGTCGCAAAATGAGTGGTTTTTCAATATATATATAATAAATCACAAGACAATTTGAAAGAAAAAAAAACTATCAAGTGACTCTTCTTCAATTGAAACAAAATTAATGACTCACATTCATCCTCAGAAAAGACACTTTCCTTCAAAAGTTTTTCCAAAAAAACTCAATTTCCCCCCACCCCCAAAACATAAACATCTTTGTTACCGCTGAATCTGGTATGGGGGTAAACAGATAGAATGTGTGGACTCGTAGAAAACCTGAATAGCAAACACCCAACCTGTTCCGCCGGAGTTTGATCGCTGGCTCCCTCCGTTCACCTGCAGGGAAGTGCGAGACACCGGGGTTGATCCCGGCAATGCACCCTCCGACGCTCTAGTCAGTAACCAGGAATGATTAAAAAAGAGCGTTAATAGGAAAAAGAGTGATTACCCTGTAACAGTGGTAGGTGGGGGGTATTTATAGCCGCCTTAGGGATCAGATTAGGAAGGTAGTAATTCCTGTGATCTGATAAGGAGTAAAATCCTCATAACCAGATTAGGAATCTGTTACCCCTAATTTCCGGTGGTATGATAATGGCGAATCAGGCCCGTTGATTTGGCCTAATCAGAGATCCTGATTCTATCCCGCCGGATTGGGTTTGAATTGGGTTGGGACCTGTTCCTAGCTGAGGTGGATTCGTTCGCGGGTTATCGGATCTGTGAGAAGGAGATCCAGTACCCGTTTCGGGCCCATTTGTATGTGAGATTACCGTTTTACCCCCGAGCTTCAAGATTCGTGTTCGATTTGGACGGTTCCGATTTAACTCCAGTTTTAGCCATATCACGAGCCCCCCACTCCCCAAGACTGAGTTTGATCAGCCTTTGAGGAGTAGTTTTACTGTTTTTAATGGCTGGCGGAGTTGTATCGGAGTCCAAACGGATGGCTTTGAATCTTTGAAGGAGGTAGTGTGGCAATTCTTCAAGCTGGTTGCATCCTCAGTTGTTCTTGAGCTTTTCTGGACGTTGGGTGTTTTTTATCTATTTTCTCGAATTATGTATTTAATTTTGCGAAGTGTTAACTAGTCGTTCGAGGGTCTTAACAACGCGTTCCAGGTATTAATTGCTCGTTCAGGGGCTCGAAAATGTACCCCCGAAATTACAATTATTTCCTAGATTTTTTAGTTAATTTTTCCGAATTTTTAGTCATTTTTTCGCAATTTTTAAATAGATAACACGATAAAAATAAATAAAAACTAATTTTTAATAAAGATTTATAGCGTGGCGCGATCTGGGCCCTTTATCAGGGCCGAGCGCAATTTTCTGGGTGATCGGAAGATCCAAGTTTCTCGGTAGATAGTTTCTCCGTATACGAGGGTCGGTTCCTCGGTTGCTCGGCTCGGCCGATCGGCTCCTAGCTCGGAATCAGCCGAGCTACGTGGCATGATCCTGAGCGTCCATCTCAGCGCGAATCCCCAAAAAATGCTATCTTGTCGTTTAGTGAACGTGGTAAGATCTGCGCCGTCCATCATGACGAGCGTGTTCTTTGACAAGATCCAACGACTGAGGATGGTCAGCAGATTTTTTCTCCATATACGAGGGTCGGTTCCTCGTCCCCTCGGTTCGGCAGCTCGGCACGTTGCTCGGAATCAGCCGAACCACATGCCGTGATCCTGAACGTCCGTCTCAGCGCGAATCCTCAAAAAACGCGATCTAGTCGTTTAGTGAACGTGGTAAGATCTGAGCCGTCCATCATGACGAGCGTGCTTTTTGACAAGATCCAACGGCTGAGGAGGGTCGGCGGATTTTTTCTCCATATACGAGGGTTGGTTCCTCGGCCCCTCGGCTCGGCAGCTCGGCACGTTGCTCGGAATTAGCCGAACCACATGGCGTGATCCTGAACGTTCGTCTCAGCGAGAATCCCCAAAAAATGCTATCTTTTCGTTTAGTGAACGTGGCAAGATCTGAGCCGTCCATCATGACGAGCGCGCTTTTTAACAAGATCCAACGGCTGAGGATGGTCAGCAGATTTTTTCTCCATATACGAGGGTCGGTTCCTCGTCCCCTCGGCTCGGCAGCTCGGTGTTGTCAGCCGAGGTATGGAGTAGGATGTTTTGAAGCTTTCTGGATTTGAGGCTTCGTCCCCCTCCGGTCCAGTAGCTCGGCTGCTTAGCTGGGCTGTTCGGTAGCTCGGCTAGGCAGACCGGTGGCCAGGAGCTCGGAAGGTACACGTGGTCGGATCTGGAGCGTCCATCACTGTGTGAATCATGAGGACTGGGTTCAGATCACGAGAAAATGCTATTTTGTCGTTTTGTGATCGTGGCGCAATCTGAGCCGTCCATCGTGTCTTGGCACGAATTTTGGAGAGATCCGACGGTGACTTAGCCTCGGTAGGATTTTTCTCCATATACGAGGGTCGGTTCCTCGTCCCCTCGGCTCGGATGCTCGGTGCTGCTAGTCGAGGCATGGAGTTGGACGTTTTGAAGCATTCTGTCTTCGAGGCGTCGTCTCCCTCCGACTCAGTGGCTTGGCTGCTTCGCCAGGCTATTCGGTAGCTCGGCTAGGCAAACCGGTTGCCAGCAGCTCGGAAGGTACATGTGGTCAGATCCGGAGCGTCCATCATTGCGTGAATCACGAGGATTGGGTTCAGATCACGAGAAAATGTTATTTTGTCGTTTTGTGATCGTGGCGCAATCTGAGCCGTCCATCGTGTCTTGGCACGAATTTTGGAGAGATCCGACGGTGATTTAGCCTCGGTAGGATTTTTCTCCATATACGAGGGTCGGTTCCTCGTCCTCTCGGCTCGGATGCTCGGTGCTGCTAGCCGAGGCATGGAGTTGGTCGTTTTGAAGCATTCTGTCTTCGAGGCATCGTCTCCCTCCGACTCAGTGGCTCGGCTGCTTTGCCAGGCTGTTCGGTAGCTCGGCTAGGCGAACCGGTTACCAGCAGCTCGGAAGGTACACGTGGTCAGATCTGGAGCGTCCATCATTGTGTGAATCACGAGGGCTGGGTTCAGATCACGAGAAAACGTTATTTTATCATTTTGTGATCGTGGCATAATCTGAGCCGTCCATCGTGTCATGGCACGAATTTTGGAGAGATCCGACGGTGATTTAGCCTCGGTAGGATTTTTCTCCATATACGAGGGTCAGTTCCTCGTCCCCTCGGCTCGGATGCTCGGTGCTGCTAGCCGAGGCATGGAGTTGGACGTTTTGAAGCATTCTATCTTCGAGGCGTCGTCTCCGTCCAACTCAGTGGCTCGGCTGCTTCGCCAGGCTGTTCGGTAGCTCGGCTAGGCGAACTGGTTGCCAGCAGCTCAGAAGGCACACGTGGTCAGATCTGGAGCGTCCATCATTGCGTGAATCACGGGGGCTGGGTTCAGATCACGGGAAAATGTTATTTTGTCGTTTTGTGATCGTGGTGCAATCTGAGCCGTCCATCGTGTCTTGGCACGAATTTTGGAGAGATCCGATGGTGATTTAGCGTCGGTAGGATTTTTCTCCATATACGAGGGTCGGTTCCTCGTCCCCTCGGCTCGGATGCTCGGTGCTGCTAGCTGAGGCATGGAGTTGGACGTTTTGAAGCATTCTGTCTTCGAGGCGTCGTCTCCCTCCGACTCAGTGGCTCGGCTACTTAGCCGGGCTGTTTGGTAGCTCGGCTAGGCTGACCGGTGGCCGAGTCGTTGACTTAAGCGTCTTGAGGAGTCTCTGTTTTGAAACGTCGCAACTCCGCTTTGGCGTTTTGGCTTCTTGGCAGGCTTTTTAAATTCCCAAGGAAGCCCAAACGTTGCACTGGGGTTATAAATTCTTACTTCCCCACCCCCCAAGCTCATTTCTTACTTTCTACCTCAAGCATTCACTTTTACTCTGCGTTCTCTGCTAGCGGCGATATTCACTCCAAGGCGGTTGCGTTAGCTGTCGCGTGGGTTAGGCGATTTCCGGCGAACTTGTTCCGACCGTGAACGTCACTTCAAGGGCACGTCACTTCAAGGTCAGTTTACTTGCCTTAGCCTTTTTCTAGAGATGTTAAGGGTGAACTCGGGGAGTGAGGCCTCCTCGGGCGATAGTGGTGCCGAGAAGAGGAGGCAGATGGAGATCCGAAGGAAGGGGAAGCAAGTAGCCGATCCGTCTGTGGCCGAGGCGAGGAAGGAGAAGAAGAAGAGGAGGGTAGTGGCCCAATCTCCTGTGGTCGAGGAGATTGTGGAGAATCCAAGGCAAGCCCCTGAGATGGGCCGGTACCCTTGTGTACTGTCCGGGCATGCTGGGGTTAGGCAGTACGAGGGCGACCTCATGAAGAAGGCGATCATCGGTCAGTCGGAAGTTTACGAAGAGAACAACCCGGTTCTGGCCACCGAGGTGGACGAGATTTGATCGGTGCTATCCGAGAGAGACCTGCTCTGGATCAGAAAAGGGTTTGCCATCCCTCCAGAGTACAAGCTAATTCTCCCCGGCCCTGGGATGCGAGCGAACTCCAAACTATCGTCGTCGGATATGTGCATGTTCGACTACGACTCTCTGAACGTCGGACTGCGCTTTCCTCTGCACCCTTTCATTCGTCAGGTCCTCGGGTGGTACTGCCTCGCGCCGACCTAATTCATGCCAAACACGTGGAGCCATGTGAATGCATTCCTGCTGCAGTTTTGCAATGTCGAGGTCGAACCGGACCTGACGATCTTCCGAAGCATGTATCGGATAAACCGGATGCACAAGACCGAGCATCGATACTACCTGGCGCCGAGGAAAGGCGTTCGGATTATAGAAAACCCAGACTCGATCAAAGACTGGAAGGAGAAGTTCTTCATATTGAGGGAGCCATCGATGCTGCAAATTCCGAGCCGGTGGAAAGTAGAGGTGCCAAAGTTCGCGAGAGTCAACCCGGAACTGACTGCGGCCGAGGAGGAAGTGGCGAGGAAGATCGTGGCCCTCCCGATGTTGAGCTTGAGGGAGATGACCGAGGAGGTGCTATACGGGTCGGGCCTTAGTCCGATCGACCCGAGTACGCTCCTGACATCTCGCTATATTTTGTTTTTTTTTGTTAAGTCTTTAGCCCGTTTCACTGACTCTCAATTTGTTTGTTGTTTGATACAGAAGCGCTGAAGATGGACTTTACAGCCATGATGAATGAGAGAGGTAAGGTGGCCGATGGAAGGAAGAGGAAAAGGCTAAGCACTACCGTCTTGTCGGGTCGGCCTCCCATGGTAGCTTCGGCCGTTATTCCACCTCCCCCTGTCGCTGAGGTCCCCTCGCCAACAGTGGTTGTTGTCACTGAATCCTCAGCTCTTGCTACTTCCTCCGCGGCCGGTGAGACGTTCGACGTCTCGGAGGCTTTGTCGCTTCAGGCTCCGCCGCTGACTGCCGAGGCCGAGGTGATCTTGATCGAACAGCATAAGCAACTGTTCGTTCCGGATTGGCGGGTCAAGAAGCACGACGGCTTCCTCGGGAACTCGTAGATGTCAATGCAGGCCGTCAAGCATTTGGCAACCCCGAAGGACCGAGCCGCGCTGAAGGCAGGGATGGTTGGTGATGATACCTATGAGGTAGCTCGGTCGCTCGTATCGGTAAGTGTTGCATGCTTTCTCCTGAGAATTTCTTCAAGTCTGTCGTTCGACTGTTACCTTGTTCTCACTCTTTTTGTTTTGGCAGGCCGCTTGCCACTTTAACCATCTCCTCGAGGCATTCGCCGAACAGGAGAAGGAGCTGAAGGCCGCCAGTGATAAGGACAGGGCGGATAGGGTGAAGGCAGTTCGGCAGCTCGAAGCTGAGCAGAGGCGAGCCGAGGGCTTGGAGGTCCAGGTTGCCGACCTTGTGTCCGACCTGGAGCGAGTAAAGGGGCGGCTTGCTGAGGAGACTGCCAAAGCCTCCAAGGCTGTCGAGGAGCAGGCGGCGTCAGCGAAGGCCCTGGCAGAGGCAAAGGCGGAGAAGGACGCCTTGGCGACGAAGATCAGGGCCGAGGTGGAGGCTGAGGCCAAGGCGCATATGGCCACGTACATGGAGAGGTCCTACCAGAGGGCGCTCGACCATGTCCAGGATCGCGTCCCCGGCTTTCAGCGGGTCGGTTACAAGTTGTGGCCCGGATTCGCATCAGATGACGAGGAGGAGGGAGGCAAAGGAGATGAGGAAGAGGGCGACGATGATGAGGAGGTGGATGCCGAGGTGGATGTGACCAACCCTCAGGTCGGGGCGAGAGATGAGGGGCCGTCTGGCGAAGCGCCTGTGGTTGAGCCGACGATGCAGGTGGACCCCTGATCTCCTTGTCTTTTTGTAATCTTCCCCCCCTTTTTTTCTTAAAAATGTAATGCCTTTTTGCGGACTGGCCACCGCTTCTTCCTTTATGAATGAAAGTTTTTGTTCCAAATTTGTGCAAGTGTTTGGGTCGGTCTATAGTTTCCTAGTTGTGACGTTCTTGTATTTCAGATTCTCGAACATGCCCCCAACACCGTAGCAGCTCGGCGTCGTGCCGAGCTATTTAAGCAATCTCGCGAGGCTCGACTTGAGGGTGAGATCGAGCTGATCCGAAGAGTGTTGCTCAACGTAGAGAGGAAGTACAGTGAGCTGCTGGCCGAGGTTCATCACCTACAGATAGTCGAGGAGGAGTTTTCGATGAAGGAGGAGGAGCTAGCCTCGGTGCGGGCCGAGCGAGACGAGCTCGCGAAGAAGGTCGAACATCTGCAGAGGGTCACGGTCGACAAGAGCATCGAGGTGACCAACTTACGTCGTATTATATCCGATAGCGCTGAGTGCCCGTTCGGAAAAACTCCCTCGATTCAAGATAATGGTTAAGGACGACACTTTGAAGGATAGGATCGTTGAGCTCGAGGAGGAGGTGGCTCGACTGAAGCCTCAGCCGGTGAGGGCTAATGTCCGCAGCACCTCCTGCACTCGAGAGGAGAGAGAGCGAGGGATCACCTTTTACGAGCTCGCGACTTGTCGTCAAGTTATGGGTCGAACAGCAGCCGACGCACAAAGTGGAGTAGCTGTCAGCTCGAGTGGAGCCTCGGTCGGAGCCACCGTTAGGATTAGTGGCGAGGCGGCGTCGCAGTTCGTCGGCCCTGAGACAAGCTCGGAGATGAAGAAACGGAAGCCCCGATTGTCACTTAATCGGAACGTCCCTGTCCCGAGGAGGCACTGATCGAGCCGCATCGAGCCTTAGAAATATGTTCTTGTTGTATCGACATATCTTGTAAATATGTCAAGTCGTTGTTTAACTTTTTGCCTTGCAAACTTATCATGTTGTTTCAATAAAATCGAAGTTATTTTGCTCAACGTTGTGCCACAGCTGCTTTTCACTTGAAACCGAACCATAAGGACCCACAGTTGTCTTTCATTGAATGCTTTAGCCGCGGATCTTTAGTTTTTTGGCTCGGAGTATACCAAGGCGATTTTGCAATTTCGTGGTGTGATCCACGTGGCTCAATCTAGACGATCGATCATGATCGTGGAACGCATCATGTTGTGCAATCTAGATGATCTAAATAAATAGATAAACTAGACACAAATTAAAACCTCGCAAGTGTACGTAGTGACAAGCAAGGGTCGATCCTACAGAGATTGTAGAAATTAACTTACTAACCAATAAAACAGAAATAAGAATCTTAAAGTGTTGTTCTAAAAGAAATGACAAGATTAAAACTAGATCAAGTAGTTCTGAATCACAAATATCTATTAAGTAGTTGGGCTTTGATCTCCACCTATAGTCAATAATGCTAAGTCACCTTCTATACTACTCTAATTACTCATGTTTGTTCCTTTAAAGGCATGGTATCTACTCCTTAAAGTTAATGTTTCCCTAAGCCAAGAATTAGGCATGGTATCTACTCTAATTCGTTTCTTTCCTTAAGTATTTAGCATGGTATCTACTAAGTTGCACTTAAGGAAAACATAGGATCAATGGAAACGAACAAACACTCGAAGTTCTAGAAATTGGTATCAGATCTAGATCCTTCAAGTTGATTAAACCAAGAACCCCTAAAGATTCTTGTGTTACAAGCTATGAGCACGAGATACGGGTCGTCTCTATGCTCATATACCAGATTCAGATTTATAATACGCAAACTTGATAAACTCAGGTTCTGCTTGGCGGTCGACTTGCTGTCACTCTCAGTCGAATGCTCTTAGAACTTCTGAACAAGTTTGATTCCTATTATAACTTTATACCAATTCAATCAGGTTTAATCAATAAGTAATAGAGTAGCATTCAGAAGAATATACCATTACATGACTACGGTTTCAATCTACCCAACTATGAAATTAGTTCCACATAATAAGACTTTTATTGACTAACAGTTTCGAATACATGATTAAAATAAAAACTAGAAAGAGAAGAAATAAACTGATGATGTTCGGCCCGAGAAGTCGACTTGCTGTCACTCAGTCGACTGGCCCATTCCTTTCAGTGTACTTGATCTCCTTCTTCCTTCTATGCTGATAGAATAATGCCTCTTGGTTGATGATTGATGATTCAGAGATTAAGTGATACTCTCAACTTCTTATTCCAGCCTTTTTATAATTTCTTTTGCCCACATCTGCAGATTTCAATTCTATCTCTTTACACGTTGAATATAGATCTGAGTCGATCTTCTCACTTGCCAACCCTCGTTCTCTGTCTTGATTAATGAAGAATTTTTATTTGCAGACAACCTGAGTTTGGATAACTTAATCTTGCTTCGTATTTGGATGAGGACGAATCTT
Source organism: Hemerocallis citrina (assembly GCA_017893485.1). Taxonomy (NCBI): domain Eukaryota; kingdom Viridiplantae; phylum Streptophyta; class Magnoliopsida; order Asparagales; family Asphodelaceae; genus Hemerocallis; species Hemerocallis citrina. The sequence goes on from CM030365.1 coordinate 208,495,010, forward strand.
CTCTGTTCTTATCTTCCAACTCTGCTAAATGCCGGTCGGCTGGTTTGGAGTAAGTCGACTGTGCCGAGACATCTGTAGATTCATAATTAATCAGTCAAGTCAACTGTCTATGGAGTAAGTCGACTGTGCCGAGCACCGTCACCCTTTCTGTCCAGTCGCCTGTTGGAAGAACCAGTCGACTTATGCTCTGCCATTTCTGTGTATCATCCTCAAGTTCCTGAATCTGCTTCGTTTTGCTGTTTTAGGCTGTTTCCTATGGAAAAGAGAAAATAAGAGTAAAATACCACATATAGAGCATTTAGATGTCCAATTGCATTAAGATTATTGCTCCTAAATGTGAATATTATTGGGTTCATCAAATACCCCCAAACTTAGCTTTTGCTTGTCCTCAAGCAAAATTAAACTACAAGCATCTCTTGAACATCTTGACCCTTCCAACATTTACCTCAAAGAACTTGCTATATTAGGTGTCAAGGTTAGAATAAGCATTAAAATAGGTCTAAACAAGTTTTAATTCAAATGTTAATCACTTATTCACACGAATACTCAACTTGAATATCAAATAGTAGTGTGGCCAATGCCTAAGCAACATAATCATGATTAAGGTTAGCAAGCTCAACTATATTTCAACTCCAAATTCTCACCATGTCATACACTCACAAAAAAAAAAAAAATAGCTCTCATTGACATGGGACATTCAAGTTAGATCTCGTGACAATTTATCATTACTTGGAAGAAACCATATACTTGATCTTGCTACTACATCTTCACACCATTGATTTGCATGTTACTTGGATCAAAAGGTCTTTTATAGGTTGTAATGGGGCCATGGGTGAGGGTTTAAACAATTGAAGGGAAAAGGAATTCAAAATTCTAAAGGATTAGTAGAGCAACTTGCAATGTTCTAAGATTTTTTTTTTTTTTTTTTTTTTAGTTCTACTTTTTTCTTGATAAACGAATGCCTCATGAGGTACAAGAGTTTTTACTGGATTTATGAAATTTTCCAAATTCCATTCTAATCCTGCTAGCCTTTGAGAATCATATGTCAATGGTTTTACCATTTTTATTCCTCTGCTGCTTAATAAATCAACTATTTCTGTTACATTTACTCGATATTTTACCTTCGAATTGGTTGTAGTTCGTCCTAAAAATGCTATGTGGACTAGAAGGTTATCTCCATTGTGGACTTCTTCGTATCCCTTTGTCTGAATTCCAACATGGATATATCTTGTAAAGTCTTGAAGAGTCATCATAAAGTCTGGGCTGCAATAAAATATTCCTGAATTGCTATTCATATCAACTTCTATACTGGCTATCATTCCCCTAGCAATATCATTCCATCTGTTATCATATAAGGTGATTAGAGTTTTGCAGCCTAAGTTTTTTCTCATAAGTCCTTTAATACCTATTACTATTAATCCTAAATGCATTAATTTATATATGGAGGTTCTAAGCTCATGTCCAGCTTCCTGGCTTACTAAAGGTAGATTACAGGTCTAATTTCCTAGACAACTTAGTGCTTGTTCTCGGTTATGTCTGAAAAATTCTGGTCTGAATTCAAAACGTCCGGTCTGATAAAGAATTTTTGGGTTTAGGATATTAAGTCCTTCCTTTTGGAATCTTTCATAATCTTGTTGAGGATCTATAAGTTCTCTGAGTTGGATATCCTGATTGCTTGACCTCCTAGACAGTAGTCTAGTGAGAAGTGGTCTAGTTCTACTTGTAGAGCCTTGGTCTGTCCTGATTGTTCTGTATGATTGAATTTCTGTTAATGGCCTACTAATACTCATGGTTTAGGTTTTGATAGCTGTTCCTTTACTAATGGCCTAGTTGGAAAAGTAAATATTATCGGTTTTCTTGTAACTTGTTCTTTTCCGGTTGGTTCTAACTTTACTGATCCTAGTTTGTCCGTTATCTTGCTAAGATTATCTTGGAAATTCGATATTTCTAACTTTTGTAATTTTTTCTCAACTTCTTCAATCTGATTTGCTAATTTTTGCTCTGTTTCTTCAATTCTTTCGTGGATTTTAAGGATAAGTCTAATAATAGTATTATTTTGTTTAATAATAGTTTTGTCTGAGAGGGATTCTGCGTTATAAGCACTATAGCCTTCCGAGCCGGTTTGAAAACTCTTTGTATAATCTAAAGCTTCTAAATAGGCCTTTTGCATTAATTCAGAACAATCCTTTTTATTTCTTTTAGTTCTAATTTATTATTTATGACAACGTCGTGTACTTGGTTGATTGCCTCTATGATTCTGGGGTCTTCTTCTTTTCGTGGAGAATGATGTAACCTTGAATTATTCTGGTCCTTTATGTAGTCTAGTTTACTGGAAATATCTTTTAAAATCTGGTTTTTCTCCCTTATGATTAAAAGTAGGCTATCTCTAAATTTTTGTTCTTCGCTTTCTCTAGCGTCTAGATTGCGTTTTAAATTTATAATTAGATCTATTAGTGTATTCTGAACAGGATCTTTGTTATGGAATAAATGCTTTACGTCGTCTGATTTTTCAAAATTACAGGTAAGGACCTGTTTGTCCGAAGTAGTAACTAACCTAGGGTGGAAACAAGCGTCTAATTCTGAGGAATCTATGGCTCTGATACCAAAAATAGGGGGGTAGTTATATAAGTGGTAGTTATAAAAACGAGGTAAATAGGTAAAGATGAAGTGAAGGTAGTGGTTATCCAAAAATAGGGGGGTAGTTATATAAGTGGTAGTTATAAAAACGAGGTAAATAGGTAAAGATGAAGTGAAGGTAGTGGTTATTACAAGCTTTGAAAAGATACTCTGGGTTACGAATTTTTGTACTGATCCCTACTGGGTACTCCCTGGTGTCCATTTTTGTACTGATCCCTACTGGGTACAAGCTCATGTCCATTTTTAACTACCCCCCTATTTTTACAGCATGTTTCCATAGGCCTTTTTTTTTTTTTTTACATTGTTAAGGCCATATATAACAGGCCTATACTTTCTTCCTTTCAACACCTTTCCCCCATCCATAACTCAGCAATTTACAACTTTTCATTTTTTTTTCTTATGACAAATCCTCCAACTCTTCTTTATATTTTCATCCCCTTCATCTTGACATACCACATCTCTTTTACAAGTCTTGCTCTACTAACTCAATAGATATAGGTAAGGTGACCTATGAATCTAGTCTTTGGTTAAGGATGATGTGTCTTACACAAATAAGGCTTTCATAGGCTTCAAAGGGGCAACTAGTGGATAATTGATGTTGGGTAGGCTATTTGTCTTTGGTGATAGAATCTTAGGTGCCTTAATCATTTCCAAGTTTTTATGCAAAAACCAAAAACAAGTTTCGAAAAGTAGCAAAAATAAGTTCTAGATCATCTCAAGAATGCAGTCAACTGAGATTTTCAAGTGTATGACCCTCTCACAAGAAATAAATAAGGCTCAAAAACTCACAATTTGTGTAGTTAAGTTTACTCACAGTTGATCTTGCTATTCTCTTTCACAATTCGTTAAATTGACATAGCCAAATGAATGAAAGTTTCAAGTATGATCCATATGATAGGTTATTAACATTTTTAAAGATAAAGACCACACTTAATACTTGTTCTCCACTCTCTACCTATAGTAACTGAGCTCATTTCTCATCATTGTTGTTAGAAAAGACTCAACATCAAAAGACTCCAAATGTGAATAACTACCCCCAAACTTAGATGGAACATTGTCCTCAATGTTTGAAATAAAAATTTAAAATAGGCTTATGTTACCATCTAATTTGAAGGAAAGAAACTGAAAATTAAAGATGAATAAATAAATAATGAGGAAGTGTAAGTACTCCCCTGAAAATTGGGTTGCCTCCCAATAAGTGCTGTGTTTCCTGTCTTCAACTAGACTTGATGAGTTCATGCAATGTATTGAATGGTTTGAAGATTCACATCTTCCTCTTGCCGAGTGTTGGACTCCGAACCATCGGTAGATTTGTTCAACGGCTGTGGGAGCAGTTCCGAACGGCGATCTACTTCTGGCTCGCTTAAGGGTGAACCGGCGAAGTAGAGTCAGTTGATGATGATTGGATGAACACATAGGCTGAAAGAGCCGAGGGCTGGACTACGAACCATCGGTAGATTCGTTCAACGGCTGTGGGAGCAGTTCCGAACGGCGATTTACTTCTGGCTCGCTTAAGGGCAAACCGGCTAAGTAGATTCGAGCTGAGTGTTGGGCTCCGAACCATCGATAGATTTGTTCAACGGCTGTGGGAGCAGTTTCGAACGGCGATCTACTTCTGGCTCGCTTAAGGGCGAACCGGCTAAGTAGGGTCGAGCCGAGTGTTGGGCTCCGAACCATCGATAGATTTGTTCAACGGCTGTGGGAGCAGTTCCGAACGGCGATCTACTTCTGTCTCGCTTAAGGGCGAACAGGCGAAGTAGAGTCGAGCCGAGTGTTGGACTCCAAACCATCGGTAGATTCGTTCAACGGCTGTGGGAGCAGTTCCGAACGGCGATCTACTTCTGTCTCGCTTAAGGGCGAACCGACAAAGTAGAGTCGAGCCGAGTGTTGGACTCCGAACCATCGGTAGATTTGTTCAACGGCTGTGGGAGCAGTTCCGAATGGCGATCTACTTCTGGCTTGCTTAAAGGCGAACCGGCGAAGTAGGGTCGAGCCGAGCGTTGGACTCCGAACCATCGGTAGAGTTAAGAGTAAAGAAGGGAAAGATGCATTTGCACAAGTATGAAAAAAAAATTTATTGATGATTACTAGTCGGCTGCTTCTGAGTTGCGAGCCGTTATTACATATGAGAAACGAAATAGAAAAATTACACGGGGTAGGAGAGGAACGGTTCGACATCCCGAAATACTTAGAGAGGTGCCGGGGCACTTTCTTGGTACTTCAAAAGATGGTCGGCATTCCAGGTCCTAAGGATTTCTCTGCCTTCGTGGTCTTCGAGACGATAAGATCCAGGCCGAACTACTTTCGTGTGATCCTATAAGGTCCCTCCCAATTTGGGGCTAGCTTGCTCTTCTGACTAGGGAAGGAGACAGCTAGCTTTCTGAGGACTAGGTCCCCTTCTTTGAGATCGGTAGGCCGGACCTTTTTGTTATACGCCAACTCGATCCTCCTTTGATAGCTCTGTTGGCGAATTGATGCTCTTTCCCTCAGCTCGTCTATTAGGTCAAGGTTTGCCCGGAGGTCCTTGGCGTTCTGTTCTTCGTTGTAGGCTACAAGGCGCGGAGAAGGTATTCCGACCTCCAGGGGGATCACAACCTCGGACCCATACGTGAGGTTGAACCGGGACTCCCCTGTGGGGGTCCGTTTAGCTGTGCGGTAGTTCCACAGCACGTTGGGGAGCTGATCGACGCATAAGCCTTTGGAGCACTTGTCCAATCGCTTCTTAATGCCGGCGAGGATCTGCCGGTTGGCATTTTCAACCTGGCCGTTCGACTGGGGATGGGAGACGGAGGAGAAACGTTGTTGGATGGCGAGGTCTTCACATAGAGCTCGGAACGTGGCCCCCGTAAATTGGGTTCCGTTATCAGTTATGAGGACTCGGAGAACACCGAATCAGCAGATGACGTTCCTCCAGAAGAACTGAAGCACCTTGTTCTCTGTAATGGTTGCCAGAGGCTCGACTTTTATCCACTTCGAAAAATAGTCGATCGCCACGACAAGAAACTTGAACTGGCCCAGAGCTAGAGGGAATGGCCCTAGTAAATCCATTTCCCACATAGCGAAAGGGATAGGACTTGATAGGGATGCGAGCTGAGCTTGTGGGAGGCGTCGGATGTTTGAATGCTTCTGACAAGAGTCGCATTTCCGAACGTGTAGCTCGGCATCTTAGAGGATGGTAGGCCAAAAGTAGTCGTAATTCAACACCTTCCGGGACAGAATCTGGACCCTGAATGCGCTCCGCCGATGCCTTCGTGGAGCTCCTGCAAGGCGTAATTGGCTTGCTCTGGGGAGAGGTACCTCAAGTCCGGCCGGCCGTCCACTTGCGAGAAGGAGCATTTGTACAAGATACCCTCGACTAGAGTGTACCGCTCCGCTCTGGTCCTTATTTGGCGAGCCTCCTTAGGATCTTCAGGGAGGAGGTCATCCCTTAGGAATTCCACCAACGGTTTCATCCAGTCATCTTGCAGTAGGATCGGCAGCGACTCCACTGAGTCGAGGGACTCATTTTCTATACTCGGTTTCAAGAGGACCTCGATCAAGACAGTCGGCTCGAGACCTTAGAGGGAGGATGTGGCCAACTTGGAGAGGGCGTCGGCCTGTGAATTCTCTTCTCGAGGGATTCGCTGGATGAGCGCTTCCTCGAACCGGGCCATGAGGGTTCGGACTTTAGCGAGGTACTTCGCCATCCGATCGTCTCGTGCCTCGTAATCGCCCAAGACTTGATTCACAACCAGTTGAGAGTCACTATAGATTCGGAGGCACTGCACCCCGGCACTTCGGGCAAGTCCGAGGCCGGCGATTAGTGCCTCATACTCTGCTTCGTTGTTTGAGGCCTTGAAGTTTATGCGGAGGGCATACTGGAGGATGAAGTCGTCTGGACCTGCCAGGATGATACCAGCTCCGCTTCCCTCGTTGCAAGAGGAACCGTCCACAAAAACCGTCCAGATAGGGTGTCCGTTCGGCACATGGGTGACCTCGAGAATGGTGGTCTCGACGATGAACTCCGCGAGGGCTTGAGCTTTGATCGCAGTCCGGGGCTGGTATGAGACATCGTGCTGGCTTAGTTCGATGGACCATTTCATGAGGCGGCCAGAGGTCTCAGGTTTGTAGAGGATTTGCTTCAGCGGTTGGTCGGTAAGGACGACCACCGATGGGACTGGAAGTAGGGGCGAAGCTTTCTCGCCGCCATGATCAGAGCGTACGCCATCTTTTCTATCTTCGGGTAGCGAAGCTCGGCATCGCGGAGCACCTTGCTTACATAGTAGATGGGCCTTTGAGTCCGGTCTTCTTCCCTTACTAGAACAGCGCTGAGGGTCTGCTCGGAAGCAGCCAAGTAGAGGTACAGGGTTTCGCCCGGGACGGGCTTGCTGAGCAGAGGAGGATTGACGAGGTAAGCCTTTAGCTGGTCGAACGACTCCTGCTACTGCTGCCCCCATTCGAAACCTTTAGCCCCCCTGAGAGCTTTGAAGAAGGGGAGGCACTTCTCCCCGGACTTGGAGAGAAAACGTCCTATTGCGGCGAGGCGGCCTGTCAGCCTCTGAACTTCCTTAACATTCTTGGGCGGGGCCATGTCTAATATGGCCTTGATTTTCTCTGGATTAGCTTCAATTCCTCGTTGGCTGACCATGAAGCCGAGGAACTTTCCTGATGAGACTCCGAATGCACACTTGTTCGGGTTGAGTCTCATGTTGTGCTTTCTCAGTACACCGAATGCCTCCTGCAGGTCGGCGACATGGTCGGTGCCTTGGATGCTTTTCACAAGCATATCGTCGACATACACCTCCATATTGCGACCTATCTGGTTCTGGAAGACCTTGTTAACAAGGCGCTAGTAAGTGGCACCAGCGTTCTTCAGTCCGAACGGCATCACCCTGTAACAGTAGAGGCCCTGGTCAGTCACAAACGAGGTCTTCGGAATATCCGGGGGGAACATCCGGATCTGATTGTAGCCTGAGAAAGCGTCCATGAAGCTGAGGAGCTCGTGGCCCGAAGTCGCGTCGATGAGGGTGTCGATGCTCAGAAGAGGGAAGGGGTCTTTGGGACAAGTCTTGTTCAGATCAGTGAAGTCGATACATATCCTCCAGGTCCCGTTCGACTTCTTTACCATGACTACATTGGAGAGCCATTCCGGGTAGTTAACCTCCTGTATGAACCGGGACTTTAGAAGCTAGTCCACCTCTTCTTTGATGGCTTGTTGCCACTTGGGAGTGAACTTGCGTCTCTTTTGTTGGACCGGTTTGGACCCCGGCTCGACGCTGAGGTGGTGGACCAAAAGCCCCTCGGAAATTCCCGGCATGTCAGCGGCGGACCAGGCAAAAAGTTCGCGGTTACCCCGAATGCACTGCACTATGTCGGAACATAGGACAGAATGGAGGGTCTTGCTGATGAAGAACTTTCTGCTCGGATCATCCTCCGAAAAGAGCACCTCTTCCAGTTCGTCCACCGGCTCGGACGTTGGTCGAGCTGTCTCCTGGAGGATTTCTAAAGTTTTGAGGGAGATGGCCGGACCCCCGGTGGAAGTCATGTAGCACTTCCGGGCCATCTCCTGATTGCCCCTGACCTCCCCTACTCCTGCCCGGGTAGAGAATTTCATCTTGAGGTGGTAGGCCGAAGGAACGGCTTCTAGAGCAGCTAAGCCGGGTCGACCTAGGATAACGTTGTATGCAGCTGGGACATCGACGACCATAAAGTCCATCGGCTCGGTCCGGGTGGTAGGAGTTTTGCCAGCAATTACGTCGAGGGTTATCACCCCTTCGATAGTTACTGGCACTCCCGTAAACCCGTGGAGAGTGTAGCCGGCCAGTTTGAGACGGTCCCTGGGTAGCTGAAGACCTCGGAAGGCTGAGAGGAAGAGGATGTTCACGGAGCTTCCGTTATCTACTAGGATCCTCTGCACTTTGGAGTTCGCCATACGGAGATCGATTACAAGTGCATCGCAGTGGAGAGTCCTAACCCCCTCGAGATCTTCATCTGAGAATGTGACCGGGACACCGAGGCCTTTTGGGGGAGGGGCGCTGTGAACAGAATTAACTTCTCGGACGAACGCCTTTCGAGAAGGGTTGGAAGACCCTCCCATGGGGCCTCCATGGATAAGGTGTAGGATGCGTTCCTCCTCAAACTCGGGGATTTCATCGCGCCGCTCGGAACGCTTGTTAGCCCCCCGAGGTGGAGGAGTGGTGCGATCGGCCCGATCATTTGCTCTCACAAACTTGGCCTGCTGCCCCCTCTGGATGAGGGCCTCTATCTTGTTCTTCAGCGCCCGGTAGTCGTTGGTGTCGTGGCCATGATCCCGGTGGTAACGACACCACTTTTCCTTATTCCTCTTCTTGGCTGGGGTGTTCATCCTCGGAGTAGGAAGTATGACACCTTCCTTCTCGACTTCTATCAGGATGGTGGAGACGTTGGTAGTGAGAGGAGTAAATTTCTCGAACCTGGGGGGAGGGCAGCACTGACCGCTATTATCCTTCAGCAGCTTCTTGGCCTCTTCCTCTTCAGTTGTCTTTCTCTTCATCCCGGGGGCAGACCCTCCAAAGCCCGGGAGGCATTCAGCCTCCTCCGCTCGAATATACTTCTCGCATCTAAGGAGAAGGTCGGCAAAGTTATGCGGGGGCTTCTTGGCGAGGGACGAACGAAGGTTAGAGTTGAGGACGTTGGATTGGAATGCGACGGTCGCCACTGATTGGTCGAGGTCGGCGATGGACCTGACCTCCGCAGTAAACCTCCTCACATAGTCCCTCAACTTTTCTCCCCTCTCCTGTCGGAGGTGGAGTAACGAGATACTAGTCTTCTCCGTGCGTCTGCTACTCACAAAGTGGGTTATGAAGAGCGTTTCGAACTGCTCAAAAGAGAAGATGGAAGAGGGAGCGAGCCGGGAGTACCATTCCCGAGCCGAACCCTTAAGAGTGGCGGGGAAGGTTTTGCAAAGCATGGCGTCGGAAGCTTGGTGGATTAGCATCAAGGTCTTGAAGCTTTCGACATGGTCAACGGGATTCGACTCTCCCGAGTAAGTTTCAAACTGCGGAGGCTTGAAGCCCCTCGGGATGGGAGCCTCCATTATGGTTCGGGAGAAGGGGGGTCTGCTGGGGCGGACGGTCCTTCCTCTCGACTCTTCCTCCTTGTCCATTCGACCGAGGCGCCTCTCCATTCGTGGAGACGGCGGTAGAGAGCATCGTCCCTCCGGTGGTAGTCAAACGAGCCCCTGGACTCGTCTTCATAGGAAGGGGAGCGGGGACCACGACGACGGTAGTCTTGGGAGCATCGAGGACTATGGTTGTGTTGTTGGTGATTAGGAGCCGGAGGAGGTGTTATGGACTGGGGGCGAGGACTTAGAACCCGTGGGGGTGTCGGAATCCTATGGGCATTATTATTGTTGGGGCGAAGGTTGAGGGCCTGCAACACTGTTGCCTGGAATTGTTGGAACTCGGCACGAGTGATGGGTGCCTCATCGTTCCTCGGATGATGTCGACCATCAGGGGAATGCGGTCTCCTCTTATGACGCTCGGGAGATTCCCTCCGTCCCCTTCGGTCGGGAGACCTCCTGCCATTTCGGCGATGAGGAGATCGCTCACCCTGATGCTGGCGGGAGATTCCCTCTCGGGCCCGCTTCTTATCTAGGCAGCGGCGAAGATCCTCATCCTTCTGCCGATTAAGAACGGTGTTGCGGAGGTCGGAAACTCGAGGATTGTGGGAGGCCATAGAATCCGAGGAGGCATTGTAGATGGAGACATGGTCCGGATGGAGAGCTTGTTTCTGCGGGTCGGGACGTGAGACCCCTGCGCCGACATTTGAAGGACCGGGGGGACCATTGGGATGTTGCTGATTTGGGAGAGGAGGTAGATCCTCGGTTTGCGGCGGAAGTTTCCCTGTTGATGAGCGGGTTGGACGGGGACTTCCTGTTGCTGATCGGGATTGGGTCCACGATTGGACCCCCGGGATCTTACCTATCTAGGCGGCATGGCTGGAGAAGATCTTACCGACGGGAAGAGGAGAGGCTGCTATTCGTTTGATTTTCCCACAGACGGCGCCAATCTGTTACCGCTGAATCTGGTGTGGGGGTAAACAGATAGAATTTGTGGACTCGTAGAAAACCTGAATAGCAAACACCCAACCTGTTCCGCCGGAGTTTGATCGCTGGCTCCCTCCATTCAACTGCAGGGAAGTGCGAGACCCCGGGGTTGATCCCGGCGACGCACCGTCCGACGCTCTAGTCAGTAACTAGGAATGATTAAGAAAGAGCGTTAATAGGAAAAAAAGTGATTACCCTGTAACAGTGGTAGGTGGGGGGGGGGGGGGGGGGGGGGGGGGGGGTATTTATAGCTGCCTTAGGGATCAGATTAAGAAGGTAGTAATTCCTGTGATCTGATAAGGAGTAAAATCCTCATAACCAGATTAGGAATCTGTTACCCCTAATTCCCGGTGGTAGGATAATGGCGAATCAGGTCCGTTGATTTGGCCTAATCAGAGATCCTAATTCTATCCCGCCGGACTGGGTTTGAATTGGGTTGGGACCTGTTCCCAGCTAAGGTGGATTCGTTCGTGGGTTATCGGATCTGTGAGAAGGAGATCCAGTACCCATTTCGGGCCCATTTGTATGTGAGATTACCGTTTTACCCCCGGGCTTCAAGATTCGTGTTCGATTTGGACGGTTCCGATTTAACTCCAGTTTTAGCCATATCAGGGCCCCTAATAACATATATATATTTTTTACGCGCGAAATACGTGTCTATATTTACAAGGGAAGTTCAAAATTGGGGGCCCCAAAAATTACAAATTCTGTGGGGGTCCGAGGCGGCCGCCTTACCCACCTCCATACTGGGGCCGGCCCTGGCTTGTAATATGGTGAAGAAACTTCCAGCACCAGAATATTCCATCTGGAACCCTCGATTTTTTTTTCTTTTCTTCTATTGTTGGATTAATAGTGTTCGGTGTTATTATAATGGTAGTATTTATTCAATTACAAGACTAAAATTAAATTTTAAAGCTTCTCATATATAATACTAGTTAAAAGTCGTGTCATATGTAAGTGTTTGACGACCAAAGGTTTTTATTATGTCGATCGCTCTTTGGAACACACCGAGTTTAAGTTTATTCCTAGGATTGGAGGGTTTGTCCCTACTGCTAGTTAAGTTCTAGGGAGACACGATGCTTAATAATAATTGATAAGGACATTGATTCGTTACCCCGACATAAAGATTGGTTATTGTGTCCGTACAGACTCCCATGCCACTTTGGACCTAAATATAGCCTATAGGACACATAGGTACTACTCTTGTTTTTGTTTTAGCATGACATCATAATAACAATACAATGATGTCATTGATTAAACTATTTTTCCCAATATTTGAGATCAAAAAGCAAAAAAAAAAAAAAAAAACTTTGATAATTTTGCTAGGTTTTGATGATTGAGTCATTAATTTGACCTTTAGATACGATCCTCTAGTATTACTTGCAGTTGTAGGCAATTCATATACAATAAAAAAAAGTATAGTTGTTCAATGGAGAAAGAAACCCACAAAGTAGATTTTCAAATTATTGTATAGAGATACAGTTTATAAGATTTCATATAAACTGTTCTTCATATTTTCTAGATACAATTGTCATTCTCTCAAATAAGTACGTAAGGGATTTTCTCTTACAAAATCTAAAGATTTCATGTAGGGAAAAATTGTAAAAAAATATGCACTGTAATTAGAGATGCTTTCGGATAAGGATATATCTGATTCAATCCGTATCAGAATCCAAAATTTGTGCGGATACGGATATAAAAAATCCGTATCTGGACGGATTTGGATATCCAAATCTAAATTTTTTTCGATACGGATATCCCTAAAAAACGGATGCAGATATAGATATGCGCTTAATTTAATGTATATATATATATATATATATATATATATATATATATATATATATATATATATATATATGAGTAATGTGAGCCTCATATTTGTATGAGGAAATTTTCCTCATACAAAGTGATTATACTCACTTGGTGGGGCCCTTATGGAAAATCCAGTCCGTCCATCATTTTTATCATGCTAATAGATGTATGTGTAGAAAAAATCAAGTGGTTTGGAGGTCATTCACCCATGCATCATGTGGGTCCAATTTGTGGTTCGATTTGTATTACTGTTGAAATCGTTCATTTTTTAACCACATGATGCATGGGTGAATGACCTCCAAACCACTTGATTTTTTCTACACATACATCAATTAGTATGATAAACATGATGGATGGAGTGGATCGTCCATAAGGGCTCCACCAAGTGAGTATAATCACGTTGTATGAGGAAAATTTCCTCATACTCTATATGAGGCTCACTTTTCTCTCTCTCTCTATATATATATATATATATATATATCCTGAAAAGTGAAAATTCCCTCCCCTCCCACAGAGTTCCCGACTCCCCATTCCCTAACCCTAATTTTCTAAATTCAGCAAACTCAACTTCTCACCGCCTCATCGTTCGATCTCCTCGACGCCGTCGATTACTCCCCCCAAGCACCTATTCCCACCCATCCTCGTCGATTACTTTGACCAAGCAACATCCATCCCCATCGATTAATCCTCGCTATCGATAACTCCGACCAAGATTCATCCATTCTCGTAGAGGAACAATCGCCATCGATTAGGTAAATCTGTCGTGCTCGAAATAGATTATCCATTTCTACATCATTTTCTATTATTTACAAATTCACATGGATGTTATTTTAGACTGTCTGTTTGCACGTGTGTTGCACAAGTTTATCTTCAATAGTTTGTTCTTTCTACCAATTCAAGCTTGAGATGTTTGATAATGTTTGAATGAATGGTATGCAGCCAAACTGATGCCTTTATCTATGCATGATTTATGGCATTAGTCAAGACCTACAATTTGCTCCGTATGTGTCAGCTGAATACTGTGATGAAGTTTTGACCACAGTTTTAATTGCTCATTATGGACTAATTCCAGCCCTAGTTTCAGTACTATTGAAATGTCCGATATACATAGATTTCTATTAAATTGAGTTACTAACATCATGCCCCAAAATGTACGAGTGTTGCTGCTAATTTCTGGTGTAGGAGCAAACAGATGAATTTGTGGATTCTTGAAGGAAACAAGTAAGCAAACATGTTGACTGTCATCGTCGTTTTGACTGGTTTCTCGTCGTTGCAGTAAACCTGCACAAAGTTCGATACTCCAAGATGGATCCCGGCGACGAACCCTTCGACGCTCTTGTCAGTAATCTAAAAGATTTTGAAAGAGCTTTAGGTAGAAAAAGATTGATTACCTTGTCACGGTGGTGGGAGAGGGGTATTTATAGTCGCCTTAGGAACTAGTTTCGAGATAAGGATAAATCTCTACTTCCGGATGTATATGAATAAGATGGAGAGTTTAGACTCGTTTCATGATAAGAGGTGGTTTAAACCGCCTCTTAGAGATAATCATGAATTTGAATCACTCTTTATCTATCTAGGTTGGTTTATAATGGGTTGCTACCCATACCCAGTAGGACAGATCCGTTTTTGGGCTATTGGGCTTTGAAGAAAGACCCAGTTTTCCATTCGGACCCGTTTGTAGGTGAAATTACCATTTTACCCCTGAAAGCTTTAAGATTCGTGCCCAATTTGAACGATCCCAATTTAATCATATTTTTAGCCATATCAACAAGGGTTATGCCTTTTATACTCTGAAAATGTTCATTTCGTTAAAGATCTTTGAATGAAACTTGGGTAGAAGTTACCTCATTATCCATTTCTACATCATTTTCATTCATCTCTTTTGTTCTGTTGATTTCCATTTTGTAATTAGATATGAAAGTTAATATTCACAATTCAGTAATATACATGTCTTAAGTACTAGTTAAGAAAAATAAATAGCAAAAACTTTATATTTGATATCCGAATTCGTATCCGTTATCCGGTAGACCGTATCCGAAAATTGCGGATACGGATATGATTTTTATTTTCTGAGTCATATCCGTATCTGTATACAAATTCGTCTTTGGAATGCGGATACAGATATTGGTATAGCCAATATCCGAATCGTATCCGATCCGAAAGCATTCCTAATTGTAGTCCTTTATTTAATGAATACTTAAAGTTTTTTTCACAAAATTTTGAAAATAATATGATTTTTCCCCAAAATGGTGCTTGGATTGGTCGGGTACTTATATTCGCTTTGTTTGTTACCAACAGTTTTACCAAAACTTATATCCACTTTGTAATTAGAAAGGTAACATAAAATTAAAATAAAGGAAGAAAGAAAAAGAAAATAAGTATTGGTCTTTTCTATTGCAATATTCATAATTCTAACAATAATCATCGATTCAAATTAGAGGGTGGGAGTCTTGCGGTTAATGATATCTAGCTGAAATATGTGGTCTTGCGGTTAATGATATTGATAGAAACACCCGACTAATCAATCAAATTAGAGGGTGGGAGTCTGATAGGGTTAGGCTCATTTTGGAATCGAACGTAGATTCGAGTAACGTACACCCCCCTAATAGTATTTAATGGATGTCCTTTTCTGGAACGTTAGAGGCCTGGGTGGACGGGGTAAACGAGAAATGGTTAGGGAAGTCGTAGCCAGATCTAAGGCGAACGTCGTGGGACTTCAGGAGACCAAACTGTCTCACATGTCTAGACTCAAGCGAGTGGGGGGTTGTCGAATCTCCAAATGGAGGATGTTACCATCAGTTGGGGCGTCCGGGGGCATCGCTCTTGGGTTTAATCCCAACGACTTCTGTTGCGTTGACTAATTGCACGGGCAATTCTCTCTATCGGTACTGTTATAGAGAAAGTCCGACCAATGGCTCCAATCGGTCACGGTGGTGTACGGGCCCCACACGTCCATTGCTAGAACGGCTTTCTAGATGGAACTGAGATCTATCAAAACACACTGGCCCCACCCGTGGGTGGTGGGGGGAGACTTCAATATCACAAGATTTGCCTCTGAGCACAGAGGCAGAGGCACCAGTGACCTAGATAGAGAAGCGTTTAACGAGGTCATTACAGACCTGGAACTGGTTGACATCCCCATTTCAGACAGACTTTTCACCTGGTCAAACATGCAGGCGCAACCCACTTTAGCCAAGTTAGATAGGGTCATGGTCTCCACGGAATGGGAAACCAAATTCCCTTTAGCATCTGCTAAGTCCCCCCCTAAGCCAACATCGGATCACGTGCCAATTTTCCTATCTTCAAGGGGGGACCAACCCAGAAAGCCAGTAAAATTCCGGTTCGAGAAGGCTTGGTTAGAAATTCAGGGTTTCCACCACATGGTGAACGAGAGCTGGTCTCGCCCAACCAGGGGCAATGAGGCAACCGCGATATGGTGTGAAAAAACCAGTAGGCTCAGGGGCAAGCTACAGAAGTGGAACCGGACCAGATTTGCTCTAATTTGGAGAACAAAGGAGTCCCTACTTGAAGGAATTGAGGAACTCGAGAAGGCAGAAGAAGCTAGGGACCTTTTACAGGAAGAACGGATGCGACTGCTCCAACTCAGACAGGAAATTGACCATCTCTACAGGATAGAGGAAATCAGATGGCAACAACGGTCGAGAGTCACATGGCTCAAGGAGGGAGACACGAATATTGCTTTTTTTCACCGAGTTTCCAGTGCCCGGCGTAGAACTAACCTCATCCACTCCGTCAACTCAGAGTCTGGTTTAATTCAAGGCGAGAACGCTATCAAGCTGCCCTTCCAATCCCATTACAAGTGCCTCTTTGGGCGCAAAGCGGATTTCAGAACCCCGCTCCGGCATGACTTCTGGCGGGACCAAGCAGGCGAGCCAGGTCCTGCAGTGAAATCCATCGAAGCACCCTTCACTAAAAAGGAAGTATGGACGACAGTCTAACAACTGGGTAAAGATAAAGCCCCAGGTCCCGACGGATTCCCGATCATGTTCTATCAGACATTTTGGGAGGAAATCAAAGGAGACCTGCTAAAGCTGTTCGAAGACTTCTATGAGCATAAACTAAAATTGGGGAGAATCAATTACGCGGAGGTGGTGCTCATCTCCAAACAAGAGGACTCACGGCGCATAGGTGACTTCTGCCCCATAAGTCTCCTTAATTGTTCGGTAAAGATCATTACAAAGACCCTAGCTAACAGATTGGGTAAGGTAATGGACGGCCTCATCAGCCAGGACCAGACAGGCTTTATTAAGAGGAGATGCATTCAGGACAGTATTGCCACAGCTGAAGAGACTATCCATCAGTGTCACGCTTCCAATGCAAAGAGATACCTCCTCAAACTAGACTTCGAGAAAGTCTATGACTCAGTGGAATGAGATTGTTTATTGGAAGCACTGGCTGGACGGGGATTCGGGGACAGATGGATCAGATGGATCCACACGTGTCTCACCACTAGCAAAACGGCCATTTCGATCAATGGTACAGCAGGTCACCCATTCCCCTGCAAGCGAGGGCTTAGACAGGGAGATCCACTATCCCCCCCTCCTCTTCACCATCATGGCAGACGTGCTTAGATCAATGATGACCAAATACAGTAGAGCAGGCTAGATTGTACCAGTGGCTAAAGGGATACAACGGCAAGGCTGCTCCATACTTCAATATGCCGACGACATTCTTCTATTCGGCAATGGAGACCTAGGGGAAACTGTCGTCTTCAAAGGAATTCTTTATTGCTTTGAGGCTTGGTCTGGACTCAGAGTTAATTTCCACAAAAATGCCCTAATTCCCATTGCACTGCCCCCAGAAGAGACGCTAGAGCACGCCTCTATTCTCAACTGTTCCATTAAGAGGTTCCCCATTCAGTACCTTGGACTACCACTGAGACCCGGAAGACTCAAAAAGGCGGACTGGCTCCCAATCATTAATAAGGTCGATAAAAGGCTAGAAGGATGGAAAGGGAAAGCCCTCTCCTTGGGAAGGAGAGTCACACTCATCAATGCAGTCCTGTCAAACCTTCCTACTTATTATCTCTCTTTCTTCGAGATGCCATGATGGGTTATTCAAAGAATTGACCAAACACAGAAACGTTTTCTGTGGAAAGGGGCGGACCCAGACCGAGGAGGATATCATCTCATTAGGTGGGAGAAGGCATGTATAAAAAAGATTCACGGGGGTCTGGGCATAATCGATCTTCGGGACATGAACCTGGCGCTACTGGGTAAATGGTGGTGGAAAGTCTTTCATCCTAATGGAGAAGGGTGGCAGCAGTTTGTCCAGGGATATATGCATGGGAATGAAACTAGAAACCTAGACTTCGGGGTAGGCCCTAGAGTATCCTGCTTCTGGAAGGGTATCACCAAGACATACGAACCCTTCAACAGCTGTGTTAAGTCAGTCATCGGTAATGGCAGACTCACTAGGTTTTGGTGGGATAAGTGGTGTGCGGACCACCCACTCAGATCCATATTCCCAGACTTATACGAGCAAGCAACTCAACCACATTGTACGGTGGCAGCAGCCTGGAAAAGAAGTACATGGAACCCAGCATTCAAACATCCGCTTGACATGGATTCCCAACGCAGACTGACGGAACTCCAGACATACATATCAAATGCTGGAATTGGCTGTACTCAGGGGCCCGACAAGAAAACCTGGGATCTGGAGAAGAACGGCAAGTTCACGATCCGTTCAATGTACAACCGCGTCCATTTTAGGGGTTGCTCTCCAAAATGGTCGAACATTTTATGGAAAACGAAAGCACCCCTGAAAATAAAAGTTTTCATATAGCTGGTGCTGAACAACGCGATCCTGACTAAGGAGAACCTGGTTAAGCGCCAACCAAATTTGGATGCTCACTGTGAGTTCTGCCAGGTCAACCCGGAGACTAGAGACCACCTGTTCCTTCACTGTCGGAGCAAAGCGATTATCGTTGAGGTCCTCGGGGCACCAGGGACGTCTTAATTCCCTAATTCATATGACGACCTATGGGTGGGATCCTTATTCACGACGGAACGAGGGGCTATGAGAGAGGCGTGGTTTATCGCGATTGCCGCAATGACTTGGGTGCTTTGGCTAGATAGAAACAATCTTTACTTTCATAGAACTTGCAATACCATCTCTGGCAATTTAAATCACATTATGCATCTAATTTCATTTTGGGCTAATGTGGCAACAGCAGGTCCCAGGGGCAGGATCGCCACAGTATTCCAGGTACAGGAGTTCGACGATGAGGAGATCGAGATTGGCCCGACGATTGACTGAGACATAAGCAGTGTGAGACATTGATACCCACCACCACCCCATGTTTAGGGTGGAGTATGTTTTTTTGTTTTCTTTTTAGGATTTTGTTGTATGCTCAGTACCCTGAGTTTTGTTTATTAATCTCTGATTAATGAAACAGGGTGGCTAGATTCCACCTTTTCCTTCAAAAAAAAACAATAATCATCGATTCACCCAAATAAAATATTTAGGAAAAAATAGGTTGGAAAAAAACCCTTTGCTTGTGTTACAGTGGGAAGAACTACAATCCCTTATCTCACAGTGAGGGGTGAAATGTACTCGAGGACTTAATAGAAGAGCGTGAGAGATGGAACACAATGGTTCCTTCACGATACGTTCACTCTACAATCGAATCCATTTTAGAGGTTGTATAATTCCTTGGGCTTCAAATATCTAATAAGCCAAAGCTCCTTTTAAAAGTGAGCCTTCATATGACTGGTCCTCAACAACGTTATCCTAACTAGAAATAACCTGGGGAAAAGACAATTGAACATTGCAACCAACTACGGATTATGCTCTGCTACACCTAAATCTGGAAATCACCTTATTCATCGAATGCCACAAAAGTGAAGCCGTATGGATAGAAGTCCTTAAAGCACAAGGTACAGATGACTACCCCATGTCATACGAAGACCTACGGATAGACCCCAAATTTGCTAGAGAAAGACATGAGTTAAAAGAGACATTGTATATTGCTAATGTCACAACGACCTGAGTTTTATGGCTAGATATGAATAATTTATATTTTCGTGAGACAAATAATACTAGTATATTTGGTAATCTAATCCAGATTATGCATTTTATTTTCTTTGGGGCTACAGTTGTGGCTACAAGATCGAGGGAGCCGATTGTCGGGGCTTCGCAGGTTGACGAGGAGATAAAGACCGGGCCGACTTTCGAGTCGATCTATCCACCCTCCAGAGTTGTTGTTAGCGGTCTCTATTTTATGTACTCTTTATGTTGTTGTTTTCTTTGAACTGAAATATTCTCACTCTCCGAAGAATGTTGGAGGTTATTGTTTTCTTTGCTTTTGTTGCTTGTATTTTTGCCCAGTTTTTTGGATATGTATTATTACCATCTCTAATATTATAATGGAAGAAGATCTTAGTGTCATTTGTAAATCTACCAACGTGTGCATTGCACGTGCATAACTAATATGAAGGAGATCTCAGATTCGAGTCCTCACTACGTCAGATTTTACTTTATTTTTTAAAAATATATTAAATGTGCATCACATGTGTAAATTATTATCTATCTATCTATCCATCTATCTATAATATAATATATAATAACTATTATAATGAAAGAGTTGGAGTTGTAAATATAACTACTTCATGCAATGCACGTGCAACTCCAACTCTCCTATTATAGTCTTTACATTTACTTTTAAAAATATATAATCAAATTTATTAAGACATGCATCTCACGTGTAAATTAGAGTTCTTACT
Source organism: Hemerocallis citrina (assembly GCA_017893485.1). NCBI lineage: Eukaryota > Viridiplantae > Streptophyta > Magnoliopsida > Asparagales > Asphodelaceae > Hemerocallis > Hemerocallis citrina. The sequence continues at coordinate 208,515,272 of CM030365.1, forward strand.
TTATTTTAAATATAAAAAAATACGTGCATTGCATTTGTATATTACTAGTTTTTTTAATAAAATATGATGGCTATATTTTACAATTTTTTTAAAAAAAGATGGAAAAAGCCTCATAGTATATGTAGATCTGAATTTTGAAATACGATTATAATTAGGGTAATTATTCATTTTCCCATAATGGTTATTATTTCTTATTATATTTTCTTACTCGGATATTTTTTCCAGTACAATAGAAATTTGAAAACATTTTCTAAGAGCATCTACTATCGTTGGATTTTACACCCCCATTTATAATTATTTTTCAACATATACTAATGGAAATATGGACTTTTATTTACAACTAATTATTGTTATACTATTTAAACTTGAGCTACATAATTGTTGTTTTACTGTTTACAAGACTTTCATATGTTGTATCGTTCCGAAGACGTGCCATAGGCATGTGCCCATGGGCAAATCTAGTAAACTTAAAAAATGAAAAATTTGAGAAAATATCAGCCACTATTGCCTGCTATAAACCTATTTTATAGCCGACTTGTGAATAGTACTCTACCATATATAGCAAAGTGAAATAGCATATGCAAAATATAGAAGACGGAAGATGATCTTCCGTCTTTTAAAATTTTGGAATTGTTTGGAATATAAAATTCTAATAGATGAAAGAAGATCTTTCCGTCGGTAGGGTTGACCGGTCAAAATTTGAAAGATGGAAGAAGATCTTCTGTCTCTCTCTCTCTCTCTCTTTTAAAAAACAAAATTTAAAATTAATGGACGGAAGAAGATATTCCGTCCCACTTTTTCTTTTTTTTTTCCTGTCATTTTTTAAATGGGAAAGAGGCATTTTAAAGCTAGGGTTTTTTTTTCCCATTAACCTTTTCGTCCTTTTCTTAATAAAATAAAAAATAAAAATGTCCAGACGGGAAGAAGAGTTTCCGGCTGTGCATTATTTTTTTTTTCAAAAAAAAAAATCCCACATACGGAAGATCTTCATCCGTCCGTTTTTTTTTTAAAAAAAATTTTTAATCGTCGCGCGACCTCTTCTTCCGTCTGGCTCAAATTTTTTTATATTGTAAAACAAACCATGATCTTCTGTCTATTTAATTTGGGGTATTAAAAAATTAGTTTTTTTTATTAGACGGAGGATGTTCTTCCGTCTATATATTTTATAATTTTTTTAACCCAAAATTTGACTTTAACGATAGAGTGCAACTATTCTAATTCCATTTCCATTTCCATTTTCATATTTTCAAATATCTCAATTATAGCACGAAAGATGGTGGATGCTCGAAGCCTTCTCAAAACATCAATGACAGCAGTGTCATTTAACTGGACTAGTAATTTCCACGTGCGATGCACGTCTTAATAAATATATTTTTATCAATAGTAAAAACTTCAATTAGTCTAGCCTTAAATCTAATACTTTCTTTATATTAGATTAGATATGCACGGGCAACACACGGATTTTGTTATGTTATGACCCAAATTGCTCTTAGGGCCCATTGGGCTTAGTATCTTCATATATGTAATACTTAGAATCAAATGAATACTAATCAACATTTTTGCCCTAATCTCTCACACCCATAGCCGACTGCTCTTCTTCTTCCTCTCTTCTCTTCCATCTTCTAAAACATTAACAATCCACAACCCATTCAAATCCTAACAAACTGGTATCAGAGCCAACAACAAAAAACCTCCACACCTTACTACCTTGCCGTCGTCGACGATCCCCTTCTCCTCCGGTGCCGTCGTCGAGCCCGATCCGTTCCAGATCAGTCGTCGAGCCCTTCTTGAATGATTTGGTGCTGATCCGTTCGTCCAGATCCGTCGAGCCAGATCCGTTCCGTTCGTCCAGATCAGATCTGATCCAGATCTCAGTCCGTCGACTTCGTCCAGTCCAGATCGTCCAGTCTGGATCTCCATCCCGTGGTGATTGCTTCGTCCAGTCCAGATCTCGAGTTTCTTGGTCTTTGTCGTTGGGAGCACCGGAGGATTAGGATATCAAGAAGGAATGTTTGAATTTTTGTGATTTAAGTAATCAATTTTTGGGGGAGAAAATTTTGGTGTTTTGTTGAATTGGGTTCAAGAAATTTGTATGGATATGTCGGGGAAATATGATATTGAGAAGTATGATGGGAAGACGAGTTTTGCATTATGGCAAGTACGTATGGCAGCGATTTTGTCGAGCCAAGGCGTTAAGGATGCCATTTTTGGTCGAGAAAAATGGATTGATGCGGTGGCGGATAAGAAATGGAGAGAGATGGATGATAAAGCGCTCTCTATTATCCAATTGTGCTTAAGCGATTTGACATTGCAAGAGGTCCTATCGGAGAAGACCGCTAAGGCTTTGTTGGAGAAGTTGAAGAACATCTACATGAAGAAGTCCCTCACCAATCGACTGCGGTTGAAGTTGAGCCTCTACACTCTTCGCATGGTTGAAGGTACATCAATTTTCGATCATATTACGGAGTTTGCATCTATTTTGAATGATTTAAGTAAGATTGATGTTAAGGTGGAGGATGAGGACCAAGCCCTTTTATTATTATGCTCATTGCCTGCATCATACAAGGCTTTTAGAGACATGTTGATTTATAGTAGAGATAAAATTTCTCTAGAGGATGTTAAGAGCAATTTGCAAGCCAAGTTGCACATTGATAGTGAGATGACCAATAATGAGAAAGGAAGCCAAGCTGTTGGTTTAGTTGTTGATCGAGATAGGTCATGGGACTGAAACTCGAAAGATACAAGGACCCGTTCGAAGTCTAGGCACAAGAATTTGACGTGTAACTATTGTAAGAAGAAGGGACACATTAAGGCCGATTGTTTCAAGCTCAAAAATAAACAAAAGGCGGATAGTAAAGGTTCTTCTTCGGAGGAGGCCAATGTGGCCGAATGTGATACGGTTGATACTCTTTGTGTGACAGATACTAATATTGATGATATGCATTGTTGGGTGATGGATACGGGTGCTTCGCAACACATGATTCCGAATAGAGATTGGTTTGAGACTTATGAGCCTACGGATGGTAAGGTTCTCATGGGGAACAACAATATGTGTAAGGTTGCCGGAATTGGTTCGGTGACAATTAAGTTCCATGATGGAAAGGTCCGAAGGTTGACGGGTGTGGGGCATATACCCGATTTGTCTAAGAATTTGATTTCTTTGGGGTCTCTTGAAGAAAAGGGGTGTACATTCCAAAGTGAAGGTGGAGTCCTTAGAGTCTCTAAAGGGGCTCTCACAATCATGAAGGCGAAGAGAATTGGAACTCTTTATTTCTTACAAGGTTCCACGGTCACGCGCTCGGCCGCCATTGCACGTTCGGATACTATGTCGGATGAGGATACTACCAGGCTCTGGCATATGAGATTGGGGCATATGAGCGAGCGGGGAATGACCATTTTGAGCAAGAGAGGCTTGTTGTGTGGTCAATGCACGGGCAACTTGGAGTTTTGTAAGCATTGTGTATTTGGCAAGCATAAGAGGTTGAGCTTCTCCACGGCCATTCATTCGACCAAGGGAACACTTGACTACATCCATTCGGATCTTTGGGGACCTTCTCGTGAGCCTTCCAAAGGTAATGGTTCTCGTTACATGCTTACTCTCATTGATGATTTCTCAAGGAATGTTTGGGTTTATTTCTTGAAAGAGAAAAGTGATGTGTTTCGCACCTTCAAAGAATGAAAGTCACTTTTGGAGAACCAAACAGGAAGAAAAGTTAAGAGGTTGAGAACTGATAACGGCTTGGAGTTTTACAACCGTGAGTTTGATAATTTTTGCAAGGTTGAAGGGATTGTTCGGCACAAGACGGTGGTCAACACTCCACAACAAAATGGTGTTGCAGAAAGGATGAATAGGACACTACTTGAAAGGTCTAGAAGTATGCTTTCAAATGCGGGTTTGGGTAAGAAGTTTTGGGCGGAAGCCATTAACACATCCTGCTATTTGGTAAATCGATCTCCTACCACTTCAATTGAGTTGAAGACACCCGAAGAAGTGTGGTCGGGTAAGATGGCCGATTATTCGAATTTGAGGGTGTTTGGTTGTCCCGCTTATGCACATGTGAATGAAGGAAGGTTGGAGCCTAGATCGAAGAAGTGTATTTTTGTTGGGTATCCCGCAAATGTGAAGGGATATAAGTTTTGGTGTCCCGAATCATCCAAGTTTCTTATTTCAAGAGATGTTATTTTTAATGAGTCGGCCATGTTGAAGGCAAATGATGTTGCACCCGAGCCGACTATTAAGGAGAATGAGAAGGTTGAGAAGAAGGTGGATTTTGAGGTGCTGGTCCAAGAAGGTGATGATTTGATCGCACATGATGATGTCAATTTGGAGGAAGCCCAAGAAGAGGCACAACCGTATGCATTGGCAAGGGACCGAGCTAGAAGAGAAACAAGACCACCTACGAGGTATGGATACTCCGACTTTGCTTATTGTTTGGCAGTTGCAGAGGATGTGGAGTATTATGAGCCATCTTCCTACAAGGAAGCTATTTCTTCTAAAGATGCGGCCAATTGGGTTGCTGCTATGAATGAAAAGTTACAATCTTTGCAACAAAATGAGACTTGGTCTCTTGTAAAGCCTCCCAGTGGTAAGAGGATTGTAGGTTGCAAGTGGGTGTTTAAGAGAAAGATTGATGGCTCAAATCCCGTGGATTTTCGATACAAGGCAAGGCTAGTGGCTAAAGGGTATATTCAAGTCCAAGGTGTGGACTTCAATGATGTGTTCTCTCCCGTAGTTAAGCACACATCCATTCGAGTTTTGCTCTCTTTGGTGGCAATGAAGGATTTGGAATTGGAGCAAATGGATGTGAAAACTGCCTTCTTGCATGGTGATTTGGAGGAGCAGATTTACATGAGCCAACCGGAGGATTTTGAGGTTGCGGGAAAGAAGGACCGTGTGTGTCTTTTGAAGAAGTCCCTTTATGGCCTTAAGCAATCACCGCGGCAATGGTAAAAGAAGTTTGACTCATTCATGGTAAGTATTAATTTCCATCGTTCCAATTATGATAGTTGTGTTTATTTCAAGAAGTTGGATGGTGGGAATTTCATTTACTTGTTGCTCTATGTGGATGACATGTTGATTGCATTCTCAAACTTGAAAGAAGTTAGGAGGTTGAAAGAGCAACTAAGTTCGGCATTTGAGATGAAAGATTTGGGGGCCGCAAAAAGGATTCTCGGGATGGAGATCACAAGGGATAGGTCCAAGAGAAAGTTATTTCTTTCACAAAAGAGCTTTGCCGAGAAAGTGCTACGCCGTTTTGGCATGGAAAAAGCGAAAGTTGTTTCAACACCTCTTGCGGCGCATTTCAAGCTTTCGGCCGCTTTAAGCCCAAAATCCGATGATGAGAAGAAATATATGGAAAATGTTCCATATTCGAGTGCAGTTGGGAGTCTCGTATACTTGATGGTGTGCACTCGACCCGACATTGCTCAAGCCATTAGTGTGGTAAGTAGATATCTCTCTTGTCCGGGAAAAGGGCATTGGGAAGCAGTGAAGTGGATCTTCCGCTATTTGAGAGGTACTATTGATGCTTGTTTGGAGTTTGGTAATGGCAAGAAACTGACGGGCTTTGTGGATGAGGATTTTGCGGGTGATTTGGACAAGAGGCGTTCCTTGACGGGTTATGTTTTTACCCTTGTAGATTGTGTAATCAGTTGGAAGTCTACACTTCAAGCCACCATTGCGCTCTCAAGTACCGAGGCTGAATATATGGCAATTACTGAGGTTGTTAAGGAGGCTATTTGGCTCAAGACGTTTGTTGGTGAGATGTCTTCACTTGAGGGTTCTATTACGGTGTTTTGTGACAACCAAAGCGCGATCCATTTGACTAAGGACCGCATGTACCATGAGAAGACGAAGCACATTGACATTCGATACCATTTTGTTCGAGATGTGATCTCGGAAGGCAAGGTTGCCATGAAGAAGATTGGTACCGAATCGAATCCGGCCGATATGCTCACAATGCCTCTTCCAATTGCAAAGTTCAAGCTTTGTTCAAGTTTGATGTCGGTTTGTTTCTAGCTAGTTTGAGCTAGTTTTGTTTCTAGCATGTTGCTAATATATCTTTATGTTTACCTTTGTTTAGGTTATGTTTGCTTTGTGTTTTTAGTTTGTTTTAGATGCAATTTGGTTCAAGGTGGAGATTGTTATGTTGTGACCCAAATTGCTCTTAGGGCCCATTGGGCTTAGTATCTTCATATATGTAATACTTAGAATCAAATGAATACTAATCAACATTTTTGCCCTAATCTCTCACACCCATAGCCGACTGCTCTTCTTCTTCCTCTCTTCTCTTCCATCTTCTAAAACCCTAACAATCCACAACCCATTCAAATCCTAACAGATTTTTTTTGTCTACAAATGTTTCTATTAATTGAATTTAATTTGTGATGCGGTTTGTTTCTGGGAGACGTGTGGATGCACCAGGTGTGAGTTCTTACTAGATTTGTATTGAAGGAGAAAGCGGCTAGTCAGACGACCCTTGGCTGGCTGAGCGGTACCTGCGGCGGGCTTGGAGTGAGGTGGATGTCTGGGCTCGGATCAGAAGGCTCGGATCCGAGGTCTTGTGTACCTGCAGACGGTCTAGGAACACCGGGGTTGGTTCCGGTGGCAGACCCTCCGACGATCTAGTCAGTCACTAGGATAGAGCAACAGTAACTAGGGTTTCAGTGGGAAAAGTTTGATTACCTGTAAATAGGGGGGAGGGTCTGGTATTTATAGAGAAAGCCAATCGGGTCCAGACCCGTTTGGGGCTGGGCCGGACCCGGTTACCCGCATGGCTGAAGCGGTGGAAAAGCCGGGCGGTATAGGGCTGACGTGGCAGACGCCGGAGCGGTTTCCGGGCTGACGTGGCGGAGCTCCGGGCGGTTTTCCGGTGCTGACGTGGCAAATCAGAAGGATCAGACGGTGCGCGCATCTCTGAGGGGATCTAGTGGTCCAGGATGGGCCATGCTATTTCTGACCCATATCACGAGCCCCACGCTCCTGCAGGGCTGGATGATCCAGCCGTGTAGGAGCGACCCTTTGCCTCTGGGGGAAGAGCAGATGTCGGGGTGAGAAGGTAGGATCTGTGTTTTCCTTTAAAGAGGCCAGGGGTCAGGAGTAATGGATCCCTCGTTTGGAGTTTCGCGCAGGATGGGGAGTAAAAGGGTAAGAGAGCCAGGAACGCCTGAGTCAAGCTTTGGGGGACGGCGGACGAGCCCAAAGGTCGGAGGACGAACCAGGGGTTCGGCAGTCGGGACGAAGGGTCGGCAGGCGTGCCCACGGATCGGAGGACGAACCAGGGTTTTGGCAGACGGGACGAAGGGGCGGCAGGCGAGCCCACGGGACGAAGGGTCGCTAGGTGAGCCCACGGGTCAGAGGACGAACCAGGGGTTCGGCAGACGGGACGGAGGGTCGGCAGGCGAGCCCACGGGACGAAGGGTCGCCAAAGGGTCGGTAGACGACCGTCTCGCTAGTTGGAAGAGCGAGGGGAGCGCTTGGTGTTCGGGATTCCATCCGAGCATCGAGTTCCGAGCCCCTACCGAGAAGGATGAAGGCGGTGTGGCTCGAGCTTCGATCCGAGCTCCGAGCGTCCACTGAGTAGGGAGAAGTGGCTTGGCTCGAATTTCGATCCGAGCGTCGAGCCCCCACTGAGGAAGGAGAAATGGCTTGGCTCGACCTTCGATCCGAGCGTCGAGCCATCTACTGAGGAAGGAGAAGTGGCCTGGCTCGACCTTTGATCCGAGCGTCGAACCCCCCCACTGAGGAAGGAGAACTGGCCTGGCTAGAGCTTCGATCCGAGCGTCGAGCCCCCCCAATGAGAAGGGAGAAGTGGCCTGGCTCGACCTTCGATCCGAGCGTCGAGCCCCCACTGAGGAAGGAGAAGTGGCCTGGCTCGAGTTCTGATCCGAGCGTCGAACCCCCACTGAAGGAGAAGTGGCCTGGCTCGAGTTTTGATCCGAGCTCCGAGTGTTCACTTAGAAGGGAGAAAGTTGTCTGGCTCGAACATCGATCGGAGCGTCGAGTCCCCACTGAAAAAGGAGAAAGTGGCCTGGTTCGAACTTCGATCCGAGCATCGAGCCCCCACTGAGAGAGGAGAAAGTGGTCTGGTTCGAACTTTGATCCGAGCGTCGAGCCCCCACTGAAGAAGGAGAAGTGGCCTGGCTCGAGTTTTGATCCGAGCGTCGAGCCCCCCACTGTAATGAAGAGAAAGGGGATCTGGCTCGAGTTTCTATCCGAGCGTCGACCCTTCTGTCAGAGAGGAGGGCTTACTGGCTCGCGATGTTATCCGAGCTCCGAACCCTCTGATGCACGGGTCCAGCAAGCCGTCTACTGCTATAGATGCACGGGTGCTATCGACTGCCTCTTCGAAAGTTCTTCTTCTAGGATTCATTTTGATTCCGCAAACCTATTTGGATCGCTTTTTGGAAGACATTGATAATGGGTTGAACAGAAGATCTAGACTCTTCAGTGAAGCCAAGAAACGAGACTGACGAGAAGTGGTCGCGTGGCTCGCATTTTTATCCGAGCTCCGAGCGTTGACTGAGCAGGGAGAAGTGGCTTGGCTCGAATTTCGATCCGAGCGCCGAGCCCCCACTGAGGAAGGAGAAGTGGCCTGGCTCGAGTTCTGATTCGAGCGTCGAGCCCCCCACTGAAGAAGGAGAAGTGGCCTGGCTTGAGTTTTGATCCGAGCTCCGAGTGTTCACTTAGAAGGGAGAAAGTTGTCTGGCTCGAACATCGATCCGAGCGTCGAGTCCCCACTGAGAAAGGAGAAAGTGGCCTGGTTCGAACTTCAATCCGAGCGTCGAGCCCCCACTGAGAAAGGAGAAAGTGGTCTGGTTCGAACTTCGATCCGAGCGTCGAGCCCCTACTGAGGAAGGAGAAGTGGCCTGGCTCGAGTTTTGATTCGAGCGTCGAGCCCCCCACTGTAATGAAGAGAAGGGGGATCTGGCTCGAGTTTCTATCCGAGTGTCGACCCTTCTGTCAGAGAGGAGGGCTTACTGGCTCGCGATGTTATCCGAGCTCCGAACCCTCTGATGCACGGGTCCAGCACGCTGTCTACTACTATAGATGCACGGGTGCTATCGACTGCCTCTTCGAAAGTTCTTCTTCTAGGATTCATTTTGATTCCGCAAACCTATTTGGATCGCTTTTTGGAAGACATTGATAATGGGTTGAACAGAAGATCTAGACTCTTCAGTGAAGCCAAGAAATGAGACTGACGAGAAGTGGTCGCGTGGCTCGCGTCTTTATCCGAGCTCCGAGCCCTACTACTTTGTGATGTTTTTCCTGTCTAGAAAACTGGAAGGGGTATTGTGGTAATCTCACGCCTTTTTGCTGACGTCATGGCGCAAGGATCAACGCTTGTTTGGATCTTGGTGGCCGTTAGATATTGTCAGATAAGATCTAACGGCTAGATCCTATTTTGCGAAAATCGAGGAGTCGTTTTCCACTTTAAAAACCCCCACCCCCCTCTCATTTTCTTATTTACGTCCTCATTACTTCACTTCAATTTTTAACAGGGAGCAGGCATTTCAATCGCTGTCGGCGGATTTTTCGCAGAAAACGCAACTTTCCACGCATCAGGTTAGTAATCCTCTTTTTAGAAATGTCGCGTACTCAGTCTGGATCCGAGGCTAGTTTGTCTGGTCACTCGGGGATGGAGTCGAAATTGGAGACGTCCTTGTCCTTGGGTAAGTACCAGGTCAAAGAGGAGGTTTTCTCCGAACCTGGCTCCGAAGGGGATGATGAAGTAGTCCATGTGGTGCAACCGCTTAGGTCTAGGAGGCCAGGGAAGGAGCCGATGGAAGAGGGCGGCGCGGACGAGGATAGTGATGATGAGGACGAGGAGTCGGATAAGGACATCGGTGATGACGAAGAGGAGGGGGATGATGATGAGGAGGATGGTGATGATGATGAAGAGGGTGATGATGATGATGAAGAGGGTGACGAAGGGGAGCAGGTCAACATGGAAGGCGAGGGAGGAGAGGGTGTTGGTGCGCCGGAGGCCGGTCAGAGCATGCCAGAGGGGACAGTCGGGGTCGGAGAAGATCTTCCTCCGTTGCCCCCACTGTCGACGCCCTCCCCCGAGCGTAAGCGCCGACCACGTCGGAAGAAGAGAGTCCTGACAATCCCTCAAAGTCCCTCTTCGCCTGACGAGAATGTGCCGAGGGGGGCCTTGATGTACCACCGATTACCTTTCAGATTCCCGTGTCGATCCGAATGTATCCTGACGATGTCAAGGACATTCAACCGATCCCTCTCGTTCCTGGGGAGAACACAAGGACGAAGATCCGTGCGGACACCACCCCTAGCGTTTTGAGATCGGAGTACCTCAATATTATCAGGGCCGCTTACTACATTCCGAGGGAGTACGAGCTCCTACTACCGAGCCCGGGTATTCGTCCCACGACAGTTTTGGCTCCGGGCTACTGCATATTTCCAGAGGACGCCTTTATCTCGGGGCTGAGGCTGCCTCTGCACCCTTTCGTAAAGACGGTCTTGAACTGGGCGGAGTTGTCCCCCATGCAGTATGGCCCCAACTCGTGGAAGCACCTCATCTGTTTCATCCTGAAGTGCCAAGAAAAGGGGGTGAAGCCGAGGCTTTCCTACTTCCGGGCCATCTTCAGTATTGGTTCGCTCGGAGATATTGAGGGCGTATTCTTCTTTACGCCGAGGCCAAACAAGAGAGTGGTGCACGGTCACCCGGATTCGATTAAGCTTTGGAGGGATAAGTACTTTGTCGTGAAGACCGAAGGGGAATGGGATATCCCGACCCAGTGGAACTTCGTGAAGCCGAAGCGCAAGCCTCCGAAGAGGAACGAGTTATCTGCCCGGGAGTGGGGGAGGGTTGATGAGTTAGTCAGGGGTGACAGCATCTCATGGCTCCGGGTGACCGAAGTTCACCTAGCGAGGGCCGGACTGAGTCCCGCCGACCCTAGTATGTCTCTTTCCTTATTTTTTAATCTTTCTGCCTTCATGTTAACGTTTAGCCTTTCTTTCTTATCTTGTTGTAGGGATGTCGACACAACAGGTGCAAGCCAAGAAGATTCTGCTCGCCGCGGTCGAGAAGACGAGACAGGAGAAGAAGAAGAAAGAAGAGCAGGATCGTCTCGCCGCCGAGAAGAGGAAGCTTGCTGCCCAGGTCCAGCAAGCCGGCGGGACCTCCCAAGCACCTCCCCCAGCGCCCGAGGGGCAATCTCCGGCGAAGAAGCAAAAGAAGCACCATCAGCATCAGTCCCATGCGTCGAGGTCGGCTCGTGACGCAGCGGGGGGCTCGGGGAAGTCGGTCGAAGCCCCGTCGCAACAGCTTCCCCCCGTACGCCCGAGCGCAACGGAGTTGGTGGGAAGGATGGCAACGATGCCCTTCGTCCCTGATTGGTCGATCTTGAAGGGGGACACCATTCTCGACGGACCCGTAGCGATGGAGTTCGTCTCGAAGGCCATTACCGAACGGGATGGGCTGGTCTTGGCGGCACAGACGGCCGACCAGGCCTATATGAGATGGGCCCAAGCCAACCTCTCGGTAAGTCGGCCGAGGTCTTTCCGGTTTGACTTGACTTGTAATCGTTGCTAACTTTGATTTCTTTGTAACAGTCGATGCTCCACGGCCAGCACTTCCACAAGTGCCTGGAGAAGGAGATCCTATACGAGCGAAAGCAGGCGGAGAAGTTCCTTCGGGAGTTGAACAAGGCGACGGATGACTTGAAGGAGGCCCGGGACCAAGTGGCCGTTCACGAGGCCCAGATAGAGTCTCTGGACAGGATCCATAAGCAAGACCGAGAGGATCTGCTGAAGAAAGTCGCGGCCGAGGCGGCGGAGAAGGATAAGGCGAAGAAGGCCGTGGTGGACTTGGAGGGGGTCTTGGGGGAAACCTTGGAGGCGGCGCAGGACGAGGCTTATGAGCAGGCCAAGTCCCACTTCAAGTATATTTACCCCGAGTGCAACGTTGACCACCTCAGCTTCGGATGGAACCCGGATTTGCCTCCGACCCCTGGTGGTGATGGCGTCGGGGAAGACCAAGGTCACGAAGAGGTGCCCCTCGACCCCCAAGAATAGATGTTTTTGTTTTTATTCCTTTTTGATGTAAATGCCTTCGGCGGACTGGCCACCGCAAATTTTTGTATCGAATTTTTGAAATGGAATGAAATATAATTTTTTGGGCCGACCCTCGAACACTTGCATTTTTGTAAAACTTGAATTTTCTTTTGGTTGAAGCTGGCTCGCCAACGAAAGTTGGCTCGGGACCAAGAGGCTGCCAAGAATTACTTTCTGAACAAGTCGAGAGAGCTCGGCCTAGAGGTGGCTCGTTTGAGAAAAATTGTAGCCGACCGGGACTGGTGGGTCATCGAGACGGACTGGTCGGTCTCGGATACCTGCAGTGGGCGCTCGGCTTCCGAATCTTTTCTTCGCGAGGCCGTCATGGAGAAAGAGTTGGAGATCCGTCGGCTGAAGCTCATACTGGGTGCTGGTCTTGTTGAAGAGGCGAGCAACTCCACCCCGGGACGGTTGCTGCCGCTCTCGCCGGTTGAGACCCAGCCGGATGATGCGGAGAGCTCGGTGGCGGGCGCGTCCTCCTTGGTCGGCATAGCCGAGCGTCATAGGAGCCCTGAATTCGAGTTCCCGGCCGAGCGGGAGTGAGTTGGGAGCCTTCTTTGTATTTGTACTTTCGTTCATTGAGTTGTAAGCAACGAGTAATGAATAAGATCATTTGTTCTCCGGAGCCTTGATTGCCTCGGATGCCGAGGGTAGCTGGTGTGAAATCTCCGAGGGGTCGTAATTGGCGCGACTGCGTCAATAATTGTGTCGTTTCGCATTTCTATGGATATTTATGGCGACGTTTCGCCTTCCGCCTTTTCACATTCCCAGGCGTAATAAATGTGGCCCCAGGGGGCTATATAATCACCACCCCCCTTTAGTTTTCAATCAGTGAGTCATTCGACTCGGATGCCTGTCCATGGCGGGCGTCCACAAAATATAATATTTTCGAACATCCCGGATCGGAGGCACACCGATCACCCTCGAACTATTCGAGGTTCAGGCCGTCAGGGCCATGGGACCCCGGGTTGTTCGTTGGTGAGCGGTGGGCCGACCGATCGTTTGGGGTGTTCGGAGGGGTCCGGAGCTTGGCGGCTCTTCTGCCGTCCAGGAACAATTCGGGGTTTTGGGCTCGTTCGAGCCGTAAACCCCGAGTTGCTCTTGGGCGATAGAGGGGTCGACTGACTCGCTTGATCTGAGAGAGCCGCGAGTCTTTGGCCCTCCTGCCATCCTCGAACAGTTTGGGGTTTTGGTTTTGCAAAAAGTCGTAAACCCCGAGCTGTTCGCGGGTGAGAGGGTGGCCAATAATCCGACTCAAGGCTCGGGGCGTCTGCGGAAGGCGGACGCCTCAAATCTAAATAAAAAATTTTTCCAACACACGGTGAGGGAACGGGTGGTAGCATCGTTGAGGTCGCCGCCGAGCATCAAGGTCGCGGTGCCCTCGGAGAGGGCATCCGCCTTGCTCGGGGTCGGCGCCGAGCTCCTACACCTGTTCTCTTAGAGAGACGGTGCGGGCGTGGCTGGCGGATGTCGTCTCGAGCATCGGTTGATGGCCTCCGAGGAGTCCAAACCGAGCGAGGGACGGATGCCGAGCCCCCACACCGGTGAGAAAGGCAATGGCGGGCGTAGCGTAGCGCCGCCGCCGAGCGTTAAGGTCGCGGTGCCCTCGGAGAGGGCACCCGCCTTACTCGGGGTCGACGCCGAGCTCCTGTCCATGTTCTCTTGGAGAGACGGTGCGAGCGTGGCTGGCCGATGTCGCCTCGATGATTGGTTGATGGCCTCCGAGGAGTCCAAACCGAGCGAGGGACGGATGCCGAGCCCCCACACCGGTGAGAAAGGCAATGGCAGGCATAGCGTAGCGCCGCCGCCAAACGTTAAGGTCGCGGTGCCCTCGGAGAGGGCACCTGCCTTGCTCGAAGTCGACGCCGAGCTCCTGCCCATGTTCTCTTGGAGAGACAGTGCGAGTGTGGCTGGCGGATGTCGCCTCGATCATCGGTTGATGGCCTCGGAGGAGGCCAAACCGAGCGAGGGACGGATGCCGAGCCCCCACATCGGTGAGAAAGGTAATTGCAGGCGTAGCGTAGCGCCGCCGCCGAGCGTTAAGGTCGCGGTGCCCTCGGAGAGGGCACCCGCCTTGCTCGGGGTCTACGCCGAGCTCCTGCACATATTCTTTTGGAGAGACGGTGCAGGCGTGGCTGGCGGATGTCGCCTCGATGATCGGTTGATGGCCTCCGAGGAGTCCAAACCGAGCGAGGGACGGATGCCGAGCCCCCACACCGGTGAGAAAGGCAATGGCAGGCGTAGCATAGCGCCGCCGCCGAGTGTTAAGGTCGCGGTGCCCTCGGAGAGGGCGCCCACCTTGCTCGGGGTCGACGCCGAGCTCCTGCCCATGTTCTCTTGGAGAGACGGTGCGAGCGTGGCTGGCAGATGTCGCCTTGATCATTGGTTGATGGCCTCGGAGGAGGCCAAACCGAGCGAGGGACGGATGCCGAGCCCCCACACCGGTGAGAAAGGCAATGGCAGGTGTAGCATAGCGCCGCCGCCGAGTGTTAAGGTCGCGGTGCCCTCGAAGAGGGCGCCCGCCTTGCTCGGGGTCGACGCCGAGCTCCTGCCCATGTTCTCTTGGAGAGACAGTGCGAGCGTATGTTTGGCCTCGAGCTTTTATCCGAGCACCGAGTCCAATGCTTGTAAGAGAAGCATGTTTGGGCTCGCGATTTTATCCGGGTGCCGAGTCCTATGTTTGTAAGAGAAGCATGTTTGGGCTCGCGATTTTATCCGGGTGCCGAGTCCTATGCTTGTAAGAGAAGCATGTTTGGGCTCGCGATTTTATCCGAGTGCCAAGTCCTATGCTTGTAAGAGAAGCATGTTTGGGCTCGCGATTTTATCCGGGTGCCGAGTCCTATGCTTGTAAGAGAAGTATGTTTGGGCTCGCGATTTTATCCGAGCGCCGAGTCCGTGAGGTGTTCTCCTTCTGTTTACAAGGTTTGGAATTGTAAGTTTGTTCTCAGAAAGCTGACATGTTTACAATATGTGCTTGTTACAAACAAGTCTAGGCACGACGTGCCGTTTACAGGACTTTACAAAAGACTAGGCACAACGGGCCGATTACGATCGTTACATTTTACATGGAGGCTACTCTCCTAAGAACTTAATCAGGTGTTCCGCATTCCAGGGCCTCTTGACGGGCTTGCCGTCGGTGTCGGTCAGGCGATAAGTACCCGGTCGTACGACCTCTGAAACCTTATAAGGGCCCTCACAGTTTGGTGCCAACTTCCTTTTCTGGCCGGGGTTGGATACCGCCAGTTTCCGGAGGACAAGATCTCCGAGTGCAATGTTTGTTGGGCGCACCTTCTTGTTGTAGAACCTCTCGATTCTTTGCTGGTAGATGTTCCTTCTGATGGCCGACTTCTCCCTGACCTCGTCAATGAGGTCCAGGTCTGCCCGTAGTTGCATGGAGTTGCTTGCTTCGTCGAAAGCCATGATTCGGGGAGAGGGGATGCCTATTTCCAGGGGAATGACGGCCTCAGCTAATGCTTGCCTGCAAACTAGGTCCCATTATCCGTGACGAGCACTTGGGGGATCCCGAACCGACAGATAATGTGCTTCCAGAAGAATTGTTGAGTCCGCTGCTCGGTGATCGTAAGTAATGGCTCCGTCTCGATCTATTTTGTGAAGTAGTCGATTGCAACTATAAGAAACTTTCGTTGCCCCGTTGCCTTGGGAAAGGGGCCTACCAGATCCATCCCCCACATTGCAAAGGGGGTCGGACTGGCCATGGATCGCAGGTTTGCTTGAGGAACCCTTTTGATGGGCGAGAATCTTTGACAGGGGCCACACTTCTTGACAAGGGTCAGAGCGTCCTGCAACATGGTGGGTCAGTAGTACCCGTGGTTCAAAGCCTTTCGTGCGAGCGAGCGACTTCCCATGTGACACCCGCCAATCCTCTCGTGTAATTCCTTGAGAGCATACTTGGCTTCATCGGGAGTGAGGCAGCGGAGATAGGGTCGGCCGTCGGAGGTAGTGTAGGACCTCTTGAAGAGTGTTGAGTCGATCATTGTGAACCTTTCCGCTCGGGCCCTGACCCTTCTCGCTTCGGCTCGGTCTTCTGGGAGCTCTCCCTTGACGAGAAATTGCCTAATTAGTGTGGTCCAGTTTTCGGGGGGAGCTCCATCTTCAATGCACAGGACCTCCGGGATGTCGATGCTAGGTTTTAGCATGACCTCGATCAGGACCGTGCGGTCGAGACCTTCGAAGGAAGAGGAAGCCAATTTTGACAAAGCGTCAGCCTGGACATTCTGTTCCCGGGGGATCCTCAAAACAGCCGACTCGTCGAAGGACGTTAGTAGGCGTTGAACTACAGCTCGGTAACGAACCATGCGATCGTCACGGGCCTCGTACTCCCCAGTGATCTGGTTGACCATGAGCTGGGAGTCGCTAAAAGCCCTGATTTGCTTGGCTCCGGCCTGATGAGCTAGGGTGAGCCCGGTGATCATTGCTTCGTACTCGGCCTCGTTGTTGGAGGCCGGAAAGTTGAGGCGGAGGCAGTATTGTAGAAGGAAACCGTCCGGGCCTCGCAGGATGATGCCTGCTCCGCTGCCTGCCTCGCAGGAGGAACCATCGACGTAAACTTCCCACGTCTGGCCGCTTTCCTGGCTTGTAGGGTGCTCGGAGATGGTGCACTCCGTAATGAACTCTGCGAGCGCCTGCCCCTTGATGGCTGTTCTGGGTTGGTAGCCAATGTCATACTGGCTGAGCTCGATCGACCATTTCACGAGTCGACCCGAGCTTTCTGGTTTGTAGAGTACGGCCTTCAGGGGTTGGTCCGTCAGCACCTGGACAGAATGAGATTGAAAATAGGGCGGAGTTTTCGCGAGGCCATGACCAGGGCGTACGCTACCTTCTCCATCCGAGAGTACCTGGTCTCGGCATCGAGCAGGACCTTGCTGACGTAGTACAGGGGCCTTTGTGATCCCTCCTCCTCCCGAACGAGAACGGCGCTGAGCACCTTCTCCGAGGCTGATAAGTAATGCCAGAGCGGCTCTCCTGGTTCGGGCTTGCTGAGGAGTGGAGGGTTTGCGAGGTACTCCTTCAATTGGGTGAAGGCCTCTTGCTGTGGGACTCCCCATTCGAACGCACCAGTGCCGCGCAGGGCTTTGAAGAATGGAAGAGACTTCTCTCCAGACTTGGAGAGGAAACGGCCGATGGCCGCCAGTCTCCCCGTCAGTCGCTGGACTTCTTTGATGTTCCTGGGAGGAGCCATGTCTAGGATTGCTTAGATCTTCTCGGGGTTCGCTTTGATCCCCCGTTGGCTGACAATAAAGCCAAGGAACTTTCCTACGGAGACGCCGAAGGCGCATTTGCTCGGATTGAGCCTCATATTATGTGTTCGGAGTACCCCAAAGGCCTCCTCCAAATCGGCTACGTGGTCCTCCCCCCGTTGGCTCTTGACGAGCATGTCGTCTACGTACACCTCCATATTGCGCCCGATTTGCTCCTTGAAGACCCGGTTGACGAGCCTCTGATAAGTGGCGCCGGCGTTCTTCAGCCCGAAGGGCATGATCCTGTAGCAGTAGAGCCCCTGGTCTGTTACGAAGGACGTCTTGGTGATGTCGGGTGGGAACATGCGAATCTGGTTGTAGTCTGAAAACGCATCCATAAAGGACAAGAGCTCGTGACCCGATGTTGCATCGATAAGAGCATCGATTCGGGGGAGGGGGAACGGGTCCTTCGGACACGCTTTGTTGAGATCCGTGAAATCTATGCGGATCCTCCAACTCCCGCTTGCCTTTTTGACCATGACGACGTTTGCCAGCCATTCGGGGTAACTGACCTCTTGGATGAAGCGCACGGCCAGGAGCTTGTCGACTTCTGCATTAACTGCCTGTTGTCGCTCTGGCGCGAACTTACGTCGCTTCTGGAACACCGGTTTCGAGCCGGGGATCACGCTGAGTTTATGCATGATGAGTTCCTCGGAAATACCGGGCATGTCAGATGGCTTCCAGGCGAACAGATCGACATTGCGCCTAATGCAGGTGATGAGGTCGGATTTAAGGCGGGGTGCGAGGGAGCGACTTACTCGAAATTGTTTCGATGAATCCCCTGTCTCGAAGGAGACATCCTCCAGCTCGTCTGCCGACTCTGGCTCTGGCTGGGTCCTTTGGGGCTGCATCTCCACAGCGTCGAGGGGGAACACTCCGCTTCCTATTGCTTTCATATAACAAGAGCGAGCGGCTTTCTGGTTCCCCCGGACCACCCCTTCCCCGGTACTGGTAGGGAATTTCATCTTCTGGTGGTAGGCCGAGGGGACAGCCTGGAGAGAGCAGAGGCCCGGACGACCGAGTATGGCATTGTAGGCCGCCTTGACGTTGATAACCATGAAGTCCATGAACTCGGTCCTCCGGTTTGGGGCTGTGCCAGCCGTGACGTCCAGCGTAACGATCCCCTCGATTGTCACCGGAACTCCCGAAAATCCGTGCAGGGTGTATCCTGCTGGCTTGAGCTTGCTACGGGGCAGCTTTAGATTCTCGAAAGCATCGAGGAACAGAATGTTGACCGAGCTCCCGTTGTCTACCAGTATCCGCCGAGCATCGAAATTTGCCATGCTGAGATTGATCACGAGGGCGTCGCAATGTGGGAGCCGCACCCCCTCCAGGTCGTCACTCGAGAAGGAGACGGGGAGTGTTTGAATTTGAGGGGGGAGAGGTCCTTGGACGGTATTAACATCTCGGACGAACGCTTTGCGGGAAGTGTTGGACTCCCCTCCCATGGGTCCCCCGTGGACGCAGTGCAGTACGGCTTGGCCATCAGGCTCGTCAAGCTCATGCTCTCGCTCTGGGAGCTGCAGGGGAGCTCGAGGAGGAGGCGGGGTTCTCTTGCTCCTCGAGTCCCTCTGTCCCCGAGCGTCGTCCCGCTTGTACTCCCTGAGGTACCCTCGCTGAATGAGGGCATCGATTTCGTCTTTCAGGGCACGGCAGTGATCCGTGTTGTGCCCGTAGTCCCGGTGGAAGCGGCAGTAGAACCGTTGATCCCTTTTCTTGCTAGTGTTGTTGGACGGTCGAGGGGGATACTGAACGAGGTCCCTGTCCTCGATTGCCAGGAGTATGGAGGACACATTTTGGGTGAGTAGGGTATATCTCTCGAAGCGAGGGACCTGTGGTGCTTTCTTCATGGTGCCCAAGTCCCTCGGAGCCTTTTTAGAAGGCTCGACTTCCTCGGCCTTCTGCTTCCCTTTTCCGGGTGCTTCTCTGGACTCATCTGGGTTTAGGGCTTCCTCCGCCCTGATGTATTTCTCAACCCTGTTGAGGAGGTCGGGAAAATCGATGGGAGGCTTCTTCGCCAGAGAGGCTTTCAGCTGCCCATGACGGACGTTGTGCCGAAATGCCGCGGAGGCGACGCCCGGATCGAGAGAGGAGACCGACCTTGCCTCTGCTGTGAACCTCCGGACGAACGCCCTGAGTGATTCTCTGTCTAAGCCCCAGTAGGGAAGCACTTGTCTTCTCCGCTTTTCGGCTGGTGACAAAGTGGGCGAGGAAATTGCCTTCCAGTTGGTCGAATGAGTATATGGAACCGGGCGTCAGTTTGGAGAACCATTCGCGAGCCGGACCCCGGAGGGTGGCAGGGAAGGCTCGACATAGCAGGGGATCCGAAGCGCTGTGAATCATCATGAGGGTTTTGAAACCCTCCATGTGATCAGCAGGATCTCCCTCGCCGTCGTAGGTTTCGAACTGAGGTGGTCGGAAATTCCGAGGTATTTCCGCTTGGAGAATGAGGGCGGAGAAAGGGGGTCGGACAGGTCTGTACCCCTGAGCCGCTCCTTGACCGCTGTCGCCTATGTGATCGAGGCGATTTTCCATTTCTTGGAGGCGCCTTAGGAGTTCGTCGTCGTCCTCAGTCGGGTTGGTTAAGGGGCGGGACACGCTTGCCTCGGCGTCCGACCTGGTTCGGGAATGTATGGCTTCTTCTCTGGGGGCCCGTCGGAGAGCCCCGAGAATTTCTCTTCGGAAGTCCTGGAACTCCTGTTGAGTGACAGGAGCTCCCTCGGCTCGGACTGGCTGGACCGGAGGTTGCCTTCCGACTCGGCTGAGTGCTGGCCTCCGTTCTTCCGGCGGTGGTCTAGGATGGTTCGGGGCTGAGTTGGAAGCGGCCCTCCCCCCACTGCGACTAACCTGCCGGTTGGTGATTACCCTTCGTAGGTCTGGCTGGACTGTACGGGTGGCGCTCCGCTGGGATCCCTGATGGGAAGCCCTGTGCTTCGATGTGCGTGGCCCGGTATTGGTATTGGGTTGGGGTGTGTCCCGTCGGTTGATGGAGGACGCAGCCCCCTTGCCTTTGGAGGCCATGGGAGTACAGCGGTCGAGGTACCTTGGCGGTAGGACTCGGATCGGCTTCCGAAGTAGCTTTCCCACAAACGGCGCCAACCTGATGCGGTTTTTTTCTGGGAGACGTGTGGATGCACCAGGTGTGAGTTCTTACTCGATTTGTATTGAAGGAGAAAGCGGCTGGTCAGACGACCCTTGGCTGGCCGAGCGGTACCTGCGGCGGGCTTGGAGTGAGGTGGATGTCTGAGCTCGGATCAGAGGTCTTGTGTACCTACAGACGGTCTAGGAACACCGGGGTTGGTTCCGGTGGCAGACCCTCCGACGATCTAGTCAGTCACTAGGATAGAGCAACAGTAACTAGGGTTTCAGTGGGAAAAGTTTGATTACCTGTAAATAGGGGGGAGGGTCTGGTATTTATAGAGAAAGCCAATCGGGTCCAGACCCGTTTGGGGCTGGGCCGGACCCGGTTACCCGCATGGCTGAAGCGGTGGAAAAGCCGGGCGGTATAGGGCTGACGTGGCAAATGCCGGAGCGGTTTCCGGGCTGACGTGGCGGAGCTCCGGGCAGTTTTTCGGCGCTGACGTGGCAGATCAGAAGGATCAGACGGTGCACGCATCTCTGAGGGGATCTAGTGGTCCAGGATGGACCATGCTATTTCTGACCCATATCAATTTGAATGTATATTGTACGGATTTGCTCAGTTACAAAATTAAGATTTGTTTATTTACAATTCCAACTCTCCCATTAAAATAGTAGAGATGTGCAAAACCCCAACACAAGCTAAAAAAATACAAAATTTAAAGACCCCACCGACTCCCGAATCTAGAGCTCGCCACCAAAATAATAAACAAATAATAAAATTACTCAATCCTTCCTCAAAGGAAAGCGCACTACATGTTCACACTCTCAAACACAATCAACTAATTAAAATGGCCAATGCATATGATATCATATAAAGCACCATATATGCTTGGATACTTACCCTAATGATAATGAAGGATATCCAATGCCATAAGCATATGATATCTCATACATATGAGAGCATAGGATTTTTCACAACAAAATGAGGGCATTCCCATGTCTGTGTCAGCCTTACGTGTTAAATACTTGAAATTTGAAAAGAATAGATGGATAAATTAAACAAATAATTAAAATAAACTTTTTACCAACTATCAGTGGCACGATTGTGATTATGTGCTAAGGTAAGGGGGAAGATGTATTCATGTAAATTCGATGCATGTTAGACTGTCATGGGCAGCGTCAATTTCTGAGTGCCCGAAAGTAGAGCCCGAAATCAGCACTTGGCATTTTTCACACTTTTGTGAAAGAGAGATTTTGGAGGGCTGAAGCAGACAAAAAAAGAGTGGCATTGTTGTAAATGAAGCCGAAGTCTCTAGTTGTTTGTTGTGAGCTTGCTTGGACTTTATTGGTCGGGCATCTCACTTTCTCAAATAACTCCCTGTAAATATTGTATTTTAATTTTTAGAGCTTATCTATGTCTTCTCTAGTTCTCTTCTTTGTGTGTAGTAGCATTGGTATCGGGTCGGATCGGATCGGGTCCTTCACTATCCAGATTCGGATCTAGACCCTTACGGATCCAAAAATAAGATCCGGATCCGGACCCGTAAGGACCGGTTCGGTTTTGGGTCCGAATCTTATTAAAATATTCTTACTCGTTCGGGTAGGACGGAAGTGTGAACGGCAAGCGGAGGCAGCGAGTGGAGGATTTAGAATAGAGAAGAGAAGAAAAATACATGAATTTTGAGTTTGGATGAGGAAGATTTAGAATTGAGAAGGAGGAAGAGGAAAGATAAGGATAGAATATTTATTTTTATGTTGAATTTTTGAGGTTTTTTTAACAGGTCCAGGTCCGGGTCCGGACTCTTTTAAGCGGACCCGGACCCAAATCCGAAAGTACAACAGGTCCTATTTTAGGATCCAGACCCGGACTCGGATAGGTCGGATCGGTTCCGGTCCAATGCTAGGTCCGGATCGGATCCGGGTCTCGAGTATTTATACCAATGCTACTTGTGTGTGCAAATAGTTAAAAGCATAAGAATACTCCAAAATTACTATTTTCATTCATTTATTTTTTACTCACAACTTTTAAAGTAAATGTTCTTTGCTAAGAACAGAAAGTATCGATATCGTGGGGAATTTTTTTTGCTGTTGTAGAGGCAAAATGTTTGATTCTATTATATAGGAAAATTTTTAGTAAACTCACCATAATTTCACATGTTTCCAGAAAACCTTTCTCAAAATTTTTTTGCGGTTTGCTATACCATCGGCTAAAACAATGGCAGTTTGCCGTACTCCGTTCAAAAAGATAGTTATCTGTGAACATGTAACTGGTTTCATTCATATTTTTGGTATTTCTTCCTAAGCTAACTATGTTACTTTTTAAAGATTCAAAAATTAAATAATGATTAAAAAATTTGCACTTTTGTATCACAGGTGATGATCACTTACTGATAAAAAAATTTAAAAAATTAAACCCTCAATTAACATGTAAGTGAGATAGAAAATGTGTTGTCATTTACCATAGGAATATAATTGTTCAAACACCTTAAATTTAATGGATGAAGTGACCAAGTTATAAATTGCAACTACTTTTGTCTGATAGTATAGTAAACCTCACGAGTTTTCTGCAAACTCTCCAAAAATAGTGTGGGCTTACTAAAAATTTTCCTTAGATATATATGATGTAACAACATTTTTGTTGCACTTTTTATCTTCATAATTAAGAGTATATTTTGTTGGAAATGGATGTTTTATACACCATTTACGAACCGATTTTTAAGCAATTTTTTGAGTAAGATCCTCAATGAATTATTGAGATATTTTAATTGATTTGAGTTCTCCTTCGTGAGTAGATCAAAATCATATATTGGTTTGTTAAAATCGGTTAAGGGGTAAATGAGAAATTGTCTCTCAAAGTGAGACGTTTTCATTCTTGAAATGGGTTAAGGGAATATAGTCCCACATCGAAAAAATCAAAGGAAATAGAAGAGAATATATAGTAATCTCCTTCTAAGCATTGTAAGGTTGCTAGAAGAGAGGCTTTCTCTCGCGCCCGCAGGGGGTGCAAATCACGGACCGGATTACATGCGACTTGTGTGCGCCCGCACGACCTGCAGACACGAATGCCGGACCGACTTGTGTAGCTACTTTTTGCTACAGTTTTCCTTTTGTAACGGCTGAAATGTAACGTTTTGTCTGCCGTTACAGTGTCGGCATTCAATTCGTTGTCTGCCTTTACAATGAAGGCATTAACAGCCTTGTCTGCCGTTACGGATATAACCCAGGCTCTATAAATAGAGGCCTCCCCTATACTTTCTTCCCTGCACAAAAACAGATCTTCTTTCTCTCCTTCTCTAAGTTTTCTTCTGTACTGTTCTTCGGTTCTGGTTTTATTTGTAAGTCGGTGATAGGGTTCAAGCGCTTATACTCAGTTCGGGAGTGCTACGTGGTGCCTACGTGATCGCTCCAAGTCGTTGCATCCTGGGAGACAGACGTCTTCGTTCATTCTAGCAACCGGAAGAGGCGAAATCTGTTTTAAGGACACTGTGTGATACACAGGCCTCGACTTCTTAAGTTGTAATCTTTATTTGTTCTTGTAAGTTGTTTATTTAATTTTTTCTTTTCTTTTCTTTCGGTTTTTCCTTCTCTTCTATTCCCTTCTATGTTTTCTGTGCCTCTCTATCTTTTCTTTGTAAAAAGAAATTTTGTAAACATTAATTGAATAACAAACTTAAAACAGACTTTGGATTTCTTTGATTTCCAATTTTGTGGCACGGTTTTTTTTTCTTTTTATTTCTTTAATCTGGAAAACTTACACTCGTGTTGTGTAAATTTCAGAATAAAAAATGACTACTGCATCGGACAATGCTGCTGTGTCTGAAACGGTCTACGTGCCGATTGCTGATACGACGCAAGAACCGAATACTTCTGCGGCAAGAGTGCCAATGCCCACCGTTGTACCTGTCTCAGTCTTCCATGGGGAGAAATCTGAGAAGTTCAACGGGCAGAACTTTAAAAGGTGGCAACAGAAGATGATGTTCTATCTGACCACATTGAATCTTGCAAGATTCTTGAACGAAGATGCTCTAATTCTTAAGAAAGATGAGCAAGATAACCAAGTCATTGCCGCTGTGGATACTTGGAAAAATGCTGATTACTTGTGTAGAAATTACATAATGAACGGATTAGCCGATTCTTTGTATAATGTATACATTGAGCAAAGAACAGCTAAAGAACTTTGAGAATCACTCGACCATAAGTATAAAACTGAGGATGTCGGTGCCAAGAAATTCATTGTGGGCCGCTTTCTAGACTATAAAATGGTAGATTCTAAAACAGTTGTAACCGCTGATTTCGGTGTGGGGGTAAACAGATAGAATTTGTAAGTCCGAGAAAAACCTGAACAGTTGACTCAGCCTTCTTGCTCCCGCCGCAACCTGCAAGGAAGTGCGAGACACCGGGGTTGATTTCGGCGACGCACCCTCCGACGCTCTTGTCAGTAATCAGAAAAAGATTAAGAAAGAGCTTAAGTGGTGAAGAAGTGATTAACCTGGTCTTGGTGGTAGAGGGGTTGTATTTATAGTCGCCTTTGGAACGGTTAGGGTCCTGATTTCCTGCCTAACAGTCAGGAGGAAAATCCTCCTATTCTGTTTTGGGAAGTCAGGCCCTGATTCCCTGGTGAGAGTCAATCAGGCTTATTGATTTGATTTAATCAAATCAGTGGCCTTGATCCTCCTCTTGGCGAACCGGGCTTGTATCGGGTCGGGACCCGTGCCCAGTTGAAGTGGATCTATTCGCGGGTGGTTGGCTCTGTGAGAAGGAGGCCCAATACCCGTTTTGGATCCATCTGTATGTGAAATTACCTTTTTACCCCTGTGCTTCAAGATTCGTGCTCGATCTGGACGGTTCCGATTTAACCCCATTTTCAGCCATATCACGAGCCCCCCACTCCTAAAGACTGAGTGTGATCAGACTTTGAGGAGTAGTCTAGCTGTTCTAGTGGCTGGTGGAGTTGTATCAGAGTCCAAATGTGGGATTTTGAATCTAGAAAGGGGGTAGTGAGGTAACTTTTGACGCCGCTGGCTGTTCTCTGGTCACATCGGGTATTTAAGGGTTTTTATCTATTTTTTCGGACCATTTATTTAATTTTGCGACGTGTTCACTAATCGTTCGGGGGCCTTTAACAGTACATTCTGGGTAGTAATTGTTCGTTAAGGGGTTCGAAAATGCCCCCCCAAATTTCCAATTATTTTCCAGAATTTTTAGTTAATTTTCCCGAATTTTTAGCAATTTTTTCGCAATTTTTAAATAAATAAAACGATTTAAATAAATAAAAAACGATTTTAAATACCGATTGATGACGTGGCTCGATCTGAGCCGTTGATCATGGACGAGCGCGAATTTCGGAAAGATCTGATGGCTGTTACCGCTCGGCAGCGTTTTTCTCCGTTTACGAGCTCGGAAAGGCGTTTGCTCGGCTGCCGACCGGAGGTAGGGGGTTCGGCAGGCCGAGCGACGTGGCGCTATCTGAGCTGTCGGATGCTGGTGCGCATCTCGAGACGGGCGCGGTTCCCAAGAAAACACTATCTTGTCTTTTAGCGCACGTGGCGCAATCTGGGCCGTTCATCATTGGGAGCGCGAATTTCTGAGAGATCTAACGGTTTAAGTAGCTCGGTGTTTTTTCTTCTCCATTTACCAGCTCGGGAAGGCACTTGCTCGGAAGCCGACCGAGGGGGCGTGGCTTCGGTCGTCCGAGTGACGTGGCGCTATCTGAGCTGTTGGATATTGGCGCGCATCTCGAGACGGGCGCAGCTCCCAAGAAAACACTATCTTGTCTTTTAGTGCTCTCGGCGAGATCTGGGCCGTCTGATTGAGATCAGACGCGAAAGTTGAGGGGAAAGTGAGTTTTCCCCGTTTACACGCTCGGGAAGGCACTTGCTCGGCGGCCGACCGAGGGCCCGTGGTTTTTGGCAACCCGAGATGGCTCTGTTCCCAATGGTATTAATGGTGCTTCGGGACTTGTGCGGCGTTCCGCCTTCCCGATGTCATTAAGGATAATTCCTTTAATTAATGCGCGGCGTTTCAACTTCCGAGGGTCATAATGGCGGGTTCTTGGAGGCAGGCTATAAGTACCCCACTCCCTTTGTCATTTCAATCACAATCAGCACAGAGTTTCACACCTCGGAGGTATCTGCCTTGAGTTGCTTCTCTTTTGAGGTCCGGGGTGGTTGCTCTTCTGCCTGGTTTTCCCTTTGTTCCTGACGGCCCCAAAGTGGATGTCAGGAGCGGGGGGGGAACGAGGCAGTAGTGGCGACGACCATAGTCCGGACCCGAGGGATGAGTTACTTCAGAAGGACGGGTGGTCGCCCTGTTGTCTTATTCTTCTCCCGTTCCTCACTGCTCCGAAGGGGGTGTCAGGAGCGGGAGGGGATAAGGTAGTAGTGTCGACGACCATAGTCCGGACCCGAGGTGTGAGACACTTCGGAAGGACGGGTGGTCGTTCTTCCACCAAGATCTTCTGCTTTCTTTGGTCGCTCCGAAGCGGGTGCCTAGGTAGGCGGAGATCTTGGTGGAAGAGGTGATGATCCATGTCCGAGGCCGATTTCCGGACCATCCGAGTCCGTTTGTTGCAACTGTGAAGGCGCTGTTGCCAGAGTCCTCTGACAAGCCGAGCCTTCCAGTTGCAACCAACTAGCTCGGAATGGTGCGCTTCTCCATCATGAGTCGTGGCTCGGGCTTCCGGACCGTCCGAGCCCGTTGTTTGCAGCTGTGAAGGCGCTGTTGTCAGAGTCCTCTGACGAACCGAGCCTTCCAGTTGCAACCAACTAGCTCGGAATGGTTCGCTTCTCCTGATCTCTGAGTGTTGATGGGCCCCCTCCCATCTCTGTCTTCCTTCCGGGCTGATGGCTTCTGATGGATGTCAGCCCGGAGGAGTTAGAGATGGGGGGAGCGCCGATCCGTTTTTGACCGGGGCCCGTGGGTCGGCGGAATACCGACTGAGGCACGGGACCCGGGGGGTGCTCGCCGAGGGCGGTGCCTTAAAACTTTGAATCAAAATTTTCCTGGTTCCTTTTGATATAGGTGGGGCGTCCGAGGGTTCAATCGTCCGAGCGACGTGGCGCACCCTGAGCCATTGGATGATGGCGCGCATCTCGAGACGGACGCAGCTCCCAAGAAAACACTATCTTGTCGTTTAGTGCTCTCGGCGAGATCTGAACCGTTGAATGTAGGCGCGAATCTCGAGGCGGCTCAGTCCTCAAGAAAACGTTATCTTGTCGTTTAGTGCAGGTGGGAAGATCTGAGCCGTCTGATCGAGATCATGCACGAAAGTTGAGGGGAAAGTGTGTTTTCCCGTTTACACGCTCGGGAAAGCACTTGCTCGGATTCCGAGCGGACCCTGTTGCAGACAAGTTCGGTTTGCCAGTGGCTCGGATTCGGATTTCCTGGAGCCGAACTAGCTGACTTGGTGAAGGAGACAGTGGTGATGGGCCTTCGCGACGTTTCGAGAGCAGCCCAAAAGTCACAAGCTTTCGTTTGGAAGTCCAAGGGACGTCCCAATTTTACTATAAATCTTCACCCCCCCCTAAGACCAAGTCTCACTTTTCACTTTTACTCTCTCTCTTCAGTTTTTACTTTGCTTCGAAGTTTTTAGCTCTCTGGTGGCGTTGCTAGTTGTCGCGGTAGCGTTCCTAGTTCCGGCGAACTTTCCGACCGCACCTGTCACTTCAAGGTCAGTCTCTTTCCCTTCTCTTTTTAGAAAAAAATGTTTAAGATTTCGGCTGAGACCCCCGCCTCGGAGCAAGCCGTTGGCCGAGAGGATAAAGGGAAGGGAGTAGTGGAGCCGAGCGAGCAAGACGCCGTTCGTCCGGATAAAGAGGGTGAAGTGGCCGAAGTGCCCGAGGAAGTCGTGGCCGAGTCCCGAAAGGGCAAAGGCGTGGTCACGATAGTGGAGACACCGAAGAGAGCGGGGGCGTTTGGTCGGCAGCCCATCGCCGTGTCGAGCGTGGGAGGCGTCCGGGATTACGCCGAGGATACCTTGGAGAGGGTCACTCAGGGTACGGCTAAGCTGGTGGAGGAGAACGAGCCTAGGGAGCTGTCCGAGGTTGACCATAGGATCTCGACTCTTACCGAGACCGATCTTCGTATGATCCGAGAGGGTTTCCGGATCCCGCTTGAGTATGTACTACTCCTTCCTGGGCCGGGGTTCCAAGCCAACACAAAGTCCTCGTCGGATGTATGTGTCTTTCCGGTCGACTCCCTTATTGCCGGACTCCGCTTTCCCCTCCACCCGTTCGTGGTCGAAGTCTTGGTCTGGTACGGTTTGAGTCCCGCCCAACTGATGCCGAACACATGGAGGCACGTCGTGGCGTTCGTCCTTCGATGCCAAGAGGTCGGCGCCAAGCCGACTATGTTCCTTTTTTGGAGTCTCTTCCGACCTTGCCAGCCGAGGTGGGACGAGCAGAGGTTTTTCCTTTCTCCTCGGACGGGAGTTAAGTTGATCGAGAACCCGGACTCGATCAAACATTGGAAGGACAAATACTTCCTCATCCGAACTCTGACGCCATGGGTGATACCGACGGTTTGGGCAAAGGAAGGTCTGCCCAAGCGGACCAAGAGAGAGGTGTCGTTGAGTGATGAGGACAAGGAGGTCCAGAAGAGGCTCCTCGCCCTGCCGACGCTAAGCTGGAAAGATATCACGGAGGAGCATCTGTTCCGTGGGGGTCTCAGCCCGATCGACCCTCGTATGCTTCTGGTATTTATACTCTTTGTTTAAAGTTCATGAAAATTTTTCTAAGTATTTTCATTCGGCTTTTGCAGAGACGATGAAGCTTGATTACAAGGCTCTGGTGGCGAAGGGCAGAGCAGAGCAGGAGAAGAAGAAAAGGCCGTCGGCGGCGCCTCAGGACAGCCGAGCTGCGAAGAAGCCCTCGGTTGTGAAGGCGGCCGACCAGCCGAAGGTCGCGGTCCTCAAGGAGGGGGTGATCGAGGTCCTGTCTCTCCGACGAAGGTCGTGGCCCCCGAGCAGGGGGGGGGGGTCGTGGTCCCCGATCCCCTCGCCTCGGATGCACCTGCACAAACCCCGAAGGCGGATGCTCCCGGTTCGTCGAGCAGCGTGTTCGGAGTGAAGGATGCGTTGTCCCTCTCAGTTCCGCCCCTTACCGCCGACGCGGAGAAGATCTTGACCGAGCGTCATAAGCAGATCTTTGTCCCCGACTGGCAGGTGATGAACGTCGACAGCTTCTTGGGCGACGGGAACATCTGCATGGAGGCGGTGAGGCACCTGCCGACCCCGAAGGACCGAGCGACCCTGAAGGCCGGGATGGCAGGGGACGCCGTGATGCAGATTGCCCGGAATACTATATCGGTAAGTGAGCCGAGCCCTCCTTCATCCAATTTTCTTCCTTAGAATTTTTTTAAGTTCTTGGACTCGGATTTTAACGTGTTGTTCTCTTTCAGACCCTCTGCCACTTCAATTTCTTGGTCGAGGAGTTGGCGAACAAGGATCAGGAGAAGGAGAAGGAGAGGGCGGAGCGCGTCAAGGTCGTGAAGCAGCTTGATTCCGAACTGCTTCTCTCGACGAAGAGGGCTGCCGAAGTGGAGGGGTTGAAGAAGCAGCTGGCCGACGCCGTTCAGCTGTTAAAGGACACGGTGGCCAAGCTTAAGGCCTCGGAGAAGGAGGTGGCCGAGCTGAAGGATACGGCGGCCAAGCTCGAGGCGTCGGTGAAGGAGGCCGCCGAGCTGAGGGAGGAGCTGGCCAAGGCTCGGTCGGAAGCGGAGGACGCTCGGAAGAGGGCCGAGAAGATCAAGGCCAAACACCTCAGGAAGGTGAAGAGGGTGAAGAAGGCCGTGCAGGAGGAGGCCGCGCTGCACATGCTCCAGAACATGGTGGATGCCTACGGCCGAGCCCTGCAACATGTGGTCGCCAAGAACCCGGGCTTCGACACGTCCTCCTACAACTTTTACGACCTCGTGGAAGGGGAGGAGGGCGTTCCCGAAGGGTTGCTCGACCCCGAGGGGGAGGTGGAACCCGTCGAGGACCCATGGAAGGCCGAGGCCGAGGAGGAAGAGGAGGACGACTCCGAGGAGGAGAGCAGGAGCGAAGGCGGAGGCGGGGGCGATGGCGAGGACAAGGCCGAGGGGTTGACGGACCCGAACGACAAAAAGGTCGACCCCTGACTCGGTTGTCTTTTTTCTTTTTTGTTTTTATTTTTGTAAGCCTAACTGCGGACTGGCCACCGCTGTTGTAGAATTCTTTGAATCTTGAATGAAAAAATGTTTTGTTTGGCCAAAATTTGTCCAAGTGTTGAACCTCGGATTTAGTGTCTGATTTGGCGTAAATTTCTTCAAGAGTTGGGCCTCGGATTTATCTCTGCTTTTCAGGTGAGATTCGGTCCGATCACGGAGGTTGTATACCTTCGGAAGGAGCTGGCGAAAACGAAGGACGAGCTCTTTCAGAGCCGGTATAATCGGTTTCTCCTGCTCGGCAGGCTGGAGGATACGAAGGCAGCCCTGCGGAAGTATTGTCGCGAGTTGGGGCAACTACGGAAGCGCCCCTCGGCTCCTTGTCCCGAAGGCGAAGTCGAGGATCTCCGTAGAGAGCTCGCTGCCGCCGAGCAGAAGAACGACGATCTCTTGGCTGAGGTCCAATACTTGGAGTTAGCGGAGAAAGAACGTTCGGCGGAGGGGGAGAAGCTGACTTCTGAACTGGAGAAAGCGTCAACCGAGCGCAAGAGGCTATCGGCCGAAATCGACAGGCTTAGAAGGATCACCATAGATAGGGGGATTGAGGTCACCCATTACCGACGGCTCGCGACTGATAGCGCCAATGCCTCGGGCTCGTTGAGGGCCCCTCGACCGAAGAAATTGGCGAAGGACGACGTCCTGAGGGATAGAATTATCGAACTGGAGGAGGAGATCGCATCGCTCAAGCCCGTGCCGGAGAGGGCTAATGTCCGCAGCACGTCGTGCACTCGCGAGGAGAGTGAGAGAGGGATTACATTTTACGAACTTGCGACGCGCTCGCCTATGACCAGGCGGAGTCCGGCCGATGCTCAAAGTAGCGCGGCTGTCTCGTCGAGCGGTGCCTCGGTCGGCGTCGCTGTTAAGACCAGCAGTGAAGGGGGATCCCGCTTCGTCGGTTTAGGGTCGAGCTCGGAGGGCAGGCCTCGTCGTCCTCGCGTTTCCCTAAACCGAAGCATTCCCCTTCCGAAGAGGCCCTGATCATGTCGTTTTCCATTTTTGCTTGTTGTTGTAAAAACCTAATTATGGGGTCGGTTCGGCTGTCTGTAATACCATTATGTCTGAATGCGAATCTTTTTGGAAAATTTTCAAGTGTTAGACATCGGCAGTGTATTGAAGTTGTGTTATTCGTTTTCCCTTTCTTTCAGCTCGTGGTGACGATCCATGGCTCGGACTCCGAACGTTCGAATGATGACTCCGAATCCGAGGCCAGCTCTGGGACGGTGGTTCTGAGCCCTAGGAGCGCCGATCTGAAGTTATGCCGGGCTGAGAGTGAGTGGACCCATCTTTCGTCCGTCCTCAGTCTCCGGGAAGCCGAGATCCAACGCTTGGAGAATAGGATCGTCGAGCTGAGCCCCGCAGGAGAGGATGAAGACTCGCAAACCGCATTCAGCAATGCTCTTCGGGTCAAATGCATTCGGCACAACCAGTCGAAGATTATCGTCGAGCGGGATGACTTGCTTTCGGAGATTCGGCACTTGCAGGCTGTGATGGCGAAGCTCCGGGGGGACGCAGAGGAGCTGCCCGCCAAGGAGGACGAACAGTCTAGTGAGGATGTGTCTATATGAGAGACAAGTGTAGTGGGTCGGGCATTGTGTGTTTTGTTTGCCAACACTTTGTAATGGAATGTTTTGTATTATGCACCGACCATTAATAAAATTCCCTTTCATTGCTTTGCTTATTTGTCTTTGCTCATAACTGCGTCGGCCGTGCCGTGATCTTTGAACGGAGCGCGTTTGTTTAACCGAACGGGTCCCCATGGGTAAGGTATTTTGTCGTTTAGCAGCTCTGACGCGGTACGGCACAAATTCCTAGGCGGCTCCGCGCTCAAGAAAGTGCTATTTTGTCGTTTAGAGCAGGTAGCGAGATCTGAGCCGTTGAATGTAGGCGCGAATCTCGAGGTGGCTCAGTCTCCAAGAAAACGTTATCTTGTCGTTTAGTGCAGGTGGCAAGATCTGAGCCGTCTGATCGAGATCATGCACGAAAGTTGAGGGGAAAGTGTGTTTTTCCCGTTTACACGCTCGGGAAGGCACTTGCTCGGGAACCGACCGAAGGTCTGGGTCTTCGAGCTTCGGCTAATAGGTAGAAGAGTTCGGATTATTTGTTCCGGACCTTGGGTATAGTTCAATGGCTGTGGGAGCAGTTCCGAACGGCGATCTACCCCTGGTTCGTCCGGAGACGAGCCGAGGAGGTAAAGTCGAGCCGAGTGTTGGACTCCGAACCATCGGTATAGTTCAACGGCTTTGGGAGCAATTCCGAACAGCGATCTACCTCTGGTTCGTCCGGAGACGAGCCGAGGAGGTAAAGTCGAGCCGAGTGTTGGACTCCGAACCATCGGTATAGTTCAACGGCTGTGGGAGCAATTCTGAACGGCGATCTACCCCTGGTTCGTCCGGAGACGAGCCGAGGAGGTAAAGTCGAGCCGAGTGTTGGACTCCGAACCATCGGTGTAGTTCAACGGCTGTGGGAGCAGTTCGGGACGGCGATCTGCCTCTGGTCCGTCCGGAGACGAAACGAGGGAATGAGGCCGAGCCGAACGTGGACTCCGAACCATTGGTTGAAATCACAATATAAAAGGCAGGTGATAAGGGGGGAGAAAAACATGCAGATTCACAAACATAATAGAGCTTTCTTTATTGATATTCGACGGCGAACCGTTCTACATAGTACAATTTATGAAAAAATGGGTTACAAGTCGGAGGGTTGGAATGGCTCGATACTCCCTGTTACTTAGAGTGGCGTCGGAATGCTCTCTTGGTATTTTAGGAGGTGGTCGGCATTCCAGGTCCTCGGAAGCTCTCTGCCTTCCATGTCTTCGAGACGGTATGCCCCAGGCCGAACAACTTTTGTGATCCGGTACGGACCTTCCCAGTTCGGAGCTAGCTTGCTCTTCTGACTGGGGAAGGATATGGCTAGCTTTCTCAAGACCAAATCTCCTTGCTTAAGGTCGGCGGGTCGGACCTTTTTGTTGTACGCTAGCTCGACCCTTCTTCGATAATTCTACTGCCGAATCGATGCCCTTTCCCTCAGTTCATCTATTAGGTCCAAGTTTCCTCTGAGGTCCCTGGCGTTCTGTGCTTCGTCATAGGCTGTGAGCCGAGGGGAAGGTATTCCGACCTCGAGGGGTATCACGGCCTCGGCTCCATAAGTAAGATTGAAAGGGGACTCTCCGGTGGGCGTCCGCTTGCTTGTGCGGTAGTTCCACAATACGTTAGGGAGTTGGTCCACCCACAAACCTTTCGAACACTTGTCCAACCTTTTCTTGATGCCTGCGAGGATCTGCTTATTAGCATTCTCGGCCTGTCCGTTTGACTGGGGGTGTGATACGGACGAGAAGCGTTGCTGAATGACGAGGTCGTCGCATAGAGCTCGGAGTGCCGTGCCAGTGAACTGAGTCCCGTTGTCCGTTACGAGGACACGGGGGACGCCGAACCTGCATATGATGCTCTTCCAGAAGAACTGTACCACTTTGTTCTCGGTTATAGTGGCGAGGGGCTCGGCCTCGACCCACTTCGAGAAGTAGTCAATGGCTACGACCAAGAACCTGAGCTGACCCGAAGCTGGAGGGAAGGGCCCTAGTAAGTCCATGCCCCACAATGCGAAGGGGACGGGACTTGATAGGGAGGCGAGGTTGGCCTGAGGGAGGCGTCGGATGGTAGAGTGTCTCTGACAGGAACTGCATTGCCGAACGTGTCGCTCGGCGTCTTGAAGTAGGGTCGGCCAGAAATACCCATAATTCAAAGCTTTTCGGGCCAATGACCTAAATCCCGAGTGCGCCCCTCCAATGCCTTCGTGGAGCTCTCGCAGGGCATATTCGGCTTGATCCGGAGAGAGGCACCTTAAGTACGGTCGGCCGTCTATCTGAGAGAAAGAGCGTTTGTACAGGATACCCTCGATTAGGACAAACCGCTCGGCCCGGGTCTTTACTCGGCGAGCCTCTTTGGGATCCGAAGGCAGAACTCCATCCCTTAAGAATTCTATCAATGGCTTCATCCAATTGTCTTGTAGCATGACTGGCAACGACTCCGCCGAGTTGGGCGGTTCATCTTCGATGCTCGGCTTAGAGAGGACTTCGATCAGCACAGTCTGTTCGAGACCTTGAAGTGAGGACGAAGCCAATTTGGAGAGGGCATCAGCCTGTGAGTTTTCTTCCCGGGGGACTCGCTCGATGGTGGCCTCTTCGAACCGGCTCAGGAGGTTCCGGACCTTGGCGAGGTATTTCGCCATTCGCTCGTCTCGGGCCACATATTCGCCCGAGACCTGGTTCACGACTAGTTGGGAGTCACTATGAATCCAGAGGCGCTGGGCTCCAGCACTTCGGGCGAGTCCGAGCCCGACGATGAGTGCTTCGTATTCCGCCTCGTTGTTCGAGGCCTTGA
Organism: Hemerocallis citrina; assembly: GCA_017893485.1. Lineage (NCBI taxonomy): Eukaryota > Viridiplantae > Streptophyta > Magnoliopsida > Asparagales > Asphodelaceae > Hemerocallis > Hemerocallis citrina. The sequence continues at coordinate 208,550,245 of CM030365.1, forward strand.
AGTTCATGCGGATTGCGTACTGGAGGACGAAGTCGTCAGGGCCGTTCAGTATGATGCCGGCGCCACTTCCTTCGTTACAGGACGATCCGTCTACGAAGACTGTCCAGACGGGGGGTCCTTTCGGGACGTGGCCGACCTCAGGAATAGTGGACTCCACGATGAAATCGGCGAGGGCCTGCGCCTTAATTGCCGTCCGCGGCTGATAAGAGATGTCATGCTGACTTAGCTCAATGGACCACTTCATCAGCCTGCCCGAGGTCTCAGGCTTGTGGAGGATCTGCTTGAGGGGTTGGTCGGTGAGGACAACGACCGAGTGGGATTGAAAGTACGGCCGAAGCTTTCTCGCTGCCATGACCAGAGCGTAGGCTATCTTTTCTATCCTCGGACAGCGGAGCTCGGCGTCCCGGAGCACCTTGCTTACGTAGTAGATAGGCCTCTGGGCTCGGTCCTCCTCTCTCACCAAGACAGCGCTCAATGTCTGCTCGGAAGCAGCCAAATAGACGAAGAGGGTCTCGCCAGGGACCGGTTTGCTGAGCAGAGGTGGGTTCACCAAGTATGCCTTCAACTGGTCGAATGACTCCTGTTGCGGCTGGCCCCATTCAAAACCTTTGGCCCCCCGGAGTGCTTTGAAGAAGGGAAGGCACTTTTCCCCCGACTTCGAGAGGAAGCGGCCGATAGCAGCGAGCCGGCCAGTGAGCTTCTGCACCTCCTTGACGTTCCGAGGCGGAGCCATGTCTAATATGGCCTTAATCTTTTCGGGATTAGCTTCGATTCCTCGCTGGCTTACCATGAAGCCGAGGAATTTTCCCGAGGAGACACCGAACGCACACTTGTTCGGGTTCAGCCGCAAGCTGTGCTTCCTCAACACGCCGAAGGCTTCCTGGAGGTCAGCTACATGATCGGTGCCGCGGATGCTCTTGACGAGCATGTTGTCAACGTACACCTCCATGTTTCGACCGATCTGGTTCTGGAAGACCTTGTTGACGAGGCGCTGGTAGGTGGCGCCCGCGTTCTTCAGGCCGAACGGCATTACCCGGTAGCAGTAGAGGTCTTGGTCGGTGACGAAGGAGGTCTTCGGAATGTCCGGAGGGAACATTCGGATTTGATTGTACCCCGAGAAGGCATCCATGAAGCTGAGGAGCTCATGGCCCGAGGTGGCGTCGATAAGGGTGTCGATGTTCGGGAGCGGGAAGGGATCCTTCGGACACGCCTTGTTTAGGTCGGTGAAGTCAAAGCATATCCTCCACGAGCCATTGGACTTCTTGACCATTACAACGTTCGACAGCCACTCGGGATAATTTACCTCCTGTATGAACTTGGCCTTTAGAAGCTTATCAACCTCCTCCTTGATGGCCTGCTGTCGCTCGGGAGCGAACTTTCGCCTCTTCTGCTGAACCAGTTTGCACCCCGGTTCGACGCTTAAGCGATGGACGAGGAGCTCCTCAGAAATGCCGGGCATGTCCGCGGCTGACCATGCAAATAGGTCACGGTTGTCCCGGATGCATTTAATCAGGTCCGAGCATAGTGCGGTCGGCAAGGATTTGCTGATGAGGAATTTTCAGCTCGAATCCTCGTCCGAGAAGAGCACTTCTTCTAATTCGTCCGCCGGTTCGGACGTCTGGCGGGCCTTCGGCTCGGGGATCTCCAATGTCTCGAGCGAGAGCACCGGTCCCCCGGTGGAAGTCATGTAGCACTTCCGGGCTGTTTCCTGGCTTCCCCTGACTTCCCCTACTCCCGACCGAGTGGGGAACTTCATTTTCAAATGGTATGTCGAGGGGACAGCCTCCAGGGCGGCTAGGCCGGGGCGGCCTAGGATGACATTATATGCCGCCAGGACGTCGACGACCATGAAGTCCATCAGCTCGGTCCGGGTAGTAGGGGTGCTTCCCGCAGTAACGTCCAGGGTTATCACCCCTTCGACGGTTACCGGGACCCCCGTGAACCCGTGGAGAGTGTAACCGGCCGGCTTGAGACGGTCTCGGGACAGCTGCAGGCCTCGGAAGGCCGAGAGGAAAAGGATATTGACCGAACTCCTGTTGTCCACCAAAATCCTCTGCACCTTGAAGTTGGCCATGCGGAGGTCGATGACGAGGGCATCGCAGTGGGGGGTTCGGACTCCTTCGAGGTCGGCATCGGAGAAAGACACAGGGACGCCGAGACCTTTCGGGGGAGGGGCACTATGGACCGAGTTGACCTCTCGGACGAAGGCCTTCCGGGAGGAATTAGAGGAGCCCCCCATGGGGCCTCCGTGGATCAAGTGCAGAACCCGTTCCTTCTCGAACTCGGGTGTCTCTTCGCGCCGCTCGGAGCGCTTGTTAGCCCCCCGAGGCACAGGGGAGTGGCGATCTGTCCGATCGTTAGCCTTCACGAACTTGGCCAACTGCCCCCTTCGAATGAGGGCTTCGATCTCATCTCTCAAAGCCCGGCAGTCATTCGTATCGTGCCCGTGGTCTCGGTGGTACCGACACCACTTATCTTTGTCCCTCCTCTTCGCCGGGGTGTGCATCCTCGGAGCTGGAGGGATGACCCCCTCCTTCTCCACCTCTATGAGGATAGTAGAGACATTAGTGGTGAGGGGAGTGAACTTCTCGAACCTGGGGGGAGGGCGGCGCTGACCGCCCATGTCCTTCTGAGCTTTCTTGGACCCTTCTTCCCCTGTCGCCTTCCTTTTCGACCCTGCGGAGGACCCCCCAAAGCTGGGAAGAGCTTCGGCCTCTTTTGCTCGAATGTACTTCTCGCACCTCAGGAGGAGGTCGGCGAAGTCATGCGGGGGCTTCTTGGCCAGGGATGATCGGAGGTTGGCGTTAAGGACGTTCGACTGGAACGCCACGGTGGCCACGGATTGGTCTAAGGAGGCAATAGACCTGACTTCTGCGGTGAACCTTTTCACATAGTCCCGCAACTTTTCTTCCTTCTCCTGCTGCAGGTTCAGTAGAGAAAGACTTGTCTTCTCGGCTCGCCGGCTACTCACGAAGTGAGTAATGAACAGTGTCTCGAACTGCTCGAATGAGAAGATGGATGAGGGAGCGAGCCTGGAATACCATTCCCGAGCCGACCCCCTGAGGGTGGCAGGGAAGGTCCTGCAGAGCACCGCGTCGGAAGCTTGATGGATCAGCATCAGGGTCTTGAAGCTTTCGACGTGGTCGACCGGGTCAGATTCCCCTGAGTATGTTTCAAACTGCGGCGGTTTGAAACTCCTCGGTATGTGGGCCTCCATGATCGACCGTGAGAAGGGGGTCGGCTGGGACGGAAGGTTCCTGCTCGGGACTCTTCCTCCCTGTCCATGCGGCCGATACGCCTTTCCACCTCATGGAGACGGCGGATGAGGGCGTCGTCCCTCCGCTGGTAATCGTATGACCCCCCGGACTCTTCTTCATAGGAAGGGGAGCGTGGACTGCGGCGCCGGTAGTCCTGGGACCGGCGAGGGCTTTGTTCCCGCTGCTGGCGGATGGGAGCCGGGGAAGGGCTCCGGGTTCGGCGCCGAGGACTGGGATTCCTGGGGGGCGTCGGAGCCCTTTGTGCATTCTGGACGTTCTGCCGAAGATTGAGAGCCTGCAGAACGGTCTCCTGAAACTGGAGGAATTCGGCTCGACTGATAGGCACGTCTCGGTCCCTCGGACGGCGTCGATCCCCGGGGGAGCGGGACCTCCTCCTTCGGCGCTCGGGGGACGCTGCTCGGCCTCTGCGGTCCGGGGACCTTCTGGTGTCTCGGCGACGTGGGGACCGCTCACCCTGACGCTGGCGGGAGGCTCCCTCTCGGGCCCGCCTCTCGTCAAGATGGGTGCAGAGGTCGTCGTCCTTCTGGCGGTTCAGGAGTGTGATACGGAGGTCGGGATGGTGAGAGGCCATCGAGTCCAAGGACCCATTATGGACCGAGACATGGCCCGGATTGAGGGGCTGCTTCTCCTTCCGACCGTTATGACCGGACGGGCCATTGTTGGGCTGCTGCTTGGGAGGAGGAGGTGGGACCTGCTGGGCCGTCGGAGGTAGGTCGGACTGAGGAATGGGGTTGACTGGGGCTTCATTCGCCGGGTCGGCAAGGTTGCCCACATGGTTCGACCCTCTGGATCTGACCTTCTTCGGTGGCATGACTGTCGAGGACGACGGAGAATGGGCTGAGGCTGTTCGTGTGGTCTTCCCACAGACGGCGCCAATCTGTTACCGCTGATTTCGGTGTGGGGGTAAACAGATAGAATTTGTAAGTCCGAGAAAAACCTGAACAATTGACTCAGCCTTCTTGCTCCCGCCGCAACCTGCAAGGAAGTGCGAGACACCGGGGTTGATTCCGGCGACGCACCCTCCGACGCTCTTGTCAGTAATCAGAAAAAGATTAAGAAAGAGCTTAAGTGGTGAAGAAGTGATTAACCTGGTCTTGGTGGTAGAGGGGTTGTATTTATAGTCGCCTTTGGAACGGTTAGGGTCCTGATTTCCTGCCTAACAGTCAGGAGGAAAATCCTCCTATTCTGTTTTGGGAAGTCAGGCCCTGATTCCCTGGTGAGAGTCAATCAGGCTTATTGATTTGATTTAATCAAATCAGTGGCCTTGATCCTCCTCTTGGCGAATCGGGCTTGTATCGGGTCGGGACCCGTGCCCAGTTGAAGTGGATCTATTCGCGGGTGGTTGGCTCTGTGAGAAGGAGGCCCAATACCCGTTTTGGATCCATCTGTAAGTGAAATTACCTTTTTACCCCCGTGCTTCAAGATTCGTGCTCGATCTGGACGGTTCCGATTTAACCCCATTTTCAGCCATATCAATAGTGATCAGTCAAGTTCAAGAACTACAACTAATCTTGCATGAGATTCATGCTGAAGGTGTGAACTTAAGTGAAAGTTTCCAAGTGGCATGTATAATTGAAATATTACCACAAGGTTGGAAAGACTTTAAGAATTACCTAAAACATAAGCGAAAAGAAATGGGCATTGAAGATCTTATTGTCAGGCTTCGTATTGAAGAAGACAATAGAGAATCTGAAAAAGTTGGACTCATCATTCATGCAGCTAAGGCAAATGTAATGGAATATAAACAACGTTCCAACAAGCACAACAACAATGGTCCCAAGTTGGGGCCTAAGGGAGGAATCTCCAAGAAGCCGAAGTTTCAAGGCAAGTGCTTCAATTGTGACAAAATGGATCACAAGTCTACTGAATGCAGACTTCCCAAAAAGAATAGGAACAGAGAAGCAAACTTGATTCAAGGGATTGCTTAAGATGTTTCCGATATCAAGCTCTCAGCTGTGATATCAGAGGTGAATATGTTAGGTTCAAACCTGAAGGAATGGTGGATTGACATTGGAGCTACTCGACATGTGTGCTCCAATAGAAGTATGTTCTTCACTTTTTGCTATAGTTTTCCTTTTGTAACGGCTGAAATGTAACGTTTTGTCTGCCGTTACAGTGTCGGCATTCAATTCGTTGTCTGCCGTTACAATGAAGGCATTAACAGCCTTGTCTGCCGTTACGGATTTAACCCAGGCTCTATAAATAGAGGCCTCCCCTATACTTTCTTCCCTGCACAAAAACAGATCTTCTTTCTCTCCTTCTCTAAGTTTTCTTCTGTACTGTTCTTCGGTTCTGGTTTTATTTGTAAGTCGGTGATAGGGTTCAAGCGCTTATACTCAGTTCGGGAGTGCTACGTGGGTACCTACGTGATCGCTCCAAGTCGTTGCATCCTGGGAGACAGACGTCTTCGTTCATTCTAGCAACCGGAAGAGGCGAAATCTGTTTTAAGGACACTGTGTGATACACAGGCCTCGACTTCTCAAGTTGTAATTTTCATTTGTTCTTGTAAGTTGTTTATTTAATTTTTTCTTTTCTTTTCTTTCGGTTTTTCCTTCTCTTCTATTCCCTTCTATGTTTTCTGTGCCTCTCTATCTTTTCTTTGTAAAAAGAAATTTTGTAAACATTAATTGAATAACAAACTTAAAACAGACTTTGGATTTCTTTGATTTCCAATTTTGTGGCACGGATTTTTTTTCTTTTTATTTCTTTCATCTGGAAAACTTACACTCGTGTTGTGTAAATTTCAGAATAAAAAATGACTACTGCATCGGACAATGCTGCTGTGTCTGAAACGGTCTACGTGTCGGTTGCTGATACGACGCAAGAACCGAATGCTGCTGCGGCAAGAGTACCAATGCCCACCATTGTACCTGTCTCAGTCTTCCATGGGGAGAAACCTAAGAAGTTCAACGGGCAGAACTTTAAAAGGTGGAAACAGAAGATGATGTTCTATCTGACCACATTGAATCTTGCAAGATTCTTGAACGAAGATGCTCCAATTCTTAAGAAAGATGAGCAAGATAACCAAGTCATTGCCGCTGAAAAAATGCTGATTACTTGTGTAGAAATTACATAATGAACGGATTAGCCGATTCTTTGTATAATTTATACATTGACAAAAGAACAGCTAAAGAACTTTGGGAATCACTAGACCATAAGTATAAAACTGAGGATGCCGGCGCCAAGAAATTCATTGTGGGCCGCTTCCTAGACTATGAAATTGTAGATTCTAAAACAGTGATCAGTCAAGTTCAAGAACTACAACTAATCTTGCATGAGATTCATGCTGAAGGTATGAACTTAAGTGAAAGTTTCCAAGTGGCATGTATAATTGAAAAATTACCACAAGGTTGGAAAGACTTTAAAAATTACCTAAAGCATAAGCGAAAAGAAATGGGCATTGAAGATCTTATTGTCAGGCTTCGTAATGAAGAAGACAATAGAGGATCTGAAAAAGTTAGACTCATCAGTCATGCAGCTAAGGCAAATGTAATGGAATATAAACAACGTTCCAACAAGCACAACAACAAGGGTCCCAAGTTGGGGCCTAAGAAAGGAATCTCCAAGAAGCCGAAGTTTCAAGGCAAGTGCTTCAATTGTGACAAAATGGATCACAAGTCAACTGAATGCAGACTTCCCAAGAAGAACAGGAACAGAGAAGCAAACTTGATTCAAGAGATTGCTCAAGATGTTTCCGATATCAACCTCTCAGCTATGATATCAGAGGTGAATATGTTAGGTTCAAACCGGAAGGAATGGTGGATTGACACTGGAGCTACTCGACATGTGTGCTCCAATAGAAGTATGTTATCCACTTCCAAACCATTAGAGAATGGGGAGAAAATATTTATGGGTAACACGGCTACTTCAGAAATAAAGGGCCAAGACAAGGTAATCTTGAAGATGACTTCTGGAGAGGAACTGATTCTGAACAACGTTGCATATGTTCCTGAAATCCGTAAGAACCTGGTATCTGGTTCGTTGCTTAATAACCACGGTTTTCATTTAGTGTTCGAGTCGAACAAATTTATTTTGTCAAAAAGTGGAATGTATGTTGGAAGAGGATATATGAGTGGTGGAATGTTCAAACTCAATGTAATGACCATGGTCAAGAATATGAATAAAGCTAGCTCTTCTACTTATTTGCTTGAGTCTTCCAATTTATGGCATGGTAGACTAGGACATGTTAATTATGATATTTTGCGAAGACTAATTAACTTGAATCCAATACCAATATTCCAAATTGATTCCAAACACAAATGTGAAACTTGTGTTGAGGCAAAACTAACAAGATCATTGTTTAAAAGTGTTGAAAGAAATACCAAACCACTTGATCTAATTCACACTGATATTTGTTATTTGAAAATGATACAAACAAGAGGTGGTAATAAATATTTTTTTACCTTCATAGATGATAGCACAAAATATTGCTATGTATACTTGCTTAAAAGCACGGATGAAGCTATAGAGAAATTTGCTCTCTATAAAAATGAGGTTGAAAATCAACTTAATAAGAAAATTAGGGCGCTAAGAAGCGATCGAGGTGGAGAGTATGAATCGCCATTTGCTGACACATGTGCTAAGCATGGGATTATACATGAAACCACAGCACCTTATTCTCCTCAATCCAACGGTGTTGCTGAGAGAAAGAATCGTACATTGAAAGAAATGATGAATGCAATGTTAATAAGTTCTGGTTTGCCACCAAACTTGTGGGGAGAAGTTATTCTTTCAGCTAACTACCTTTTGAATAAGGTGCCCAAAAAGAAAGAAGAGAAAACTCCATATGAATTATGGAAAGGAAGAAAGCCATCCTACAATTACTTGCGAATGTGGGGATGTCTTACCAAGGTGGCAGTACCTCCACCTAAGAAAATGAAAATAGGACAAAAAAGAAGGTCTTGATTACTTTGATACATATTCTCCTGTAACGAGAATAAATTCCATTAGGATGGTACTTGCAGTAGCAGCTCTACGCAATCTTGAAGTACATAAAATGGATGTAAAAACAGCTTTTCTTAATGGAGATTTAGATGAAAAAATCTACATGGAACAACCTGAGGGTTTTTCAGCTCTAGGACATGAAAAAAAAGTGTGTAAACTGGTGAAGTCATTATATGGCTTGAAATAAGCTCCAAAACAGTGGCATGAAAAGTTTGACAATGTCATGATGACAAATGGCTTCAAGATCAATGAATGTGACAAATGTGTATATGTCAAAGACATAAAAGATGGATATGTCATTATTTGTTTGTATGTAGATGACATGCTTATTATTGGAAGCAATGATCAGATAATTAAATCTGTTAAAAACATGTTAAACTCGAGGTTTGACATGAAAGACATGGGACTGGCTGATGTTATATTGAGAATTAAAATCACAAGAACATCAGACGAGCTTATTTTAAGCCAGTCACAATATGTTGACAACATTCTTGGAAAATTTGATAAAGATAATTCTGGAATTGACAGAACTCCAATAGATCTAACTTTACATTTATCCAAGAATAAAGGAGAGAATATTTCTCAAGTAGAATACTCTAGAATTATAGGCAGTCTAATGTACTTAATGAGTTGTACAAGATCAGACATAGCCTATGCAGTAAGTAAACTAAGTAGGTATACGAGTAATCCTGAAAGCGAGCATTGGCAAGCAATTATAAGAGTACTGAAGTACTTGCGTTTTACTCGTAACTACGGACTGCACTATACGAGATACCCAGCTGTACTTGAAGGATATAGTGATGCGAACTGGATATCGAGTGATAAGTCAAAATCTACTAGTGGCTATGTGTTTACACTAGGGGGTGCAGCAGTTTATTGGAAATCCTCGAAACAAACAGTGATCGTTAAATCCACGATGGAATCAGAATTTATCATATTGGACAAATGTGGGGAAGAGGCTGAATGGTTATGCCACTTTCTTGAGGATATTCCAAGGTGGACGAAGCCTGTGCCTCCAATCTGCATATATTCAGATAGTCAATATGCAATTTGTAGAGCACAGAGCAATATGTATAATGGTAAATCTAAACATATTCGTCGAAGACATAATACCATTAGACAACTACTCTCTACTGGAGTTATCTCTGTAGACTATGTAAAGTCAAAAGATAACATTGCGGATCCACTAACCAAATGGTTAAACAGAGAGTTAGTTGATAAATCATCGAGAGGAATGTGACTAAAGCCCATGAAAGAATAAGTCGATACAATAGACACCCAACCTAGCTGACTGGAGATCCCAAGATCTAGGTTCAAAGAAACAACTAAATTGTAAAGACCAAGTTGGGTCACTGTGGGGATTTTTCCATGTCCATTCCCATTATGAAACAGTGATGCCCGTAAGGTAACAGGTTAAGATAGGCTTTTAATGATTCTTATGCGTCGGATATCCGAGCAGAGTAATGCGGGTTACTCTTAAGTAAGAAGTCACCTATATAAGAAGGAAGAAGGGCCGCTTCCAAGGGAATAATATAGGGCAATATTCTAGTTAAACTCTTGTAGAACCAGGCGTATGTTCATGCCCAAAACGAATATAACAGTGAGAACTGAAAATGTGTTAGATAAATTTCTGTGTGAGATATGTCATCGTTTACACAAATGACAGAACAGTTCAAAGACATCGCGTCTACTGTTTAGTTAGTAAAGTAAACATATTTTCATAAGGAAAGGTTCAAAGGGTAACACCTACCTATCCTATGCAGGAATCAATCGTTGAATTCTATCACCAAATCTGTCGTGTCAGTCTGTCCTGTCCGTGGTCGTCAATTTTCATTCATATGGGGATTGTTGGAAATGGATGTTTTATACACCATTTACGAACTGATTTTTAAGCAATTTTTTGAGTAAGATCCTCAATGAATTATTGAGAGATCTTGATTGATTTGAGTTCTCCTTCGTGAGTAGATCAAAATCATATATTGGTTTGCTAAAATCGGTTAAGGGGTGAATGAGAAATTGTCTCTCAAAGTGAGACGTTTTCATTCTTAAAAAGGGCTAAGGGAACATAGTCCCACATCGGAAAAATCAAAGGAAATAGAAGAGGATATAAAGTAATATCCTTCTAAGCATTGTAAGATAGCTGGAAGAGAGGCTCTCTCTCGCGCGCGCAGCGGGGAGGGGGGGGTGCAAATCACGGACCGGATTATATGCTACTTGTGTGCGCCCGCACGACCTGCGGACACGAATGCCGGACCGACTTGATCCCAACCCGTGCAGAGCCACTTTTTGCTATAGTTTTCCTTTTGTAACGGCTGAAATGAATGTTGTCTGCCGTTTCATTGCTGTATTTAACGGTTTGTCTGCCGTTACACTGAAGACAGTAAATGATGTCTGCCGTTACAGTGTCGGCATTCAATTCGTTGTCTGCCGTTACAATGAAGGCATTAACAGCCTTGTCTGCCGTTACGGATTTAACCCAGGCTCTATAAATAGAGGCCTCCCCTCTACTTTCTTCCCTGCACAAAAACGGATCTTCTTTCTCTCCTTCTTTAAGTTTTCTTCTGTACTGTTCTTCGGTTCTGGTTTTATTTGTAAGTCGATGATAGGGTTCAAGCGCTTATACTCAGCCCGGGAGTGCAACGTGGTGCCTACGTGATCGCTCCAAGTCGTTGCATCCTGGGAGACAAACGCCTTCGTTCATTCCAGCAATCGGAAAAGGCAAAATCTGTTTTAAGGACACTGTGTGATACACAGGCCTCGACTTCTCAAGTTGTAATCTTCATTTGTTCTTGTAAGTTGTTTATTTAATTTTTCCTTTTCTTTTCTTTCGGTTTTTCCTTCTCTTCTATTCCCTTATATGTTTTCTGTGCCTTTCTATCTTTTCTTTGTAAAAAGAAATTTTGTAAACATTAATTGAATAACAAACTTAAAACAAACTTTGGATTTCTTTGATTTCCAATTTTGTGGCACGGTTTTTTTTTTATTTTTATTTCTTTAATCTGGAAAACTTACATTCGTGTTGTGTAAAATTCAGAATCAAAAATAACTACTGCATCGGACAATGCTGCTGTGTCTGAAACGGTCTACGTGCCGGTTGCTGATACGACACAAGAACCGAATGCTGCTGCGGCAAGAGTGCCAATGCCCACCGTTGTACCTGTCTCAGTCTCCCATGGGGAGAAACCTGAGAAGTTCAACGGGTAGAACTATAAAAAGGTGGCAACAGAAGATGATGTTCTATCTGACCACATTGAATCTTGCAAGATTCTTGAACGAAGATGCTCCAATTCTTAAGAAAGATGAGCAAGATAACCAAGTCATTGCCGCTGTGGATACTTGGAAAAATGCTGATTACTTGTGTAGAAATTACATAATGAACGGATTAGCCGATTCTTTGTATAATGTATACATTGAGCAAAGAACAGCTAAAGAACTTTGAGAATCACTCGATCATAAGTATAAAACTGAGGATGCCGGTGCCAAGAAATTCATTGTGGGCCGCTTCCTAGACTATAAAATTGTAGATTCTAAAACAGTGATCAGTCAAGTTCAAGAACTACAACTAATCTTGCATGAGATTCATGCAGAAGGTATGAACTTAAGTGAAAGTTTCCAAGTGGCATGTATAATTGAAAAATTACCACAAGGTTGGAAAGACTTTAAGAATTACCTAAAACATAAGCGAAAAGAAATGGGCATTGAAGATCTTATTGTCAGGCTTCGTATTGAAGAAGACAATAGAGGATCTGAAAAAGTCGGACTCATCAGCTGTATTTGTGTATATCTTTTAGGATTTCTTGGGGACTATATATATAACAATAAAAGTGAACTCTAGGGCTAAGTTGAAGAACTTAATCAAGGTGAGCCGTTATCATTGTACAACTTGAAGATGAGTGAGTGCCGAGTGCTTAAAAGGTGAGAGAGATAGATTAAGAGTTGTGATCTCTTTGTAATCTTTGTATTTTTTAAGAAATAAGAAATATTGATTGTCTCTGCATATTATTGTGTTTTTTTAGATCTTGCAATTATTGTGGTGGCTTGTTCTTTGTGCATCTAGTTTTTGGGCGTTTCTATTTCTTATGGTATGTGTTCCGCTATTAGCACTACAAGTGGTATCAAATTCTCTACAAGTGGTATTAGAGCAAAGGTTTTGTGATGACCGATAACAAGTTGAAAGCCAAGAAGTTCGATGAGAGTGACTTTGTGATGTGGAAGATTCAAATGATAACGTATCTTCGTCGGAAAGGTTCAGACGGTCCGTTGTTTAATGAGAATTCGGAAGGTGCAGACAAAGATATAAAGATCTTGACATATTGGAATCGTTTGGATTAGAAGGCACTAGAGCAGTTGAGACTGAGCATGAATGCATTGTTTCAAATCTCGAAGGCAACGACCACAAAGGAGACTATGGAGATTCTCGCACATATGTAAGAGAAACAGTCGGCATCTAATCAATTCTTCATCTGACAAAGTTGGTTAATATAAAGTTGAGGGAAGGGGGTTCAGTAGCAGAACACGTGAATAATTACTGTTTGGTTTACAACCAGATGGAAGCTGCAAGATTGAAGTTTCCAGTGAGAGGACAGTCATTGTTATTTCTATCGAATTTGACCAATAGTTATGGTCAAGTGGAACAGACTATTACAAAATACTATAACATATTCAACAAATCTACCGGATGTGGTGAATATAGCATTTTGAATGAGGATGTGAGAATGGTGAGAAACATAGGATTTTCATTACCATCTTCGAAGGATTTCGCAATGTCAGTTGAGAAGAGACGTGAGAGATCTAAAAGCAGTCGAAAAATAAATGATCATAGTAGTCCGTCTGAGAGTGAGCCTGATGACAACGACAGGGGACATGGACCTGATTGTTGGTATTGTCACAAGATGAGTCACATGATACGCAGTTGTAAGGCCAATATGAAGAAGTAGGAAAAACCGAAGGAAGCTAAACCAAAAGAAGCCAATGTGGTGTCTATTGAAAACATCGAGTTATGTTTATTAGCTAGGGAGGAGTTGGACACGCGAGATTGGTGTATTGATTCGAAAACTTATTTTCATTACACTTCGAGAAGGGAGGTGTTTGAGGACTACAGAGATAGTTCTTTCATAGATGTGATGGGGGGAACGGTCAGCGGTGTCTTGTGAGTGGGGTTAGTACTGTTCGCGTGAAAGCAAATGATGATCAGAGTATTATCTTGCGGGAGACGAGACATGTTCTAGACTTAAATGAAAAATGCTAGATAAAGAGGGTTTGCCAACTACATGTTTTAGTTGAGAGTGATGTATAGCTACATGATCAAGGATGATAGCAAGAGCGAAGAGGGAAGCGTGAAGAAACGATGTATTTGTATAGAGGCTGATGAACATTTCTATTTTTTGTGGTGTGTGTTTCGCTATTAGCACTACAAGTGGTATCGGATTTTCTGTATTAACTATTTGTATACGGTGAAAATTACAACTTAAATGAATTTTACAGCTATTTCTTCGTTTTTGGCTTGAATGCAGATCCAGCAACTTCAGGCCAAATACTATAACTAAAATCTACTACAAACGGATAATCGTGGGCAAGAGCAAAAATATGCAAAACAAATTCAAAAGCTGTCAAAAAGTTGCAATTTATCAGCTCAACCCACAAATAGTAGCAAAATCGTCACCACTACCAAATCTACTATCTTTCTCTTTACTACCTTAGGTGGTACACCACTATTGGATGTTTCTACCACCTACTCTACAATAACCTCCACTAATAGTGTGCCACATAAGGTAGTAAAGAAAAAAGTAGTAGATTTAGTAGTAGGTGTAGCATTACCCAAACGCAAACTTTATCTGCAATCGAGCTTACAGAAGAACAAGAGCGGCGAAAAAACTTTGTTAGTAAAGGGATCAACTCACAAATGGACAAAGCTTGGGTCTTAAACACAAAGCCTTTCCAATTATAGCACAAAAAAGTGCTTTTGTCAGAACCTCACACCAAAATTCTAGCATTCTCCACGTTCACAAAGCATCCCCATTTCACACACAAACACGGATAAAAGATAGGCAAACGAAGAATCTACAGTCTCTGACCAAAATAAATTCCCATTTTACAAAAAGCAATTATTTATTTTCAATTTTACCCCTTCCAACATAGAATGATGACGATGCCTCTCTCTTCCCCCAAAACGACACACCCACCTCCAATTTGAATCATTTGCAGTATTAGGCCACTTTTTGAAACTATTTGCAATTTTAGGCCACTTCCTAAACTATTAGCTTTTTTAAACTTGCAGGTGTCAAGTCAGCAGCGGCCGCTATTGAGAATAGTAGTCTCTTCATAGCGACCAACACATTGAACCCCATACTTGGCAGATTTGTATAATTACAAACCATTTGGTGTAACTGAGGTCGCTATTGTCAATAACGACATCGCCTAACTAAGGTCGCTATTCCCAATAGCGACCTCAGGTGGACCTAAAAGCGATTGGGCCAACCTGTGCTCGCTACTGGGAATAGCGACTTTAGTTATACAAGGTCACTATTGACAATAGCGACCTCAGTTACACCAAGTCGTGTCCATCATATCCTCTCTATAAGCTGACAAGTGTGGGAGGTCGCTATGAAGAGGCCGCTATTCCCAATAGCGGCCGCTGCTAACGTGACACTGGCTAGCAAAAAGTGCTAATAATTTGTCAACTGGTCTAAAATCACAAATAGTTTCAAAAAGTGGCCTAGTACCGCACAAAATTCCTCCAATTTAGAGTATTTTTCCGTGCTGACCCAATTTTCGAATATATTGAGGGATCTGAGACACTTTCAAAAATATTTACCCAACAGTTTCAGTTTTAGACACGGCAACATTAGTCGTTATTGTGAAAATAACGGCACAGGTTATTTATATGCCGTTGTTTTCAATAGCGACATTGTTAAAAAAATTTTTGCATGTCGCTATTTGGAGTAACGACATCAGTTAATTTATTCTCAATCGTGTAATCTCTCTGACTTGGAAAAAAAATGCAAGTCTCAAAAATCATAAAGCTGATGCCGTTGTTTGGAACAACGACAACAATTCATTTTATTATTTATATTTGGTTAATCTATTTCTGTAAACTGTTGCCGCTGTTACTAAGAACGACAACAGTTATCTCATGCCGTTGTTTGAAAGAACGATTGTGGAGGAAGCGAGTTTAATGACTATTATAACTGATGCCGTTATCTCTAACAATAGAATTAGTAAAGCTAATGCCGTTCTTGGGGATAACGACATTATTTATAAGTTGTTTAAGCACTTGAAATTTTTTCAAAGTCAGAAGGTTTACACTTGTATAAGAAATGTACAGATGCCGTTATTCCAAACAACGGCATGCAAAAAAATTTATATTGATGCCGTTTTTTTTTATTGAAAGAACGGCATGGTATTAACCTATGCCGTTATTTCAAATAACGGTTAATACTGATGTGTCCCAAATTGAATCAGTTGGGTAAATATTTTTGAAAATCGGTCAGATCGCTCAATATTTTCAAAAAGTGGGTCAATACGGAGAAATTCCTCCGTTTATAGATTCTCCCCCCTCCCTCTCTCTTTCTCTCTCTAAAGTTCCCATCTTTCCCCCTCTTTCTCTCTCCTCTGGTTCAAATCCATGGCTCGTCGGAGCCCGGCGGCTGCCGCGGTGGAGGGAAAGGCTGACCCAGCGAAGAAGACCAACGGCGGCGTGAGAACCCAGCAAGCCGGCCGTGGCTCGTGCCGTGGTAGTTAGACTCAGAGTTAGGGTTAGGGTTTACGACAAAATTAGGCTTTTAGTGTTTTGTTATCTTTCAATCTGTAGTCTGTTTATTTCGATTATTTTGAAAAAAGATGAGGGGTTTGGTCAAAGAGTTGCTGAGAAAGCTCTGCGTTGAATTCGGATGGTCGTATGCTATTTCTTGGAAGGGGATTCGATGCGGAAATCAGATGTAAGTTTTTGTTGATTATTAAGTGATTAAGTTGTTAATGAAGTTGTTATTAATGTTTGTTGATTAATTGATAGATAACGACAGTGTTTGGTATTTAGTCGGTACTTTCTTGATTTGGAAATGTCTGAGATTGTTGATTAATTGAGGAAAATTTTGAATATTGTAGGCAATTGGTCTGGGAGGAAGCGCATTGTGATCGGGGTTCGAGCAAAGTTACAGCTTGTTCTGGTTTTGAAGCTATGGATGTGCTTATTAAGGAAAGTGGGGTTTTTCGGAGCTCGCAAAATGGGAGCTTTTCGCGGAGTGATGGGAGTCAAGTTGAGGATAGAGTAGGAGTGTTGGTTTTTAAGTTGATGGCAAGTCAAGTTCATGTTGTAGGAGATGGGTGTGTGCAAATTCACTCCTAGCTACGTATATATTTTAAAATTGTTTCATATTTTTGTTTTCTTTGTAGTGGTCAGTTAGTTAATAATGGGTTGTTGTGTACTTGTGTTGCAGGATAGTAGGGAAAGCTGCTTTGACAGGGAAGCATGAGTGGGTTGTTGGAGATGTGCTCAGTCATAATGGATCTACAACTGAGGTATACCCCAAATTGATTTACTACTTCATTTGATAACTATATTGGGAAAAGTTTGGTGGTTGTGTGCATTACATATGTAGCTTTTGCTTATCGCGAAGTAGAGGTGTTTATGTTGATGACTTGATATTCGTTTCACAAAGTTGATATTTACTAGGTTTGGTAGTGGTAGTTGAATTTTCAGGATCTATATGAGGCAATAGCACATTTTTGCTGTCTACTCTATCTCCTTTCACTATAAAAATTACATGTTTTATTTCCTAGCTGTTATAATCTATACTGATTATGATTTTTCTTTGTTTGGATGTTGTAAGACGTATTTTTTCAGTGTGCCTCGTTATATATATTTTTTCGTAGTTGTATCTTTTTGATGTCTTTGATTGTATAGTACTTTCTGTTTGACAAACTAATCAAAATGCTTGTTTAGCAATCCTTCTGAGTGTAAGGTGTAAACTTAATCAGTCTTCTTGGCAGATCTAGCCAGTGTAGAGTGTATCTTTCAACAATTTAGCTTTGTTTCTATTGTGCAAAGTCAGCTGATAGCATGATGGTTTATCTCCTAATCGATTTCTCTTAGGCATCCTATGGAAACTTAAGGGCGTGCTGACTTGTACAATGGTTTTTTATTGGTCTTTCAATCAATAATATATTTCTCGTGGCATTTTACCTTGTTACATCAAATATTTAGATGGCATTGTCAAATGTTGTGTTGTGACTTGGGAATGTAGTATTATTTTGCCCTCGCGATATTTCTGGCTACTATTATCATGTTTTGTTTTTTGCCTCTTTCAATTGGTACCAAAGATGGATATACAGAAAGGTCAAGGTTTCGATTTTCCACTGTTCTTCTTTTTATCAATGGTTTTTTTTTCCGGTCCTATTTGTTTTTTCATTGTTTTGGGGTCTGTATTGACATAGTTGTGGTTTGCTTCATCTATGCTGAAACTAATTGTGAGATTTCTTACTAGTTTATCATCTTCTGCCCTCAGATTTCTGTAATAATATCATTTTACCGTCAGCGTAATAGAAATGATGTGAAGTTACATTCATGTAACAATATTTTTCCTCTTTTTATGCAGGGCTTCATTGAGATCAACAACCAAGTTTTGGCTGGCATGAAGGTCAGAAAGATCTTTTATTAAGCAAATTCACTGTTCTGGTGGAACATTTATGTTGTGATTTCTTTCTCTGCACTTCTAATTATTTCAAATGTTTGTATTACAGACAATAGCTATTATTCCGGTGCTTCCCCATGGTGTTGTGCAGTTCGGTTCCACTAAGATGGTATGTTATCGTTCAGTTTTCTCTCTTGTGAATTGTAAGTGTGAAAGTCCCGGCTCCTAGGCTAAAAACTTTGAAGTTGCACCCCATTTTTTTTAATGGGTCAAAGAAATGAGATAAATGCCCAACAAATTCTGGGCTGATAACAATTCTTTTTGTTTAAAATTCCGAAATAAATAAACGCACCCAGCGAGATTCGAACCTGGGTTGCTCTTTGAACCTGGGTTGCTCTGATGGTTGAGGGAATTGCTCTTGTATTCTAACAATAGGCATCATCGAATTTTGCATTGTGTGCATAGTTAGTAGCCAACCAAGTATGAAGATTTACTGATTTATTTATCTAACTACAAAAGTTGGAACTTTAAGGATTTCTTGTTATCGGTTTATTGGAGTCAAAACTCTAGCAGTTTTATGATTAATGTCAATCTTTTCACTCTATCCCAAACCAGGATAAAGGAGGAGGGTTGTGTTAGGTAGAACCAGCATAAAAGATAGGATCTATACATGCAATGAATTATAAAGATAACCTCAAATTGTTGCGATAGATTAGAGGCCTTCTTCTTGTTGTTCTTGTTGTTCTTATTGTTGGTTTATAGCTGTGAACTACTACTGTTGAATATGTTCTGCCATTTGTCATCCCTATATTTCTAGCAGTTGGATAATTCAAAAATGTAATCGATACAGACTATTTGATTATGTATCCCATAAGGTGGAATATCAAGGGAGTAAATGTAATATTTCATTCAGAAAATTATGACTTTTTGTTCCTACCAAGGTCCCATATCTTTTACTTCCAAACAGTGACACTGAAAAAGTGGGGATAAATCAGAATTAGAAACAACCTTATGCAAAAATCTCTCTCATCCTATCTGTGTGCAACTTCCTTTATCAAGTTTTGTGCCTTAGAAAGTGGATTCTGAGCTGATTTCCTGAAATCAGAACATTTGATGGTAGTACAACTTTCTAGTTCCATTTCTTAAAACAAAACACCAAACATGACTTATGAGTCTGATTTGGTTCCACTCCCAAGTATTTTTTTTCTTTATGTGATTTAATGATCATCCTTGTTTGTGTTTTTAAAGTAATGTTTTTTCTTTATACAATCCTGTTATGTTCACCACCGAACATGCCTTGGAACATTTTGTGTTTGATAAATTTGTTAGTTATTAGGTGCCCTCTTTTTTTTTTAAATTGTTTTTTGACTTGACACATTTTAAATTGTTATTCATTATTATTTTTAGTTACAAACCCTATAACAAAGAAATGGCACTTTTGTAGGTCATAGAGAATTTTGGATTCATAAACCATGTGAGGGCTTTATTTGGACAGCTCCAATATGTGCCAGAAGCTCTTTTATCTGATTCCACTCTGAAAACTCTGGGCCATAAAACCAAACAACATGAATCAGATGGAATGCAAACATCGATCCGATATGGACAAGTTGGTACTAATGAAAACAGATTATCATCCCTTCAACCTACAGTTCATCCTATCGTTAATCAGAAAAGCCATCTAGAAAGTGGAAGCGAGGGAGCCTCAGTAATCTTATCCACACCAGATGAGATGTTGTTAAAAAACGTCTTGCCTTGTGACTCAAATCAGGGAGACCAATATCAAACCGCGGTTAGTTTATCCTCTAGTAGGTTGACATTTTTGGAAGCACAACTCCGTTCTATGTCCGGTCTCAGACTGAAAGATTTTGCTAACAGCGCACCTACTTTAGCTAACACTAACTTGGTTCAACTAATATCTAACGGGTGCACATCCAATAATCCTCTTCAAGATTCTGAGTTCAGTTTGCCAAACAGTGTGAATGACCTTGGGATTTTTAATTCATTTACCAGCGATATGGAAAGTTTCGGGAGCCACTGTGCTGATTCATCTGGAACAGAATCACCTGAAGTACTCAACCCAATTGGTCATTCAATGTTGAGCCAAATATTTATTGGAGAGTCAGAGCCAAGTTTTTTAACCTCCACTAGTGAAAAGTATCAGACCGGTTATTTTTCAGAAAAGCAGAGAAATGGCAATGGTCTAGGGGAAAATACAGGCAAAGAACCAATGAAGGATGATAACAAGGGTATTGAGAAAACTTCAAGCTCTCTACAATCTTCATCTGGAAATGACTTGTTCGATTTATTGTGTCTTGATCAATATAAGTCTGCATTTTCTCATGGTTGTTTGGATAATGTGATCATAAATGGAACTGTCGCTAATGCGCATGATGTGAGTACTGATGTTTCTGCATGCATAACTGAGCTCAACGTGCATCCTATTTATAATTCTTTGAATGATGAGATATATGGTAGCGGGGTGTTCTCAGAAGGCGGCAGCGACCAACTGCTAGATGCTGTAGTCTCCCAGTTCAACGCCGGTGTTAAATATGAAATCAATGATCTTGCACCTTTTAAGACTTCATCAGCAAAGAATAGTGGTTCTTCACTTCAAACCAGTTTGATCAACAATGGTTGGGAGGCTTCAACAAAGCATGAGCCAGCAGCTTCTAGTTCAGTTAAGTCTTCGTGTACCATTGAAAGAAGTGAAGGCTATAAGTCTCAAATTAACTTGTGGATTGAAAATGGTCAGAAACTGAACTGTGATAATCATTCTGCGAAAAAGGTCGCTGAAGTGGGTAAAGTAAGTAGAAAGAGATCCAGACCTGGAGAGAACCCCCGACCAAGGCCGAAAGATCGGCAAATGATTCAAAACCGTGTAAAGGAGCTGCGCGAAATTATTCCCAATGGAGCTAAGGTGACTTATCATTTTTTTAAGCCTTGAGTTGATTATTTTGCTTTACTTTTCTAATCTTATGATTTATTCACTAATTAGTTTTTTCTGGAGCCTACTAACCTTCTTCCATGTCACTCTTCATTTGTGGAAGCAGTGCAGCATTGACGGTTTACTGGAAAAGACCATCAAGCACATGCTATTTTTGCAAAGTGTAACTAAGCATGCAGACAAGCTTAAGGAAATTGGGGAGCCTAAGGTATATGTTATTTACTTACAGTTTTTTAATTATCAGGTTGTATTTGAAGAAAACAAAAATTATCATTGGATATTTAGGAGATGTTTGTTATTCTATTTTTGCCCTACCAAAAATAATTTAATAATGGCTTTGTTGTTACCGTTGTGCTATATCTCTTCTTATCCCTTTATCTACTAACTAATTTATTTGTTACTTATTCTCCTTTTATTTTGTGGTTTTAAATGATAATAAGTTATTTCATTACCTATTTTGATGAAATGGAGGATTGAAATCAGTATTGAGTTTTCTGTTGCTTTCTCACCTTTTATTGATACTCACATTTGAACTTGGATGGGGGGTGTTGATTTCATAAACATTTTGTATCCCAGGCACAGATAGAGAAGAGATGCCATAAAGATAGGCTGGTGCAAAATTCATTTTTATTAGGTTAATATGAAGTGTAGTTCTTTTAGTACTCTACTTTCACAATACTAGACTCGAGAATGCGGAGCCCATGTAAAACATTTTTGAATTAATTGCTTGTGGACACTATCCTCTCTCTTAATAGTGTGAAAGTAGTAGACTGAAAGTGGTTCTTAGCACTATTCTTCCTATTATAGAGGTTTATTTTAGCTAGATCTTCTCATACATCTTTAAATCCGACCCATTCAATTGTGTGGCCAACCAGCATGTGCAATCCTTTTTTAATTTCTTTTCTCGTGTGCATAATGGAAATTGTGAACATTCGATTCTTTTGCTAAACTATATCTTCTCTTTACTAAAGATCAAATGCCTTGCCATAAATAATTATGACCTGTTTCCTTTGTTGCTTTTGTGGGGTGGGTTGGGGGTGGGTATTTCTAAAAGAAGTTTTCTGAATGAGTATAATATTTAATGAGGTCCACAATAAAAGATTATTTTCAATTTAATTTTACTCTTCATCTCACTAGGGCCCCATCAATTACGTTTTTTATATATTAGAATTGGCTTTTAACCAATGTGGGGCCCTTACAAAATACACCCCAAATCACAAAAGAAATCCCAGATTTCTCTAAGGGGTTGACAGGTGTGATATTCTTCTCAAAACAGCCTAAAACAATTATGTGATTTGCAAGTATACCACATTAGACCTGACGTGGAATCAAGAATTGTAAAATCCAATTTTAATTTTACCAAAACAAACAGGCACTCAGTGCAGTGCATCTTTGTGCTAACCTAAGTTTTAGTTGTTTAAAACTATTCTTTTCTTACCCGATAAAATGAAAGAATAATGCATACCATTATCTATTTTCTAATAAAGCACTTTTAAAATTTGTCTTCGAATTTTGTTTTATTTTTATTTTTATTTTTTATTGGTATAAGGCCATAGCCACACACGCACCCACACTTCCGAATATGTATTAATTGGGGATCGTTTGTTGCAAGCGGGATTCGAACTCTTGATCTCTTGCTCACTATCGAACATGCTACTAGTGGACCACACACTTGCAATCTTTGAAAGTAAATTGAATATTCAAAATTCATAGTTTAACCACTGAGTTGTAGGCTCGTACCAAGCTTAGATAGTAATGGTGTGGGAGAAAAGGCTACAGTGTAGCTCTTTATTTAAAAATAATAATGAAAAGAATGTATAAAACTTTTTTTGTCCCTTTTATATTCAGTCATTGCACATGTTCACTAATTTAGTGTTGTAAAAGCTTCTGTCTGCATCCCACATGCCACTAGGATTTCTTGGGGTTTCCAAGCTAACCCATATCACGGTGTTTAAGATCAATACCGGACTTGAGATTTTGAGACTTTGAGGCGAACTCCAAAAATGATGCCCTCAAAGCTTATAAATGTTCATATAAGTTTTTTTTTTTTTTCCTTCATCGATGACGATACAATAGTATTATCAACACAAGGTTCAAGAAAAAAACAATAGATAAACTATACTATCCAAAATAATATGTCATAATCAAATACTAATGAAACTGCAGATGTTTCAAACCAAAAAATAAAATTGAATACATAAAAAAAGCCAATAATGTTTGGGGTAGTTCATAATGATAATAATAAAAAAGAAAAGGAAAATATCATTAGGCCACCAAACGTTGCCTCGAGGCATCACATAGTCACTTAAATATTACTTGTCTCGCAACAGCGACGGAAAGTCGGGAAAAGTAGAGCCGCAGAGGAGATGGAGAGCAACAGAAGACCGGAAGGGGAGAGGATTTTGAGTTTTGACAGCGACTGGGACATTTAGATATCTTAGGAAAATACTTCGATTGCATTGGACATTTAGATATCCTAGGAAAATAAAATATCTTTATGCGGACTAAAATGATTACAATGAGTATTTTGGACTTTTGTTCATAATTGGGCTTACGTACATTAAAAGAGGAAAGAAAATTTTGGTGCCCCCAAAATTTTTGGGCATGAGGCAGCCGTCTATTGGGCCTCATCAGGTCCGGGCCTGTTTAAGATATCAATTTTGTTAATGCTTTTTAAATTCAGTCACTTCTTTGGTTTCTCATTTGCTTAGTCATTTTAATGCAATAATTTTGTTGTGATTTCCTCGATACACCAGATTTCTCTTTATTCATCTTATCTTAATTAGAAGTTTCCTTAAACTTCCTGTGTTGATCATTGCAGATGTTGTTTTGCTAAGTTCTTTCTGTACATGTTATGGATAGTTCTATTATTGTCAAAGCCCTTAAGTTTCCTCTGATGGAAACCACATGTTATAGATATATTATAACTGATTTCATATGATTATGCGTTCCTTTCTTATGATTTCCATCTGCTACCAGATTTAGAACCACCGATTCGTTGAAGAATTCTTCTATATGTCATCTAGTGCTGAACCAATGTTTATTTTTATGTCATTATATTTTATTTATTTTGTGGCATACTGGCATGCTAGTAAATTTTTAGATTAAATTCTTTCATTCATTTATCCATCACAGATCTTTAATAAGGAAGGAGCTTTGCAACTGAAGAACAACTTTGAGGGCGGTGCGACATGGGCATTTGAAGTGGGGAATCAGTCTACTATCTGTCCCATCATGGTCGAGGATCTGAACCCACCTCGACAGATGCTTGTAGAGGTAAATATTCCGAAAATGCTGATTGTGTTTCTTTCAGTGTACTAATTACACACTATTAAGAGAGAAAGTGTGCTCCTACAAGCAATTAATGCGATGGTTTCTACATGGGCGCATTCATGAGTTTAGTAGTGTGAAAGTAGTTCACTTAGCATATTCCAAACATTTCATTCCCTATTATTATTTCTCATTGCATTATCACACAAGATAAGTATTTTTTGATAAAAGAAAGTATTAATAAATTTTGTTCAATCAGATGCTTTGCGATGAAAGGGGTCAGTTTCTGGAGATAGCTGACTTAGTTAGAGGGTTGGGGTTGACCATCTTGAAGGGGGTGATGGAAGCTCGTAACAATAAAGTGTGGGCCCGCTTTGCAGTTGAGGTTTGAATACTCACTCATGGATGCAATCCCTTGTTTATTTATGCAAAATTTGTCAATAGTATACTTTGTTGAAGCGTGCTGCTGCTGATTTCTAACTCTGCCGATTTAATGGATTCAATGTACTAGGATTTAACTCAAATTCTAGATGCTGTAATCCCAGTTTTGTTGTAATAAAAACCTTTGATTTATTGCATTGAACACTCATGGCAGCTGCTATTTTATGTTTTACAATGCAAACTTGATAAAATTGAATAAGTTGGTACTTACAGTTTGCAATTTTCTTTTTATAGGAGTTAATACTCTGTAAATGCTCGACCAGATAAATTTATAATGTAGTTTCAAGGATTTTCAATATTTTAATTACTTATTTCATGCAGGCAAACAGGGATGTGACAAGAATGGAAATATTTCTATCACTAGTACATTTGCTTGAACTGTCCAAGACGAGCAATAATGCCCCAGAAAGTGTTGATAACTTGAATAAGATGTTACCCTCCCTATCATCGATTCCAGCCACTGGTTTATCTGATCGCTTATGGTGAGAGCTACTGATGACTCCCCCATTTTCCCATCATTCTTTGCATTGTCTGGTAATGCTGCGAGTGGGGAGCTTGAGAGTTTCCTGCCATGACTAGCATTTCGAAACAATGTGAAAGACATATTAATCACTGACTCTTAATTAATAGCTGGGTTTCATTTAGGAGCTTACTGTAGAGTTTGATGTGTGTGCTGTATTTTGCCGATTGTTTGGAGGATCCGAGGGCATTAGGGTTGTAGGCTATTTCTGATGTATAATTCGAAGTTATTCGTCTTAGATTGGTTTGTTTAAGGGTGATGTAGAATACATGGTTCGTAAGCTCAGTGTAGCAATTCAAGGGTGAGATTCCACAGATGTATAAAATGAACAACTCTGGGCAGGACTGAAGTTTGAGGTATGCGTGTTAATGCAATGAATTTGCAGATTTGATCATTCATTCGTGTATCTCTTCAGTGTTGGACACCTGATCGTTTGATCAGTATGTGTTGCACTTGAGCCATTTGATACTTTACGTGATGTGAAACACCATGAACATCAAATGGAAACTAATTCAAAATTGAAGGGCTTAAAATGTGAATCTTTTGGTTTAATATATATATACTTTAATGTTGCTGTTGAAACTCTTTGATTGTATTGAGAGTTGAGGGATTCATATTTTTACATTCTAACAATCAGATGTGAAAGACTCCATTGCTTAGATGTCGGAGATAAGCGGAGATTCTCCTCCATTATTTGCACTCTGGCTTTGGAAGCCAAAACCAGAAGGCCCCCATCATAGGCGCGGTGCAAAAAAAGTCAGAGCACATGCAAAAGATTCTCATAGCCGCGGTGCAACCACATCCACCAAATAGATTAAAGAAGAGAATATATTGACAGTCAAAATGGAGACGAGTCCAGTAGGAGAGCATCTACTGTCGTTTGCTATAAAGTTTTTTTGATGAAACGGATAGAGTTCGGAGACTCCAGCCAAACGATATAATATATAATTTCACTGAAAGTCTTACAAGGAGTAAAACAAATAGTACAGATAAACTAAACCTACTAACAGACTCGAAAGAAACGCAAGCAACAAACAAAGATTAAAGCCCAATCTATAAAAGCACAGCCCAAATAAACAAAACCACAGCAGAAGCGGCGCCTGAAGCATGGTGGCTCGGACGGAAGAAAATAGAAGAAGCTGGGTCATCCGCAACTGAGCGCTCGGACAAGTGGAGAACGGTGACACACACAGCGCTCACTAGACGACTGAAATGGAAACGATGCTCAAAACAAGCACCACAACGTTGAGGAGCCCCCCACCTGCTACATAAGGCAGACAACCTGGAACAATATGAAACTGAACCAGGAAAGTCCGCAAGAGCAAACAGAGCACCAAAGGTGACCAGAAAAGAGCCATCCACTAGATCTGAAAGCAAATCAGGAGCTACCAGACCGGGTATAGCGCCATCAAGAAAAATGAGGCAACTCAAATGAAAAAAAATAGCTAAAAAGCCAAGAGCACTATGAGAAAAGAACACACCCAGTGCCGAGAAGTACCCAAATACAAACAGGCACACACCCATTGCCGAAAAGAACACATTGTGAAAGAACAGCAAGATAAACACAATGTGTACAGAGCACACTCCCAAAGCCAAAAAGAAACATTAGATAACACTGATACTAGTTCATGCAGCTAAATAGAGGAACGTACAACAACAAAACACCCAAAAGAACGTTCACACTTAGAAATTACAAGATAAAAAGGCTCAAAACCTATGAGCTCAAAACAAGTGAGCACAGTAAATTAAGATTCGGAGCGAAATGCTCCAAACGCAATAGAACTACATGATCACCAGTACCAGTTAACACTGCAGGATAAAGGGAATATAGAAGACGGCCCATCTTAAAGGTCAACCAAAAAACACCCCATACCCAGGCTATAGCTGCCCGAGAACGGTGAGAAAATTATCTGCCAAAAGCATAATAAGGGTAGATGTCACTGCCCTTTAAGCCTGCAAACCAAACATCCAAGGAAAAAAATAAAACTCAGCCGCAAGACAGACGAAATAATCCCCCCAAACACAATAAGGGAGGTAAACTACTAAACAGCAAGAAAAGATATGGATGTAGAGCATTAAATAGCATTGAGGTTAATAAGACAATGGTAGGCTTTCTCCAATCTTTCAAACTTCAAATTTTCTCTAGCTTCCGACTTTAAAGAAGAAGACCAAAAGTTGAATAAAAATAAGAGATCATTAGCTAAAGAACGCGAGGATGTTTTAATATGCCGGAATAATCTGTGATTCCTTTCTCTCCAAATTATCCATAGAATAATCTGGAAGGAGAGGATCCAAGATTTGTAAAAGCGACGGTCAGGAGGACTCTTAGTCCAGCAATCGGATAGACTGACCGGAATGACGGACACTTCCCATGCCAGAACAGAAATTTTCCAAAGGGGGAGAGTGTAAGCACACTCTATAAACAAGTGGTTCACATCCTCAAAAGATGAGTCGCACAGAGGACACAATTGGCCCCAAGCAAGATTTCGGTTATTGAGTAATTCTACGGTCAGGAGTTTGTTGTTGAGAGCTAACCACACCAGGATCTTCACCTTCAACGGTGCACAAGATTTCCAAACCAAATCGAAGAACGGTGATTTGATCCCTCTAAAATTAAGGAAAAGATAGAAGGAACGGACCGTGAAGATCTTAGACGAATTCCATTGCCAGAAGAACTCTTCCTTGTCGTGCCAGTCTACATTGTTAATGACTGCGAGAAAGTTGTCAAACATAGGAACTAATTGGGATGGAAGATTAGATAAGAGAGGAATCGACCAAACTCTAGGCACAACACTGGAGTTATAGCAATCAGAAACTAGAGCCCTAGGATAGGCAGCAAGACGGAATATAGAGGGAAAAGCTGTAGCTAAAGAAGAATTGCCGATCCAGATATCGGTCCAGAATCTGGTCCTGGATCCGTCCGCACAACCGTGGCTTAAGCCACAATGGAAAGCCTCTACCGCTTTCCATATCCCTTTCCAGAAAGGGGAGGAATTCCTATGCGGACGATCCGGGAAACTCCACCAATCATTGGACACGAAATAATTGGCTTTGACACTTTTGATCCACGGGAGTTCCTCCCTAGTGAGGAATCTCCAAATCCATTTACCTAGCAAAGCCAGGTTTTGGTGTCTAAGGTCTAAAACCCCTAAACCACCAGCCGCTTTCGGAGAGCAGACGAGTTTCCAATTACAAAGATGCGAGCCGGGATTGTAAATAGATGAACCCGACCAGAGGAAATTGCTTCTGACTCGGTCAATTCTTTTGATAACCCAGGATGGGATGAAGTAGAAAGACATCATGTATAGGGGAATAGAGGAAAGAACTGAGTTGAGCAAAATTAATCTACCTCCCCGAGATAGCTGTTTTCCGGACCACACAGAAAGTCTGGATTCGACCTTATCAATCATCGGCGACCAATCCGATCTATGAAGTTTGCCCCACCTAAGAGGAATACCCAAGTACGTAATAGGAAAATGAGCTACCGGGCAGTTAAAGAACGCGGAAATTTCTTCCTGCCTATTGGGAGATCCTCCCAACCAAACAACCGAAGACTTCTGGAAATTGATTGTTAGACCAGACGCAAGTTCAAAGCAATAGAGAAGCAGCTTCAAATTTCTGAGCGTGTGAGAGTTAGGTTTGGCCAGGATAATAGTGTCGTCAGCGTACTGAAGGTTCAGAACTCCATTGAAAGAACGAGACTCTCCCAGACCTTCGATGACCTGGGCGTCCCAAGCGTTGCGGAGAAGTTTACTAAAAACGTCGGCTACTAGAGAGAATAATAGGGAAGAAAGCGGGTCACCTTGTCTGAGTCCACATTTGATTTTGAATTTGTGACCCTCAGATCCATTAATGAGAATGGAAGAGGTACCCGCAAAAAGGCTGGATTTAATCCAAGCAATCCATTTGGGACCGAAACCCCTATTGATAAGTATGTCAAGAAGGAATTCCCAAGAAACGTTATCATAAGCTTTTTGAAAATCAAGTTTGAGGAGAATTCCTTCAGATCTGGAGTTGTGACAAGAGGAAATGATTTCCTGGGCCGAAGCCACACTGTCAAGGATAAATCGGTCTTTGATAAAGCCCGATTGAGCCGGATCAATAAGAGGAGAAATCACTGCTCCCAGTCTAGCCGATAGAACCTCCATGATGATTTTGAAAGTGGTGTTAATGAGGCTAATCGGCCTAAAATTAGCCACGGAATTAGCTCCTAATAACTTAGGAATGAGAACAATATGAGCGTAGTTGATGCGGTCAAAAGAAAAGGACCCTAAATGGAGTTCGGTGAACATTCGAAAAAGGTCATCTTTCAAAAAGTTTCAGAACTTTTGGAAGAAGAAAGCAGGAAAACCATCCGGACCTGGCGCCGCATCACCTTTTAAGGCGAAAACCGCCGATTTGATTTCTTCTAAAGAAAAAGGAGCTCCAAGCGAGGATAGATCGAAATGATCCTCGCCGTACAGGTGACTCCAATCCAAACAAAGAGCTCTCGGTTTGGAAGAACCAATGAGGTTTTTGTAGAAGCTGAGGAAAGATTGATGAATATCATCGATAGAAGAGAGTTCATTCCCCTCGTGAATGATAGAAGAGATGTGATTACTTCTTTGTCTGTGGGAGGCAAAGTTATGGAAAAAAGCAGTGTTGCAATCACCTTCCTTGAGCCAACGAAATTTGGCTCTCTGGGCCCATTTCACATGGTTTTGATGGAGAATATCTGCGAATTCTTGTTTGCACGACTTCCGCTCGTTGAATAATTCAAACGAGATCGGCCCCTGCTCCTCCATTTTGTCTATTGATTCAATGGAGGAGAGGTAAAACTTTTTAAGGAGTTGGTGTTAAATTGTCTTTCGTTGCGCCATATTTTACAACCGAATTTAATCGAATGAAGTTTAAGAAGGATGGATCCTAATCCAGAGGATCCTGAGATCGCAGATAGGCAATCCGAGACGAGATTAACAAAAGTTTGGTCTTGCAACCAAAATTTTTCGAATCTGAACTGATGATGACGAGGGAAATGGAAGTCAGACTGTAATGCAATTGGCACGTGATCAGAAGAGGGATTATATAATGCTAAAGCGAAAGAGTTATGATAACGGTTAATCCAATCGTTGGACACCAAAAAGCGGTCGAGCTTTGCCATCGATGGAATATGGCGGAGATTCGACCAAGTGAAGGATCTGCCCGATAATGGGATATCGGTCAGTTGTAATGCTTGAATGCATTCGTTGAAACGATGATTGCCAATTGACGATAGATTAGATCTTTCGTTGGCGAATCTCGTGACGTTAAAGTCGCCACAGAAGATGCACAACCCGTTAGAAAGGGGCGACAGGGAGAGAAATTCGCTCCAAAATAACGGTCGACCTTCCGAAGATGAAGGACCATACACGAAAATAACCGTGAGGTTGGTGTTGAGAGGCAATCAAGAAAGCTGAACAACGAGGAAGAAGTTGAGACGTTGAATTGAGATAATAGAGAATATAGCTTCTTTAAAACCGAAAAGAATACCTCCCTTAGAACCAATAGCATCTAGCGAAATCCAATTCGAGATGATGGATCCGCCAATCGATCTAAGAGTAGAGGGTGAGGGAACCTCAAGTTTAGATTCCTGGAGGGAAATGAGATCACAGTGCGAAGAGGAAATCAATTGAAAGACAGATCTTTGTTTATCGGGGCAATTCAGTCCCCTAATGTTCCAAGATACTGTAATCATTAAACACCTTTGAACTCCTTAACTCTAGAACATTCTTTTTTTCTGATGGCTAGAGCTACCGCTGAGGGGGAAGCTACAGGGCGAAAACCTAAATCGGAAGAAATTGAAATTAACTCACTATCTGAACAATGGTCAAATTGGAGATGAAAAATCGATCCTAGAGGAGAATAAGAAGGAGAGTCTAAAGAAACTGGCTGGCTGTGAATCGGAGGAGACCGGTGGCTAGATGCTACAAATTTGGCTCGAATACGAGCACTAGATCGGATCAACCGGGGATTAGATTGAGAACACGATGAGACGCTCTTCTTAGACTGGGTATCGGACGATACTCCGACAGTCGAAGGAGCGCTGTTAGAAGCGAATATAGATGTGTGGCAAGACGGGGAAGAACACAAAGAGGGGAATGTGTACAATCCGGGATCGAGCTCAATATCCGCAGCCGGAAATAAGCCAGAATAGAAAGGCGCTTTGAAATTGTGAACGAAAACACTTAACGTAGCGTGCATAGATCTCTTAATGGCTGAAGAAAACGAACAGTACTCTTCCAATAACAAAGAAAAAGGAGAGAAGAGGCACGGGTATTGAAATACTCGGCCTTTGAAGAGATTGGGAAATACTAGTATCAAAGAACAGCAATGCAAATTCATAGAATCAATAAAGGAAAAAATCCACAAAAAATCAAAATGACTGACCTTACTGTTGGCGATATCTTTTTTACGATCCTCTTCTTCCTCCTCCAACAAATTGTCGAAGTCAATCCAATTAGGAGCAAGGGACGCTTTATCCGATTTGGTCTTGATCTGAGGTAAGATAGGATCATCCACCGTGATCGAAGAGCCATGCGCTTGCATCTGAAATAGCTGCCAGTCGGACTCGAAATGAGGATTAACTTCCCACTTGGGCCAAAGAGAATCAGGATCAGAACGCTTGGTGTTAGGAGGGGACTCCAGCGAAGTAGTTTGGGCAGACGAAGAAACGATCTTGACCTCTTGAGAAACCACTGATGGGGCAAGAGCTAAAGGAGCCGCATTCAGAACATCTGGCGCTTTGGCCAAAGACTTGGCAGAGGATTGAGAAGAGATATCTGGGTTTATCCAAACAAGATTTGGGGGTTTTGCGGGTGAAGCCATCGACTTGCCAGAAGGAACGAACGGTTTGTTAGAAGTAATGTATTTTTTCTTAACCGCTGCTTTCTGCGGAGCCCTCCATTGGGGCTTGGAAGAAGAAATAGAACCGGGGTGGAACGCAGGTGGGACGGGGGAGGCAACGGTGTTCGATAGAGATGGAAGAGCCGAACTAACAGAACCAGCAGCCTTGGAGGAAGAGGGGGAGTGGTATTGAACTGAGACAGGGAAGGATACAAAGCCATCTTTCAGCACGAAAGCCTCAATACGCTCTAGACAATCAGGGATATCGAACTTAGCTTCCACTTGCAAACAGCCCGACGCCAGTTTAGAAGCAGAAGAGATGCTAGTAATATGACCCACACAACACACCAAATTCCCCATTCTATGCACGGAGTCACAAAAAGGGGGCAAGCCCAGTAAAGTCACAACAGTGGAGGTCAGTTTGGAACCAGACTTTGGGGGAGACACTTGATTCCATTTTCGAATTGATAGAGTGATCGATCCAATAGATAAAGAAACATTCTCAATCAGGTCCTGAAGCAAATTAGGGGAAGGACAGCGAATCACGACATCTCCATTGGAGCATGAACAAAGGTACCAATCCCAGTTCTTCACATTACACGAATTACTGGGAAAAGAATTGAGAGTAAAGATAGGAACTGAACCTCCGTTGAAGGATATAGCACCATAAGTGTCAAAAGATTTTAATCGATCCGATAGGTCAGAAGAGGGAATGAACACTTGAAGGACATCCGGCTTGGCAGCGCTAGACGGAAGAGGCACCTTGTCTTTAGAAGGAAGGATGATAGGATCTTCGATACGATTGGTCAGAGGGGGCGTAGGGAGAAGAGGGGATCTAGAAGAATTTTTTTTTTGAGTTTGGGGATTTGAGAGGATTCCGCTGAAAGCTTACGTTGAAGAGCTGGAAAATCAATTGCCATGAGAACTTGATCCGAGATTGGAACGCCGATAGACATACCCAGCAACCGTTGAAGAGCGAAGCATTTGGGTCGCGAGTGACCATCTTTGAGGCAAAAAAGGCACTTCATGGAAGCCACACAGAATTTTTTGATATGACCGGGTTGCAAACAGTGGAAGCAAACAATAGGGGAATGGTGAGAGTGGAGCTTAGGGAAGAGGGTAGGTGAAGGAGACTGGGGTGGAGAATGGCGGGAAGAGCGCTGAGGGAAATTGCTAGGAAGCTTCGCGTAGCCTGGTTTAAGGAAAACGGACGGGCTAAGCCCAAGAGAAGAACTCAATTGATTACCAGGCCTTTTTTTGAAATTTTTTTAACTACTTGCACCCAAGAAAGATCCATGGGCTAAAACACCGATTAGATACGGGCCCAATAAACTGGCGAAAAAAGGAATAATCGAAAGCGATCAGAGAGGAAACTGCCTTACTCCACACCGGAAGTACTAGAGATGGACAGAGTCACCCCTGAATGTGCGACAAAGAATCTAACACCGAACGCAATTAAAGCGAGAAGAAATAGATAATAATGGAGGGATAAAATGGTCCAATAAATGAGCCGATTCTCCCAAATGAAGAACAAGAAGACTTCAGATGAAAGATAGAAGAGAAAAAGAACTTCTCGAAGAAAAACCAATAATGGAGCACTCTCAAAAGAGCGACTCGCAATGTCAGACGCTCGATAACCTTTGCACAGACTGCACCAACCAAACGGAGACACTGGCTGATGGCCGAAGGAAACGAGCACCACAACCCAGCGAGAAACACAAACCAGTCGGAGATAAAACTTACTTACAGTGATGAACCTCTGAACAAAACTTACCTACGGCGTGGATCGATCTGAGGGAACGAGTGGACTCACCAGGCTCCAAGCAAGCGAGAAAAAAGCCGCACGCCGATCGAGAAGGAGAAGATCTGAACACTGCCACCGTTCCTCGATACCCCGCTAGCAATCGGAAGGTGGAAAGCGCAGCAAGCGACCAAAGAAAGCCACCTGATGTACGGGGCACACACCGATCGAGGAGGAGATGAGCTAAACACTGCCGCTGCTCCTCGAGAGCCCGCCAGCAATTGGAAAGAGGAAGACGCAGCAAACGACCCAAGAAAGCCACCAGATGACCGGGGCACACCTGAGAAGGGAGTGACCCGGCGGGGATGAAAAAATACGAAAGGGGAAGCCACGCTAAAAGGGTCTGGAGAAAATGAAGAGAGGAGACGGATTAATGAAGGGGGGAAGGGGAGATAATAACTAGATAGGCCGGATCTGGGGGGCAAAGGAAGAGAGAGAGAGGAGAGAAAAGAATCGCCTCAGAGAAGGAGCATTAGATGTATTCCGGTAATACCGTCGTTTGCTATAAAGTTAAAACCCTATTTTTGAAAATTTTGGTAAGAAATAGGTCACCGTCGCTTGCTATAAATCTAAAATATAGAATAGAGAGGAACAATACTCTTCTAAATATAGCTGGAAAATTAAGAAAATGTTAAATATAGAAGACGGAACATCTTCTTTCGTCTAATTATTATTATTATAATTATTTAGATATGGACAAACGGAAGATGTTACCAAGTCTAACAATTTTTTCAGAATTTTTTTTTTCCAAAAATTATGAAAATGTCATTTAAATAATCTATTTTCTATTATAAAAACCACAATAAATCTGTCCAGAGTAGATCTGAACCATAGATCTCATATTTTTGGATCAAATCTCAACCATTCAAAATAAATATGTCCAGAGCAGATCTGAACCATATATCTTATATTTCTAGATCAAATATCAGTCATCCAAAGTACTCATATATTTCTCTATAGCTATCCCCTCCATCTGTTCTCTTTTGATCTTTTCTCCCCCCAAAATCCTAATCTCTATCAAAACCCAAACTCTAACCTCTCTAAATTTTTCTCTCTCGATCTCTCCCTAATCCAACCCTAACCTAACACCAAATTCACAATCTCTGTCAATGAAGAGAATCTTCGACTCAATTAGGATTTGAAAGATGCACCATCTGAGGCACAAGGCGAAGGATCTAGGGCTCTTGATTCGAACCAGTCGTTCTCTTCTTCCATTGGAGCCACCATCTCGGATTCGGGTCTATTGGTTTCTCATCCTCGACCATTGCTCGATCAATCCCTTTCAACAAGGTCCTTTTTGCATATAAACCTCTATATTCTATTAATTGTAGATTTTGTGCTGATAATAATTTTGTTATTTGTAGTTCTAGATATGGGCTTTTTGTAATTTGGAAACATTTGGAGATTAGGTTTCTGTTGTATTTTGTAGATTGGTGCATTAATCAGGCGTTTGCGAGTAAACTGAAGCAAATTTTAACATTTGATTTTTCGTTCAGTAATTTAGATTTACTTGAATTTTGAACCTAATCATGTAATAAGTTGCATCATGTTTTCCCTTTTTAGATTACTTCGACCACTAGGGTACTTAATCAAAATGTGATCAAGAATTTGGTGTTAATATCAGGTTAGCAAATATTCGTAAATGTTGTTTAATGGTGATTATTGTATATTAAAAATAGTAGTGGTTGAAGACTCACATCAATATTATAGTGGTTTAAATCACAAGTGAATGGGAATAACTTCATTGTCTTTTAAAACAATTTGACTAATCCACTTATCCCGAAATGACCCGAAGAAGCGAAAGTGCTTAACTCAACTGCCGACCCTCTTCTGCCTACTACACCATAAAGATCTTTTTTGTTCTTGCGTCCCAAACAATTTCTATAACACACCAGAAAAATCATTTACGTGATTTGTAGTAGTTCTATGCAAACTAAAGGTTAAGCGAGACAATTAACGAGTTAAAATCACGAGTGAAGATGAATTACTTCATCGCCTATTAAAACAAGTTGACAAGGAAGTAGTTCTATGCAAATTAAA
This sequence comes from Hemerocallis citrina, assembly GCA_017893485.1. Classification (NCBI taxonomy): domain Eukaryota; kingdom Viridiplantae; phylum Streptophyta; class Magnoliopsida; order Asparagales; family Asphodelaceae; genus Hemerocallis; species Hemerocallis citrina. The sequence continues at coordinate 208,585,973 of CM030365.1, forward strand.
GGTTAAGTGAGCGAATTAGAGATAGTTTCAAAGAGCATGCATCATGTGAATGCTTTGCAATTATAATGTAGAATACAGATCAAAACACCGAAAAACTATTATTACTAATGGAGTGAACCCCCCTAATGCTATCTTGATTTCAATGAACGAAACCTTAGTTACTGTTAAAGTGAGGAAGACTAATCTTTTTTGTTTTATTTGTTTTCAGGATGTTGTAGGAGGATCAAAGGTCAGCGATGCACATAGCTTTTAGAGCTAATTGTTCTGTAACGATAAGTCACTCTGGGTCTCTATGAATGGATTGCCATTGTTTTGAATGGACATTAAAATTTATGAAAAGATAAATCAGCTTGTGCATTTTTTATTTGTATGTACAAATGCACTTTCCCGTATGATGTGTGCATCCGTAAAATAATAATTGGATGATGGGATGTCTTTGGCAAGTAACCCAATTCTGTTTCAAGAACACTATCGGATGTGTTAATGCTTGCCAAAATAAGTAAATTCATATATCAAGAGCCATTGTCTTGATACTTATTTTTTCATATATCTAGACAAAGATTGACACCATTTTCCTTAAAGTAGATCCAAAATACGTCCGACTTTAATTATTAAATATTGTGTTTATTTTGCATTATATTCCACAATTCAAATTAAAAATTAGTTTCATTTGGACTACAACAAAGAGAGGGCACCAGAATTAGCTTACAAACAGTAAGCTTCAGATAAATTTTTAATCCACAATATCTGTAGACTAAATGACAAAGGGTTGGAATAAGTCACATATAGGAAGACTTCCCAGAAACTGAAAGTATCCTTTTGTAAGGATGCCATAGTCCAAGGAATTTCTATTTCTCAATACAATATGGAATTGAAGATGATTCAATAATACTTGAATTAGTTGATGATAACTGACATTTGCCAATGTTAACATGAAGCAAAATAAACAAACGTAAACGACAAACAACTTCAATGTAAACCTAGAAGCAGTTAAGTTGCCATATCCCATCAGAAGAATCAATACGATTTTTTTTTTTAAATATTGCATTAAACAGATAAAGAGGCTCATTGCTTTGGAAATAAAACTCTATATTTTGAACTAAAATGGGTTGAGTTAGACGGCCTACAGAAAAATAAGCCCAGAATGGTCCATGTACTGACTTTTGTACATACAAAGTGTATTGATAAACCTCAATAAATACAATTCAAACTATATACCATTACGATGCAATTCAAACCATACTAGAAAAATACAACATAAGCTTCTTTAATTGCAATCTTTAGTTATATTTGCAAAGTTGGTCCCAGCAGTGCGAAAATGACTTGCCTGACAGAACCGAAGATTGCAGAGCAGTGTCCAGTTTGTTAAGCAGGTATCCTGTAACAAATATAGTTCATAGTATGTTGTTAGGATCATGAGAAAGGGAAACGAAAGATGGAAATCAAGCAACCGTTGATGGAACAAAAACTTGCTTTAAAAAAAATAATCAACAGAGGAAGAAAGAAGTGTTCAATTAAAAGATGCAACTGGTTCACTGCACAAATAAAAATGGTCTCGTCATGGTTGCACCATAACAATAACACAACTTGAAAATACATCAAAAGTAGGAGCAAAGTTGTTGGATTACTATTTTTTGCCAAAAGAGTTATATGCTCAAATTGGTCCCCCCCCCCCCAAATATCTTACCAAGACAGATATTACATTTGTATTGTATTCATGAAAACATCTCTTACACACACACACACACACACACACACACACACTTCTAAAAAGTGATATCCATACTTTTGTCAGTGTCAGACATTGCTTGGAGGTGACTTCTTAGTTTTTGTGGACTTCAATTTTCCATATTACTTGCATTCTCAGTTTACTAAAATATCTATTATTCTTATTCTTAGCTGCTGTTTAAAAATTGAAACTTTATTCAAAGCAAGATTACATCGGATAAGAGGATGGTGTTTTCGTTAGAAATCATCTGGACAGTAGGTGCCAACTAATCCTGTGATTTCAGAACCAGTATCTACTAATTATAGCAAGGAAAGATCAGAGATCACTCTCAGCAAGTCTCATTTTGTTAAAGCTTCATTTTCCCCAAATGAAGCTCTCATACTAGAAACACCAGATGAATCATGACCATTATTTTTGGATCTTGTTCATTCAGAACCATCTGTTCCATTCCAGTTGTTCCTGATATAGATTCCACTGTTAGTCATCACAACCTACAGAAATATGCTGTCGTCATGATTAAGGCAGCAGATATTGGATGCTGGTGAATTTTTTTCCTTCAAATATTCATATTATAATTTAAGATAATCTCATATTTATCCTTATTAAACTTTTCATGTTCTACTATAATTACAGGCCCATAATGATATCCATAAGCATATGAATGTAATCGAGTTACAAGCTGCTCTACGTGGGCATCTGGTGAGGAGGCAAGTTATTGGTATGTGATATTGTGTGCAAGCCATTGTCAAGATGTAGGCAATTTATGCAGGTTGGCCTTGCACAAAAATTTTCTAAGAAATTTGACAAACAAAAGGATGGTGATTTCCAGATGGACATACACACTCCGGTAGTTATGGTAATGCGAATAGTGTCTTAAATAAAAATTGATCAAGACACAGAACCATAATGCAATGAACTTCGTACATTAATGCCCTGCTCCTTTGTTATGACCAGCAATGATCAATATATGCTGGGATCACTTCTGATGACAAACATAACCCTTTTAGTCCTGGATGGAAGGCACATACACAATCCTCAGCCAAGAGGACCTGATGACTATGGTGATGATCAGAGGTTGTAGATTTCAGTGGTGAGGTATGTGATTTATCCTTTTAACTCTTCTCATAAATATATTTGAGTTCCTTGTAGCAATTGTTCATTCGGTCATTCCTAAAAATGCTCATCTCGAATTATCCTTTTTGCATATAGATGTGCCAGTGCCATGAAAAGGAGAGAGCTGAGAGGACTTTGGGGGTTTGGAACATTGCTGGCATATTATTTGGTCATCTGTGAATCATGTCGTGAACCTTGCGAAGAAGTGACCTTCTGGTCGAGGATTGATGACCATTGTTTTGGGTGTTGGTTTAGCTTTTGTTATGACCATTTTCCTTTCCTCTATTGCACCTTTGAAGCATGCAGACGGGATTATATAGTTGCACTCCATCGATCAAATTCTGAGTTGACTTGATTATTGCTCAAGACTTTGTTACTGAATAATGTTATGTAGCTAATACTTTTTCATAATATTATCAAAATACTAGATGATGAATCAAGCTTTCATTCATTTGTTTGAGCTCTTGTGGTGTTTAATTTCAATATGTTATGTTTCAATATGGTTGTTCTTTTGTATCCTTGTTCAGATGTGATGTTGTGCACCGAGTTATGAGGAGAATACTACTGAAAACTATTGTGGTTTTCCTTGTGGTCCCGTAGTTGCTTGCAGGCTGCCTGTGAATACTTTTCGAGAATGCATAAATTTAAGTGGTTTGTTATTGTTATATTTTGTTGGACCCTGTTTTGCACAATTAGTTCAACAAAGTGTTTACAGGTACAGTTTTTCCTCTGCTGATTACAGTTTTTGCTACTGCATGTATACAGCCGAGCTTACGGCTGTCATGGTAATTGATATGCATGTTTAACCAGGTTTCAAAATAGCAACAGTCTCTTCGACATGAACGTACCTAGCGCAAACAAAAATATGGAATATCCAATTTAATTATCTGTGAATCTTGTGAAGAAATGACTTTCTTCAACCCGAAATCATGGGGAAAAAAGGAAAAAAATTGTTTCTCAACAAAATAAAACGTTGTTAAAATATTCAATTAGCACATGTACCAAGCCACGTGCACTTGGTGCACAGCAAATTTCAACTAGTTTTTTAAATAAAAGGTTATGATGGAAGAAGATCTTCCGTTTGATATTTTTTCAAAAATAACTAAAATGTCATTCCAAGAATTACGAAAATCTCATTTAAATAATTTTTATAAAAAAATGGTTTCGGAAGATCTTTCGTCCGGCCAAAAAAGTGGTTATTTTTTTTAATTTTTTGTTAGACGTGAAATGTTCTTCCATCTTATTTTTTTATTATTATTTTCACTCTTTTAAATTTGGCTCTTAACGACTACAGCACTCTTCACTCAATGCTATTTTTCAAATGCTAAATATGCAAACTTTGGCAGCAACGATAGTGGATGCTCTTATTATGGGCTCAATCGCATCTTAGACTTTTCAAATTGTCAACTCACAATACCGAAGAAATAGAAGAATAGCAAAGAACAAGTGCAATAGCAAAGCTAATTTCGTGGAATTTATTTACATGAATAATACAGCTTTATGCAAATACATTACTTCATAAACTGAATAAACTGATGTGATACAATTTTCACAATAGTATAGTACGTTACTCTCTACAAATTCATAAATGTATGGAGATTGTCTTAAATTAGATTGTGAAATAATGTTTGTGCATAAAGATTGTTCGTTGAATCAAATTAAAGACAACAGACCGTCCTAAATATTTTTAATGTGAATCGGAGTTTAAATCGTAAGGAAAAGAAACTAATATAAAATCACAATCAAATAAAAGTGCTTAAATCAAAATTTTCAAACAAAAATCAGAACTCATTAAAACAACTGGCTGTTCCCACAAACGTCCGCGTTGACTAGCCACCCTTCAACCTTTTTCATATCAACACAAAATATCTTCTTCTTTTCTTCTTCCATGTTCTAACCCTCAAATCTCCTCACCTTCAAATGACGGAAATCGACATCCCTTCATACTTCCTATGCCCTATATGTTAGGATTTGTAGGTTGTAGGTCTGATACACGCAGGGCCAGCCCTGAGTTTTTGGAGGTCCAAGGCGAACTCCCAAAATGGGGCTCCCATACACTTTTTAAAAAAATGTATAATTTTTTTTTTTTGCATATTGTTCAAAGCAAAATATGCAATATATATATCATTGTTAAAAGGCCCGTAACCGGGTTTAGGGTAAGGCCCGTAAGGGTATCAGGTTTAAAATTGAATGTGGATTTCGGATTTGAGTTTATATTGATTTAAATGTAGATTTGTTTTAAATCACCCAAATTTAAAGTCTCAAATTCAATTCAAGTCTTCAAGTCTAAACCTGAATAATTTTTTTAAAAAAATTTAAAGGCTCAAATAATTATTTTTGGAGGCCCCTAATAACAGTATTTTTTTACGCCCAATATACGTGCCTATATTTACAAGGGAATTATAAATTTGGGACCTTTAAAATTGAAAAAACTCCGGGGGCTTGAGGTGGCCGCCTCACCTGCCTCAAGGGTGGGGCCGGCCCTGGATACACGAGCAAGCGTTTAAAGAAGGATAAGAAACAAGGCAACAAAGAAACATTAGTAACAAGACTTGTAGGAAGCAGTCGATTGCCTTCTTGTTGCAGTCGACTACAACTTGCAGATTTGCACTCGATAAAAGATTTGAAAGTCGACTGCCTAGAGGGGCAATCGACATCAACCTATAGTTGAGCTCTCTGACTTGCTCAAGTCTCAAACATTCGACTGGGTATTGGAGCAATTGACTACAATGACGAAGATTCAAAAATTTGGTCAACGAGTGAGATTCAATCTTGTGTAATCCTATTGTATTATATGGAGTACGATTCTAGGGTTATTCCAATATCATTCTTTCAGAAAAATAGAGATTGAGCAGCTGTCCTTGAGAGAGGAGAGTGGAGATAAATTCTACACCTTGCTGGTGAGATCATGAGTGATTGTAAACATATTTCTCTTCATATTCTCTAGTGGAAATCCAGATGTGTCTCTGCGTAGGGAAGTGGACATTACTTGGATGAACCTAGATAAAAGTCTTGTGTGTTGTTGGCTTTGTTTGTTTGTGTTTCTTTGATTTGATTACTTCTTTGCATCTCGGGTTGAGTATAGAATTCAACAAAGTGGTATCAGAGCAAGACAATGAGAAAGTCAAAAGGTTCCAGGAAACTAAGTTCTCGATGTGGAAGATCTAGATGATAGTGCATCTCGGAGAGAAAGATCTAGATGATCAATTATTTGACACGAAGCCATAAGGAGCGGAGGGTGCGTTGGCGGCTTGGAACCGTTTGGATCAGAAGGCGTTTTGGCAAATTCAATTGTCACTGAGTAGGAAAAAGCTACTTTATATTGAGAAGGTAAAGACAACAAATGAGGCAATAGAGATTCTCACTAATATGTATAAGAAACTGTTTGCATTGAATTAGATTCTTCACGTGAAGATATTAGTCAACATGAAGTTGTCAGAGAGGGGTTCAGTAACTGTGCATGTGAATAATTTCTGCATGGTATATCAATCAATTGGAGTCGTCAGGGTTGAAGTTTGTGGAGAGAGCACATACACTACTACTACTATTTAGTCTCTCTGACAGTTACGGTCTGGTAGGACAAACTATCACAAGTAATATGACTGATTCGACTAGGAAGGATGTTGTGAGCAACATCATGAATGAGGAGGTGAAAAAGAAGAGAAATGAAAAGTCTTCGTTATCTTCTAGCAACTCCGCGTTGTCAGTTGAGAACCGTGGAAGAAGCAATAATAGAGGAAGGTCGAAAACCAAAAATTACATGTCAAAGTCTAGAGCAAGATATAGGAGAGACTAATGCGAAGAGTACAAGACAAAGCAAGACGAGTCACAAGGAGCCAATGTGATAAGCAAGAAATTTTCGTAGATAATTTGTATTCATCTGCTGAAGTTGATATGATGCAAAGTGATTGATGTATAGATACGTGTGCTTCTTTTCATTGTGCACACATGATGTATGTTTTTGAGAATTATATGACATGTGATTTTGGTTCAGTCACAGTTGGGAATGAGCAAAGATACCCAATTGTTGGAAAATGCACAATTACATTGAAAGCTCACACTGGTGTGCAACTTGTCTTGTATGAACAAGGCACATTCCAGGCTTGAGGAAAAACTTAATATCGACTAGCAAATTGGATATCGAGGGGCTTACGACAACATTTGACTATAGAGAGTGGAAGGTTACTACATGTGCTAGGTTAGAGGTAAGAGAAAAACGTGTTGGCACATTGTAATTACTCAGAGGAGGTGATTTAGATGATATTATTGCTAAAACATCAACTGTTAATTCTCTTTCAATCTTATGTCATGTCAACTTGGGGTATCTTGGTGAAAAAATGTCTAGTACTTTGTTCCAGAGATATTTTGCTAGGCTCACGCTTTCTAAAGTTTTTCACTATACTAATAGAAAGTTGAAATGGATTTATGTAAGAATTGTATAATGGGCAAACAAAAGGCAGTTAGTTTTTAGATGAGTGAGCACGAGAAGAAGCTTAGAAAGCTAGAGTTGGTACAGATGTGTGGAGTCCTGATCATGAATTCTCTTATGGTGGTAAAAGATACTTCCACATTTATCGATAATGCTACTGAAAAAGTTTGGGTTTATGCAATTTGTGACAAGTCTGAGGTGTTTGAGACATTCAGAGCTTAGAGAGAAAGAGTTGAGATTGAGTCAGGTTGAAAAGTGAGAGCAATAGAATCAGACAATGGTGGTGAGTACACAAGTAAAGAGTATAGTAATTTTCTGGCACATGTAGGTATCCAAGGAATCAAGATAGTTCCTAGAACTCCACAGAAAATGGTAGTAGCAGTAAGAATGAACAACATGATACTCGAGAGAGCAATATGCATGAGGCTTCATGTGGGCCTTTCTATCCATATTTGGACAACTACAGTGGATACAACATTATACTTGATCAATTGTTGCTCGACTAGTGCCCTTGGAGGGGGCATACTGCATGAACTATGCTCAGGTAAATCTGTTAATTATTCGCATTTAAAAATTTATGGTTGGATTGCCTATTCACTAATTAACATGGAAGAATGAAATAATCTGGATTCAAAATCTAGAAAGTGTGTCTTCATTGGCTATGGCGGCAATGAGTATAGTTGCAGATTTTAAGACTTTGTTGATAACAAGGTCATTCGGAGCAGAAATGTGGTTTTCAATGAAGAGTTCTTGTACAAAGATATGCACAGAGATCAAGGCGATACAACATGTTTATATTCATATTTAGATTCTGATTCTGAAGACGGTCCAAATGTTGGGGCTCCTACAGTGTAGCGGCAGGTACATATACCATTGGTAGCACATGAGGCTTATCATTTGCTTATTGGGATTGAGCAGTATGTACAAGACTAACAGGAAGAGCCAGCACCATTTGCTGATCCTGAAACGGTCGGTGAACCGGTACTTGCTTTAAGAATGTCGATACGAGAGAGAAGGCCAAAAAAGATATTTGATCCAGCAACCATCACAGTTTACAAGCATGTTATGTACACATATTCAAATAAGCCTGAGACTCATGACGAGGCTTTGAAAGATATAGATCAAATTAAATAGGTGTCAACCATGAAGAATAAGATGAACTCCTTGGTAAAAAAAAAGCAAACTTGGGAGTTAACCAAGTTACCTGCAGGAAAGCATGCCCTTATGAGCACATGGATTTTAATAATCAAGGATGAAGCAGATGGTAGCAAAAGGTACAAGTCCGAGACTTATGGTCAAAGGGTTTTCTCAGAAATAATGGGTTGACTACAGTGAGATCTTCGCTCTAGTTGTAAAGATGACTTCGATTAAGGTATTGCTCAGTATAGTGGCAGCTGAAAATTTGTATTTAGTGCAGTTGGATGTCAAAACAGCATTTCTCCATAGAGATATAGAAGAAGGGTTGTACGTGAAGCAACTCACTGGTTTTGAAGTCAAAAGAAAGGAAGACATGATTTGTCGATTGAAGATGAGCTTATATGGGCTCAAATAGGCACCACGACAATGGTACTTGAAGTTTGATTGATTCATGCGAGGAAAAGAATTCAGAAGATGTGAATTAGATCATTGTGTCTATATGCACATGTACGACGATAAAAATATAGTATTTTGCTTTGACGTGGATGATATGCTGTTGGCCAGTTTATGTATAAAGAAATTAATGATGTGAAAAACTTGCTAGCTTCTCAGCTTTCTATGAAAAATCTGGGGGAGACAAAACAAACTCTTGACATGAAAATTATTAGAGACATGTCGAGCAAGAAACTTTGGTTACCATAAGCGAACTATGTGAAAAAAATATTGAAGTGATTCAGTATGAATGGTGTGAGCCTAGTTACTTGTCCCATGGGTGCACACTTCAAGTTATGTATGGACTTGTATCCTACATCGGAGGCAAAAAATAGAGGAAATGACTATAGTTCCTTATGCCTCAACCTTTGGTAGTCTTATGTATCCAATGGTGTCTAGAAGGTCATATATCGCATATGTAGTGGGAGTTGTTAGCCGGTATATAAAAAATTCAGGTAAAGAGCACTGAAATGCAGTGAAGTTGATTTTTAGATATTTTTCAGGTGCTTCAGATCATTCTTTATATTTTCGGGGTGATTTATTGCGGAAACATGGTTATGCCAATACAAATAATTCTCTGTCAATCGAAATATAATGTACCAAGAATTCTCTATTATTAGAAAATGAGAGAAGAGAGAGGAGAGAGAAGAGAGGAGAGTGCATGGCTGCCTTGGAGCAAGAGCAGATCCTATGCTCAGGTGCTAATGGCGGCTCCTCCTCATCATTACTCTCCTCAAATCCCATGCCCAAACCCATTACACCCCACCCCTTCCCCTTCTCTGCCAAAAATCCTAAACAAACCCATCTCTCTTCCAAACCGCTTCTCCACCAAAAAGCACCACTTCACTCAACAGCCCAAGATCCAACCGAGCCACCGTCGAAGCAAGATGGAGGCCAAATGCATGCGATGTGGCGACATGGATCATCTCACGCTGGACTGCCGGAAGAGTGGCATTCACTGTTTCAACTGCAGAAAGGTGGGTCATCGAGCCAGGGAATGTCCGATCTTCAACAGGAGGGAATCCATGGCTATCGAGCTCCCCCACAACTCCGAAATAGCCGCGGCCCTCCCAGCGCTGCATGCAAGCGCCTTCCTCCACCTCATCAACCCCAGATCCAAACCAGATGTTGTGACTGTGGAGAGCGCTCTCAACTTTGCCTGGAGACGGCAAGGAGGCTGGTGGGAATTCAAAAGGGTTTCTGAGGGGGTCTTCCATGTGCAGTTTGCAACTAAGGATGACGCCAAACGAGCCATCTCGGAGGGGATTTTCCATTTCTCAGGATTCAATGCGACCTTCTCTCCATGGTCGATGGAATTCGGTGCGAAGATGAAGCCTAAGCCCTGTTTCACCTGGATAAATGTCCCCATTTTGCCATTCCACATGTGGAATCAGAGTTCGATAGAGCAAATCATCCGGCCTTTCGGCAAATACATTACTATGAGCGGAGATATGAAGGCAGCCACCACAAGGGACCAAGCTCTAATCTTGATCGAAGTAAATGACGTTGGCCTCATCCCCAAGAACTTGCTGATCCACTACCAAGTTCCTTGGACCAAGGAGTTGCAAATCCATGAATTACCTATTCTACTCTATGGAAGCCCCATCCCCTCAGCCGACGTAGCTAGCTGTAAGGTCAAGCTTTTTTCCCAGCATCCAGAATCCTCAACCAGTTTCTGGCGTCGGAGAGAAGCCCCGCCGGTGAGCAATCCTGTTCCACCACCGCCGCAAATCTCGCAACATGATCAGGGTGTGATTGGAGACTCTAAAGGGAAAGCACAAATCGCGGAGGCAGTTGGTTCAGTTAAGGATTTGGCGGCGCAGCTTCAGCCCCCACCAAATCATTCCTTTTTTGCAAATCAATTTTTAAATATCTCTGGCCTTGCAGATTCGAGCCTAAAGATTCCAAAAGTGGTCCCTCAATCTAAGCAACTTGTGGAGCCGACTATGCCAACTCTTCCGCCCCCTATCATTGTGGTTGACTCGGATTCGCCAAAGGAAAATTTGAATATTCCCACCGCAGCTTCACAAACACATCCTCACAGCTTGGCAAGCTCCCATGACATTGCTGCAGAAGAGGAGCTCTGCCATATGGAATGGAAGGGCAAGTCTGTCAGCATTCCCCAATCCCTATACCTTCAGCTCAAACCAGCAGTTGAACTTGCCCTTGAAGCTGAAGTCGACAAACAGGTATCCAAGTTTGAGACTTCTCAGAAATTCCACTTTAGGTCTGGTGCAGTCGGAGCAACAGCATCAAGCTTTCGTACCAAGTCAGTCATCCTTAGGCGCCGTCTGCAAGCTTCCACCTCCACTACTGGCTCTGTTCCACCTGGGTTCGAAGAAGGAACTAGCAAATGTCACAAACGCGTCAGATCAGCTTCAAAGTTGCCCACCACCAGGCCATTCCTACATCACCTGCACGCCTCTGCCAAGAGCGCTTCTCTCCGTAAAGTGGCAGGTACTTCATCTTCGAAGAACACCTTTAATTAAGCATTTCGAAATCCTTTCGCTTTACTTTCCAATGATGATCTCCTCGAAGTTGCGGAATCAGTGGGAGTGGCGGCTATAGGGCCACACTCACTCACCAAGCTCAAGCAGGTTGCAGAGGTTGCAGTTGATCCCCCTGATCAAAAGCAACAACTCAATTAATGCATGAGATTGTTGCATCTTAACTGTTTTTCGTGCATATTGCTGTGTGTTATCAATTTCAATGAAGATAGGAAGCTGGAATGTTCGGAGACTGGGCAACCCCTATAAGTGTGCCTTAATAAAAGACGGACTCCGGAACGCTCGTATAAATGTGGTGTGTCTTCAAGAGTCCAAGCTCTCTAATCCCTCACCTAGAAAGCTCTCTTCAATTGGAGGTAACTATATTAACTCCTGGCGCTCCCTTGATGCGGATGATAGTCGCGGTGGCATCCTTGTTGGCTGGAACGACAACCTCTTTGACTATCTTTATTGTGCCATCGACGTATTTTCTATCTCCATCTCTTTCCGCACCAAATCCACAGGGGTTCAATGGTCACTAACCTCAGTTTACGCTCCTTTTGAGCTTGAAGATCGGGAACTCTGTTTCCATGAAATTGTGCAGCGGCTTAGAGTTCTCAGCGATGCATGGGTCATCTGTGGAGACTTTAATGTGACCATCTCCAATCAAGAACGAAACCGAGGATCTGGCTCTGGCAGAGACATGAAGAATTTCCGAAGTTGGATACAACAGCTACAACTCATTGATCTGCCGCTTGCAGGGAGGAAATATACATGGTCCAATCTGTGCCAAACTGCTTCTTGTGCAAGGCTTGACAGATTCCTAATTTCAAGCCAGTTTGATCAGACCTTCCCCTCTTGCGTTCAACACTCCCTACCCCGTATCGCTTCGGACCACTGCCCTCTCATTCACGATTATCAGGCGATCCAAAACAAAATTCACTATTTCAGGTTCGAAAAAGCCTGGGCTTCTCATGTGGATTTTAATCATAACATCACAAGCTGGTGGACTAGTTTTATTTGTACAGGCTCCAAAGTTGACATCCTTGCCAACAAACTTACCCTACTTAAGAGAAGAATCAGAAGGTGGAGAAACGAGGTATTTGGCCACATTCCTAAGCGTAAAGAATCTCTGCTCCAAGTTATCCATAATTTCAATATCATTGCTGACTCTCAAACACTCGATTCCTCCCAATCGACTGAGCTCAACTCCGCTCGCATGGAATATCACAAGCTTATCCAAGCTGAGACCACATATTGGAGACAGCGATCTCGCATCACTTGGCTCCAGGAAGGGGATGCCAACACCAAGTTCTTCCACTCAATAGCTAACGGGCGACGTCGGAAAAATTTCATCTTCTCTCTGCTTCATAATGGAAGTCTCATCACTGATCAATCAACTATTAGATCCTGCTTTGACGCTCACTTTCATGACATCTGTGGCTCCAACACAGAGCCAGATTTCAAAATAGAGTGGTCTACCTTTTACCCTTCAGCAATTACTGACCTCTCCGCACTTGATGCTGATTTCAGTAGGGAGGAAATCAAGAAAGCAGTCTTCGGCATGAATGGCGATAAGGCACCAGGCCCTGATGGTTTTTCTATGTATTTTTATCAACAACACTGGAAAACTATCCAAGATGATCTCTGCAATATGCTCCTAGCCCTCCAGCATGGTGAAGCTTCAATGGATAGGTTAAACTATTCTACAATTGTGCTCATTCCTAAGTGTGATGGGGCCTCTACTGTTTCCGACTATCGACCCATCAGCCTGCTCAACTGCTCAATGAAGATCTTCACTAAGATCCTGGCCAATAGGCTGAGTCCTCTCCTACACTCTCTTGTCTCCTCATCGCAAAGCGCATTCCTCAGGGGCAAATCCACGGTAGACTGCTTTCTGGTTGCGCACGAAGCCATCAACTTGTGCTGCTCGAAGAAGTCTGATTCTATTATGCTAAAGATTGACTTTCGCAAAGCCTTCGACATGCTCAATTGGGGCTTCTTGGATCAGCTGCTGACTGCCAGAGGGTTTGGGCCTCGATGGTGCTCTTGGATTAAAGCAATGCTGCATTCCACCAAGTCTAATATCTTGGTCAATGGTATAGGGGGGAAGACCATAAACTCCAAGAGAGGCCTCAAGCAAGGGGACCCTCTCTCTCTGATGCTTTTTATCCTAGCTGTAGACGTCCTTGCACAAATGCTACGAGTTGGTAGAGAAAATGGCACCTTCTCCCAGCTTGACCTAAGAGGGTCGCTGGCCAACCTCTCCATATTGCAGTTTGCCGATGACACTTTGCTGTTCTGTAAAGGGGATGAGCAAGAAGTGTTGCATCTGAAAGTGCTCTTGCATCTGTTTGCAAATGTTTCTGGGCTACACATTAATCTTTCCAAATCAGCCATTACTTATTTTGGCCGCTCTCAAGCCAAGCTCAATGCCTTTTCTCATATACTAGGCTGTAGCCAAGAACCTTGCCAACCAAGTATCTTGGAATGCCACTAGCAAAAGGCAGGCTTAAAAAAAGGGACTGGCAACCCTTGCTTCTCAAGATTGAGCGAAGGCTATCCACATGGAAAGGCAGACTGCTATCTCGTAGGGGACGACTCATCCTGATCAACTCAGTTCTCAGTGCACTTCCTACCTATTTTGCCTCTTTCTTCATGTTGCCGCGATGGGTGATTGCCCGTATTGACCAAATGAGAAGTAGATTCTTCTGGGTTGGAGGAGACAAGCAGGCTACGGGGGTCTCTTGCACTAGTTGGAAGCGCATCTGCCAACCCAAGAACCAGGGAGGACTTGGGGTGCTTGACCTTCAGCAATTCAATCATGCCCTCTTGATGAAATGATGGTGGAAGCTATACACCGACAACTCCCTTTGCACCCAAACTCTAAAATCACTATACTTCCATGACGACAGCGGCAATTTTGTCTGTAAGGCCCAATCCTCTGACTTTTGGAAAAATATATACAAACTCAAAGAACAATTCGACCAAGGGATTTCATGGGAACTTGGCAATGGGATTTTGCTTAAGTTCTGGACATCCAAGTGGATTGACAAGTGCAGCATTGCTACCCTTTATCCTCACCTATTTGAAGCTGCTTGGAACAAAGAAGCTTCCCTAAGATCGCAAGGGTTCTTGTATCAAGGCCAGTGGACATGGCGTCCTAGTCTGCACACATCATCCAATAGTAACATCTTGTCGGAAAAGAGACTGCTACTACAAACCATCTCCTCTCTTCAACCCTCACCACTTCAACCTGATCGAGCTATATGGAACCATGACATCTCTGGGTGCTTCTCGGTCAAATCAGCTTATTGTTTCTTTATCAATTCTGGCCTAATTTTCTCCTTCTTTCGAGCATGTTGGAAGAATTGTGCGCCCCTCAAATGCAAAATTTTCACTTGGATGTTGTGTGGTGAGAAGCTCAACTCCAGGGAAAGACTTCATTCCAAAGGGTGGAATGGGGATATGGCATGCAGTGATTGTGCATATCATACTGAAACCACCTATCACATCTTCTTTGAGTGCCCGAAGGCTACTCAAACATGGCTTCACTTCACACGAGCGTTTGATATCAACAGCCTGCCGGAGTCTATTTCGGAATGCTTCTCCACTTGGTGTTTTGATCACACAAAACACAAATTCACTCACTCATGGCATCTCATAACTATTGCAATCTGTTGGACTATTTGGAATGCTAGAAATGATAGAATTTTTTCCAGCAAACAATCTTCAGTGGTTAAGCTGATATCTAACACTAAATTCTGGTTTTCTCAATGGCTAGATTCAAGTGGCGAATCGAAGAAAAAGACCATAATCTTGGAGGAGCTCGGAAGGACGGGTGACAGTGACTTAATGTGACCCGATCAAGGAGGGGCGGCTGATGGAAATGCAACTTAATTGCTCAGGCTACTCTGCTTTACAGTCTCTTCTGTTTTTTTATAACTGTATTTTTTGGGACTGTGCCAAGTCCGAAGTCTTTTATTTTTGTTAAACTCTGCTTCATGATTTTGCTATGTCTGCTAGAGGATTCGAATGCTTCGGATCGTTGTAAGGAAGGAAAAGAGGGATGAAATCATGTTGGTGGCTCTTGTAAGGAAGGAAAAGACAGATGTCCGCTGCCCTCTCTACGATCCACAGGCATGCCATCTCGAACTCGACTTCTTCCATAATCCGAGCAACTTCCTACAGCTGCTTTTGTACTGACTATTATGTTCTCTGTTTATATATATATATATATATATATATATATATATATATCATCTATGAGGTAGGACTTTCGTAACTTTTGCCAGTCAAAAAAAATAATTCTCTGTCAATCTAACATTTTTCAAACAACATAACAAACTGTCACACACACTACATTAATGTAGTCATATTTCAATACCATTCTATTTAATTTATTGACTTCTTTTTTTTTTTTGGCTAAACTTGGAATTTTCTTTGTGTAAAAAAGTATTCATTTGTACTTGTCCAAGCTAATTATTAGTTAATTACTTACTTCTTTTTAAAATTTATTATTAACTAGTAATTTACACGTGTAATACGAGTTTTAATAAATATAATTTTTAAAGTAAAAATTTCGATGTAGTATGATCTCGAACCTAAGATATTTTTTATATTAGTTATGCATAGACAATACATATCTTAATTAAAAGAAATAAAAATAAAAACTCTGATGTAGTGGGGACTCGAATTTGAAATCTTCTTCATATTAGTTATGCACATGCGTCACATGCGTTGATAGATTGACAAAAAATACTAAAGGCCTTCTCTCATTATAATATTAGATATTAGAGATATAAGAGATATGAGAGATAAAAATATAAAACAACACAATTAAATCTAGATTTGCTCTCTTAGCAAAAGAAAAAAGAAATCTAGATTTTATCCAACAAATCATATATTATAGGTTTCATTTGAAATGAGGAGAATTGAAGAAGTAATAGTAAGTTTAGCTTTGATTGCGATGCAATTAAGTAGAACTTGTTTAATCCACAAATATTGTTTACCAAGTCCATAATTCAATTAATTAATTAATTAATTAGAAAAGTTCTTATTTGAAGGCGACAACAAAGCGCGGACCAAGCGGAGAAACATTAATAAGCATTTAATTGTTCAGTGTTTAATTTCAATTTGGTTTCCTTAAAATTTATTTATTTATTTTTAATTTCAATTGTTGAGTAAAAGCGGGATGTACATCATTGACCTTGATCAGGATCTGACTACTTTCTATTAAAAGCTTTATCTCTGGTCTACTATAATGGGAAAAGGGCCTTAGTATACCAATCCGTACAATGCACGTACATAATTATTGTAAATAAAGTTTTAGATCAAATCTAGACTACGTCTGAATTTTTACTTTTTAAAAAATTATATTTATTTAAACCTGCTTTGCAGGTATAAACTACTAGTTAGTTTAAATGATTAAGGGACAACTCAAGTGGGTCCAAAATATTATACTTTGAGTAATGCTACATCCACTACCAATTTCACTACATTTCACTTCGCTATCTTAGGTGGCACACTCCAATAGGTAGAGGAAGATAGAGTAGGTGGGAGAACTCTCCAATAAGAGTATGCCACTTAAGGTAGTGAAAAAAATGATAGTGACATTGGTAGTGTCTAAAGCATTCCTCTTATACTTTTATCCGGTTCCATGAATATGATGTTGTAGGCTTGTGGCTAGGTTTTTTTTTTCCTTTCTTTCTTTAGGTTAGTTTTCTTGGTTGATCTTTCCTTGGTTTTATTTGCTATTTTTACTTGTGGGTTAGGCTTTCCTGAATAATATTTTGGAAGAGTAAACAAATTATAATTAATGAGAAACTAGTAATTTACACGTGCGATGCACGTCTTAATAAATAGATATATTTTTTAAAGTAAACATTTTAACGTAATCTAACTTCGAACTTGAAACCTATTTTATATTAGTTATGCATGAAAAATGCACATATTAATAAAAAAAATTATAAAAAAGATTCTGACGTAGTGAAGACTCGAATCTGAAACCGCTTTCATGTTAATTATGTACGATAGATTGACAAATGACACTAAGGCATTCTCTCATTATAATATTAGAGATTAGAGATTTACACGTGCGATGCACGTCTTAATAAAATATATATTTTTTAAATTAAAAATTTTGACGTAGTCTGGTATCGAACCTGAGACCTCTTTTATATTAGTTATGTACGGATAATGCACGTCTTTATAATTTTTTTAAACTCTGACGTAGTGAGGACTCGAACCTGAAACTTCCTTCATATTAGTTATGTATGTGCACTAAGGCCTTTTTCCATTATAATATTAGAGATTAGAGATTAATTTAAAAAATAATAAGTAATTGGAAGATTAAAGAGTAGCCAAGTGAGCTTTAATAGCAATAATTTCAGAAGGAGAGCTCTAGTCTAATTTGTCTTTAGGAATTCAAAAGCAAAATGAATTTTCAACAGACATATTATATATTTTAACTCATGCAGATACACATAACAAAATGAAAGAAAAAATTTGTTATAAAGCTTGAAGTAAAAAGGTTAAACATATATTGGAGAAATAGTTCAATCTCAGTGATATAGTTTGATACAAGAAACTAAATACGAGGTATTTGTTAAATAAATTCTTTTAAAATGTTTGATTTAAAAATACATAAATACAAAAATAAATCATTTGAAGAAATATCTTGATATGCAACATTTCCAGTATATTCTTTTCATCCAAAAAAAAAAAAAAAATGCATTTCTAGTAATTCAGATGTTTATTTTGCATGGATTAATGTGAGCTTCAAATGCTTGAATTCTCCATAAGAGACGACAGAAGTGCACGAGCTAAACACTTCTGGCCTTCGGACCAATGTGCGCCCTTCAGTATTCAAATCCGGTAAGATTATGGGCCGAGCCAACAACTTAATTTGATTCACAACCTTGTTACAATGCCCACAAATTTCGACTCACATCCAGTTAGAGCATTTGTAATCGTTGGCTACCAAAATTTGCATATTTGACATATAGTCAATAGTTATATGACTTTCGTCTGTAGTCGTTGTTAGACAAAATTTGGCTTTTGAAAATTCTGAATAGGTCGGACGGTGTATAATATCCCGTCCGACGTTTTTTTATAAAAAAAATTCTTAATAAAAAATCAATCCTTCTCTCTTATTTCTTAAGCATTTAAATTATTTAATACAAAAAGATTTATCTTTGATAGTGATGTTTTGCGCAAAATAATAATAATAATAATAATAATAATAATAAATCTCCCAAATCTTAGGACAGGAGAACCTTAATTTCTCTTCTCTCAATTTTTTTAAGATTGAGATTATGGAACAGTGTATAATTCACCGTTTCAAATCTTTGGAAATTTTTTTTTTTAACCGTGTATAATTCATCGTCCCAAACATTTGTATAATTATTATTTTTTTTCGAACGGTGTATAATTTCTCGTCCAATTTTTTTATTAATATTTTTTTTTTCTTTCAGATGGTAGATTATACATCGTCCGATCAAAAGACGGAAAATAATGGTTCGTCGGACTATTTTTTCCATTTAGCCAAATCGTAAATATAGCTGGAAACTGTTTACCAAAATGAAAAATTTGCCAAAATAGCCAACGACTACAGCACGTTCCAAGCCAAATTTTAAATAATTTGGCTAAATAGCCAATCGACCATAGATGTTCTTATGTTGTATATTACCATGTGAAATGCGTATTTTTCCCGTGTGATGATGATCTTAATTCTTTAATCCTTTAATGGACATTTAATGTACATCATCAAATTATAAGTCACGAGCACTATGTGTTAGAGTTGTATGTTTTCTTTTAGAGATGTCTACAATACACACTAGTCTCTCACATTATATATTTGGTATAGTCGGGAAGGTCTATCACTATATATCCACATATTAGAAAACATCCGTCTATTTATTCATTTTTTGTATAAATTTGGGACTAGGCTGTCCTGTAATATGTGTTAGCCCAGCCTAATCAGATGTTAAAAGCTTACTAGATTTGCCCGTGGGCATGTGCCTACAGCACGTCTTCGAAATGATATATCATATAAAAAGCCTTGTAAACAGTAAAACAACAATTATGTAGTTCAAGTATGAATAGTAACAATAATTAGTTGTAAATAAAAGTCCATGTTATCATTAATATATGTTGAAATAATTATAAATGGGGGTATAAAATCAAACTTCTTAGAACTTTAAGGATGGAAAATGATGAAGTTTAACTATTGATGAGATATTTGTTATTTTTAATGTATCATGAGTAATAAAAAAAATATAAAAAATCTGAAAATTTACAAACCTGAAATATGAAAAATCTAAATTTATGAGTAAATAAAGAGAGAATGGAAGAGAGAGAGATATATATAGAGAGAGAGAGAGAAATAATTAAGTGTCTATTTGGTTCAAAGAGGGGAGGGGATGGGAGGGATTTTAATGGAGGGGAGGGGAGGGAAGGGAAGGGGAGGGATTTTAATCAAAACTTTGTTGGGTTCAAAAGAGTGGAGGGGAGGGGAGGGGAGAGAAAATTAGTCTTTCTTGTTTGGTTCACAGGGGAAGGTAAGGGATTTTATAATTAACTTACTTTAATGCCCTTTTACATTTTAGGAGAACCTATGTATTATTGTTTCTATAAAATTTTAGTAATGAAAACCAATAAACAAAATAATGAAGACCAATAAACAATTAGTCCAAATTCTACAAAGATCTTCACAAACAAAAACTTTGCGAAAATATAAACCAAATCTTCATGATTTATTTCTAGCCTGCCTCATACTCAAACATTAAACAACTAAAAACTGAGAAAATTATATTCTGCCATTTCATTACGACCTTTATCCTACTCACTAGGCCGAAAAAAATCTCGAGGAAACTTGTTTGCATGCTGACATCCAGTCTTATCAAAGCAGAGGGTGTGGGTGTGCGTATGTAGAGAGAGACAACAAGTGTGATAGTTGTGTCCCATTTCGTATGCATCACAATTCACAATGATCATGACTCATGTCGTGAGTAAAAGTACAACAGCCAATCAAATTTCCATTTTCCCATGTGTTGCAGACTTGCAGCTAATCAGACCAAGTTTCTCTAAAAGTTATATTGTTCCAGAATCAAGCTAAAGTAATAGGTATTTTGCGCACTAAAGCAATTAAACAAAAAATTACAGTTAAGGGAATTTAGAAACTAGGGACATCAATCTAGTAGTGATGCCCTACCAAAAACAAAAATAAAAAATCTACTAGTGATTGAGCTTACTGTCCAGTAAATGATTTTAAACATGATTTTACAGTTAGTTCTAAACCTAGCCTTAGTCAAGCATGGTAACCTGTAGCTTTAAACTATAAATAATTAATTTTTGGATAATGATTTCTCAAGAATAAAAAGATTGGATGTTAGAGGGGACAAGAATAAGCATGGATCTAAAAGGACAATTTAGTCCAATCAATTAAAAAAATTACACCTAATTTCGCTTCCCTCTAAATCCCCCAATATTGGAGGGGAGCCAAAATTGACTCAGGAGGGGTATTGCACCCCTCCATTTTCCTCCCCTCCCCTTCTAAAAAATAACCAAACATGAAAAATTTTAAAAAACCCCTTCCCTCCCCTTTATTTCCCTCCAACGAAACACTCCCTAAATAAATAAAGAGTTGTTTTGAAGGGGGAAAAGGGGATTTGAATTTGAGTTTCGTGGGAAAACTTTTAGAGGAAAAAATGTCTTTTGGAAGCTTAGATCTGGATCATTGATTTCTTTTTAATTGAAGGTGAGCCACTTGATAGCTTTTCTTTGTGTTTTATTATCTCTATCTCTACTACTATAATGGGAGAAGGCCTTAGTGTACTTTGTCCATCTACCAACCCGTGTAATGCACGTGCATAACTATTGTAAATGAGGCTTTAGATCAAATTCAGACTACATCGGGATTTTTACTTTTAAAAAAATTATATTTATTAAGACGTGCACGTGTAAACTACTGGTATAGATAATTCCAACACCTCAATTTTTTTCTTTTCTTTGTATTATATGAAATTGGTTTTATAACTTGATGAGTACGGTTATAGCCAAATGCCAAAAGAAAACTTGATGAATAGTAGTACTATATGTAGAGGATTTAGTATTACTACTTTTGTATAACAATGCAAAATCTGCAGAAATGTATTAAGTACTATTCTTATACGACACAAAAATATGAAGCATGTGTAAAACACATTATTAATGCTCAGAATTCGGTAATAACATAGTATTTACTATGATATAATTGCCCGGATCGATCCATCGATGCAATTATCCGTTGTTGACCAAGGCTCTCACGAAATTTTCTCAATGCGTACGTGCATGCAAATAATCCTTTCTCCATGCAATCGATGCCTATACTCACCTTCACTTGAATTTATTTCTTTAGTTTTTGTTGGAATTAAATCATTTTATTTCAAAAGGAATTATTGTTAAACAAAAAAAATGGAGAGGGGTAAGAAGAGAGCGCCGTCTTCCCTCGGGACCTGAGCAGATCCTATGCTCAGGTCATTCGACTTCCACCTCACAGACCCCCTCGTCATCATTACCCACACCAACTACCCCTTCGATCCCCGTGCCTCCCCCCACTAAACTCCAAAACCCCACTTCACCCCATCCCTACACATCCCACTACCTTCCCTGCCCCCAAACCCAAACCTTTTTTCCAACCTAGACCTACCGCCATTTTCCCTCCTAAAACTCCGGCTTGGCGTTAGGCCGTCCGCCGCTCTTCTAAGAAGATGGAACGACGCTGCTTCAAATGTGGCGAGGGTGATCATGCAACGACGGAGTGTAAGAAGCTGGGCTTTCACTGTTTCAACTGCAAAATGTTTGGGCATAAGGTGAGGGACTGCCCACTTCACAACAGGCGAGAAACGCTGGTAGTTGATCTGCCGCACAACAATGCCATTTCCCAAGCCTTGTCGGCGCTGCATGCAAGCGCTTTTCTCCACCTGATTAACCCGCACCGCATCCCACAGACCAAAGATCTTGAGTGTGCTTTTAACTTTTCTTGGGGGAGGCAAGGCCGGTGGTGGGAGCTGAAGAGGCTTTGTGATGGGATCTACCACGTCCAATTTCCAACAACAACCGAGGCTGAAGCCGCGATTGCTGAGGGAGTGTTTCAATTCTCTAGGTTCAGTGCTACCTTCTCTCCATGGTCGGTGGACTTTGGGGCACGGCTGAGGCTGAAACCATGCTTCATTTGGATCAACTTACCACTCCTGCCTTTCCACCTGTGGTATAGAGAGTCTATCGACTGCCTGATAAAGCCCTTTGGTAAGCTAATCACACTCAGTCGTGAGATGATACACGCAGATACCCGGGATCAAGCCCTGGTCCTTATTGAAGTTAAGGATCTTACTCTCGTGCCCAAGTCTCTTACTGTCAGGTATACTACACCATGGAACCTCCAGAATCATCTTCATGATGTCCCAATACTTCTGCTCGGTAACCCAATCCCTGTCGAAGACGTACAATCTGGCAAAGTCCAACTTTTTACTACTGCTGGAGCTTCAGAGAAACAAGGGAGCGCAACACTACAAGGAATTTGCCATATACCAACGGACACCTATAGTGACGGATCTCTAAAACTGTGGGTATAGGTATCATATACTTACAAATGAGATAAAACACTGTGGGTATAGTCCATAATTTATTTTCCCCCAAAATTTTTCATTTTCCCTCTATCTTTCCCCAAAATATTTCATTTTATCCCTCTAAAACTCCTAAATCCCTCTCTCCCCAAACCCAATCTCTAAATCCTCCTCTTCCCGCTGCCGTCGCCCCCCTCTTCCCTGCTGCCGGCGCCTCTTCCCGCTACCATCGCCCCCCTCTTCCCGCTGCCGTCGCCCCCCTCTTCCCGCTGTCGTCGCCCCATCTCCCTGGGGCACCAGCTCCTCTCTTCAAGATCCCACATCAACAACCTCCCCATCCTCCTCTCCGTTCTTTCTTCGTCTTCTCCTCTCCGTTCTTTCTTCGTCTTCTCCTCTCCATCTCTCCCTCGAAGCCCTCATCTCCCTCCAGTCCTTCTTCGTCCCTCTAGTTCCCGACATCTCTCCCAAATCTTCGGTGGGCACGGACCCCGAGTTGGTCTACAGAGCCTGGCTTCGCGAGAGGTTCGATGAGTTTGTGAAGCTGCTCATTGAGATTGTCGTGGATTCGACGTCCGAAGACGCTCTTAAAGTAAGTGGGGAACTGGATTTCTTGATTTTGATTTTAGTGGATGTGTGTATTTTTAATTGGTTGATTGATTGGTTAATTGTTTTAGGATGTGGCTTTGGATGCGATTATGGATTTCGTGAAGCTGGGAAAGAATGGAAAGTTCAATTTTGCTATATATCATCGGTTGCTTCGTATTGTAGTAAGTACTTAATACTTTATTGGGTAGAATTGTTTAACTTATCATAATTGTTGTAACTGTCAATACTAATCTTATGTTACTTATCATATTTGTAGCTTGGATTTATGCTTATTGCTTTGATATGGATGTTTGATTTCTCTCCCTTCATGGTTCTGATCATTGCAATCCTCAATGATGGTTTGTATACTTAATACTGCATGGAGGTATATGCCATTTGTATTTTCCCTTCAAATTTTGTAGTATCTCATTTTTTTTTTGTAACCAAAGGTACAATTATGACCATATCGAAAGATAGAGTGAAACCATCTCCTTTGCCCGACAGTTGGAAGCTAAAAGAAATCTTTGCTACTGGGATTGTTTATGGGAGTTACTTGGCCCTGATGAGTGTTATCTTCTTCTGGGCTATGAAAGAAACCGAGTTCTTCTCTGTAAGCATCTGTTAACTTTATATTAACATTTGAATTATAATGCTCAATACTTACAGGGAGTATTACCTAGTGTCTACAACTTCCTTTCAACAAGTGATTAGTGTGATCTGAAAACTAACTATTTAATCACCTAAATTTGGATGACTTTTACAACCTCCTACTTGTATGCCTCTGTAGGACAAATTCGGTGTAAGATCACTAAGACATAGCGAGGACGAAATGATGGCTGCTCTATACCTTCAAGTCAGTATTGTCAGCCAGGCCCTCATCTTTGTTACCCGATCTCGTGGGTGGTTCTTCATTGAGCGCCCTGGTCTTCTCTTGGTTTCTGCTTTCCTTGTTGCTCAGCTGGTTAGTACTATTCTCTATCAAACTATTTAACTAGGACCTGAAATATTTTCTTTTTTTGTGAATACTGCCGTAGCATTTTCATTTAAAACATGTGTCATTGCAGTTTAGAGATAACATCAACCTAATACTTGCGGGGATGCACAAACCTTCCCAACAACCAAATATACTATGGATAAAATTTTGCAATGGAATTTTAGTAACAGATTGTCATATCCAATTGGAAATAATAGAAATTGTTAGTTATTGGTATTAATGTTCCTTAATTACATTTGGTCCTTACCTATTTATGATATGTCTACAATTGATTCACCGTGTTGTACCCATTCCTGTCTACTCTATTATGTGTATGCTACTTCAGTCTACTTGCTAGTTGTTAGTGATTTGAATGAAAAAAATTGGAAAGTTCAATTCTTTTTACTCATTGTACCAGCCCATGCTTCAAGAACTAAACAAGCAGAACCCCTCATCAACGGTTGCGGCTGGAATAATTCATTTGAAAGTTTTCTGTAACTATCTTGATACAGTAGGAGCATTATTTTTTATTGTACACGTAGGCTGTTACTCTGTCTTTTGTTTGTATCTAGTTCTAGAATGTATCTTGATTAGTGGCATATTGTTTAGTCTTTCAAGAAATTGATTTAAGGTAAGCAAGCACATAGGTTTGATACTTGGATGTTTCTTATGTCAGCTGCTATACGGATGACTATATCTTAGTATCTTGGAGGGGTGGTCCTTGTTTTCTCATTATGTTGCTTAGACCTGTTGAAATATGCACTTGCTTAAATGTGAGGATATGAAAGATTTTTTCTAGTTGTGGCCCTCCAATCATAAAGAATTTGATTATTGTTACATGTCATTATTTTAATGTTGTCCATGAGTAGACCATTATAAAACTAAGGAAAATGTATTGTCCATTTTGTGTTCAATTGTCAGTTCAATTATTGTTATGACACTGCTAATCTTATTGATGTAAGATATTCAAACACTCCTATTAAGACACATCAATGATAGATGCGTGCAGATTGTAGAATAATACACTTAAAATGGTGTAAACACGATACATAACTGTTCTCAGCGTTACAAACTATGCATACTTTCAGCCATTATTTTTTGAAATGTTAATGCTTCTAGATAGCAGTCTGTGCACCTGGTCTATGTAATTTAATGTATCTTGTATGACCACTGTGTCACAGCTATCTCATCTTTGTTGAATCTGTAGAACTGAGGGATGTCCTGTTTTAAATATTACAATGTAGACCATGTAATCAAACTAGGACAAGTCCTTCACCTGTTTCCTGCTTAATGACATTACAACATGTATCCACGCTGTTCACATTGCAAATAAGAGAAGACAACCTTTAATCCTGAAGGCTAGCTACCACTTGTATATTTTACCTTCTTTTTTTGATAAGGCTAACATACTGATTAGGTTTTTTGATGTGAAAAGACTATTGGTTGATCTTATAATATTTGTATTATTCTTTAGTACTTTTTGCCCAAGCAAGTATACATGTAAATGTCAATAGGACATAGTTGCAGAGGCTAAAGCAGCGTACAACTTCAATAATGTGCCCTTGGATGTGGGATTTATTACTGCATGAAGTAAACTTGTAAACCAGTTAGTAGTGTAGCAGGATTTTTCCTCCCCTTGAAGTGCACCAACATCTGTGTGTGATCTCCCTTTTTGTCCCCATGGTCGTTTTAGCTATTATCAAGATAGCCAAGCCTGCTTTATCTGTTTGAAGTCCCCTGAGCTATATTGTAACACTTGAGTTTACACCTTGTGCTGAATTGTTGACTAAACTCCTCACTCTTAAGTTTCTCCTTAAAAAAATAAACATGATCCAACAACAAGAGACCTTTATTTCAATTCATTGGGAAATCCTTTCTCTCTTATTTTTAGGATTCAGTTCATATTTTCATATATGTATCCAGCTCAGTTTTATGGTGAAGTTCTGGTACCTAACACAAGCCTGAGAAAGGCTGCGGAAGAATTGATAATATGAACAACGATGGCTTATTTAGAACTGTCAACAGCATATATCAGGATATTAACTATTCTTATTGGCTTATTGTAGCAGTTATAATTATAATTCGCAAATCCTCATTTTTCTACTCAGAAATTGGAAGGCTGCATTTTGCTGAACTGTCTTTTCATTTTATTTTGGTCATCATTGAAACAGGTTAGATTTCTTACAAAAATCTACCATCCCAACATTGACAAGGTAATATTTTTTTTTAATATCCTCTGTAATCTTGTTTATGCATAAAAAATGTTCCTTGCCAACTCGAGGTTTTGTTGTAGCTTGGTAGGATATGCCTTGATATACTTAAAGATAAATGGAGTCCAACTCTGCAGATTCGGACAGTATTGCTAAGGTGATACCCTTTCTTTTCCAAATTATACAGGATAAATGTCTATTTAGCATAAGTAGCATACAATTTGAGTGGGATTTGCAACCAAACTTTAGCAGTGTATGGTTGTTGTTTAGTGGGACTTGCAGCCAGTGCTTCTTTGCATTCTTCTTATTTGTAAATGTTGGTAACCTATACTAGCCCAGCTGGCTGTTGCCCATTCTTCTTATTTGCATTCTTTGTTTGGGTGCGGCTGGAATAATTCATATATAACTTACGAATGGTGGTACATTGTCATATATGATAGCCGTTTCTTGCAATCTTTCAGGTAATGGCAAAAGCTTCTGCTGATGGCACACTTTTCACAAGAAACTGGGATATTGAACCTCTTTTCCCCTTGCCGAACCCAACTTTTGATGAAACTGGTCAAAGGTATATGTCATCTTTTGCTACTCTATTATGCTCTTTAATTGAACAGTTTTAACCATTCTATGGCTTTTGCCTTTTCCCAATTGATATGACTCAAACACACATACAACATATTGTTTTGTATCTTTTACTTCTTCATTTTTCTACTGTAACCTATAATGCTGAATTGTTATTGTTGCATTCTTTTTCAGGTTGTTATTAGGGTCCGCTTCCCTGACAATTATGTTCTCCAGATTACGTTTCACCCATCAGAGAAAATTCAAAGTTTAGTGGATCTTCTTATGATAGTAGTTGCTCAACCAGACTTGCCATTTTATCTATGTAAGTACTACCGTTATATAATATTATTTTATCTTGGAGGAATTACTTTTATGTTGATTTAACATCATATCTTAGTCGTTATGTGTTTTCTAACTGGAAGAATTACACTCAATAAAGTTTATGTTAAATGGGACAATCACGTAAGGTAATGGATGTGCATACTTACTTTCATTAGTGATTTTTAATACATTAGAAGTAAGTTTATTTTTAATACATTAAAAATGGGACAACCATCTTTAATACATTAGAAGTAAGTTTATTTTTAAGAGTTTATACTTACTTTCATTAGTGATTTATTTTTTGATATGTTACATGGTTTTCTTTTTCGTAGATTGATGGTAAAATAATTTTGAGATTTGCCCTGTGCCGAACAAGTTTTCTTTATTACCCTTCGCTGAATGTGCCTAATAACTATTCCTTTAAATTTTTGATGGTACAGGAACTTGCTGAGATGATTTTCCAGTCAGCATTGTAGATCGGAGTTATTTATTGGCGAGTTGTAGATGTACACTATTTATTGGCAATAGAAGCTAATTTTCTGTTGATGGAGCAAACCTCGAAATTAAGTGGATGAGATTGTTATAAGACTTTATATGCTTATTATATGTCAGTATGGTACACTTAGGATGACATTTTAACTATTTTGTAATTTGAATTTGACATGCTTGTAATACTTCATTAATTTTTAATATGATTGAAGTTTAATTTTATTTAATTTTGTTTCATAAACACATGTATTTATTTCATTGTGTATTTGGTTTATAATTGAATTAATATTATAAAAGAAAATATTAAATTATCATAAGCGTAATTAATAAGAAAAAATTGTGTATAGAGCGATGGGTATATATTCAAATAATTAGATGCGAAAACCATCGCTAAAACCTATAGCAATGGAGCTTCAACCGTGGGTATAGGAAAGCAAAATGTGTCTTTAAAACCTATACCAACGGATACGAAACCGTGGGTATAACACCAATGTTTTGTCCAACGGGTGAAAAAACCGTCGCTATAGGTTATAGTGACGGAATTTTGCCGTGGGTATAGCTAATTAAAAACGACGGAAAAATAAATGTCCGTTGGTATAGATTTTACAGGCTATACCTACGGTTTTTCACCTTTTACCCACGGATTTTTGCTGTCACTATATGTCAAATTCCTTGTAGTGCAAGTTTCTGGCGACCCAAGGAGCAGATTGAGCCCAGGGTTGAGGGAGCTGAAGATCGCCGACGGCTGACTCCGGCCAAGGATGTCATAGATGATTCGAAATCCCGAGATTTTGGGGATGAGTGTCCAACGGCTCCGCGATCTATGCATGCAAAAACAGATTCGGAAGTTTTTTCAAATACTCCTAATTTAGTGGGATCGGGGCCAATTGTGGAGATTCCAACTGATCCGACCCTACTACCTAAATCTGGGGAGGGCCACTCGCCTAAATCTATTCCCGCACCGCTGGCACCACTTTTTGTTCACTCCTCTGAGTCATCCGATAGCAACAAAAATGCGGTCCCACAGGGCAATGAAACGGCTCCACTAAATCTTGGAGGATCCTCAAAAGGCAATTCTCAAGAGGAAGTTCGCGAAATGATGTGGAAAGGGAAGCTTGTGACGCTGCCTCTTTCCCTTTTTGCCAAGATTAAGCCTGCAGTTGGAGGGGCACTCCGAGAGTCTGTCAGTGAAGAGGCGAGTAAGTTCAATGAAGAAGACAAGGTGACTTTCAGGGCGGGGGTCAGCAAGAGGGGAATTGAAAGCTTCCGCACACGCTCTCTACAGAGGAGATCTGTTACCAGAGCCGCTAGCTCCTCTACTGCAGTCCCCCCAGGCTTCCAGGAAGGCCCCTCCAAGAAGATGAAGAGATCAAGGTCCATAGGAAAGCTCAAAAGCACCAGGCCGTTCATGAAGCACCTGTCAACCACTATTATGAAGAAGACCGCAGGTACCTCCTCTTCAAATGTCTCAGTTTCAAATGCACATCTCAATCCCTTTGATTTGCTGTCAAATGAGGACATTGTCGACGTTGCGGAATCTATTGGAGTGGAGGCTTTGGGGCCACACTCGCTTCTCGCATTCAAGGGCGCCAGAAGGCTGTAGTTGATCAAACTGATCAACAACAGCACTCTGATTAGCAGTCTTGCTTTCCTGCTTATTTGGTGTTTTTTTGTGTGTTTTGTTGCTTTTCTTTTAAATGAGAATTACAAGCTAGAATGTTAGAGGGTTGGGTAGCCCTGACAAATGCTCTATGATCAAAGAAGGTATTCGTAGTTGTGCACCATCTGTTATTTGCCTACAAGAGACTAAGCTCAGAAAACCGGGACCTCAGAAGCTTTCGTCAATTGGAGGAGGCATTATATCCAAATGGGTCCAGCTTGACTCTATTGGCAGTTGTGGCGGTATTTTTTTGGGGTGGAATGATCAAGTCCTTGATTGCACGTATTCGGCTGTGGATATCTTCTCAGTCTCTGCGTCCTTCAAATGCCGATCTTTAGCCAAGGAATGGTCACTTACTTCAGTCTATGCGCCCTTTGATTTAGAGTATCGGGAGCTATGTTTCTTCGAAATTCAGCAGGGCAGAAGACTTCTCAACGATGCTTGGGTTTTGTGTGGAGATTTTAATGTAACGGTGTCGGATGTTGAGAGATCCAGGGGTAAAGGCTCAACAAGAGACATGAGAGTTTTTCGAGAATTCATTCATGACTTGGAGCTCATCGACCTACCACTTTCAGGGAGAAAATTTACATGGACCAACCTTAGGAGCTCTCCTTCGATGGCCAGATTAGACAGATTCTTAATCTCTGTGGCTTGGGAATCTCTCTTCACTAACTGCATCCAATATTCACTGCCCAGAATCTCCTCAGATCACTGTCCTATAGTCCTTGATGATCAAGCCATCACTAGCAAGGTACATTATTTTAAATTTGAAAAGGCATGGCTGCACCATCCATCTTTTGTGCCCTCAGTTAAGGAGTGGTGGACAAATTTCCGATGCGACGGGAGCCCGGTTGATGTCTTTGCAACTAAGCTTACACTTCTTAAGTGAAGAATTAGGAGATGGCAGAATGAAAGCTTCGGCCACATTGCTCAGAAGAAAAAGCAATTGCAGGAAAAGCTTCTGAAGTTGGAGATTGAAGCTGAACAATCCCTTGGCACAGCTGAGCCCCTTAGGGCAGTCAAGTGGAACTGCAAAACCTGATCAAAGCAGAAGCAGTTTACTGGAGGCAGAGATCGAGAGTGCAATGGATAAAAGAGGGTGATGCCAATTCCAAGTTCTTCCACTGTATTGCAAATGGGAGAAGGCGAAGGAACTATATTCACAACATGATCATTGACGGTGTTTTGGAAACATCCCCTATCCGGATTAGAGATGCTTTTTAGAATCATTTCCAATCAATTTGTGGCACAACTCCCGGATTAGACTTTCGAATCAATTGGAATTCTCTCTACCCCCAGAGGGACTATAGTCTGGAACATTTGAAGGTGCCGTTCACGATGGAGGAGGTCAAGCTGGCCGTTTTTGGTATGAGCAGTGATAAAGCGCCAGGACCTGATGGTTTTTCCATGAGCTTTTACCACAACTTCTGGGACAGTAACAAAGAAGAACTTCTAGCTATGCTTCTTTCGATTCAGAAGGGTGAAGGTGATCTATACAGTCTGAACCACTGTAATATAATGCTTATTCCTAAGTGTGAAGGGGCGAACTTGGTTTCAGATTTCAGACCTACCAGTCTGCTAAATTGTTCATTCAAAATCTTCACTAAACTGCTGGCAAATAGGCTACCACCGATCCTCCAATCCCTTGTGTCATCCTCTCAGAGTGCTTTCTTAAAGGATAAATCCACGGTGGATTGTTTTGTTGTAGCTCATGAAGCTATCAACCTATGCAGTAGGAGACACTCAGATACTCTGTTGTTCAAAATTGACTTTGCTAAGGCTTTTGATACGGTGAGTTGGGATTTTTTAGACCAACTTTTAATCGCTAGAGGTTTTGGCCAGGCTTGGTGCAAGTGGATCCATATGATCATGAGGACAGCTAAGTCTTCAATTCTTATCAATGGTGAAGGGGGACGCCAAATAAACTCAAAGAGAGAATCAAAACAGGGAGACCCTCTCTCGCCAATGCTCTTCATCTTGGTAGTCAACGTCCTAGCCCAGATGCTCCACAATGGCCGCAGAAATGGGGTTTTCTCTCAACTCCCGATTAGAGGTTCAATTGCGGAGTTGTTAGTACTGCAGTTCGCAGATGACACGCTCCTTTTCTGCAAAGGGGATGAAGAAGAAGTCATCAATCTCAAGGTGGTGCTGCAACTGTTTGCAAATATCTCAGGATTAGCCATCAACTTCAACAAATCATCCATCGTTTATTTTGGCAAGTCAAAAATAAAGCTCAAAGCTTTCTCGACCATCCTAGGCTGCAAGGAGGAGAGATTACTACTCAATTATCTTGGAATGCCACTATCCTATGGGAAGCTTAGCAAAAGGTACTGGCAGCCACTGATCCACAAAATTGAACGGAGACTCTCGATATGGAAAGGGAAAATGTTATCTAGAGGAGGAAGGCTTGTACTTATAAACTCCGTTCTCAGTGCACTGCCAGTCTACTACGCTTCTTTCTTTAGATTACCCCTTTGGGTTATCAAAAGAATTGATCAGATACGCAGTAGATTTTTCTGGTGTGGCGCAGATAAGGATGCAAGAGGCATAACAAGTATGAAGTGGCAAAGAGTCAGTCAGCCTAAAGAGCAAGGGGGGCTAGGGATTCTTGACCTAAAGGTTTTCAATGATGCACTGCCGATGAAGTGGTGGTGGAAATTGATAGCATCGGACTCACTGCCTAGCCAAACCCTGAAGAGTCTTTATCAGCGAAGCAATTCCAATTTACTTGTATGCCCATCCACTGCTTCTAGTTTCTGGAAAGGAATTTATCAGCTAAAAGAGCAATTCTTTATAAATGTACACTGGAGCCTGGGTAGGGGTAACCTTATAAAATTTTGGACGTCAAAGTGGATTAATGGAGGCAGCATCTCTTCTTTATGTCCAACACTGGCTGCTGCAGCTTGGAATCCAGAAGCAGATATACTCTCTCAAGGCTCTTGGACTGATGGTACTTGGAGCTAGCAACCAAGGCTTAACTATGTCCCCAACCCTTCAAAGCGAGAAGAGAAGTTGAGACTTCTTGAGCTGCTTAAACACTTCCAATCCACACTCTCAGATGACCAGCCGACATGGAGCCTGACTCCATCCTCTACATTTACGGTCAAGTCTGCCTGCAGCTTCTTCATCACAGTTGGCCTCCGCTCCCCGTATTTTGCTGCAACATGATCGTCCTCAGCTCCGCTCAAATGCAAAGTGTTCATCTGGCTGCTGAGTTAGGACAAACTCAACTCAAAAGAATTTCTTCACTCCAAAGGATGGCTGGGAGACATGACATGCACGGCTTGTGCATGTCCTGTCGAATCGACCTTCCATATTTTTTTTGAATGCCCTGCTGCCATTGCCACTTGGACACATTTCACTGCACTTTTCAACATTCATACCATGCCCCATCACTTTCACGAGTGCTTCACGACCTGGTGTTTTGGCAACCAAAGACACAGATACACTTGGCACCTTATGACAATCTGAATTTGTTGGAGTTTGTGGCATGCTAGAAATGAACGCACTTTCTCTTCTAAGGATATGCAAACTAAGGATATTATTACTAATGCAATTTTTTACTTTCAATCTTGGATAGATGGGATGGATAGCGGAAAGAAGAAGGCGGAGATACTTCAAGAATTGGAAAGTGAAGGGGTGCAGGATGCCCTGCTGAAGCAGGCATTGATCCGTATAGACCAGGCCGACAGTGCAGGAGACAGTTGCTCGGCCTCGCAAATTTCAGCCATCTCGTGTCTCTTTTGCTGCTGATTGTTTTTTTGTTCTTTTTGGGAAGATACTCTTTATGCTCTAGTTTGCTGCTGTAATTATTAAGTACAGTTTTTTGTGTTGTTTCTGATGACTGAAAGGGGTTCTTTTTGTTTTACGAGTATGATTTAGATGGTGAAGGGGGATGAGATCATGTCGTTGTGACTAGTAGAGGAGTACGACAATAGTCCAATGCACTCTCTACGGCACAAAGGTATGCCATCTCGAACCTGGATTCATCAAAATGCTCGTCGAATCCCTATTTCAGTTGTTTTTTTGTTGCAGTTGTAAAATTCTCTTACTTATTTATATATATATATTCTGTGAGGTATGATAATCCTACCTTTTAACGGTCAAAAAAAAAATTTGTTGGGCATACATTTAAAACACTTATTTTATACTTATTTTATTGTTTATTGTCAACATTATATTGTGGCCCAATGATTAAAGTTTTTGACTCACACGAGGTTGGAGGATCAATTCCCATTTTCCGGGGTCCTGAGGTCCCTTGAAAAAATAGTTTTTTTTCTTCTAGTTTTAAATATTTACATTTTGAACAGATCAAAAACGTTTTTCTCATCAAATGCTACTAGCCATTTTTTACCAGTAAAGAAAAATCAATAAAATATTTTTATGGCATTAAACAATCTTTTATGATGAAAATAATTCCCATTTTTATGGCAAAAATCAGTGAAACGTTTTCTCTTCTTTTGGTCATAAGAGAATTTCAGTCAAAAAGAAAAGAGAAATGCAGAGAAAAAAATACATTCTCCCTGTCTTTAGAAATTGTTTTTCTAATTATTGAGTTTTTTTTTTTTTTTTTACATTGAGTGATGCAAGTTAGTACATGTTGTCTTGGAGTATTAGACAACACTGTAAATAGAAACTCGTTATATCATTGAGGGAGTATTTGATGATCAACGATTCATCTCTAGAATCGGCCGAACTTCTTAAAAAAGATGCAATCCACGTCTCGAGCCATTCTCACACTTTTTTTCTGTTGCAGTTAAAGCTGATTAATCAATCTATTCCAAAACTGTGCGATGCTATTAAAAGGTTATTTAGGCATTCAGATCTTCTAATTATTTATTGAACAATTTCTAATTTCTTCTTCTATACACTTCTAAAACTTGCAGTTCCTGTCTTCTTCTACGATAAAAGGTTAAAAGAAGCTCCTATTTTGAGAACCGGTACTCAATCTTGCAGCCACCCTAATTTGACCCAAATGTAATTTTCAACGACCAAGTAGTGATCATGCACTGGCCCTCAAAGAATGGGTCCGGTCTCGATCGGAGTCAATTGGTTCAGCTTCATTTCAATCAAAGACCTGATCCAATCAACTCTCACCGTCTATTTCCAAATCTCACACAATTAAATTGCATGATGCATGCAAGATATTGTCGACCCCATGCAGACTAATTATAAACCCTAGCTAGATTATTATTTGGATTCTTTCCAACCTGGTCTGATATCAGTCCGTAGTAGCTACGACGTCTCTTTACGTAGTACTACTGTCTTCACATTCACAATCATGTGGGCCCCACACTCGGAACATTCGTCTCTGCTGCTGCTGGTGGCTGCGGTGGGTCCCACTCCTGACTCCTGACTTCCACGAGCTCCGACCGGGCAAGTTTACAGTATGATGATCAGTTGTTCCGTTCCATTTTCAACACAAACTTAATGAACTAGTCACCCTATAATCTTAACCCTAATTAAAAAAAACTAATGAACTAGTCACTCTATAATTTCAACCCTAATTAAAAAAAAAAAAAACTAGTAATTTAGACGTGGGATGCACATCTTTTTATATATATATGATGTTGTCTGGTATCGAACCTAAAATCTTATTTATATTAGTTATGTATGTGCATTGCACGTGTTTGTATTGTTGGAAAACATTTTTGCAGATATTCCGAGCCGGATTCCGGTGGGCTACGGCCACCGGCGGTGCCGAAAATTTATTGGATCATGTTCCTTTCGTCGAGTACTATTCCGTGATGTACTCATGTGCCAAAAATGAATTTCGTATGAATGAGAAATGTTGGTCCAAAGTTAAGTGCTCGCTATGTACTAACTTGGATACTTGGAGATAATGGATAGTCCCATATCGGAAATGGGTAAAAAAATTTCTAGTATATATACTAAAAATTTGGACTAAAAGGCGTGGCTCGTAACGTGTAGTGGAGAGAGGACTTAGCCAAAATGACAGACACACGCGTGCGACCCGGCCCGGTTTCGGCTTCGGCTTCGGCTTGGCTCTGGCCTATATTTTCCCCCCAGTATACTGTTGAGGCTTTTCAACTTCAGTAACTGGTACCATTACTCTGCTATTACAGAGTAATGGACCCTTCAGTTGTTCTTAATCTCCTATAAAACCAGTTAATTTTGTCTGCCAGAGATATACTTCTGAAAAAAGCAGTCCGAATCGTCCTAGTTAGGGTGCTGCTCTTCAGGGAAAAGGTAATACAGTCGTATCCTGGGAGGCATTTCGCCAACCACCGTCACACTACGGAGCGAAAATTACTTTAAGGACAGAGATATTCAAATCTCGACTCTGTATTGTTTGGTTTGTTTTGTTATTCTATTTCCTGTAATTGTAACTCTTCACAATTATTGTTAGCATTTCTGTCTTATGAAATTCTTGTTCTAACAATCTTAAAGCAATTTTCCCCCTCAATTCTAACAGTTTTTTGTGAAGATTCTTTACAGGTTTTGTTATCATTTCGGAAAAACAACTAACAGTTATATTCTAACTGTTTCAGAACATGGAGAACACATAGATCGAAAGTGTCAATGGGCTTATCAGTGCCGAAATACCAGTGACCGAAAATGTGACTGCACAATCGGTTGCGGCACATTCGGTCGTTCTGCCCACACATATTACTGTGGGAGAAAAACCAGAGAAGTTCAACAAAACTGGATTCAAGAAGTGGCAGGAAAAGATGCAGTTCTACCTGACTACCTTAAAGCTGGACAAGTTTCTCACTGAATCTGCTCCTATGCTAGCACCAATGGATGCACACTCCGTTGCTGCGGTTGATGCAAGGGCTCGGGGTGACTACCTCTGCAGAAACTACATCCTGAATGGCTTGGTAGACCCTCTGTGCAACGTCTACTGTGTCTTCAAGACGTCCAAACTTTTGTGGGGGGTTTTGGAGAAGAAGTACAAAATAGAAGACGCCGGGTCTAAGAAGTTTGTAGTCGACAAATTTCTGAACTACAAAATGGTTGACTCCAAAACAGCTGTGAGTCAAATCCAGGAACTGCAGGTGATAATGTATGAAATCGCTGCAAAGAACATGACATTGTGCGAACCATTCCAGGTTGCAGCGGTCATCGAGAAGCTTCCACCTGGATGGAAAGACTTCAAGAACTACCTCAAGTACAAGCGAAAATGAGATGTCTCTTGAAGACCTCATTGTCAGGTTGTATATCGAAGAAGAGAATCGCAAGGCTGACAGGTTCTATAGAAAGCATTCCATAGAAAAGGCAAACATGGTGGAGTATGAACAGAAAAGCAAAAAGAGAAAGTTCTTGCCACAGGCCTCGAACAAAAAATTCGCAACAAAGAGGTTTGCTGGAAAATGCCACAAGTGTAGTAAACTGGGCCACAGAATTTCTGAATGCCGCACCAAGGACAACAACCATGCTGGAACTGGACAGACAAAAGGGAATGACAAATCCTATGCACACATAGCTGAGAACTTGTCCACCAGTCTCTCTGACCTTGACCTCCGTACTATTTTATAGAGGTGAATCTTGTGGGGAGCAATCCTCGAGAGTGGTAGTACGACACTGGGGCCACCAAGCACATCTGCTTGGACAAGGAGATGTTCACTTCATACCAGAAGTGCAACAAGGATGAACAGCTGTTCATGGGTAATTCTTCCACCTCCAAAATTACAGGAACAGGAAAAATAGTGCTGAAAATGACTTCAGGCAAAGAACTAACACTCACAAATGTGTTGCATGTTCCTGATATTAGAAAGAACTTGGTATCAGGTTCTTTCCTAAGCAAGAATGGATTTAAGGTTGTTCTTACTTCCGATAATTTTGTATTGTCTAAAAATGGGATGTACCTGGGTAAAGGATATGTAAAGGATGGACTATTCAACACTACAAGACTAACAGTCTTTACCGGCATTTTTTTGCACATTTACCGGCATTTATAAACGCTGCTGTAGATACCACCGGCGTTTTATAAATTGCCGGTGCAAATGTCGCTGAATCGTGCGTTGCTATAGCTTAGGGACATTCACCGGCATTTTTTACGGCCGCCGGTATAGGTTAAAACTACACCGACGGCCGTAAAAACGCCGGTGAATGTGTGGGTGCCATTTCCGGCCATCGCCTACTCCGGCGTTGTTAAAACGCCGGTATAGACTGCCAAATTCTTGCTGAAAGCTACACCGGCGCTTGTAAAAACACCGGTGTAGCTAAATTTTTTTTTAAAAAAAATTCAAAAATAAAATAAATAAAATAAAATTTTTAAAAAAAATCAGCACTCTTATAGTCAAAACCAAATGCAAGAGACCCATTAGATCATACACTGATCATTCTTAAAACAAACAATAGCCCAATTGTGCTCAGATGTGCCTAGGTAAAACCATATATACAGACATGGAGGATTTTGTTATACAGCTAACATCCTTAGTTCACAGTGAACCCATTTTTGATCAAAAAAACATGCCAAGATGACAATCAGATGCATGTTTTCAGCTTCTTTAACAGTAAAAGAAAATTAAAATTTTCAGTATCTAAACATTTATGTTTCTCTATTACTTCTTCATCCCAACTACCATTGATGTCTGTGGCTCCAAAACAAAAGCAACACAAGGTTTGTTCAGCCCAATTGTTGTACAGATATGGAGGATTTTGTTATACAGCTAGCATCCTTAGTTCACAGTGAACCCATTTTTGATCCAAAAAACATGCCAAGATGACAATCAGATGCATGTTTTCAGCTTCTTTAACAGTAAAAGAAAATCAAAATTTCTAGTATCTAAGCATTTATGTTTCTCTATTACTTCTTCATCCCAACTACCATTGATGTCTGTGGCTCCAAAACAAAAGCAACACAAGGTTTGTTCAGCCCAATTGTTGTACAGATATGGAGGATTTTGTAATACAGCTAGCATCCTTAGTTCACAGTGAACCCATTTTTGATCAAAAAAACATGCCAAGATGACAATCAGATGCATGTTTTCAGCTTCTTTAACAGTAAAAGAAAATCAAAATTTCCAGTATCTAAGCATTTATGTTTCTCTGTTACTTCTTCATCCCAACTACCATTGATGTTTGTGGCTCCAAAACAAATTCAACTACAATCATGATGTCTGTGGCTCCAAAACAAAAGCAACACAAGGTTTGTTCAGCCCAATTGTTGTACAGATATGGAGGATTTTGTTATACAGCTAGCATCCCTAGTTCACAGTGAACCCATTTTTGATCCAAAAAAATCAGCACTCTTATAATCAAAACCAAATGCAAGATACAAAGTTTATTCCTGTGTTCATAAATTAAAAAGCTCAGATAGGATTCAATCATCACTAGTTACTCCTATAATTCATTTATTCAATGAATCATGAAACATAGTGTGCAACTTCAGAAGCATAATCCATCTCATCATCACTCATTCACTCGAAAATAATGAGAAGAAACTCCATTTGTTCACTGTTTTTACTCAAGCATATTTAGTTGTTCTCACAAATACTATGGCATAAATTACCCAAGCATGATAAATATAGATCCAAATCAATATAGATCCATATGCAAAATGCACTCAGCAGGATGATTCATGATAAATTAGAGAAGCACAATCAGTGAGTGCCACTCACTGACTCAAAATTAGTCAGGTAAAGAGGTAAAGATTAATCAGTGAGTGCAGCTCAGTATATCAAAAGTAGATTGCCAATCACTGACTCATTAATTAGTCAGTATATCAAAAGTAGTCATTTAATTAAAAAGGAGCATGTAACTTCAGAAGTGTTCATAAATTAAAAAGCTTTCACTCAGCGGCTCACTGAATGTGCTTTCACTCAGCAGCAAAAGTGTTCATAAATTAAAAACTCAGATAGGATTCAAACAAATCACTAGTTACTCCTATGAATCATTTATTCAATGAATCATTAAATCAATGACTCGTAGTGTGCAACTTCAGAATCATAACCCATCTCATCATCACTAGTTTAAAAAAAGTAGCAAAGTAGTCAGTAGTGTGACCCGATAGCAAAAAAAGTAGCAAAGTAGCATGAACTTACAGTTACCAAAACGATTTAACTGTATATGAAATTGACCAAATCCTCCAAACCACCTCATTGTCATCAACTACCTTCATCATCATCACATCCTTCATCAACAAAGCCTATTTTAATCCCTTCACTGGACAATAGTTAAGAATTGCATCTCCCATGAGACTAACAACAAAATCACTCTTCAGTTCATTCTGTGCAAATATGAAATCGCTGTTAAGATACTTTACAATATAAAACCATTATTAATCAGTACTATCCAATAACCCATAACTAACCTCCAAGAAACGGCTATAATTAACACAACTACAATAATTACATACTAATACTTTAGCATCAAAAGAACAACTAAATGATATCATCAACAAACCAATACATTGATGAGTGGAGAAGCTTTCATTAAACCTCCAATTTCATTTACCAAAACAAAAAATTTAGACAAACAATAGGATAAAAGAAATCGCATATTACCACAAATAATAAAGACGAGTATCACATTTATTCAGAATTGTATATGTATACATTACATACATTATAACATTTTATCTCAAATAAATAACCAATTCCCATGAAACCCATGTTGAAATTCTAACAAAATGTTTGATCGCAACTCTATTAATTCTCATCTACCAGCAACAAAATCCATACAACAATATCAAAGAAAACAAACAAACTTTCCATTATACACTCAAACAACTTCATCTAAAAACAACTTCATCTAAAAACCATACTAACCCCTAAAAAACTACAAACAACAAAAGCATGACTAGAATCAATTCCGGTTAGTACTATAAATCAAGAACCGATCAAAACCCTAACCCTAACCCTAATCAAGAACCGATCATTAATTAACCTATTCTCATATTCTCAAATTCATACTAGAATAAACTTTAGGGTTTGAAATTCCCTACTTGAGTTGATTGGGGGAGGGGGGACGGCGGTTTTTGAGATGGAGAGAGAGATTGGGAGAAGGGGGACGGCGGGGGGCCGCGATGGAGGATGGGGGCGGGCGAAGGGGGGCAGGTGCGGCGATGGGGGAAGTTGCGACGGCGGGGGAGGGGGGAAACGACGACGGCGGGAGAGGGGTGCGTCAATGGGGAAAGGAGAGAAATGAAAATTTTGGGAAAAGTATACGTATAGGGTTTGGGGAAATTGGGGAAAGCGGGAGAGCGCGAGAGAGCGGGAAAAATTGGGGGGTTTTTTTTTGCGATCGAATGAGAAAATGGTAGAGGGTTTGGGGAAATTTATTCTAAGACCCTATACCGGCGTTTTAACTAAAAACGCCGGTGAATGGGAGAAGATTTTTTTACCTGTATACTTTCACCGGCGTGTTTTATTAAAACGCCGGTGAATATAGCCTTCACCGGCATTTTAATAAAAAACACCGGTGAATATCATAATTCTCCGGCATTTTATAGAGGTCGCCGGTGTATAACCATCCTGTTTGACGCCCCATTCCTGGTCTCTTCCTACCCGGCGTTTCTGGTAAAACGCCGGGGAATATACACCGGTAAATCCATCGTGTGTTGTAGTGCAAGTTTAATGTAATGACAGTCATCTCTAAAACTATTATTCCTGTTGTTCCCAAAGTTAATAAAATTACTCATATTGCCTATGTTGTTGAGTCTTCTTCTTTTTGGCATGAAAGACTAGGCCATATTAATGTCAATTCTATGCATAGATTAATTAACATGAATTTGCTACCAAAATTTAAGCTAGACAACTCCGAAAAATGTGAAGTTTGCACGGAAGCCAAACTCACTAAAACTTCATCACGTTCTGTAGAAAGAAACACAGAAACTCTAAGTCTAATTCACATAGATCTGTATGATTTAAAATACGTGCAGATCAGAGGTGGCAAAAAATACTTTGTGACACATAGACGATTGCACAAAATTCTGTTATGTATACTAGTTATATAGCAAAAATGAGGCTTTGGATAAATTCAAAGAATAAGCTTGAGGTTGAGAATCAACTTGGCAAAACGATTAAAATCGTTAGGATTGATAGAGGAGGAGAATATGATGCACCATTTAATATGTTCTGCCTTGAACATGAAATAGTTCATCAGACAACTGTTCCTTACTCACCTGAATCAAACGGTACTGCCGAGTGCAAGAACTGAACTCTAAAGGAGATGATAAATGCCTTGTTGTTGAATTCTGGCTTACCCCAAAATATGTGAGGGAAAGCATTGCTGACTGCCAACTACATTCTCAATAAAATACATCACAAGAAAACTAGCAAGACACTATACGAACTGTGAAAAGTTAACGTATCTTCGTATAAATACCTCAAAGTGTAGGGGTGTCTAGCAAAACAGGTCACCATAGGACCTAAGACGATTGATTGCATATTTATAGGCTATGCACACAATAGTAGTGCATATCGGTTCTTGGTATACAAATCAGATTTACCGGATATCCATGTGAATACAATAATGGAATCAAGGAATGCTTCCTTCTTTGAATACGTATTTCCGTACAAGGATACTACGTATCCCAAACGTACATGTGAACAAGGAAATGCAAGCACTTTAGTTGATGAACCAGAACATGATAATGATGAGTCTAGACGTAGTAAACGGGCTAGAACATCAAA
The DNA here is from genome assembly GCA_017893485.1 of Hemerocallis citrina. NCBI lineage: Eukaryota > Viridiplantae > Streptophyta > Magnoliopsida > Asparagales > Asphodelaceae > Hemerocallis > Hemerocallis citrina. Next base: position 208,628,366 of record CM030365.1, read on the forward strand.
GTCATTTAATCCTGACTTCGTAACGGCCTTTCTGTTAGAGAATGAGCCCAGAACATTCAAGGAAGCTATGCTTACGCCTAATGCTCCTATGTGGAAGGAAGCAATCAAAAGCGAAATAGACTCCATTATGCAAAATTATACATGGGAGTTAGTCGATTTGCCTTCTGGATGTAAAATTCTAGGATGCAAATGGATTTTCAAACAAAAATTGAAATTAGATGGTTCAATAGAGAAACATAAGGCGAGACTAGTGGTACAAAAATTTAGGCAAAAAGAAGTCCTAGACTTCATTGATACATATTCTCCGGTTACAAGAATAACTTCTATAAGAATATTGATAGCTATTGCAGCTCTACGTAACCTGAAAATATATCAAATGGATGTTACTAAATGGTGATTTAGAAGAAGAAATATACATGAAACAACTTGAGAGTTACGTAGTTCTTGGACAGGAAAACAAGATGTGCAGGGTTGTAAAATTCCTGTACGGACTGAAACAAGCTCCAAAGCAGTGGCATGCAAAATTTAACAATGTTATGATGTCAAATGGTTTCAAAATAAATGAATGTGATAAGTGTATCTACATTAAAGATACTCCAAATAGATATATTCTGGTGTGTCTGTATGTAGACGACATGCTCATTATTAAGAGCAATAATGACATTATCAAACAAACTAAGAGCTTGCTTAGTGACAAGTTTGATATGAAAGATTTGGGAGTTGCAGAAGTCATACTAGGAATCAAAGTTTCCAGGACGTCTGAGGGAATTACTTTGTCTCAAGCTTATTATGCTGAGAAAGTACTTGAAAGATTCAAGAATTACTCGAATGAGACTGCCAAAAGTCCTGTGGATCTCAGTCTTCACTTGTTCAAAAATACGGGTGACATCATATCACAACTGGAATATGCAAGTGTAATCGGTAGTCTGATGTACTTAACAAATTGTACAAGACCAGACCTAGCACATTCAGTAAATGTACTGAGCCGCTACACAAGTAATCTAGGACGAAGTCACTGAAAAGGAATAACTAGAGTATTGAACTACTTGCGACATACTCAAAGTTATGCGCTGCATTACACCAAATATCCAGCAGTACTAGAAGGCTACAGTAATGCCAGCTGAATATCGAACTCCAAGAACTCAAAATCCACAAGTGGGTATGTCTTCACACTTGGTAGTGCAGCTATGTCATGAAAATCCTCTAAACAAACGTTATTGGCCAGATCCACCATGGATCTGAGTTTATTGCTTTAGACAAAGTGGCTGTGGAAGCAGAATGGCTTCGAAACTTTTTAGAGGATATTCCTATGTGGAAAAAACCAGTACCTGCTTTAAGTGTACACTGTGACAATCAATCGGCTATAGCACGGGTACTGAGTTGTATGTATAATGGTAAGTCTCGTCATATCAGAAAGCGGCACAAAACCATTAGACAACTGCTCTCGAATAGAGTAATCTCTATAGAGTATATAAAATCGGTCGACAACCTAGCGGATCCATTTACTAAAGGTTTGTCGCGAGAGAAAGTTGTGAAATCATCAAGAGGAATGAGTTTAAAGCCTATGATGAAAGAGGATACTTGACCGAAACCCTACCTAAGAATTGGATATCCCAAGATCTAGGTTCAAGAGGACAACCAAATCTTGTTGAATCGACGTGAGCACCGAGAGATTAAAATCTCATACCCACTCTTAGGATGATAAAACAGTACTGTCTGCAAAGAGGTAGGATAAGCTTGGCTTTTAATGATTCACATAGCTTTGAAATAAAAGTGAGGTATGTCAGGATACTCTTTATGGGCAATCACCTTGTGAGTGTGAAATGATACCGTTTCTAAGAGAATGAAGAGAGACTACATTCTCCAAGTTCACTCACGATTAACCAGAGTTGTTCAAGGCCAAAATGAACACAATAAGAGAACTTAGTTCTGTGAGGAGATGAAACTGTGTGATAGTTATTGTCTAGGTTCACATTAAAGTCCGGGTAGTTCAAGACATCATGTTCACTACCTGGTCAAGTGAATCTGATGGCTAATCACTAAGAGTGGTTCAAAGTTGAAAAATTACTACCATTTCTGATGCAGTGATTTTCCAATTGTATTCTCAGAGTCTTTTTCTATCATGTGTCTTTCTGTCGTGTCTGGATTACATGGTCTAGTCATTTCCATTCATGTGGGGATTATTGGAAAAACATTTTTGCAGATTTTTCGGACCGGATTCCAGTGGGCTCCGGCCACCGGCGGTGCCGGAAATTGATTTGATCATGTTTCTCTTGTTGAGTACTATTTCGTGATGTACTCATGTGCCAAAACCGAATTCCGTATGATTGAGAAATGTTGGTCCAAAGTTGAGTACTTGCTATGTACTAACTTGGATACTTGGAGAAAATGGATAGTTCCATATCGAAAATGGGTAAAGTTTTTTCTAGTATATATACTAAAAAATTAGACTAAAGGGCATGGCCCGGGGGTTACCACTAACGTGTAGTGGAGAGAGAACTTAGCCAAAATGACAAACACACACACACGCGGCCCGGCCTGGCCCCGGCTCCGGCCTCGGCTTTGGCTTCGGCTCCGGCTCGGTTTGGTCTGGTTTGATCTGGCTTGGCTCTGGCCTATATTTTTTTGCCCCAGTCAGAAATTTTTCACCCAGTATCCTGTTGGGGCTTTTCAACTTCTGTAACTGGTACCATTGCTCTGTAACAGCAGAATAATGGCTCATCAGTTATGACTTTGAACCACTACTCTGCTGTTACAGAGTAGTGGACCGTTACTCTGCTGTTACAGAGTAGCGGACCCTTCAGTTGCTCTCAATTTTCTATAAAACCAGTCAATTTTGTCTGCCAGAGATATACTTCTGAAAAAACCAGTCCAAATCTTCCTATTCTTCTTCCTCTCTGAGTCAATACTGAGAATACAACACAGCTCTAGTTCGATCAGATCTCTGAAGTTAGGGTGCTGCTCTTCATGGAAAAGGTAATACAGTTGTATCCTGTGAGGCATTTCGTCAACCATTGTCACACTACGGGGCAAAAATTGCTTTAAGGATAGAGATATTCAAATCTCGACTCTGTATTGTAAGGTTTGTTTTGTTATTCTGCTTCCTCTAATTGTAACTCTTCACAATTATTGTTAGCATTTCCGTCTTATGAAATTTTTGTTCTAAAAGTTGGGTTACAATGCACGTGTTTGTTCTGTTACAAATAAAGTTTGTTTTGTGACAAACTCTCCCATTAAAACAGTAGAGATTACAACAGTAATAATCCTTGTGGTCTGCGCATCCAATCAACATCAATCTTTTTTATGTACGTTAACTTCCCTCGATGAGGGACGGGTTCAAACGTACCAAAGCTTTGTCCTCTTCCTTTCTTCTCTCTTTCCTTTCTTTCCCTTTCTCGATCTTTAAGAAATATATCTCTTGATTTGTGTATGTATCTATATAAAGAATTCATTAGCAAGCTCATAGCTAGCTACCTCTCGATCTGATTAACTTAGTCTCTTCCATCTCCATGGACTTCTCTCAGTTTCCTACCGGGTCCAGTGGCAGTAAGCCATCGCCTCGACGAGAAATTCAAGGCCCACGACCGACGCCTCTCAAGGTCCGAAAGGACTCGTACAAGGTTAAGAAGCCACCAGTTGGTCCGCCGCAACCCGTTCAGCATCGCCCGCCTGTTATAATCTACACTGTTTCACCCAAAATTATCCATACTAACCCTACTGAATTCATGTCCCTAGTTCAACGCCTTACCGGACCTTCTGCCTCTTCCTCCAATATTTCAATTCAGAATTCGATGCCAACCAAAGTTACGGCACCTGATCAAAGGCTATTCAGAAGCTATCAAGGTATCGATAGTAGTAGTTATGGTGCAGCTGGTAATTTGGACCGGAACGATTTGTTCATGACCGAGATGATATTGTCACCGGATCAGCAAAGACTAGTACGGTTTGAGGGTGGAAGTGCAAGTACTGCAGTGAATTTGGATAGGAATTCCGGGATTTTGTCGCCGATGCCAGCTTCACTGCCGATGATATCACCTAACTTCTTCTCTAGTCCGACGGTTGATGCCAACAGTTCGCTTAACTTCATGCATGATTTGAGCCCGATTAATAATTATTACAATTCTTTTGGTAATACTAGGAATTTCGTCGACAATTGTTTCTTGGTGAGTCCTACCAACTTGCTATCAGCTTCAGTTGTGCCTTCTCCGGCTGGTGGCTATTGGGATCTCTTTAATCAGTATAACAATAAGGATTTTTAAGGGCTTGGTTTGATTTGTTCTTAATTTGATCGATGTTGGTGCTTTAATTAAGGTGAGAGGATTCTCATTCTGGTTATATGGACGTACGTGAATTAATTAATTTGTAAGCTTTAATTTAGACTCATTATAGGATTATATATGATTTTGCTTTTGACTTCCATCTCTCGATCGGAAGAACAGAGATTGAGAAGTACTATACTTTGTGTGCCCGATCCACGTCTTAATAAATATATTTTTATTAAAAGTAAAAACTTCAACGTAGTCTAGTCTTGAATCTAATACCTCCTATATATTAGATATGCACGGACAATATACGGATTTGTTTGTCTACAAATGTTTGTAATTGTTGAAATTAATTTGGACGTATATTATACGTGTTTGTTTAGTTACAAAGTTAGGATTTGTTTGGTTACAAATCCCAACTCTCCCATTAAAATAGTAGCGATAAGATTACGTATAATGCAAGGGTATAATTTTTTTTAATTTTATTAATTTTTTTTGAAGCAAAATGTATACATCCATGTCTGTCATAACTATGTCTGAAAGCTAGCTTAATTAGAAATTAGTATACAAGTACAATTTGTATTTGATGATATTTTCATGAGCTGGTTAGGTTATAGACAAATTTACTATATGAAATATGCCGGTTTTATTATTATTATTGTTATTATTATAATAATTATAAGACCGGCATATCATATTAATCTAATGGTAATTTTTGTGTACCTCGGTGGACTGTTAATCTAATGTAATGTAGAGAAACACATACGTATGGTAGATTTCAGTTTATTTTGCTAGAAAATGCCGTAGAACTGCAGAAAATCCTAAAGTGTGACCATGAGCTTCACACTCTCAGGCATAATTAATACAGGTAGCAAACAACTAAGGAAAATACGTACACATGCAAATACAATACGTAAAGGCAGAACCAAATACTGATTAATTAGTTATGTAAAGAGGGCGACGAAGACAACCAATGAGGAGAGTCAACCCTAAGTTATGGTCAGGGCCAGCCATGAGTTCCCGGGGCCCGAGGCGAACTCTCGAAATGGGCTCCCCATAAACTTTTTTAAAAAAATATATACAAAAAATTTGTACATTGTTAAAAACAGAATATGCAAAATATATAAATTTATTTTAAATTACTCAAATTTAAAGTCTCAAATTCAATTCAAGTTTTCAAGCCTAAACTCAAATAATTTTTAAAAAAAAATTAAAGGTTCAAATAATTATTTTTTGGGCCCCTAATAACAGTAATTTTATTTTACGTGAAAAATACGTGCCTACATTTACAAGGAAATTACAAATTTAGGAATCCTAAAATTACAAAAACGCCGGGATCTAAGGCGGCTGCCTCACCTGCTTGAAGGGTGGGGCCGGCCCTGGTTATGGTCCTGTGCATGTCCTGTCATATGTATGTAAGTGCATGCATTTGAGTATACATATATTCAGTGGTACGTATTAGAACACCCGGGCCTCTTCGGTTTGTATCTCTCCTGACTGTATATCCTTATAATTAATTAATTAGTCTTCTTCATTGCTAGATTTCGTTGTCGAGAGTTCGTACAATATTTCATTCTACTATGGATATATTGGATGGTAGAATTGGTAAGACTTTTCAATAACTTGTAAATATATTGGATGGTAGAATTGGTATGACATTTCCAAAACTTGTAAGAGCATCCAGAGTGGTTTCTTATATTTGGCAAATAGTCATTTTATGACAAATACATCGCTGCAGTGGTTTTCTATTTTGTCATTTTTTAACAAATATGCTATATTCGTTTCTCATATATGAGAAACAGAATAGCGATTCTCAAATTATGAGAGACGGTACACCATATACTGTCCCTCTTATTTTAATATATTTTTTTTGTCGGACGGTAAAACATATACCGTCCCGAAATTATTTATTATTTTTTTTAAAAAAAGTGGGTCAGATGGTATAACATATACCGTCCGATATATGTTATACCGTCCCATTTTTTTTTATAAATTTTTTTCCAATCCAATGGTCAGATTTTGTCTTAAAAAATTTTTTTAAAAAATGGGACGGTATAACATATACCGGATCTGACCCACTTTTTAGTTAATATAGTTTAATAGGTTTAGTGGGTAGGTTAGGTGTAGTTAAATAGGTTTAGTTAGTTTTTAATTAGGTTTAGTTATTATTATATTATTTAATTTATTTAATTAATATAGTTTATTAGTTAATAAGTAATTAACTTTTTTAATTTATTTTTAAACGATGAGACAGTATAACATATATCGTCGCTCGCTTATTTCAAATGAGACGGGAAATGTTCTACCGTCCCGCGCAATATTTTCTAAAAAATGAGAAACATATAGCAAACGACCACTGCAGCAAACATCGCTATTTGCTACTACTGTAGCTGTCATTTTTTAACATATGAGAAACACGACTGTGGATGCTCTAAGAGCATATTCACAGTTCGTTTGCTAAAAATTCAAAAAAATCATTTTTTAGAAAAGAAATCTTCACTATAGTTAGTAATGAACAGTGCACTTCTAAATATAGCAGCATATTTTAACAATCGCCAAAATATAGAAGACGGAAGAAGATCTTCCGTCTCTGAATTCTTTAATATATATTTTTCAAAAAATTACTAAAATGCCATCATTATATTTACCAAACTGCCATTTAAATAAATAAAAAATAAAAAAATTAAATACTCGAACGGAAGATGTTCTTCCGTCCAGCAAATTTCACTCAATTTTTTTTCTTCATAATTTATCAAAGTGTCATCCACATATTTACGACAATGTCATTCATCAATTTAGAATTTTAAAAAAAATGTCAAACGGGAAGATCATCTTCAGTCCGGCAATTTTTTTATACTTTAACAAACAAAAAAATTCACAGACGGAGAATGTTCACCGGTCTGTCAATATTTTATATTAATTTTTTTTATAAAAAAAACATTTGACTGGGGGTGTTCTTCTGTCTAAATATTTTATTAGTAATTTTTTAATCAAAATTTGGCTCAAAACGTACAATAGCAGGAAAAGTCTTTCCATTGCTATTTTCGATTGTTAAATGCCTACTTTTTAGCAGCAACAATAGTAGATGCTCTAAGTAGAATTAATCTCTACTACTATAATGGGAGAAGGCCTTTGTCCTTAATCCAACCTGTGCAACGCACGTGCTGGTATTTTTTTTTTCCCTTTTCATTCTCCTCCCTAAAAAAATTTCCCACGTGCAACGCACGGGCTGGTAATTTTTTTCCCCCCTTTTTATTCCCCTCCCTAGAAAAAATTTCCCCACGTGCAAAGCACGTGTACAGTACTAGTATAGGAGTAAAGGGTGCTGGTTGAGAACTGATGGGTGGTTGGGTTGTAATTGTAGTTGTCGACCTTTCAATTAGCTTTGAGTGTAGCATTAATATTATTTGACTGATCGTTGTTTTTCTTTTTTCTTATTATCAAGTTGCAATTTTTTTAATACATCCTCTTTCAATAAAATCGCTTTGTGCTTCTCCTCATTTACACTCAATTCTGTATGATTGGGAGTCGTTCTTTTTTGACAAGTCTGAAGGGGGGATATCATGATGATCTATCTGATTACCAACACAATACAGAGTGTGGGAAACTTCTTGTCCGATAAAGTTGAATCACGAATCTAAGATTTAAATAAAGATATAATTGAGTATTCCATAAAATTTTTTAAATATATTTACATGCATGTTTTCTGCATTTCTCTTTAGTGATGTCTTTGTTAAGGTTAAGACAGAGCTTGAAAAATATTATTGAATTTTTGTGGATTGATACAATATTATATTGTGGATTGATACAATTGGGTACAATAACTCCTATGTATAGAAGAGAACCAAACACTGAACTGATAGTCTGATACATATCCGATATGTGACTAAATATATATAATACAATATCGAACATCTCCTCTCAAACTTACAATGAGTTGAACAGTGTGAGTTTGCCCACCAAGTTACGAAATCTCTAGACAGTATGAGATTTAGTGAAGAAGTCTGCTGTCTGTTATGAAGAATTAACAGAGTGAAGTGAAATGGTCCCTGCTTCAAAGTTCTCACGAACATAGTGACAATATATTTCTATGTGCTTTGTTCTCTCATGAAAAATCGGATTACTTGCAATGTGCAATGCACTTCGGTTATCATAATGAAGAGGAGTAGCACCTGTGAGAGTTACACACATATCTGATAACAGTCAACGAACATGAACTATTTCTCTAGTAGTGGTTGCCATTGCTTTGTACTCAGCTTCAGTTGAAGAATATGTTACAACTGCTTGTTTCTTACTTCGCCACGAGATCAGTAAATCACCAAGAAATAGATAGAAATCTGTGATAGACCACCTGGTGGTAGGATCACCCGTCCAATCTGAATCAGAGTACGCCTAGAGCTTTAGGGTGGAGGTGGAAGGCATGAATAATGAGCGAGTGATAATGTCCCAAAGATATCTAACGATCCGAAGAAGAGCACCGTAGTGAACTGATGTAGGAGCAGAAATAAACTGACTAACTATACTAACTGCATGAGCAATATCGGGTCTGGTCATACATAAGTAGACAAGATATCCAACAATCTATCTGTATCTAGTGGGGTCAGGAAGGAGCTCACCATCTGTGGGGACAAAGTTTCACATGAAGCTCTAAGGGAGTGTCGGCCGATCGACTGTCAGATAGACAAGCAGCAGAAATAATATCCGATGCGTATTTCTGTTGAAAAATAAGTATCCCTCGAGACCCATGAGCAATCTCTAGGCCCAGAAAGTAGCGTAACCTACCAAGATCTTTCATATAGAATTGCTGGTGAAGGTACTTCTGTGCAGAGGCAATGCCTGCAGAATCTTCCCAGTAATAATCATATCATCAACATATAATAATAGAATGACCCTCCCCTACGGTGATGAACGCATAAACATAAACTGGTCTTATGAACTCTGACGGAAACCAGCCTGGGTAATGACACTGCGAAAACACTCAAACTAAGCTTGAGGGGCTTGTTTCAAACCATATATAGCCCGACGCAAACGACAAACATGACGAGGAGGAGTGGTAAGACCAGAAGGAGAATGCATGTAAATAATCTCAGATAAGGTACCATGAAGAAAATCATTCTTCACGTCCATCTGGTATAACGACCACTGACAAATGGCGACAACGGCAAGTAGAGTGCGAATTGTAGTCATTTGTGCAGTCAGGGCAAAAGTCTCATCATAATCAATACAATGCTTCTAAGTAAATTCTCTGGTAACAAGATGAGCCTTGTGTCGCTCAATGGAGCAATTAAGTCGATATTTGACCTTAAAAATCCATTTGCAGCTAACGGGCTGGATGCCCACAGGCAGTGGAACAACATCTCAAGTGCCGGTCTGATCAAATGCACTGAACTCTTAAGCAATAGCTTTCGACCACTCAGGATATTGAATAGCTTCCTGATAAGTTCTGGGCTCACGTGTAGAGTGTATGGTAGTGAGATATGCATGAAACTGTGGTGGGTAGGAGGCTAGGGTGGCAAAACCAAACTGGTCAGAAGGACCATTGGCATCAGGTGTATACTGAGCCGGTGGGATGCCCGCGGTAAAATGTGCAGACTGACGGACCGGTTGAAGATGAACATGGGGGAGGTGAGATAAGTTATGTGTGTGCATGCACCTATGGGGATGTAGGTAGTTAGGGGGCATGATGCTGTGGAGATGCAAATGGTGTTACCATAGGAGCAATAATAGGTGGAACATCAGTATGAGGTGGGAAAGGAGCTAAAGGAGTGAGATCAAATAGAATGCATGAAAGTCTGGCCGAGGAAGAAGGCCCAACAACAGAGGAGTCGAGAAAACTAGCATCCTCAGAAGAGGTCAAATAGTAGGGAGAGTTTTCTATAAAGGTGACATGTCGGGAAATACGAATACGACATGCCACAGGATCAAAACAACAATATTATTTATGTTCAGGACTGAGACCTAGGTGAACGAACTTAGTAGATCGGGTGACGAGTTTCATGCGCTTAGTGAGAGATAGAATGACATAACAGCTGCACCCAAAAGTACGGAGCATACTGTAGTTCGACGGTGAGTGACGAAGAGCCTCATAAGGTGACATGCCATATAAGGTAGACGATGGAGTGATGTTAATGAGACTGACAGATGTCATGACAGCTTCAGCCCAGAAAGAACGAGGAACAAAAGAGGATAGTAGAAGAGTGTGAGCTGCTTCAAGGATGTGACGATGCTTGCGTTCAACTATATCATTCTGTTCATGAGTGTGGGGGCATGATTGCTGAAAGAGTGTACAGTGAGATTGAAGGATTGATCTCAGAGTAGTGGAAGTGTACTCACGAGCACCGTCGAGCGAAAGATTTTGATATGCACACCAAACTGAGTGTGAACCATGTTCGCAAAAAATTGGTAAATGTCAGTTATCTCAGAGCATTGGCGCGTAAGAAACACCTATGTGTCGCGAGTATGGTCATCTATGAAACTAACAAAATAGAGGTAACCTTTGTGAGAAGTTATGGGTGATGGTCCCCATATGTCAGATTGAATAAGTTGAAAAAGATGAGTGGTTTGAGAAGTGCTTTTGTGATTAAAAATGAGTGATATGTGCAAAAGAAAGAGGACTAAGGGCACTACTACGGGCTAAACATTTGTGCTACAGATTAGCATTAGAGTGCACAACACCAGCAAAATGAGGACGAGATTTATGTTTATGAAGAAAATCTAGGTAATATAGACGACCCTGTCGATTAGCACACCCCAACTCCTGACCAGTATGAGAATTAGTAATAGAACAACCGAAAAAATCAAATGTAACGACAAGGACACTATCACACAACGCACTAATGGAAATAAGGTTCATGGATAAATGAGGAGCATAAAGAACATAGGGCAACGTGAGAGAGGGAGAGCTGATAGACCCTGAGTGTGTAGTGAGAAGTTGTGAGCCATCGGCAGTGTGTAAGGATGGAGAGTGAGAGGGAAGTGTAGTACTGGTGGTGAGCATTGTATAATTACTAGTAAGATTATGTGATGTAAAATCCTATAAATTATTAATATGTTTTTGGAATTGATAAATGATTTAAAATGAGTTTTTGTGATTTAATAAACATTTTTCTAAAATTTATCATTTTGCACGTGCAAATATTTTATTGGGAAATACAAAGTCAGAAAATTTGCTTGGATTTATTAGTAGATAATTATTCTAAATTTTCTGTATTTTTATGAATAAATTATGACATGTTTGCAAATATTTCAAAAAAGAAGGACTTTTGTGTAAAATTGCCACTTGGGGGGTAAAATTTCAAAATTTCGAATTTTGGCGCTGCACATAGGGCCGGCCAGATTGGGGAGTTAGGAAGAAAAGATATTTTTGGTTTAAACTGATTTAACTAATTGATTTTTGAAAGATTTATATATGTAAAGATATTATCTTAAGGAATAATTTTTGAAAATATTGTAGAAACCCTAATAATCAAATACCGACCTACATTAACCACACAGTAGCCGTTTCCCCTGTGGTGAACCAAAAAACTTTAATTCTTCATTATTTTCTTGGAGTGGAGGATTGGATCTTGGATATTTGCAAGGAGAAGGAAGCGGTTTTCTTTATTACTACTATTGTTCTTCAAGTTGGTTTTCTAGAGATGGGTGGTACTTCTCATCTCTTGATTTGTTATATGCTTGTATAATATGATGATGATTAATCAAATATGATATATCTTGCATGATTATAAAACTTGATGTGGATCTATTATGGGATAAATCTCTATTAATAGTAGTCAAATAACTTCTTCACATAACCCTAATTAGTGTATGATTCTATGACTCTCTTGATATGTTCTTGGATCATAATTAAGTAGGTGTCATGCTAAAAATTTCTATGTGGATCTTTGATTGATTTAAAGCATATATTAATGATTATACCATGAATTGATTGTTGCAATAGAGTTAATTGATTCCATGAGATAAAAATCAATTTTAATATGTGAGGATCATGTTTAGTTTATTATTGAGGATGGATTTGATTGATGAACTGAGGTAGATTGGATAAGATGCACATGTTATATCATACATTTCATCATGCATATGTATATATTAGTTTGAAGAGATTTCAATTTAGTTGATCTGATTGTCGCAAACCGCATGTCGGTCGACCGCAGTTTCATGTATTGTTGCAGTCGGTCGACTACTAAAACTAGATTTTTGTCAATCTCTACTTTACTGCATCATTTTTCTTGAATGAACATTTCTCCAAATTTGCAAGTAATGGTTATCAGTTTTCCAAAGTGGCTAGATTTCAGTATTGACACACACACACACACACATATTCATATCTCCGTATGTGAAAGAATCTTGACTGTATTATGGTATTCGCAATGTTCATATGAAAAGTTTTCCTTAAAATCTTTTTATTCAATGTTATGACTTTGAAAATTGGGACTCTTGTGGAGTTTACGAAAGGATTTGGTCGATGTATGTACCGAGATGGTTTGGCCAAGATACACTTATTTTTGTTACAGATTTTTATCATATGAAATCAATATAAACACATATCAGTTTAAGAGATCTCCAAAATTTAAATGGCTGTTGCAGACCGCGTGTCGGTCGAACGTGTATTCATCTTCAGTTCTTTTGAACTTGTCGCTGCGGTCGACTGTCATGACTGGGCTGTCACCATTTTTACTACTAGCGGTCAACTGCAGACTTTGTACTGTGGCTACTAGTCGATTGCCATGATTTTTGAGTTGTGTTTTCTTTTGAATGCAGTCGGTCGACCGCAAATTTTGTACTATTGAATTTCGGTCGACTATCATGACTTGGTTTTCACACTCTGTTTTGCTGCAGTTTTCTTTTCTGTAAATGATTATTTCTTTGAATTCGTGAATAATGATTCTCAGTTTTAGATTGCAATTGAATTCAGAGCTTACTACTTCCAGAGAGTGTATTTTCAAATTTTAATGGAATTTAACTCGGATTTTGTGATTTTGGAAAGTAAATGTTCTCGAAATTCAAGAATATTACATTTCAAAATTTTCTACTATTTGAGGACATAAAATCTCATTTTATCGATGTTAGTTTCAATTTTGACAAAATTATGTGTACATAGTTGTACATGGAGATACTTGGTTTTGACTATTGGAATTTAGGGAAATCCTTATTGTGAGGTAGATAATTTTGGATTTATGTGACATAAAGAAATATTTGAGATTATATTTGAGTTATGAGACTCTAGAGGTTGGATGGGATCCTAGCATGCCGACACGAGGGATTTTGTTGGAAATTGGACAATGAGGCTTTTGTTTTGATTCAGTAAAGTTAAGTCCGGTGGGGTACACAAACTCTAGGGAGACTGTGATTCTAACTGAACATAATAAACATAAGGACATGCACTAATTGGAGTTGTGATTAAATGGGAGAAAACGTGAGTATGAGGACCTCAGGATGATCTGCGGTGTGAGATGGTCCCCAGAATTATCGAGGTGTGAGTGAAATAATCTCCGAAATTACCTGTGGTGTGTGACTGATCTCTGGAATTATCGGAATCGAGGCGACGCTCATGGGACCGAATAAACACATGTATTGTAATCAAATTTCTAATATTTTATCTTTAATTTCTAATTTCTAATATTTTAATGGGAGAGTTGGAGTTGTATAACCGAATAAACACGTGTATTGTAAACAAACAAACATGTGCAATGTACGAACATAACTAATATAAAAGTGGTTTTAGGTTCGATGCCAAATAATGTAGGATTTTAAATTAAAAAAAATTATATTTATAAAGACGTGCATCGTACATGTAAATTACTAGTCATTATATAAAAGACAGCGAAAAAGATAAAATTTACACTGAAACATTGTAAACTTTATGTGCATCATTGGTAAACTTTCTTGAACATTTACAAACTATTTATAGTTGTTGTTTGTGGGTAGAGCACCAATCATTGAATCCTAATCTTACAATGGCAATGGTTAAACACAACCAACAAACTAAAAATAATGTTGTTAGCATCCGTTTATATTGCTAACTTCCACTCTTAATTATTTTTATTTTTTGGGTTAATGCGCCGTAGCACTTTCATTAGATATAACAAACATCATTACAGAAAACTGTGAAGCACGAATATCTATATCGTGTACGTGTATTCGATACGCGGATACGCCAATTTCTCAAAAAAACTAAGATACTGGTACGTTAGTATAAGCTAAACTAAAATAATTAAAATATATATATATATATATATATATATATATATATATATATATATATTATAGATATAAATAGTAAACTAAAATGTTCAATTAAATATGAACATTAAAAAAATTAAGAAACGGAAACATGGTAATTAAAATTAATACAAGTCAATGTCAAACACAACATACTATAATGGATCATTTTAAGTTTTCAACAACACCAATAACAATATGGTAATATTATATGGTCGAAATGTTCAAATAAAAGTAGGCTAGTCTTAAACCTATTAAAAAAAATTAATATCATATCTACATCTATCATAACTTCAGAAGTCATAAAAATGAACCAACCAACATCCTTCAATACTACACCCTACTGTCCTTTATCTTTCATCTTAACGAATTCTCACACTCAAAATACTAAAGCGAATAAGGATGCAACAACTTGTACAATAATAGCAAGTAGTCAATCATCCAAAAATAATAACAAGAACTACATCTTACATCTATCATTTTTTCGATATCCTTTAATGAAATGAAACAAAATAATATCTTTTAATCAAATGAAATTAGG
Organism: Hemerocallis citrina; assembly: GCA_017893485.1. Lineage (NCBI taxonomy): Eukaryota > Viridiplantae > Streptophyta > Magnoliopsida > Asparagales > Asphodelaceae > Hemerocallis > Hemerocallis citrina. The sequence continues at coordinate 208,643,390 of CM030365.1, forward strand.
ATATAAAATGAGAATATATATATATATATATATATATATATATATATATACAGAGTACCTGATTTTTTTAATAAAATAATTGATGAGATACGTATCTGGTACATATCCGTTGAGTATCCCACCGGATACATATCCGGTACGAGATACGCATCCCCGGGAGAGTACCCGTGTTTCCTAGACATGAAATATAGACTTCTTCCTTCAACACGTGGGGGGGATCAGAGATAGGCCAAAAGCCACACAAATTTAAACGAAAGCAGGCCTTAGCTACATTATGGGCGGCCATATTGTCGCATCGCTTGGTGATGTCCAATGATAGCCTGACCGTTCATCAAGAAGAGCCCAACATTTGTATACTAAGTGTGCAATTTGCCATGAAGGTAGGGAGTTGGGTTTGCTAACCCATTCAATGATGTTTTTTTGCATCTCCCTCGACAATATGTGCTTCTGGGTGGTGTTGACAAGATGTGTCCTGATGCCGAAGAGGGCAGCCAAAGATTCAGCCTCATCTGCACGTGCGACATTGACATGGGATGCAACAATAAGAAGAAACTTTGTCTTCATTGTAATACAAACATAGGGTGGGCTCATGGCAGCATCGATGTTGATCTTTATGCATCCGTGAGGAGGGCAGGACCAAGCGGTGGTAGGACCATCGAGAGCTTATGGGGAGGCTATTAGAATTGCATTAGATTGGGGATAGTCGGGGTTGTCTCTTAGACTAGCAGTTGCACGATTGATGGTGGACACTGGGTTGAAATTCTCCTATTTAAATGACCAGTTGCAACTAGCTTTCCATGGTTGCCAAGCAATCATACTACACACGTTCATTCTCGCATTCACCACTCCCGTGTCCGTGGCCCATTGCTTGACAATAGAGTGAAGGGATTCAATAAGAGTAATGTCGTGATCGACCCTTCCCTATACCAAACCTCTTGTAAAATATGAGCATTTGAGGAGGGGATCTATAAGTTCAGGCCCAGCTAAGCAGAATGGGCATTAAGGGTCCATGGAGTGATTAAACTTCTTGTTAGACATGAAGGAGTTGTTTAGTTCCCCCCACACGAAGTGTTTGATTCGTGGTTGAATCTCCTTATGGTCTTTTACCGCTAAATCTGGTGTGGGGACAAACAGATAGAATTTGTGGATTCTTAGGAAAACCGAATAGTAAACCTGGAACATTTCCACCGGAGTTTGACCATTGACTCCCGCCGTTCACCTGCAAAAAGTGCAAGACACCGGGGTTGATCCCGGCGACGTACCCTCCAACGCTCATGTCAGTAATCAGAAAAGATTATGAATGAGCGTTAACTGGCAAAAGATTGATTACCTCTTAATGGTGGTGGATGGGGGGTATTTATAGCCGCCTTTGGGATCAAATTATGAATGAAATTCCTAATTCCCAGTGAAAAGATAGATGTAAATCAGGGTCGTTGATTAGGATTAATCAGAAACCATAATTCTATCCTGCTGGACCGGGTTCGTTTCGGGTTTGAACCTGTACCCAGTTGAGGTGGATCCGTTTGCGGGTTACTAGGCTTTTGGAAAGAAGACCCAGTACCCACTTCAGGCCTGTTTGTAGTTGAAATTACCATTTTACCCCTAAGCTTTAAGATTGTGCCTGATTTGGACGATTCCGATTTAGCCCTATTTTTAGCCATATCACGAGCCCCCCACTCCCGAAGACTAAGTTTAACAAGTCTTTGAGGAGTAGTTATATTGTTTTAATGGCTCACAGGATTGTATCGGAGTCCGAATGAGGGGCATTGAATCGTTGCATGAGGTATTTTGGTGATTTTCTGAGTTAGTCGCACGCTCAAGGTTGTTCTTGAGCTCTCCTAGACTCTTGGTGATTTTTCTTAATTTTTATCTATTTTTCGGACCATTTATTTAATTTTGCGAAGTGTTAATTTGTTGTTCGGGGGTCTTAATTGACTCTTCTAAGCCATAATTATTTACCCATGGGCTCAAAAATATTTCTCCGAATTTATAATTATTTTTTAGAATTTTAAATTAATTTCCCCGATTTTTTAATTATTTTTTCGCAATTTTTAAATAAATAAATCCATTTTAATAAATAAAAATTAATTTTTAATACTGAATTATGTCGTGGCGTAATCTGGGCCCTTCATCAGCGTTGAGCGTAGTTTTCTGGAGGATCGGACGATCTGAGTAGCTTGGCACGCTTTTTCCCCCTATGCGAAGGTCGGTGCCTCGGCACCTCGGTGGCTCGGCACGTAGCGAATGGCCGTGCAACGTGGAAAGATTTGGATCGCTCATCATGGTGTGAATCACGAGGAGGGCAACTCAGATCACGAAAAAATGCTATCTTGTCGTTTTGTGGGCGTGGCGCGATATGAGCCCTTCATCATGTTCTAGCACGTTTTTTGACATGATCCAACAGTTGAGGTGGTTCGGTGTCATTTTTCTTCAAATGTGAGGGTCAGTTCCTCGACAGTTCGGCCAGAGCGACCCGGTTGCTCGGTAGCTCGTCCTCTGCCCACAGTAGCTCGGTAGCTCGACTGAGCACTCCGGTGAGTCGGCAGCTCGGAATGAATCATTTGGACACATGGCTTAATCTGGAATGTTCATCATGACACGAATCGCGAGGATGGGGTTCAGATCACGAGAAAACGTTATCTCATCGTTTTGTGGGCGTGGCATGATCTGAGTCGCTCATCAGATTCGGACACGAATTTTGAGACAATCTGACGGTGAAACTGACTCGGTGGCATTTTTCTCCATATGTGGAGGTCGTGCCCCGTCAGTTCGGCCAGAGCGGCCCGGTGGCTCGTCCTCTGCCCACAATAGCTCGGTGGCTGGACTGAGCTGTTCAGTAGCTCGGCTGAGCGCTCTGGTGGCTCGGCAGATTGGATCGAGTATTCGGACCACGTGGTGAGATCTGAGACGCTCATCATGGCTCGTATCACGAAGTTGGAGGTTCAAATCTCGAAAAAACGTTATCTTGTCGTTTTGTGGGCGTGGCATGATCTGAGCCGCTCATCAGATTCGGACACGAATTTTGAGACAATCTGACCGTGAAACTGGCTCGGCGACATTTTTCTCCATATGTGGAGGTTGGTACCCCATCAATTCGGCCAGAGCGGCCCGGTGGCTCGGCGAGTCACGATTCGTCGAGCGCTGATGTTAACCGAACCGACGCGCCTTTCCTCTGAACCGTCGCAGCTTTCTCTTTGTTGTCGTTTTATCTCCCTTAATAGGCCTCTAAGCGTTTCGAAAGCCCAACAGTCGCTTTCTTGGCTATAAGTTCTCACCCCCCTCACCCCTTAGCTCATTTCTCACTTTTACTTCCAAGTTTTTACTTTTGCTATCGAGTTGCTCTACTAGCGACGATTTGTGCTCTAAGGCGGTAGTGCTAGCTGTCGCGAGGGCCAAGCGATTTCCGGCGAACTCTTTCCGACCGTAAACGTCACTTCAAGGTTACGTCACATCAAGTTCAATCTTCTTTGCCTCAGATATTTATTCGAGATGTCAAGAGTAAACTTGGGAAGTGAGGCATCGTCCTCGGGAGGTCGGAATGCCGAGGCGGGGAGAGAAGTAGTGAGCCGTAGAAAGGGGAAGGAGGTAGCAGGGTCATCTGCGGTCGAGGAGAAGGAGAGGGTAGTGGTTCGGTCTTCGGTAGTCGAGGAGATTGTGGATATTGATAGATGAGCTGGCGAATCGAGTCGGATGCCTAGCGTGCTGTCCGGTCATGCTGGGATAAGGCAGTACAGCGGCGAGCTGTTGAGCAAGGCAGTCGTTGGTTGTACGGTGACCTATGAGGAGAACGATCCGAGGGAGGTCACCGAGGTGGATGACCTCCCTAGGTGCTAACCGAGTGGGATCTTCTCCGGATTAGAAAGGGATTCGCCATCCCTCAGGAGTACAGGCTGGTCCTCCACGGCCCCGGGATGCGAGCGAACACTGTCCTATCATCGGACACATGCATTTTCGCCTACGACGCCTTTAACGCCGGTCTGCGCTTCCCCCTTCATCCCTTTGTAACGGCAGTCCTTCAGTGGTACTGTCTTGCCCCTATATAGTTCATGCCGAACACTTGGCGTCACATGCTCGACTTTCTGCTTCAATGTTGAATTGCCAAAGTGGAGCCAGAGCTCATCATCCTCCGAGGTTTATACCGAATCAACAGGATGAGTAAGCTCGAGCCTCGCTATTACTTGTCACCCCGGAGAGGAGTTAAGTTAATAGAGAATCCTGATTCGATAAAGCTGTGGAAGGGGAAGTTTTTTCTGATAAAGGAGCCCTCGACATTGGATTTCCCGACTCGGTGGAAGGAGGAGGTACCGAAGTTTGCAAGGGCCGAGCCGGTGTTGACCACTGCCGAGGCGAAGGTGGCGGCCAAGCTGATCGCTCTCCCGATGATGAGCTGGAGGGAGATGACCGAGGAGGTGCTGCACCGGTCGGGCCTTAGTCCGATCGACCCGAGTACGCTCCTGATATCTCACTTTGCAATTCTCTTTTATCGCCTCGTACATTCTTCTAACTTGTTTCTCCTCCCTTTTTTTTTCTTTTCACTTTGGACAGAGGCGCCGAACATGGACTTTAAGGGCATGATGACGGAACGAAGCAAAGTCGACAACGGCAATAAGAGGAAGAGGGCGAGCACGGGTCCTTCGTCAGGCCGACCCACCAAGGCACCCTCGCCCGTTGCCGCTCCTGCTCCTCGGGAACCGCCTTCGGTGGTAGTTGTCCTCCCTACCTCGTCTGCCCCTGTAGGTGAGGCTTTCTCTGTCTCGGCGGTGCTGGCGCTTGAGGCTCCGTCCTTGACCCTGCAGGCCGAGGAGATCTTGATCGAGGCTCACAAGAAGCTGTTCATCCCCGATTGGCGGATGATGAACCACAACGGTTTTTTGGGAGATTCGGTGATGAGCATGCAGGCTGTTCGCCATCCCCCGACCCCGAAGGACCAAGCCGCCCTGAAGGCGGGGACGACCGGCGATGACGCTCTCGAAGTTGCTCGGTCGCTTATGTCGGTAAGTCTTGATTCTTTTTCTTGAAAATTTTCTAAGTCCATAGCTCGGTTTTTGTTGTGTTCTAACTACTTCTTCTTGCAGGCCACTTGCCACTTCGGCCATCTCATCAAAGAGTATGCCGAGCAGGAGAGGGAACTGAAGGACCTCAGTGACAAGGACCGAGCGGAGAGGGCGAGGGCCGTGAAACAACTCGATGCGGAGCAGCGTCGCTCGGATGCTTTGGCGGCTCGGGTCGCCGACCTCAAGGCGGCCTTGGTGCAAGCGAAGGAACTGCTCGCTGCGGAGGTGGCTAAGGCGGCCAAGAAGAGGGCCGCAGCGGCGAAGGCTTTGGAGGCAGTGAAGTTGGGACAAGCCGAGGCCGTGGAGAAGAAGAGGAAGAAGATCGAGGATGAGGCGAAGAAGCACATGGCTGCCAACATGGAGCTGTCTTATGCCAGGGCGCTCGACCATGTTGAGGCTCGAGTCCCCGGCTTCGAGAGGGTGGGGTACCGGCTGTGGCCCGGCGGTGAGGAAGAAGACGAAGAGGAGGAGGGAGAAGAGGAGGAAGGCGAGCAGCAAGATGACGAAGTGCCTGCGATCCCAAGACCGTGGCAGCCGACCCCCGAGCTGAGGCGACGGGGGACGGGGGGCCGTCCACTGAGACGTCTGTTTCCGAGCTGCCGCCCAAGGTGGACCCTTGATCTCCTCGTTCTTGTAATTTTTTTTTATGTACTGCCTTGTAGCGAACTGGCTACCGCTTTTTGATATGAATAAAGTTTTGTTCGAACTTTCTTCTCAAATTTGGCTAAGTGTTGGACTCGAGATTTCTTCGAAATTCGGCTAAGTGTTGAGCACTGCTCTCTGTCTTTTTGTGTTGATATGCTTCCGTTTTTTAGGTCGTCGAACCGAGTTCGGTCTCCGAAGCAACTCGCCTTCGCACTGAATTAGATGAGGCGAGGCGAGCCCTCTCTCGTGGCCGAGAGAGTTCCTTCAAGAGCGAGTTGAGGCTAGAAGATGTCAAAGCAACCGCGAGAGAGTATTTATCCGAGCTGAAACAACTACGAAAGCGATCTCGCGAGGTTCGTCTCGAAGGCGAGGTGGAGTTACTTCGGAAGATGCTATTCGACGTCGAGAAAGAGAAAGGCGAGCTACTGGCGGAGGTTCGCCATCTAGAAATAGCTGAAGAAGAACTCTCGGCGGAGGAAGATGAATTAGCCTCGGCAGTGGGTAAATTGATGATTGAGCGCGACGAGTTGACGACGAGGGTTGAGCAGTTGAGGAGAGTTACAGTCGATCAAAGCATCGAAGTGACCCATCTTCGTCGCATTATAGCCAACAGCGCCGATGCCGCAGGCTCCGCCAAACTTCCTCGCTTCAAAATATCTGTGAAGGACGACACTTTGAAAGATAGGATCGTCGAGCTCGAAGAGGAATTTGCTCGCCTTAAACCTCAGCCTGTAAGGATCAATGTTCGGAGTACGTCGTGTACTCGCGAAGAGAGCGAAAGGGGGATCTCGTTTTACGAGCTCACGACTCGTTCGCTTATCGTTAGGCAGAGCTTGGCCGATGCTCAGAGAGGGGTGGCTACTTCGTCTAGTGGTGCTTCGGTGGGAGCCACAGTCAGAGGCAGCGCTGAAGAGGCGTCTCGGTTCGTTGGTTTAGAGACGAGCTCGGAGGTTAGGCGACGTCGCCCCCGTGTGTCCCTGAATCGAAACTTCCCTTTTCCGAAGAAGCGTTAAATAAGTTGTATTATGCTCCTTTGAGTTTTTGTAGTACCCTGTAGTAGTAGCCAGGTCTTGTAACTTGAACGCTTTTGTGCGTTATAATTTTATATAAGTGAAAGCTTTTGCTTCTCTTCTGTGTTGCTTCTATTGGTAGGCATTTACTCAAGCACAAATCCTCCAACTTTTGACAACTTCTCAAAATCAGAAGCAAATCTTTCTTCTTGTAGGCGCGGAGTGTCTAACTTTAACTTCAGACGAATCCTAGGGACTGAAGGTTTAACACCTCTAACTCAAATGTCTAGTATAGTTGTAAACACTTCGTGCGCGTCGTTTAAGCGAATCTTAACGGTTGTGGGAGCGATTCCGAATGGCGAACCACTTCTAGCTCTTTTAAGAGCGAACTTGCGAAGCAGAATCAAGCCAAGTGTTGTGGCTTCGAACTCGTCGTTAGAGTATGTCTCAACGGTTGTGGGAGCAATTCCGAATGGTGAACCACTTCTAGATCGCTTAAGAGCGAGCCTGCGAAGCGAAATCGAGCCAAGTGTTGAACTCCAAACTCGTCGTTTGAGTATGTTTCAACGGTTGTGGGAGCAATTCCGAATGGCGAATCACTTCTAACTCGCTTAAGAGCGAGCCTGCGAAGCGGAATTGAGCCAAGTGTTGGACTCCGAACTCGTCGTTTGAGTATGTTTCAACGGTTGTGGGAGCAATTCCGAATGGCGAACCACTTCTAGCTCGCTTAAGAGCGAGCCTGCGAAACGGAATCGAGCCAAGTGTTGGACTCCGAACTCGTCGTTTGAGTATGTTTCAACGGTTGTGGGAGCAGTTCCGAATGGCGAACCACCTCTAGCTCGCTTAAGAGCGAGCTTGCAAAGCGGAATCGAGCCAAGTGTTGGACTCCAAACTCGTCGTTTGAGTATGTTTCTACGGTTATGGGAGCAGTTCCGAATGGCAAACCACTTCTAGCTCGCTTAAGAGCGATCCTGCGAAGCGGAATCGAGCCAAGTGTTGGACTCCGAACTCGTCGTTAGAATGAAAGAAATTAAAAACAGAAAGGTGCAAACAGTCACAAGAAAAATGTGGAAAAAAGAAGTTCTTTATTGATAAGCACTAGTCGGCTGCTTCTAAGTTGCAAGACGTTATTACATTTAAGAAATAAAGAAGCAAAATACAAGTGAAGGAAAAGGAACGGTTCGACATCTGAAGGTACTTAGAGAGGCGCTCAGGCATCCTCTTGGTACTTCAATAGATGGTCGGCATTCCAAGTCCTGGGAACCTCTCTGCCTTCAAGATCTTCAAGACGGTATGCTCCGGGCCGAACTACTTTGGTGATCTTGTATGGTCCTTCCCAGTTCGGAGCTAGCTTACTCTTTTGGTTGGAGAATGAGATAGCCAGCTTTTTGAGGACTAAGTCCCCCTCTTTGAGATTAGTGGGACGGACTTTCTTGTTGTAGGCCAACTCGATCCTCCTTCGATAGTTTTGTTGGCGAATTGCGGCTCTTTCACGGAGCTCATCAATCAAGTCCAGATTTGCTCGGAGCTCTCTGGCGTTTTGCTCTTCTTCATAGGCCATAAGACGAGGAGATGGTAGGCCGACTTCCAAGGGGATCACAGCTTCGGACCCATAGGTGAGATTAAAGGGCGACTCTCCTGTGGGGGTCCGTTTCGTAGTGCGGTAGTTCCACAGTACGTTAGGAGCTGCTCCGCCCACAAGCCTTTGGCAGACTTGTCCAGCCTCTTCTTGATACCGGAAAGGATCTGTCGGTTGGCATTCTACACTTGGCCATTTGATTGAGGATGGGAGACAGAGGAGAAGCGCTGCTGAATGGTAAGGTCTTCACACAGAGATCGGAATGCAGCCCCTGTGAATTGTGTTCCGTTATTGGTTATTAGGACCCGAGGCACGCTGAACCTATAGATGACGTTCTTCCAGAAGAACTGAAGCACTTTGTTCTCAGTGATTGTAGCCAAAGGCTCGGCTCCTATCCACTTTGAGAAGTAGTCGATTGCCACGACTAAGAATTTGAGTTGACCAGGAGCTGGTGGAAATGGTCCTAGTAAGTCCATCCCCCACATTGCGAAAGGGATCAGACTTGATAGGGAGGTGAGTTGTGCTTGGGGTAGGCGACGAATGTTGGAGTACTGCTAACAGTAACTGCATTGCTGGACATGCCGTTCGACATCTTGTAGGACGGTAGGCCAGAAGTACCCATTGTTCAACACTTTCCTGGCGAGGGACCTTAACCCTGAATGTGCTCCGCCTATACCTTCGTGGAGCTCTTGCAAGGCATATGAAGCTTCTCCCGGGAGAGGCACCTTAAGTAGGGTCTGCCGTCTACTTGGGTGTAGGAGCGTTTGTATAGAACCCCCTCAACAAGGGTGTACCGCTCCGCTCTGGTTCGGACTCTGCGAGCTTCCTTCGAGTCTTCGGGGAGGAGCCCATCCCTTAGAAATTCTATCAGAGGTTTCATCCAGTTGTCTTGAAGTTGGACGGGCAGCAACTCCATCGAGTCAGGAGTTTCTTCTTCTATGCTCGGTCTGAGGAGCACTTCAATCAGGACGGTCTGCTCGAGACCCTGAAGGGAGGAGGAGGCTAGCTTGGAGAGGGCGTATGCTTGGGGATTTTCTTCTCTGGGGATCCGCTGAATGAGCGCCTCTTCAAATGAAGCCATGAGATTTTGGACCTTGGCTAGATACTTAGCCATTCGATCATTTTGCACCTCGTACTTGCCTAAGACTTGATTCACGGTCAGCTGAGAGTCGCTAAAGATCCGGAGGCATTGTGCCCCTGCCATGCGAGCCATGCCGAGGCCGGCTATAAGGGCTTCATACTCCGCTTCATTGTTGGAGACCTTGAAGTTGATGTGGAGGGAGTACTGGAGAACGAAATCATCTGGGTCTGCCAGAATGACCCCGGCTCCGCTCCCCTCGGCGCAAGAGGATCCGTCTACATATACCATCCAGAGGGGAGGCCCCTTTGCTGCTTGGCTGACCTCTGGGATAGTGCTCTCAACAATGAATTCAGCTAAGGCTTGAGCCTTGATTACGGTCTGAGGCTGGTATTATATGTCATGCTGACTCAGCTCGATCGACCACTTCATCAGCTGGCCCGATGTCTCGGGTTTGTGCAGAACTTGCTTAAGCGGTTGGTCGGTAAGAACGACCACCGAGTGAGACTGAAAATAAGGGCGAAGCTTCCTAGCTGTCGTTACCAAGGCATACGCCATTTTCTTCAATCTTGGGTAGCAGATCTCGGCATCCCGAAGTACCTTGCTCACGTAATAAATGGGCTTCTGAGCCTTATCTTCTTCCCTTACCAAGACAACGCTGAGGGTTTGTTCGGAGGCAGCTAAGTAGAGGTAGAGTGTTTCCCCGGGGATAGGCTTGCTAAGGAGAGGGGGGTTGACTAGATAGGTTTTAAGCTGATCGAATGATTCCTGCTATTGTTGACCCCATTCGAAGCCCTTAGCCCCCTGAGGGCTTTGAAGAAGGGAAGACACTTCTCCCCTGACTTGGACAGAAAGTACCCTATGGTTGCGAGGTGCCCCGTGAGTTTCTGGACACCTTTCACACTCTTGGGAGGAGCCATGTCCAGTATGGCTTTGATCTTCTCGGGATTGGCTTCGATTCCTCTTTGGCTGACCATGAAGCCTAGGAATTCTTCGGACGAGACTCCGAACGCTCATTTGTTCGGGTTGAGCCTCATACCATGCCTCCTCAATACATCGAATGCCTCTTGCAGATCGGTCACATGATCGGCCCTATGGATGCTCTTGACCAGCATATCATCAACATATACTTCCATGTTTCGGCCGATTTGGTTCTGAAAGACTTTGCTGACAAGGTGTTGGTAGGTCGCACCTGCATTTTTCAACCCGAAGGGCATTACCCTGTAGCAGTAGAGCCCCTGATCGGTGACAAAGGAGGTCTTCGGAATATCTGGGGGGAACATTCTGATTTGATTATACCCAGAGAAGGCATCCATGAAGCTAAGAAGCTCATGTCCCAAAGTGGCGTCGATCAGGGTGTCAATGCTTGGGAGAGGGAATGGATCTTTAGGGCATGCTTTGTTCAGGTCGGTGAAGTCGATGCAGATTCTCCAACTTCCGTTGGACTTCTTTACCATAACCACATTGGAGAGCCATTCAGGATAGTTGACCTCCTGTATGAACCGAGCCTTAAGGAGCTTGTCCACTTCTTGTTTTATGGCTTGTTGGCGCTCGGGAGCAAATTTGCGCCTCTTCTGCTGCACCGGTTTGGACCCCGAGGCGACGCTGAGATGGTGGACGAGGAGTTCTTCGGAGATTCCTGGCATGTTGGCAGCCGACCATGCAAAGAGGTCGCGGTTCTTTCTGATGTACTGGACTATGTCGGAACATAGGGCAGATGGGAGGGTCTTGCTGATAAAGAACTTTTGGTTCGAATTTTGCTCGTAGAAGAGCACTTCCTCCAATTCATCCACCGGTTCGGACATAGGTCGGACATTCTCTTGGGGAATCTCAAGAGTTTCGAGGGAGAGGACTGGACCTCCGGTGGAGGTCATGTAACACTTTCGGGCCATCTCTTGGCTACCTCTTACTTTCCCAACTCCTGCCGTGGTGGGGAATTTCATCTTGAGATGATAAGCCGACGGGACGGTCTCTAGAGCAGTTAGGCCAGGTCGACCTAGAATCACATTATAAACGATTGGGACATCGACGACCATGAAGTCCATTGGCTCCGTTCGGGTAGTAGAATTCTTGCCAGCGGTTACGTCGAGGGTGATTACCCCTTCGATAGTCACTGGCACTCCGGTGAACCCGTGGAGCGTGTAGCCGGCGGGCTTGAGCCTGTCCCGCGATAACTTGAGTCCTCAGAAAGCCGCGAGGAAGAGGATGTTAACGGAGCTACCATTGTCCACTAGAATCCTCTCCACTTTAAAGTTTGCCATATGGAGGTTGATCACTAGTGCGTCACAATGGGGGGTTCGGACACCTTCAAGGTCGTCATCTGAAAAGGTAACTGGTACCCCGAGGCCTTTGAGAGGGGGCATGCCGTGTACTGAGTTAACCTCTCTGATAAAAGCCTTTCGAGAGGAGTTGGAGGAGCCTGCCATGGGGCCTCCGTGAATGAGATGTAGGATGCGGTCCTCTTCGAACTCGGGAGTTTCCTCGCGCCTTTCAGTACGCTTATTAGCCCCCCTAGGGGGAGGGGGAAGATCAATCCGGTCCTTTCTCACAAATTTAGACAGCTGCCCCCTATGGATGAGGGCCTCAATTTCATTCTTCAAGGCCCGACAATCATTGGTGTCGTGGCCATGGTCCCGGTGATAACGGTTAACGGCACCACTTCTCTTTGTCCCTGTTCTTGCCGGAGGTATTCATCTTAGGGGCAGGAGGTATGACCCCTTCCTTCTCAACTTTCATGAGAATAGTGGAAATGTTGGCATTAAGAGGAGTGAATTTCTCGAACCTGGGAGGAGGGCGGCTGTCACGCCCTGCTTCCCAGTATACGAAAATACAGGCACGCAACTGAGGCCCAGCGAATGATATACATCATCCATAAGCTGTATAATTATAAGCTCAACAAGATCTTTATAACACATTCATGCAGGCAAATATAATAATCACATGAGCTGAAAATAGAATAACCATCATTTGGATAATACATCATTATCGGGTCAAAATGCCCGGGAGTACAAGGTGCCAGAATTAAAATAATATGATAAGCAGTTCGCTATAACAACTAGATAAAATAGCGACTGAAAGAAAAACAACATGAAGTAGTAAGAAAGCAGCAACGATCGTCTAGAGAGTCTGCTCGTCAGGTCCATCAGTACCTGTATAATTATTAACTCAAAGAAAAATAGAAAAGCTCCCGTTAGAGCAAGTTTCGGGCAGCAAGTAGCAACAAGCAGAAAAAGGGGTAATATAACAAGATATAACATCGAAGAAACAAGAAGTAGAAGTACAAATACAATATGGAAGTAAGCAAAGAACTGGAACAATATGATCATGTAAGTAATAACTGTAACTAGTGTATTCTAGACTTCAAGGTATAAGCAATTGATAACCTAGGCTCAGTTAATCGATAATCAGGTAATCAAGGATCGAGAGTCATGTAATCAAGAGTCATGTAATCAAGAATCATGTAATCAAGAATCAAGAGTCATGTAATGAAGAGTCATGTAATCAAGAATCATGCTTAGTGAAGATCTCAAGTTTATCTGTTTTATTAACTTATCTAATGCACGCAATCCTGTGTCCCATACCACAAGTTCAGTGCATATCAATCATGTAACGTTTAGACTTAAGTAGTGAATTCTATAGGATTATGTACTCGGGTCTTCCAGTGATAGTATCAAGACATGTAATCATGAATCATGTAATCGAGAATTATGTAATCAAGAATTGTGTAATCAAGAATCAAGAATCAAGAATCACTATTTCGGAAAACACGGGCCCCCTTCCGAGTATACTCCCCTAGATTGTCCACTATTAAGCCGTATCCTTATAACCCCGGCTTGTTATTCTTTTATAATTAATTATGAACATGCAGTTGGTACGACTAGTGGAATGGTGTAATCAAGACAGTTAATCTAGAAAAATATCAAGGGTAGTAATCATGGATATAAGACGTAAAACGAGTACATGTATCGAGAGTAGTTATTATAAAATTATCAAGTGGTATAAAATGTATTCTATCAACCTATTATATCTATGCAAGTTATTATTACAAGAACAATAATACACTCAGTTCATTAAATATGAAAAGTAATGGGTTTATATGCAAAAACGTAAAGATGAATTTTTAGACAACTTGACATATCTGCATTCAAATTCACTTTTCCGTTGTTACAGAAAAGCAAATCCGATTCCGTTAGAAATTCTAGAAAGTAGACTCTCTTTCAGTTCCAACACATATTCATACGATACATTCTAAAGACAGTAGCTATGCGTACAAATTCATTCTTCGCTGGTTTCGATGTTTCGCGCACATTCTGGAAATTCAGAGTCACGATACTAAAATTGCGATATCTCACAATCTATACATCGGATTGAGAAACTGTAGGATGTTCCGGATATCTAGACTCGAAGGGCTACGATTTTCATGCAGAAAGTTTTTCGATCTAGTGTCGGAAACACGGTCAAATTCTCAGTACAAGAGACCGGTTAGTAATCCCGTGCAGATTCAGAAATTCACGATATGCCAATATTAAAATCGCGATATCTCACAATCTATATATCCGATTGAGAAACCGTAAGATGTTCTGGATTCGGGAATCGATGGGCTACGATCATTTAGCCCACACTTGTATTCTAACTTCTCTTTAGACAACATTGAATTGAACCACCGTTTTTTCATAGAGCCCCCCCCCCCCCCCCCCCCCCTATTTGATAAAAATATAATGGATGAATAGTCATTCGATGAATAATCAATTTACGATTTTATTTCCTATCAGAATTAAGCATATGATCCAATCATTGAAATTGGTAACTAACAACGAATGAGTATTGAAACAAAAAATGATTGTCTTTTGGGAGAATCTGAGGTATCACTTCAATATATATATTATGATAGAATCGAATCTTTCCTATCAATTAGGAATATAAAGACAGGTTTCTATTATGTACAAAAAAAGTTCTTAGGTTCCAACTAAAAAATGAAATGATTTTTCATTATTTTAACTGAAGTAATGAGCCTCCCAATATGGGAGGCTCATTACTTTAACTAGTCTAGTCACCGTGTTCCTCGAATGGATCTCTTAGTTGTTGAGAGGGTTGCCCAAAAGCAGTATATAAGGCGTACCCCGTAAAGCTTACAAAGCCCCATCAAATAGAGATTTTTTCTTTCGACCAGTCCCGTAGGAACTACGAGATCGCCCCAAGGACACGTAGAAAATCTTCAATCCAGTATCAGGAACATGGTCGAATTCTTAGTGCAAGAGTCCGGTTAGTGATCCCGTGCAGGTTCAGAAATTCACGATATGACAGTACTAAAATCGCGATATCTCACAATCTATACATCCGTTTGAGAAACCGTAAGATGTTCCTGATTCGGGACTCGATAGGCTATGATTTCCACGTAGAAAATCTTCAATCCAGTATCGGGAACATGGTCGAATTCTTAGTGCAAGGTCAAGAAATTTTAGAGATAGTAAGGTTGAATATTCGATATTCGATAACACGATTCGAAATGTGTTAACGGTTCACTCTTGAGTTGATATAGCATGAAACCAGTGACTCGAACGGAGTTTGACAATAAAACATGATGATAACTAGACTACTTGCCACGAGTCCAAGGAAAATGCTTGTACGAAAACAAAAAGAATGTACAAGGTACTTGTCTTATAACGTGACGATTTCGATGGTGATGTTAACCACGGAAAGAAGAAGCGATGTCGGCAACGGACGGCGGCACAACAGCGGTAAGAATGGCGGCAAGATGGCAACGAGTGAACAACAGTAGCAACGGTGAGTGACAACAATAACAAGGTGGCGCGGCATCGGGTTATTTTTCGGGGTTCACGGGATCGTAGAAGCGGAGTCGTTGGCGTGAAGGTGGAAGGTAAAGTGGAGCTCGGGTGCTGCTTGAGCTCTCGGGTGTGAAGAAGGCAAAGGAAGAGAAGAAGGGAATGAGGTGGTCTGCATGCTTGTGTGTGTGTGTATATATAGAAAGAAGAATGGAGTGAATGCATGCATGTATGCATGCATGTGTATTATATATAATAATATATAAGGAGATAAAGAGATGAGATGTTATTTGATGTGTGTGTATGTTAAAATTATGGGAGAAAGAGATGAGGGTGTAGAAAAATGAGAGCAGAGGTGTGAAAAAATGAGAACAAGAAGGAGAAGTCGTGGAGTTAAGCGTATAATTAGGCAGTAGAAGAAAAATGGGAGGGAGATATTGGCTTATGCAGAAGTGGAGAAGTAGGAAGGGAGAAAATAAGGTGTAGGGAGGAAGAAAATAAAGTGTAGGAGTTAGGTTAGCTGTTGGATTAAGAATTAGGTTTAGGATTAGGATTAGTATTAATCAGGGTTAAAGTTTGTATTTAAACTCCGATCGAAAAAAAAATCACAAAATTATAGAATTGATCAGAAAAATATTCTGGCTTTAGATAAAGAGTCCAAAGAGAAAAATAAAACTGATCTGAAAATTGAAGTACAAAAATTCACGTAATAAAATACGTACAACTGGGAAAGGGAGTTACAACGGCGCTGGCCACCGTTGTCTTTCTGGAGCTTCTTGGCTCGCTCTTCTTCAGTCGCCTTTCTTTTGGTTCCGGAGGAAGGCCCCTCAAAGGTGGGTCGATGCTCTGCTTCCTCAGCTCGAATATACTTCTCGCTTCTGAGAAGGAGGTCAGAGAAGTTTTGTGGGGGCTTCTTGGCTAGTGATATGGCTAAAAATGGGGTTAAATCGGGACCGTCCAGCTCGAGCACGAATCTTGAAGCACGGGAGTAAAAAGGTAATTTCACATACAGATGGATCCAAAACGGGTATTGGGCCTCCTTCTCACAGAACCAACCACCCGCGAATAGATCCACTTCAACTGGGCACGGGTCCCGACCCGATACAAGCCCGGTTCACCAAGAGGAGAATCAAGGCCACTGATTTGACTAAATCAAATCAATAAGCCTGATTGGCTCTCACCAGGGAATCAGGGCCTAATTTCCCAAAACAGAATAGGAGGATTTTCCTCCTGGCTGTTAGGCAGGAAATCAGGATCCTAACCGTTCCAAAGGCGACTATAAATATCACCCCTCTACCACCATGACCAGGTTAATCACATCTTCACCACTTAAGCTCTTTCTTAATCTTTTTCCTGATTACTGACAAGAGCGTCGGAGGGTGCGTCGCCGGAATCCACCCCGGTGTCTCGCACTTCCTTGCAGGTTGCGGCGGGAGCGAGAAGGCTGAGTCAACTGTTCAGGTTTTTCTCGGACTCATAAATTCTATCTGTTTACCCCCACACCGAAATCAGCGGTAACAGATTGGCGCCGTCTGTGGGAACAACCATACGAACAGCCTCAGCCCATTCTCCGTCGTCCTCTGCAGTCATGCCGCCGAAGAAGATCAGATCCAAAGGGTCGAACCGTGTGGGCAACCTCACCGACCCGGCGAATGAAGTCCCAGTCAATTCTATTCCTCAGTCCGACCTCCCTCCGCCGACCCAGCAGGTCCCACCTCCTCCTCCCAAGCAGCAGCCCAACAATGGTCCGTCCGGTCATAACGGTCGGAAGGAGAAGCAGCCCCTCAATCCGGGCCATGTCTCAGTCCATAATGGGTCCTCGGACTCGATGGCTTCTCATCATCCCGACCTCCGCATCACACTTCTGAACCGCCAGAAGGACGACGACCTCCGAACCCATCTCGACGAGAGGCGGGCCCGAGAGGGAGCCTCCCGCCAGCGTCAAGGTGAACGGTCCCCACGACGCCGGGACGGCAGAAGGTCTCCGGACCGCAGGGGCCGAGCGGCGTCCCCCGAGCGCCGAAGGAGGAGGTCCCGTTCCCCCGGGGATCGGCGTCATCCGAGGGACCGAGATGTACCTATCAGTCGAGCCGAATTCCTCCAGTTTCAGGAGACTGTTCTGCAGGCTCTCAATCTTCGGCAGAACGTCCAGAATGTTCAGAGGGCTCCGACGCCCCCCAGGGATCCCAGTCCTCGGCGCCGAACCCGGAGCCCTTCCCCGGCTTCCAGCCGCCAGCAGCGGGAACAAAGCCCTCGCCGGTCCCAGGACTACCGGCGCCGCAGTCCACGCTCCCCTTCCTATGAAGAGGAGTCCGGGGGGTCATACGATTACCAGCGGAGGGACGACGCCCTCATCCGCCGTCTCCATGAGGTGGAAAGGTGTATCGGCCGCATGGACAGGGAGGAAGAGTCCCGAGCAGGAACCTTCCGTCCCAGCCGCCCCCCTTCTCACGGTCGATCATGGAGGCCCACATACCGAGGAGTTTCAAACCGCCACAGTTTGAAACATACTCAGGGGAATCCGACCCAGTCGATCACGTCGAAAGCTTCAAGACCCTGATGCTGATCCATCAAGCTTCCGACGCGGTGCTCTGCAGGACCTTCCCTGCCACCCTCAGGGGGTCGGCTCGGGAATGGTATTCCAGGCTCGCCCCCTCATTCATCTTCTCATTCGAGCAGTTCGAGACGCTGTTCATTACTCACTTCGTGAGTAGCCGGCGAGCCGAGAAGACAAGTCTTTCCCTACTGAACCTGCGGCAGGAGAGGGAAGAGAAGTTGCGGGACTATGTGAAAAGGTTCACCGCAGAAGTCAGGTCTATCGCCTCCCTGGACCAGTCCGTGGCCACCGTGGCATTCCAGTCGAACGTCCTCAACGCCAACCTCCGATCCTCCCTAGCCAAGAAACCGCCGCATGACTTCGCCGACCTCCTCCTGAGGTGCGAGAAGTACATCCGAGCCGAAGAGGCTGAAGCCCTTCCGAGCTTCGGAGGGCCCTCCGCGGGTTCGAAGAGGAAGGCGACGGGGGAAGAAGGGTCCAAGAAATCTCAAAAGGACATGGGCGGTCAGCGCCGCCCTCCCCCCAGGTTCGAGAAGTTCACTCCCCTCACCACTAATGTCTCTACTATCCTAATGGAGGTGGAGAAGGAGGGGGTCATCCCACCAGCTCCGAGGATGCACACCCCGGCGAAGAGGAGGAACAAAGATAAGTGGTGTCGGTACCACCGAGACCACGGGCACGATACGAATGACTGCCGGGCTTTGAGAGATGAGATTGAGGCCCTCATTCGGAGGGGGCAGTTGGCCAAGTTCGTGAAGGCTAACGATCGGACAGATCGCAACTCCCCTCCGCCTCGGGGGGCTAACAAACGCTCCGAGTGACGCGAAGAGACACCCGAGTTCGAGGAGGAACGGGTTCTGCACTTGATCCACGGAGGCCCCATGGGGGACTCCTCCAATTCCTCCCGGAAGGCCTTCGTCCGAGAGGTCAACTCGGTCCATAGTGCCCCTCCCCCGAAAGGTCTCGGTGTCCCTGTGTCTTTCTCCGATGCCGACCTCGAAGGGGTCCGAACCCCACACTGCGATGCCCTCGTCATCGACCTCCGCATGGCCAACTTCAAGGTGCAGAGAATTTTGGTGGACAACGGGAGTTCGGTCAATATCCTTTTTCTCTCGGCCTTCTGAGGCCTGCAGCTGTCCCGAGACCGTCTCAAGCCGGCCAGTTACACTCTCCACGGGTTCACGGGGGTCCCGGTAACCGTCGAGGGGGTGATAACCCTAGACGTTACTGCGGGAAGCACCCCTACTACCCGGACCGAGCCGATGAACTTCATGGTCGTCGACGTCCCGGCAGCATATAATGTCATCCTAGGCCGCCCCGGCCTAGCCGCCCTGGAGGCTGTCCCCTCGGCATACCATTTGAAAATGAAGTTCCCCACTCGGTCGGGAGTAGGGGAAGTCAGGGGAAGTCAGGAAACAGCCCGTAAGTGCTACATGACTTCCACCGGGGGACCAGTGCTCTCGCTCGAGACGCTGGAAATCCCCGAGCCGAAGGCCCGCCAAACGTCCGAGCCGGCGGACGAATTGGAAGAAGTGCTCTTCTCGGACGAGGATCCGAGCCGAAAATTTCTCATCAGCAAATCCTTGCCGACTGCACTGTGTTCGGACCTGATTAAATGCATCCGGGACAACCGTGACCTGTTTGTATGGTCAGCCGCGGACATGCCCGGCATTTCCGAGGAGCTCCTCGTCCATCGCTTAAGTGTCGAACCGGGGTGCAAACCGGTTCAGCAGAAGAGGCGAAAGTTCGCTCCCGAGCGACAGCAGGCCATCAAGGAAGAGGTCGATAAACTTCTAAAGGCCAAGTTCATACAGGAGGTAAATTATCCCGAGTGGCTGTCGAACGTTGTAATGGTCAAGAAGTCCAATGGCTCGTGGAGGATATGCATTGACTTCACCGACCTGAACAAGGCGTGTCCGAAGGATCCTTTCCCGCTCCCGAACATCGACACCCTTATCGACGCCACCTCGGGCCATGAGCTCCTCAGCTTCATGGATGCCTTCTCGGGGTACAATCAAATTCGAATGTTCCCTCCGGACATTCCGAAGACTTCCTTCGTCACCGACCAAGGCCTCTACTGCTACCGGGTAATGCTGTTCGGCCTGAAGAACGCGGGCGCCACCTACCAGCGCCTCGTCAACAAGGTCTTCCAGAACCAGATCGGCCGAAACATGGAGGTATACGTTGACGACATGCTCGTCAAGAGCATCCGCGGCACCGATCATGTAGCCGACCTCCAGGAGGCCTTCGGCGTGTTGAGGAAGCACTGCATGCGGCTGAACCCGAACAAATGTGCGTTCGGGGTCTCCTCGGGAAAATTCCTCGGCTTCATGGTAAGCCAGCGAGGAATCGAAGCTAATCCCGAAAAGATTAAGGCCATATTAGACATGGCTCCGCCTCGGAACATCAAGGAGGTGCAAAAGCTCACCGGCCGGCTCGCTGCTATCGGCCGGTTCCTTTCGAAGTCGGGGGAAAAGTGCCTTCCCTTCTTCAAAGCCCTCAGGGGGGCCAAAGGTTTTGAATGGGGCCAACCGCAACAGGAATCATTCGACCAGCTGAAGGCCTATTTGGTGAACCCCCCCTGCTCAGCAAACCGGTCCCGGGCGAGACTCTCTTCGTCTACTTGGCAGCCTCCGAGCAGACCCTAAGTGCTGTCTTAGTGAGAGAGGAGGACCGGGCCCAGAGGCCTATCTACTACGTGAGCAAGGTGCTCCGGGACGCCGAGCTCCGCTATCCGAGGATAGAGAAGATAGCCTACGCTCTGGTCATGGCAGCGAGAAAACTTCGGCCATACTTTCAATCCCACTCGGTCGTTGTCCTCACCGACCAACCCCTCAAGCAGATCCTCCACAAGCCTGAGACCTCGGGCCGGCTGATGAAGTGGTCCATTGAGCTAAGTCAGCATGACATCTCTTATCAGCCTCGGACGGTAATTAAGGCACAGGCTCTCGCCGACTTCATCGTAGAGTCCACTATCCCCGAGGTCGGCCACGTCCCGAATGGGCCCCCCATTTGGACAGTTTTCGTGGACGGATCCTCTTGTAATGAAGGAAGCGGTGCCGGAATCATACTGAACGGCCCTGACAACTTCGTCCTCCAGTACGCCATTCGCATGAACTTCAAAGCCTCGAACAACGAGGTGGAGTACGAAGCACTCATCGCCGGGCTCGGACTCGCCCGAAGTGCTGGAGCCCAACGCCTTCGGATTCACAGCGACTCCCAACTAGTCGTGAACCAGGTCTCGGGCGAATATGAGGCCCGAGACGAGCGAATGGCGAAGTACCTCGCCAAGGTCTGGGACCTCCTGAGCCGGTTCGAAGAGGCCACCATCGAACGAGTCCCTCGGGAAGAAAATTCACAGGCTGATGCCCTCTCCAAATTGGCTTCGTCCTCACTTCAAGGTCTCGAACAGACCGTGCTGATCGAAGTCCTCTCTAAGCCAAGCATCGAAGATGAGTCGCCCACCTCGGCGGAGTCGTTGCCAGTCATGCTACAAGACGATTGGATGAAGCCATTGATAGAATTCTTAAGGGATGGAGTTCTGCCTTCGGATCCCAAAGAGGCTCGCCGAGTCAGGACCCGGGCCGAGCGGTTTGTCCTAATCGAGGGTATCCTGTACAAACGCTCTTTCTCTCAGATAGACGGCCGACCGTACTTAAGGTGCCTCTCTCCGGATCAAGCCGAATATGCCCTACGAGAGCTCCACGAAGGCATCGGAGGGGCGCACTCAGGATTTAGGTCCTTGGCCCGAAAAGCTTTGAATTATGGGTATTTCTGGCCGACCCTCCTTCAAGACGCCGAGCGACACGTTCGGCAATGCGGTTCCTGTCAGAGACACTCTAACATCCGACGCCTCCCTCAGGCCAACCTCGCCTCCCCGTCAAGTCCCATCCCCTTCGCAATGTGGGGCATGGACTTACTAGGGCCCTTCCCTCCAGCTCCGGGTCAGCTCAGGTTCTTGGTCGTAGCCATCGACTACTTCTCGAAGTGGGTCGAGGCCGAGCCCCTCGCCACTATAACCGAGAACAAAGTGGTACAGTTCTTCTGGAAGAGCATCATATGCAGGTTCGGAGTCCCCCGGGTCCTCATAACGGACAACGGGACTCAGTTCACAGGCGCAGCGTTCCGAGCTCTATGCGACGACTTGGCCATTCAGCAGCGCTTCTCGTCCGTCTCCCATCCTCAGTCGAACGGACAGGCAGAAAACGCCAACCGGCAGATCCTCGCAAGTATCAAGAAAAGGCTCGACAAAAGTTCCAAGGGCTTATGGGTCGACCAACTCCCCAACGTCCTATGGAACTACCGCACGAGCAAACGGACCCCCACAGGCGAGTCCCCCTTCAACCTCACCTATGGGTCCGAGGCCATGATACCTCTTGAAGTCGGAATACCATCCCCTCGGCTCACAGCCTTTGACGAAGCACAGAATGCCAGAAACCTCAGAGCAGAATTGGACCCGATAGACGAGCTGAGGGAAAGGGCATCGATTCGGCAGCAGGTCTACCGAAGAAGAGTTGAATTGGCGTACAACAGGAAGGTCCGACCCGCCAACCTTAAACAAGGAGATTTGGTCTTGAGAAAGCTAGCCATATCCCTCCCCAGTCAGAAGAACAAGCTAGCCCCGAACTGGGAAGGACCGTACAGGATTACGAAAGTTGTTCGGCCAGGAACATATCGCCTCGAAGACCTAGAGGGCAGAGAGCTTCCGAGGACCTAGAATGCCGACCACCTCCTAAAATACCAAGAGAGCGCTCCGGCGCCACTCTAAGTAATAAGGAGTATCGAGCCATTCCAGTCCTCCGACTTGTAACCCATTTTTTCATAAATTGTACTATGTAAAACGGTTCGCCGTCAAATATCAAAAAAGCTCTATTATGTTCGTAAATTCGTATGTTTCTCTCCCCTCTTATCACCTACTTTCTAAATTATGAACCAATGGTTCGGAGTCCACGTTCGGCTCGACCACCCCCCCTCGGCTTGTCCCCGGACGAACCAGGGGTAGGTCGTTATTCAGGACTGCTCCCACAATCGTTGAACTACACCGATGGTTCGGAATCCAACACTCGGCTCGACTTTACCTCCTCGGCTCGTCTCCGGACGGACCAGGGGTAGATCGCCGTTCGGAATTGCTCCCACAACCGTTGAACTACACCGATGGTTCGGAGTCCAACACTCGGCTCGACTTTACTTCCTCGGCTCGTCTCCGGACGAAACAGGGGTAGATCGCCGTTCGGAATTGCTCCCACAACCGTTGAACTACACCTATGGTTCGGAGTCCAACACTCGGCTCGACTTTACTTCCTCGGCTCGTCTCCGAACGAAACAGGGGTAGATCGCCGTTCGGAATTGCTCCCACAGCCGTTGAACTACACCGATGGTTCGGAGTCCAACACTCGGCTCGACTTTACTTCCTCGGCTCGTCTCCGGACGAAACAAGGGTAGATCGCCGTTCGGAATTGCTCCCACAACCGTTGAACTATATCGATGGTTCGAAGTCCAACACTCGGCTCGACTTTACTTCCTCGGCTCGTCTCCAGACGAAACAGGGGTAGATCGCCGTTCGAAATTGCTCCCACAGCCGTTGAACTATACCGATGGTTCGGAGTCCAACACTCGGCTCGACTTTACTTCCTTGGCTCGTCTCCGGACGAAACAGGGGTAGATCGCCGTTCGGAATTGCTCTCACAACTGTTGAACTATACCGATGGTTCGGAGTCCAACACTCGGCTCGACTTTACTTCCTCGGCTCGTCTCCGGACGAAACAGGGGTAGATCGCCGTTCGGAATTGCTCCCACAACCGTTGAACTATACCAAGGGTCCGGAACACATAATCCGGACTCTCCTAACTGTTAGCCGAAGCCCGAAGACACACACGTTCGGTCGGCTACCGAGCAAGTGCCTTCCCGAGCTTGTAAACGGGGAAAACACACTTTCCCCTCAACTTTCGTACATGATCTCGATCAGACGGCTCAGATCTTGCCACCAGCGCTAAACGACAAGATAACGTTTTCTTGGGGACTGAGCCACCTCGAGATGCGCGCCTACGTTCGACGGCTCAGATCTCGCCACCTGCTCTAAACGACAAAATAGCACTTTCTTGGGCGCAGAGTTGCCTAGGAATTCGCACCGTACCGTGTCAGAGCCGCTAAACGACAAAATACCATACTCATGGGGACCCGTTCGGTTAAACAAACACGCTCGGTTCAAAGATCTCGGCACGACCGACACAGTTATAAGCAAAGACAAATATGCAAAGCAATGAAAGAGAATTTTATTAATGATCGGCGCATAATACAAAACATTCCATCACAAAGTGTTGGCAAACAAAACACACAACGCCCGACCCACTACACTTGTCTCTCATATAGAAACGTCCTCACTAGACTGTTCGTCCTCCTCGGCTGGCAGCTCCTCTGCGTCCCCCCGGAGCTTCGCCATCACAGCCTGCAAGTGCCGAATCTCCGAGAGCAAGTCATCCCGCTCGGCAATAATCTTCGACTGGTTGTGCCGAATGCATTTGACCCGAAGAGCGTTGCTGAATGCGGTTTGCGAGTCTTCATCCCCTCCTGCGGGGCTCAGCTCGACAATCCTATTCTCCAAGCGTTGGATCTCGGCTTCCCGGAGATCGAGGACGGACGAAAGGTGGGCCCGCTCACTCTCAGCCCGGCGTAACTTCAGATCGGCGCTCCTAGGGCTCAGAACCACCGTCCCAGAAGTGGCCTCGGATTCGGAGTCATCATTCGAACGTTCGGAGTCCGAGTCATGGATCATCACCACGAGCTGAAAGGAAGGAAAAACGAATAACACAATTTCAATGCACTGCCGATGTCTAACACTTGAAAATTTTCCAAAAAGATTCGCATTCAGACATAATAGTGTTACAGAGAGCCGAACCGACCCCATAATTAGGTTTTTACAACAACCAACAAAAATGGAAAACGACATGATCAGGGCCTCTTCGGAAGGGGAATGCTTCGGTTTAGGGAAACGCGAGGACGACGAGGCCTGCCCTCCCAGCTCGACCCTAAACCAACGAAGCGCGATCCCCCTTCACTGCTAGTCCTAACAGCGACGCCGACCGAGGCACCGCTCGACGAGACAGCCGCGCTACTTTGAGCATCGGCCGGACTCCGCCTGGTCATAGGCGAGCGCGTCGCAAGTTCGTAAAACGTAATCCCCCTCTCGCTCTCCTCGCGAGTGCACGACGTGCTGCGGACATTAGCTCTCTCCGGCACGGGCTTGAGCGACGCGATCTCCTCCTCCAGTTCGATAATTCTATCCCTCAAGACGTCGTCCTTCGCCAATTTCTTCGGTCGAGGGGCCCTCAACGAGCCCGAGGCATTGGCGCTATCAGTCGCGAGCTGTCGGTAATGGGTGACCTCAATCCCCCTATCTATTGTGATCCTTCTGAGCCTGTCGATTTCGGCCGATAGCCTCTTGCGCTCGGTTGACGCTTTCTCCAGTTCGGAAGTCAGCTTCTCTCCCTCCGCCGAACGTTCTTTCTCCACTAACTCCAAGTATTGGACCTCAGCCAAGAGATCGTCGTTCTTCTGCTCCCGGCAGCGAGCTCTCTACGGAGACTCTCGACTTCGCCTTCAGGACAAGGAGCCGGGGGGTGCTTCCGTAGTTGCCACAGCTCGCGACAATACCTCCGCAGAGCTGCCTTCGTCTCCTCCAGCCTGCCGAGCAGGAGAAATCGATTATACCGGCTCTGAAAGTGCTCGTCCTTCGTTTTCGCCAGCTCCTTCCGAAGGTATACAACCTCCATGATCGGACCGAATCTCACCTGAAAAGCAGAGATAAATCCGAGGCCCAACACTTGAAGAAATTTACGCCAAATCAGACACTAAATCCGAGACTCAACACTTGGACAAATTTTGGCCAAACAAAACATTTTTTCATTCAAGATTCAAAGAGAAAGTTCTACAACAGCGGTGGCCAGTCCGCAGTTAGGCTTACAAAAAAAGACAAAAAAGAAAAAAGACAACCGAGTCAAGGGTCGACCTTTTTGTCGTTCGGGTCCGTCGACCCCCCGGCCTTGTCCTCGCCATCGCCCCCGCCTCCGCCTTCGCTCCTGCTCTCCTCCTCGGAGTCGTCCTCCTCTTCCTCCTCGGCCTTGGCCTTCCATGGGTCCTTGACGGGTTCCGTCTCCCCCTCGGGGTCGAGCAACCCCTCGGGGACACCCTCCTTCCCTTCCACGAGGTCGTAAAAGTTGTAGGAGGACGTGTCGAAGCCCGGGTTCTTGGCGACCACATGTTGCAGGGCTCGGCCGTAGGCATCCACCATGTTCTGGAGCATGTGCAGCGCGGCCTCCTCCTGCACGGCCTTCTTCACCCTCTTCACCTTCCTGAGGTGTTTGGCCTTGATCTTCTCGGCCCTCTTCCGAGCATCCTCCGCTTTCGACCGAGCCTTGGCCAGCTCCTCCTTCAGCTCGGCTGCCTCCTCCACCGACGCCTCGAGCTTGGCCATCGTATCCTTCAGCTCGGCCACCTCCTTCTCCGAGGCCTCAAGCTTGGCCGCCGTGTCCTTTGACAGCTGAATGGCGTCGGCCAGCCGCTTCTCCAACCCTCCTACTTCGGCAGCCCTCTTCGTTGAGAGAAGCAGCTCGTCATCAAGCAGCTTCGCGACCTTGACGCGCTCCGCCCTCTCCCGCTCCTTCTCCTGCTCCTTGTTCGCCAACTCCTCGACCAGAAAATTGAAGTGGCAAAGGGTCTGAAAGAGAACAACACGTTAAAATCCGAATCCAAGAACTTGGAGAAATTCTAAGGAAGAAATTTGGACGAAGAAGAGTTCGGCCTACTTACCGACATGGTATTCCGGGCAATCTACATCACGGCGTCCCCTGCCATCCCGGCCTTCAGGGTCGCTCGATCCTTCGGGGTCGGCAGGTGCCTCACCGCCTCCATGCAGATGTTCCCGTCGCCCAAGAAGCCATCGGCGTTCATCACCTGCCAGTCGGGGACGAAGATCTGCTTATGACGCTCGGTCAAGATCTTCTCCGCATCGGCGGTAAGGGGCGGAACTGGGAGGGACAGCGCATCCTTTACCCCGAACACGCTGCTCGACGAACCGGGAGCACCCGCCTCCGGGGTCGGTGCGGGTGCATCCGAGGCGAGGGGATCGGAGACCACGACCCCCCTTGCTCGGGGACCACGACCTTCGTCGGAGAGACAAGGACCTCGATCTCCCCCTCCTTGAGGACCGCGACCTTCGGTTGGTCGGCAGCCTTCACAACCGAGGGCTTCTTCGAAGCTCGGCTGTCCTGAGGCGCTGCCGACGGCCTCTTCTTCTTCTCCTGCTCTACCCTGCCCTTCGCCACCAGAGCCTTGTAATCAAGCTTCATCGTCTCTGCAAAAGCCGAATGAAAGAACTTAGAAAAATTTTCATGAACTTTAAACAAAGAGTATAAATACCAGAAGCATACGAGGGTCGATCGGACTGAGACCCCCACGGAACAGATGCTCCTCCGTGATATCTTTCCAGCTTAGCATTGGCAGGGCGAGGAGCTTCTTCTGGACCTCCTTGTCCTCATCACTCAGCGGCACCTCTCTCTTGGTCCGCTTGGGCAGACCTTCCTTCGCCCAAACTGTCGGTATCACCCATGGCGTCAGAGCTCGGACGAGGAAGTACTTCTCCTTCCAATGTTTGATCGAGTCCGGGTTCTCGATCAACTTAACTCCCATCCGAGGAGAAAGGAAAAACCTCTGCTCGTCCCGCCTCGGCTGGCAAGGTCGGAAGAGACTCCGGAAGAGGAACATAGTCGGCTTGGCGCCGACCTCTTGGCATCGAAGGACGAACGCCACGACGTGCCTCCATGTGTTCGGCATCAGTTGGGCGGGACTCAAACCGTACCAGACCAAGACTTCAACCACGAACGGGTGGAGGGGAAAGCGGAGTCCGGCAATGAGGGAGTCGACCGGAAAGACACATACGTCCGACGAGGACTTTGTGTTGGCTCGGAATCCCGACCCAGGAAGGAACAGTACATACTCAAGCGGGATCCGGAAACCCTCTCGGATCAGACGAAGATCGGTCTCGGTAAGAGTCGAGATCCTATGGTCCACCTCGGACAGCTCCCTAGGCTCGTTCTCCTCCACCAGCTTAGCCGTACCTTGAGTGACTCTCTCCAAGGTATCCTCGGCGTAATCCCGGATGCCTCCCACGCTCGACAGGGCGATGGGCTGCCGACCGAACGCCCCCGCTCTCTTCGGTGTTTCCACTATCGTGACCACGGCTTTACCCTTTCGGGACTCCGCCACGACCTCTTCGGGCACTTCAGCCACTTTGCCCTCTTTGTCCGGACGAACGACGTCTTGCTCGCTCGGCTCCACTACTCCCTTCCCTTTATCCCCTCGGCCAACGGTTTGCTCCGAGGCGGGGGTCTCAGCCGAAATCTTAACCATTTTTCCTAAAAGAGAAGGAAAAGAGACTGACCTTGAAGTGACAGGTGTGGTCGGAAAGTTCGCCGGAAACAAGGAACGCTGCCGCGACAGCTAGCAACGCCACCAGAGAGCTAAAAGCTTCGAAGCAAAGTAAAAACTGAAGAGAGAGAGTAAAAGTGAAAAGTGAGACTTGGTCTAAGGGGGGGTGAAGATTTATAGTAAAATTGGGACGTCCCTTGGACTTCCAAACCAAAGTTTGTGACTTTTGGGCTGCTCTCGAAACGTCGCGAAGGCCCATCACCACTATCTCCGTCACCAAGTCAACTAGCCCGGCTCCAGGGGATCTGAATCCGAGCTACAAGCAATCCGAACACGCCGACAATAGAGTCCGGTCGGAATCCGAGCAAGTGCCTTCCCGAACGTGTAAACGGGGAAAACTCACTTTCCCCTCAACTTTCGCGCCTGATCTCGATCAGACGGCCCAGATCTCGCCGAGAACACTAAACAACAAGATAGTGTTTTTTTGGGAGCTGCGCCCGTCTCGAGACACGTGCCATCATCCAACGGCTCAGGGTGCGCCACATCGCTCGGACGATCGAACCCTCGGACGCTCCACCTATGTCTAGAGGAACCAGGAAAAATTTTGATTCAAAGTTTTAAGGCACCGCCCTCGGCGAGCACCCCCCAGGTCCCGTGTCTCAGTCGGTATTCCGCCGACCCACGGGCCCCGGTCAAAAACAGATCGGCACTCTCCCCATCTCTAACTCCCCCGGGCTGACATCCATCAGAAGTCGTCAGCCCGGAAGGAAGACAGAGATGGGAGGGGGCCCATCAATACTCAGAGATCGGGAGAGCGCACCATTCTGAGCTAGTTGGTAGCAACTGGAAGGCTCGGCTCGTCAGAGGACTCTGACAACAGCGCCTTCACAGTTGCTAACAACGGGCTCGGACGGTCCGGAAGCCCGAGCCACGACTCATGGTGGAGAAGCGCACCATTCCGAGCTAGTTGGTTGCAACTGGAAGGCTCGGCTTGTCAGAGGACTCTGGCAACAGCGCCTTCACAGTTGCAACAAACGGACTCAGATGGTCCGGAAATCGGCATCGGACATGGATCATCACCTCTTTCACCAAGATCTCCGCCTACCTAGACACCCACTTCGGAGCGACCAAAGAAAGCAGAAGATCTTGGTGGAAGAACGACCACCCGTCCTTCCGAAGTGTCCCACACCTCGGGTCCGGACTATGATCGCCGCCACTACTGCCTTATTCCCTCCCGCTCCTGACATCCCCTTCGGAGCAGTGAGGAACGGGAGAAGAACAAGACAACAGGGCGACCACCCGTCCGTCTGAAATAACTCATCCCTCGGGTCCGGACTACGGTCGTCGCCACTACTGCCTCGTTCCCCCCCGCTCCTGACATCCACTTTGGGGCCATCAGGAACAGAGGGAAAACCAGGCAGAAGAGCAACCACCCCCCCGGACCTCAAAAGAGAAGCTACCCAGGGCAGATACCTCCGAGGTGTGAAACTCCATGCTGATGGTGATTGAAATGACAAAGGGAGCGGGGTACTTATAGCCTGCCTCCAAGAACCAGCCATTATGACCCTCGGAAGTTGAAACGCCGCGTATTAATTAAGGGGGTTATCCTTAATGACATTGGGAAGGCGGAACGCCGCGCAAGTCCCGAAGCACCATTAATACCATTGGGAACAGAGCCATCTCGGATTGCCAAAACCACAGGCCCTCGGTCGGCCACCGAGCAAGTGCCTTCCCGAGCGTGTAAACGGGGAAAACTCACTTTCCCCTAAACTTTCGCGCTTGATCTCGATCAGACGGCCCAGATCTCGCCGAGAGCACTAAACAACAAGATAGTATTTTCTTGGGAGCTGCGCCCGTCTCGAGATGCGTGCCAACATCCAACAGCTCAGATAGCGCCACGTCGCTCGGACGACCGAAGCCACGCTCCCTCGGTCGGCCTCCGAGCAAGTGCCTTCCCGAACTGGTAAATAGGGAAAAAAGGCGCCGAGCTACTTAAACCGTTGGATCTCTCAGAAATTCGCGCTCCCAATGATGAACGGCCCAGATTGCGCCACGTGCGCTAAAAGACAAAATAGCATTTTCTTGGGAACCGCGCCCGTCTCGAGATGCGCACCAGCATCCGACAGCTCAGATAGCGCCACGTCGTTCGGCCTGCCGAACCCCCTACCTCCGGTCGGCAGCCGAGTAAGCGCCTTTCCAAGCTCGTAAACAGAGAAAAACGCTGCCGAGCGGTAACAGCCATCAGATCTTTCCGAAATTCGCGCTCGTCCATGATCAACGGCTCAGATCGAGCCACGTCATCAATCGGTATTTAAATCATTTTTTTTATTTATTTAAATCGTTTTATTTATTTAGAAATTGCGAAAAAATTGCTAAAAATTCGGGAAAATTAACTAAAAATTCTGGAAAATAATTGGAAATTTGGGGGCACATTTTCGAACCCCTAAACGAACAATTATTACCTAGAATGTACCGTTAAAGGCCCCCGAACGATTAGCGAACACGTCGCAAAATTAAATAAATAGTCCGAAAAAATAGATAAAAACCCTTAAATACCCGATGTAACCAGAGAACAACAAGCGGCGTCAAAAGTTACCTCACTACCCCCTTTCTAGATTCAAAATCCCACATTTGGACTCCGATACAACTCCACCAGCCACTAAAACAGCTAGACTACTCCTCAAAGTCTGATCACACTCAGTCTTTAGGAGTGGGGGGCTCGTGATATGGCTAAAAATGGGGTTAAATCGGGACCGTCCAGATCGAGCACGAATCTTGAAGCACGGGGGTAAAAAGGTAATTTCACATACAGATGGATCCAAAACGGGTATTGGGCCTCCTTCTCACAGAACCAACCACCTGCAAATAGATCTACTTCAACTGGGCACGGGTCCCGACCCGATACAAGCCCGGTTCACCAAGAGGAGAATCAACGCCACTGATTTGACTAAATCAAATCAATAAGCCTGATTGGCTCTCACCA
Source organism: Hemerocallis citrina (assembly GCA_017893485.1). Lineage (NCBI taxonomy): Eukaryota > Viridiplantae > Streptophyta > Magnoliopsida > Asparagales > Asphodelaceae > Hemerocallis > Hemerocallis citrina. Next base: position 208,674,501 of record CM030365.1, read on the forward strand.
GGGAATCAGGGCCTAATTTCCCAAAACAGAATAGGAGGATTTTCCTCCTAGCTGTTAGGCAGGAAATCAGGATCCTAACCGTTCCAAAGGCGACTATAAATATCACCCCTCTACCACCATGACCAGGTTAATCACATCTTCACCACTTAAGCTCTTTCTTAATCTTTTTCCTGATTACTGACAAGAGCGTCGGAGGGTGCGTCGCCGAAATCCACCCCGGTGTCTCGCACTTCCTTGCAGGTTGCGGCGGGAGCGAGAAGGCTGAGTCAACTGTTCAGGTTTTTCTCGGACTCACAAATTCTATCTGTTTACCCCCACACCGAAATCAGCGGTAACAGCTAGGGAGGACCGAAGGCTGGAGTTAAGGATATTCGATTGGAAGGCTACTGCAGCGACTGACTGGTCGAGGGAAGCGATGGACCTAGCTTCCGCGGTGAATCTTTTCACATTGTCTCTGAGCTTCTCACCCTTCTTCTGGTTGAGGTAGAATAGCGAGATGCTGGTCTTCTCTATGCGGCGGCTACTTATGAAGTGGGTGATGAAGAGGGTCTCAAATTGCTCAAAGGAGAATATGGAGGATGGGGCGAGGCGAGAGTACCACTCTCGAGTCGGACCTTTGAGAGTGGCCGGGAAGGTTTTGCACATTAGAGCATTAGAAGCTTGGTGTATCAGTATGAGGGTCTTGAAGCTCTCGATGTGGTCCACAGGGTCGAACTCCCTGGAGTAAGTCTCGAACTGTGGGGGCTTGAAGCCTATTGGAATGGGCGCTTCCATAATTGTTCGAGAGAAGGGAGGTCGGCTTGGACGGAGGGTCCTTCCTCTAAGCTCCTCTTCCTTGTCTAGCTGACCCAGGCACCTCTCCATCTCGCGGAGACGACGGTAGACAGTGTCATCTCTTCGACGGTAGCCAAACGAGCCTCTGGACTCGTCTTCGTACGAAGGGGAGCGGGGTTACGACGACGGTAGCTCAGGGAGTGACGAGGACTAAGGTCATGATGGCGGTTGCTAGGAGCTGGAGGAGGAGTTAGGGACCGATGGCGAGGACTTTGGATCGGAGGAGGAGTGGGGACCCTCTGAGCATTGTTATTGTTGGGTCGGAGATTGAGGGCTTGCCAGATGGTTGCTTGGAATTGCTGGAATTCGGCACGGGTGATAGGAGCATTATCATCCCTCGGGGGTTGCCGACCAGTAGGGGAACGAGGCCTTCTTCTATGGTGCTCAGGGGATTCTCTCCGTCTTTGGTGAGGAGGGGACCTTCTATGTTCTCGGCGATGAGGAGATCGCTCATTTGGACGTTGTTGGCGGGAGGATCCCTCTCGGGCTCGCCTTTCATCCAAATGGTGGCGAAGGTCCTCTTCTTTCTGCTGATTGAGGATGGTATTGCGGAGGTCGGAAGCTCGAAGATTATGAGATTCCATGGAGTCGATAGAGGGGTTGTGCACGGAGACATGGTCACGCTGAAGAGGTTGTTTATGAGGATTGGGATGGGAGCCCCCCGTACCAGCATTCTGAGGCCCGGTTTGACCCCGAGGGGGCTGAAGATTCTAAAGAGGAGGTTGGTCCCTGCGACTGGATTGTTTGGTCTCCTGCTGTTGAGGAGGAGTAGGTCCACGGTTGGACCCCCTGGACCTAAGTTTCCTTGGAGGCATGGCTGGAGATGATCTGACCAATGGGAGGAGGAAGGATTGCTATTCGTGGGTTCCCACAGACGGCGCCAATCTGTTACCGCTAAATCTGGTGTGGGGGCAAACAGGTAAAATTTGTGGATTCTTAGGAAAACCGAATAGCAAACCTAGAACCTTTCCACCGGAGTTTGACCGTTGACTCCCGCCGTTCACCTGCAAAAAGTGCGAGACATCGGGGTTGATCCCGGCGACGCACCCTCCGACGCTCAAGTCAGTAATCAAAAAAGATTATGAATGAGCGTTAACTGGCAAAAGATTGATTACCTCTTAATGGTGGTGGATGGGGGGGTATTTATAGCCACTTTTGGGATCAAATTAGGAATGAAATCCCTAATTACCAGTGAAAGGATAGATGTGAATCAGGGCCGTTGATTAGGATTAATCAGAAACTCTAATTCTATCCTGATGGACCAGGTTCGTTTTGGGTTTGAACCTGTACCCAGTTGAGGTGGATCCGTTTGCGGGTTACTAGGCTTTTGGAAAGAAGACCCAGTACCCACTTCAGGCCCGTTTGTAGGTGAAATTACCATTTTACCCCTAAGCATTAAGATTTGTGCCTGATTTGGACGGTTTCGATCTAGCCCTTTTTTTAGCCATATCATGCCCCAAAGTAGCTTATACAATGTTGAAAGTTCATCGTCGATGTGGTACACCGACAGGCTTCGATATGCGAATCTGGTTGAGAACAAGCCCGTTTTGGCAGGTTGCCAGAGTAGTTGGTCGTGTTGACCACAGTCAGTGTTTTATAGGAGTGGATAAGATTGCAGTGGCTGTTGATTGGTCAAACCAGGTGCGGGTGAGGGGTTCGTTCCAATCATTTGAATCATGTAACATCAGGTTTGAAGCAAGTTCGACCTCGGGCGGGAATGTAGCTGGTCTGGCAATGAGGTACGACATACTTGGCACCTACCTATCATTAAACACCCTTATACTTCTCCCCTTCTGTTAAGTTCTATATTTTTTGCATACTATATTCTATGAGATGAGAAGATCGCGTTGCTATGAGGAGGAACTGAGGCGATTGGAAGCGGTTGGAGAGAAGGAGAAAAGCAATAGCCAGCAATTGCAAGCGAGACAGTTGACTGCAAAGTGGCAGGAGTCAAATACGGTCGACTGTCAGTTTGGGTAGTCGACCGTCATGCGGCTGCAATAACAAATCGGGCCAGATCTTAGTGATCTACTTTGGGCCCAACTTTGGATCGGAGTCAAATACGGTCGGCGGCATCATATGGTTATTTCTTCAGTATACATCAGATATTTATTGTATAAAGAATATCAAACTAGGGTTTCTATAAATCTCTTTATAATCAATGTAACGGCTCGATATGATTCGATTGAGTGACGAATGAAAGAAGAGAGTACTTTAGCTGAGAGGTGAGTGAATTCTCCATTGTAAACAGAACACACCATCTTACGAAGGAATTTTTTGACTTGTTGGACCCCATATCAGAATGGGGAGCACCCACCACGTGGGCAAGAGTCCATAAAGAATGAATTGTTAAAATATTTGGCCTTGAAGAGTCTCACCCACATTGCATTGGGATTCATGAGGATTCCCCAACATGCTCTCAATAAAAGGCGGGTATAGGTTTGTTTAATGTCGCGAAAGCCTAACCCACCTGCTCCCTTGGGGTGCTTTAAGTGAGTTCCATGCCTTGGAAAACAAGTGTCGGCAGCTGGGTTCAAAACCCCATGAAAAATATCGTGCAAACTTCTCATAGTCGTCGATAATGCCTTGGGGGAGCATGCCAAAGCCCCATTTGGTAAGTAGCTGGCATTAAAGAAAGTGAACTTTTGATGAGGATTTCCCTCCCTACATGGGGGATAGTAGGTTCTTTTTCCACCCTTTCATCTTATTGTTGATCTTCTCAGTGGGTGCAACATACCCAGCCCGTTCCTGACTTTTGCCCAATAAGGGGCTCTAGGAGGATGTCGACTAGGCTGAGTTTAGCTGGTTCTGAAAGGTTTGTAGTGATGGTAATCAATGATTTGTTGTAGTTGGTGACTTTGCCCGGTCCTTGAGGAATATGTGTTGAGGTTGTCCTTAAGCAACTCAGTGCATGTTCTTGTCGGATGCAATGCCAAAAATGATAAGATCATTGGCAAACATTAGGCATGCCAAGAAGAGAGACATAACCGTCTGAAACCATCGACTTCGATCACCATTCAAGTTGACTCCCATGGAAGTGGTGCCAACGCAACATTCAACCCGTCAGATAAATTTGGAATTGAACCGAAATCTCACAAGCACCTAGCTGAGAAATAACCACTCTATTTGGTCATACGCTTTGGACATATCTCTAATCTCTAATCTCTAATCTCTAATATTATAATGGGAGAAGGCCTTAGTGTCATTTGTCAATCTACCAACACGTGCATCATACGTGCATAACTAATATGTAGAAGGTCTCAGGTTCGAGTTCTCACTATGTCATCAAACAAAGATGTAAACTCCAAATCTATTTTTCAACCCGTGCATCGCACGTACACATCAAAGTTTTTCTTTTTTAATTTTTCAAAAAATATGTATATCGCCGTTTCAGCTCTATTTTTAAAAAAATTAAGGCATTCATCAAACGTACTATTTATTGTTGACTTACATGTATCGCACATTTAACTTCAACTGTTTATCAAAACACGTGAAAAATACTAGTTGGCTTTAAAGGCGAAGAATCTGGACCTTCTCCATTTCCCATTCATGGAGTGCATAGTTTCTTGTGCAACCATGAGGTTATCAACATCAAGTGAATCTGGATCTTCTCCATTTCTGAATTTCTGATTAATGGAGTGCTTAGTGCAACCATGAGGTTATCAACCCTTCAGCTCTATTTTTTTAAAAATTAAGATATTCATCACACGTACTATTTATTGTTGACTTATCGCACATTTAATTTCAACTGTTTATCAAAACACGTGAAAAATACTAGTTGGCTTTAAAGGCGAAGAATCTGGACCTTCTCCATTTTCGATTCATGGAGTGCATAGTTTCTTGTGCAACCATGAGGTTATCAAGTGACTGCCTTGGTGGGAACAGAAGAGTTAGCATAACTTGGGACAATAAATAGTACGTTTGATGAATGCCTTAATTTTTTTAAAAATAGAGCTGAAACGGCGATATACATATTTTTTGAAAAATTAAAAAAGAAAAACTTTGATGTGTACGTGCGATGCACGGGTTGAAAAATAGATTTGGAGTTTACATCTTTGTTTGATGACATAGTGAGAACTCGAACCTGAGACCTTCTTCATATTAGTTATGCACGTATGATGCACGTGTTGGTAGATTGACAAATGACACTAAGGCCTTCTCCCATTATAATATTAGAGATTAGAGATTAGAGATTAGAGATATGTCCAAAGCGTATGACCAAATAGAGTGGTTATTTCTCAGCTAGGTGCTTGTGAGATTTCGGTTCAATTCCAAATTTATCTGACGGGTTGAATGTTGCGTTGGCACCACTTCCATGGGAGTCAACTTGAATGGTGATCGAAGTCGATGGTTTCAGACGGTTATGTCTCTCTTCTTGGCATGCCTAATGTTTGCCAATGATCTTATCATTTTTGGCATTGCATTCGACAAGAACATGCACTGAGTTGCTTAAGGACAACCTCAACACATATTCCTCAAGGACCGGGCAAAGTCACCAACTACCAACACGTGCATCGCACATTTAACTTCAACTGTTTATCAAAACACGTGAAAAATACTAGTTGGCTTTAAAGGCGAAGAATCTGGACCTTCTCCATTTCCCATTCATGGAGTGCATAGTTTCTTGTGCAACCATGAGGTTATCAACATCAAGTGAATCTGGATCTTCTCCATTTCTGAATTTCTGATTAATGGAGTGCTTAGTGCAACCATGAGGTTATCAACCCTTCAGCTCTATTTTTTTTAAAATTAAGACATTCATCACACGTACTATTTATTGTTGACTTATCGCACATTTAACTTCAACTGTTTATCAAAACACGTGAAAAATACTAGTTGGCTTTAAAGGCGAAGAATCTGGACCTTCTCCATTTCCGATTCATGGAGTGCATAGTTTCTTGTGCAACCATGAGGTTATCAAGTGACTGCCTTGGTGGGAACAGAAGAGTTAGCATAACTTGGGACAATAAATAGTACGTTTGATGAATGCCTTAATTTTTTTAAAAATAGAGCTGAAACGGCGATATACATATTTTTTGAAAAATTAAAAAAGAAAAACTTTGATGTGTACGTGCGATGCACGGGTTGAAAAATAGATTTGGAGTTTACATCTTTGTTTGATGACATAGTGAGAACTCGAACCTGAGACCTTCTTCATATTAGTTATGCACGTATGATGCACGTGTTGGTAGATTGACAAATGACACTAAGGCCTTCTCCCATTATAATATTAGAGATTAGAGATTAGAGATTAGAGATATGTCCAAAGCGTATGACCAAATAGAGTGGTTATTTCTCAGCTAGGTGCTTGTGAGATTTCGGTTCAATTCCAAATTTATCTGACGGGTTGAATGTTGCGTTGGCACCACTTCCATGGGAGTCAACTTGAATGGTGATCGAAGTCGATGGTTTCAGACGGTTATGTCTCTCTTCTTGGCATGCCTAATGTTTGCCAATGATCTTATCATTTTTGGCATTGCATCCGATAAGAACATGCACTGAGTTGCTTAAGGACAACCTCAACACATATTCCTCAAGGACCGGGCAAAGTCACCAACTACCAACACGTGCATCGCACATTTAACTTCAACTGTTTATCAAAACACGTGAAAAATACTAGTTGGCTTTAAAGGCGAAGAATCTGGACCTTCTCCATTTCCCATTCATGGAGTGCATAGTTTCTTGTGCAACCATGAGGTTATCAACATCAAGTGAATCTGGATCTTCTCCATTTCTGAATTTCTGATTAATGGAGTGCTTAGTGCAACCATGAGGTTATCAACCCTTCAGCTCTATTTTTTTAAAAATTAAGACATTCATCACACTTACTATTTATTGTTGACTTATCGCACATTTAACTTCAACTGTTTATCAAAACACGTGAAAAATACTAGTTGGCTTTAAAGGCGAAGAATCTGGACCTTCTCCATTTCCGATTCATGGAGTGCATAGTTTCTTGTGCAACCATGAGGTTATCAAGTGACTGCCTTGGTGGGAACAGAAGAGTTAGCATAACTTGGGACATAAGGGAAAAAGGTTAAAAAAATGGGGCATTCCGAGAATTGAACTCGGGACCTCTCGCACCCTAAGCGAGAATCATACCACTAGACCAAATGCCCTTATCGAAATAAATTAAAAACTAAGTTTATTTAACACTATTTAGTCCAGTTCGCATTAACCGGTCGGGTTCGTTAAGAGCGGGCCGGCCCAGAATTTAGGTCGAAGAAATATCTCCAATATTCTCACTTTAGTCTGTACTGCAATCTCTATAAAAGAGATAAAATCAAATCGCCTCTATATTCCAAAGCGCAGCCGCTAGGGTTACTTCTCAACCAAGAAGCTCTTCCGATTCTCCATCTTCTTCTTCCTCCTTCACTCCAAGGTTCGACCTTTCTCTCAATTCCTAGATCTTCTCAATTTCAATTTTGCTGTTATTTCCTCATTCAGATCTGCTAATTTGACCTAGTAATTTTTGAATCTGTTGAAATTTTTGAATTTCATGATCCAGTAATTTTTTTTTTGGTAAAGAAATCATCTCATCTGTTAGCCTTTGTAATTTATTTCCTTTATGCAAGATATTATGTGTTCATATTTTTTATATTTATTTTTGGATAACTCTAGTATGTTTTTAGGAATTACATGATTGCCATCTTGTTCTTACTGGCAAGTTTAGCCAATCAACTCCAAGCACTCAACAAAAAAAGGAATAAAAATTAACATATTTGAAAAAGATAATTAATAATAGAGAATAACCACTAACAGTCCTCCCCCCCCCCCCCCCCCCCCCCCCCCCCCCCCCCCACACACACACACACACACACACACACACACAAAATTTAGTCTTGCCTCTAAAAAGAAGATTGTTGATCCTTCATCCTTGCACTCTTTGATAATTGATATGCTTTTTAAGGCTTTGAACACCATTTTTTTTTTAAAAAACACAATATGAAGAGCGGAACACATAATTACATAAAGTAACACACTTGTGAATATGGAATCACATTTTATCACTAAAAGGATGATAATAATTAATAAGTTCAAGCATAAAATGTGTTTTACCATAATGGACCATGGATAAGATAGTTACAACTTGTGAAGTTTAACCAACCAAGACATGAAGGAAAATCTAACACAAAATGCAGAATAAAGTGAGTTTCCAAGATATGTCATCACTCATCATCATCATCATCATCTAAGCCAAGATGGAGCAACTCATCTCTTAATGCATCATCGTCGCTTTTGGAGTCATTCAGGGTTTCCTCATATGAGATATCTTCCTCGGATTCAATATTTGATTCCTCATGAGCCATAGCATATTTTGAGCTGGTGCCAGTTGTAGTAGGTGTGCTAGCTTTATCCTTTGCACTCCATCTTGGTGATAGGAACTTATCAGCTCCTATTTTTGGGGAATGCATTGGAATATTTGTTACACGATAAAATTCAACTTACTTATCGTTTGGATATCCTTCCACCACCCATGTTGACTACATTCCTTCCATCTCCTGCTAGAAGGGGATTTCTTTCCTTCCTATCCTTCCTTGTAGCGTTCATTTCTGTTTGCATTCTTAAATTGAATTGAACAAAGACTGATTTACTCAATCTTTGACTATCTAGTCAGTTTCTTTTCTTAGTATGAATCTGTATTTCAAGCAATACAATTAATATTAGCTAGTCAGAGTAAATTACTACAAAAACATTATCATTTTCAAAATATATCAAACAAAAGGAACACATAAATGAAGCATAAATGATTTAGTTGTTTACCCCCTCAATTGCTCTCCAATTTCTTTCGCATCCCGAGGAACTTTCTGTTGGCATTAAAATTTTCATTGCCATTCCTTGCAAATGTGGAATTTCCCCTCCGTTCCAACAATGACCTTTTGATTGAGATAACATAAACTTAATTAGTAAATAATAATGTAATATATATAGATATCAACAGTAAAAGACTGACAGTTAAGCCATAAAAATTTATATGCTTAAATTTAAAATTTAAAATGTATAACCTGGGTTGCGAGTCTCGGCAATCAACTTCATTTCTCTTATTGCAACCGACTTTCCAATAAATCCATCCCTATTCATGTACTTTAACATCTCCATTGTATGAATCTTATCTTGAATTTTTGCATCGGGGAAGAAAACTTCATCACAATCATGAAAGACTAATTTTGCTGTTGAACTCTTCCTAAGAGTGTCATGATCCTCAGCAAAGTAGAACAAAGGGTTCAAGGACCATGAAGCAAGATGGACACTATCTAGGTGGTTTTCTTGGCTTTTGCTTTCGTAGTATCAATAATCGGCTTGTAGTCCTCTTAACATATTTGTAAACCCCCGTTACAACCTTTTTTACTTCAAGAAACTCACCAACAATAAATTTCATATATGGAACCTTATTAGAATCGACCATGCGAAGGAACTTGAAATAAGGAGCAAAAACCTTGAAACAAAATTTCACACTATTTCAAAAAGTATGAGAGATTACTATGGCATTTGCTACATCAGATTTCATTTGCATTTTTTTACTAAATACAAATGCATTAAATTTTGGGGATCCAAACATGGCGATCAATTTCCATCTCTTCTCTAGTAAACGGCTCATTGTAAGGAATGAATTAGCAAATCTTGTGATACCTGGTCTCACAATGTCCTTGTGTGTAAATTTGTGCATGCGAGCGAGTGTCCTCCCGTGAATGTATATGAATGTTGTTACTGATTATGCACTATCGATAGTTTGCTTGAATTTATACGACTTTCCAGTGTTCGTGAGCATTAGGCCGACCATGTGCTGCACAACTTGTCCAAAAGATTTCCGGTCTCGTTGCTCTCAACAAATTCTTTGCCGCCATATTCGCATAAGCATTATCCATCCACTACTTGAACTACATTCTTTGCCTCGACATCATTAATGCTATTCTCAACCCATTCAAAAATATATTATCTAGTATGAGAGGAAATAAAGTCCTTTAATTTTAAGTATGGAACAACTCTGTTGCAGTGAACACGCATATTCATTACACTCCTACTCTTGCGATCTGTCCAAGAGTCGGTCTTGTCGGTCATTAAAAACACCCATAACTTTTCCACAATAACGTCTACTTCATCATATCATTTTTTGTCTTATCATAAGCCTTATGCCAAAGAGGTCGACTCAACTCATACATACTAGGGCCTACATATCCAGGTATGTACCGTCTGATAGCTTCACACATTTTACCGAGAGAAGGAAGAGTAATTGAATGGAACAATATGGCTGCCTCATGGACCCAATCAGCCACATATTCCTGTAGCCTCCCTTCATTTTGTTCTCTCTGACTCACTAAGATGTACTTTCTTTAACTTACCTTTAGCTCCTTTATGCTCATGAGGCTTTAATGTTGTAAATCGATCCATAGGCCAAACGCACGTGGCCTTATACCTCCAATTAATGTTGCATTCTCATTATCTTCCTCCAGCCTTTCTTTTGAAATTCTTACTTGAGTTCTAGTTGCACCTTTGCATATTTATTCTCCTTCAGGTTATCAAGTGAATCCAAAGCTTCTTGGACTTGTTCCGAAGTAGCCTTAGGTCATTTTTAGAGTGGCTCACCAATTTGAGCAACATGTTGCTTTAGCCTATACACTCCACCCTTGCATTGGTGATCACAAAGTTTGCATTTGATTCATTTTGTCTTCTGGCTAATTCGGCATATAACCCCAAGTCCATCCAATATCATCGGAAGGAAGTTGGTGCATTTGCGGCAGATGCGAGATCGCTTGGCTAGAAGTGTTTGCAGGACTTGGATTGTTCTTAGAGCTCATAGTTGGATTGGATGTAGTAGACAACTTCCCCATAATACAATGACTTCCTCACCTACGAAACAATTCAAACAATGAACAAAAAAAGATCACTAACAGCACATAATTATTTAGTGATAACTAATTAATTGGTAACTACTTAATACTTAGTACTTACAGAAAATATCCAACACCAATGCATAATTATTACCTATAAGCATAACCATTAACCATTAAGTAGGGCAATACCTAGTAAGTAGTAAGTAGTAAGTAGTAACTACTTAATAGTTAAGTACTTACTACTTAATACTTAGTAGATACTACTTGGTTGAGAGCTTGAGATTAACTGTACATTTAGTATAAGACTACTATAAGTGTAAAACTAGTAACTACCTCACAGTTCACATTTAATAATTCATACTTAATGAAAATATTCAATAGCAGTTATATCTATTCATAACTAAACAAACAATTAGTAAGTGCTAAGTAACAAACTCATGATTCATACTAATCAAACAGTCAACGAACGCATTTACGCACTGATTAGTAATTGGTAGGTAGTAACTACTGTCAGCTTACTAGTAAGTACTTTCTAAATTTATTCATTAAAATTAAAGTATCAAGATCAACTAGTTGATTCCGAGTCTCTTTCAATTTAAATAGTAGAAAATCACTATACATTTATACTAGCAACTAGCAAGTAGCAAAGTAGCAGTTATTAGACTTTCAGTTTAGTATAATAGTAGATGGAATCATGGAAATTATTACCTTCTTTGGAGAGAGATTTGAGAAAAGCCGCAACCAGCAACAACAAGAAGCCAACAATTGAAATCAAATTTGAGAAAACGAAGCAGCAGCCGCAGAAGCCAAACAAATTCAGATTTTAGAGGAAGAAGAAGCCATCTATTTGGGATTGGGGAAGCAGCAGCAATGGGATTTAGGGGCTAGGGCAAATGAGAAGGGAAAGAGATTCGTTATTAATTATTGGGTCGGGTTAAAAAGAGAAGAAAAAAGAAACACATTTTCACGCCTAACGCTTTTTGTTACTGGAGAAAAGCGACGCTTCAGCCATTTTCACGCTTAAGCGACGCTTTTTCAAACACTTTTTTGACCTTGTGCTTTTCCAACTCGTTTGCCCCAAAAAGAGCAATACCCCGTCGCTTATCGCTTAAGTGTCTCTTGTTTATGCTTTTTGGAACCTTGGTTTTAACTCTGTTGCAGTCAAGTGTGTTAATATCGCATATATGATACAATTGAAGAGTGGCCTTGGCTTCCTGTTATCCGGGTGTTTAGAACCATCGGTGGTGTTAGCGGAAGTGTTTACGTAGCAAGTATTTTGTTGAGTATTTGCTATGACAACCATAATTGAAGGGTTCAAGATAATAAAAAATTGAATAAGAGCAGGCTGCAGCAATAGAATTGATTGATATGCGAAAATTTTCAGATTCTTTTATTTGATTTGACTCTGAAGCACCTGCCTCTAAAATCTATCTTTCAGGTGCTTCAGAGTTAGTGTAGATGTGTTTAGTCTTAAATTACGTCGGTTCTAGATCATGGATGTGATTAAGTGGTCAACCCTTGTGAATTTGATTGTTCATCTTGTAGAGATGATCTGTACGGCGTGCTGGGGATTGTTTGTTGAACTAGGTAACCTAGCAGGGGTATTTATACTAGGTATGGTTCTTGAGTTTATTACTACATTTCTTGTTGCAGTTGAAGCAATTTTTTTTGCATGTCAGACGTTAGCTAGTTACGGTGAATATTTTCGTAAAACGTCTAACAAGTAATAATATGGGTTTTTTTCTTTCAATTAGCAGCAAGTGTGAAGGATGTAGGGTACCGTAGCTCAATGATATTCTTCCAGCTATCCGCACATATATACATATTCCATGTGTTGTAGAGTGCATTTTTACTGATTCTATGTATTACCTGTATCCAACTCTGATAGATACTAAATTAATTTGTTTAAGTCAGTTATTAGCATGGTATCATGTTCTTGCTTCTAATTATTGGTTAACTATACTATGTGATAGCTAAATTTGTAATGTTGAAGATAGTTTTACTTTCTAGTAGAAAAATTGATGTAACAGTATTGTTTGTTAAACCTTTATTCATGCAGTGTAGGTATTTAATACTTTATTTGTTCTTATACTTCCGTATGATTTGGTTATGAGACCAAGTGAAGATTAATCATGCCTGGTTGGGGGCTTCTTTTTTGTTTTACCATGAAATTTAGAAAATATTTCATCAAATATGCCTGTAGTGTTTAATGTGCTTTTTCATTTCTTGTTGTAGTTCAACCACTTTTACAGTATGTCAGAAGTGGAGTACCGCTGTTTCATTGGGGGCCTTTCTTGGGCCACTAAGGATGATGATCTGAGAGATGTATTTGAAAATTTTGGCCGCCTTAGCGAGGCAAAGGTAACAGCTTGTTTCTATTCCTTTTAAATCCTTAATGTCCTGCTAGTTTCAAGTAAATTATGTTTTAGGGATTGCCTCCTAATTTGTAGCATTATCGTTATTGTTGCTGTTAACCCTGCCAACCACCATAATAACTCACCAGTTTAGAGTATGATTAGATCAATAGAGTATCAATATAGCTGTATATGGGTATTTGATATTTTTATCTATATTGGCAGCTAACCTGAGGCAGTAATGTGCCTTCTCTACAAACTAGGAATCTAGGTTTACAGATCGATCTTAAGTCATAGTGGATTAGTTTCATGTATGTTACTGAATTGCATCTGATAGCCATTGATATCATTAATGAAGAAGTATACTGTATGACTTTGTATTTATGTATGGGTTATCTACACAAAGGGTGTAGCTGTGTAGGGAGTCTTGTGCAAATTATAGAAATAATTTTATATAGAATTATTTCTATGTGAGAAAGCACTTACGTTTGAATCGGTTCTTTTTTCCTTTTTGACGCCTAGGTCATAAGATTGTCAATAGTGTCATATCACACTTCGATTCCACATATTTCCAAATATACTCGATATTTTTAATATATGTGCAAATAAACATTTGGCGTTAATTTCTTTGTTTATGATATAGTAATGTGCAAGAAATTAAGAACATTCTCTATTCCACTCAAAATATCATTTGTCCAGACCTACTCAGATGGCCTCATTTTGACCACCCACACTTCTTTCATCACTAAATTTGCATTGATTCTACCAACATTTAACAATCTCATTGGCAACCCGGATCTGCAACTCGTGTAGTGCTCATTAGATGAATTTTATGAGGAAAATGAACCACAAAATGATTTTCCAATGAGAAATTTCCATTTTCGTAATAAAGAGTTTCTTGGCATATTGGGTTGGGTCCGATGATAGGAAATTGGGAGACATGATTGTGTTGGTAAGAGAAGGAATAAATAATAGCTCGTATTTGGTGAATTCTCTATGATTCCAATTGTGTAATCAACAATTAGAGTAGCGGTAAGCTTCCTGTGATCTGTGGGGTTTTTCGATAATGGTGACCGAAGTGCTTGGAAGAGTTGGTAGAGATGAGAAACAGGGAAATAAACGAGACAGGGAGAATAAGTAGAGTTCAGAATGAAGAATGGAAAGGAGGGGTGAATTGTTCTTTTCTCATTTTTGTCATGAGAAGAAACGTCAAGTTGTCTTCGCCCATTTCTAAGAATTCATGTGTAATGTATTTATATAGAAATATTACCATCAACTGTATATTTGCAACTAAAAACTAGTAAAAAGTCATGTGTGAACATGGAAATATTAAAAAAAATTGTGAAAGTTAAGTAATTATTCAGAAGCCCATTTTATGGAGATGTAAATTAAAAAGTTAGTTTCTAAAGATGGAAAAATGATTGTAGTACGTTTTAGTCGGACATGAGTGACACAATCCATAGGTAGACCTTAGCAAATTACACTATCATATTTTCTGAACTGGCATACACTCATAATTATGTCTTTTAATCCTTCATGTTTGTGCAACATAGTTGGTTATTTTCAAGGTTATAAATGGTGTTAGGCGGGGGCGGTTCGGTCAAGGGGTGCCTAGGCGGCGCCTAGGCAGCACCTAGGCGGTTGAATTTATTTAGCCGATTTAGTTAATTTCAGCCCTTATAATCATGCAATCCAATTGCAAATATTCATCTATTTCTTGTGTAATATGTGTAATTAAAGGGTGTTTATGCATAAAACAGCTTCCTCGTGCAATTAAAAAAATAATTGTTCAATTGTAATATGTGCAATATGCCAATATATGTAATATGTGTAACATGTACTATTGTAATATGTGTAATAACTATTGTAATATGTGTAATAGGTGTAATATGTGCAATCCATCACCAATAATACAAAAAAAAAGTAAAAACAATTCCAATACTATTAAAGATCCATACATATTATATAACAGATTAATAGATTAATAGTAATTCTATTTTTGTGTTATTTTATAGTATTTAAAATTTTAGAATATAAAAAATGTTTGGGCATTGGACATCAGGCGGACGCCTGATCAGCGCCACAGACACCTACTCAACAAGACGACCGCCTAATCACCCCTAACCGCCTAGACCACCGCTTAATGCAAAGGCGGTTCGTTCTCCTTCATCTGAGTGCTTAGGCGCCGCCTAGGCGTCCGAGGCGGATGCCATTTAGAATACTGGTTATTTTAATAAGGAATATGTATACAATAAAGAGTCTGGACATAATAGAAAGGGTGAATGGAGTAAAGCAGACTAATTGTAGACCTAAATTGATGTTCCAAAATGCATAATATGATGCCTCATTTGCGGATTTGGTCAAGATCTATTTTTGTGACACGTTTTCTTATTTTTAGAATGCATACTACAGGTGTATTAGTGTATATTGCTTCATGTTCGCATTTTTACCCATTTTGGTATAAATGCAGAAATAATGTGGTACATAACCCTACAGCAGTATGCACTGTGCTATGACTGCTGGTTAAAGTTGCTCCTTTGACAAAGGACCCTTCGGAGAAAAAGGATTCAGCTGCCAATTCCGCGTGTTTAGAATAACTGTCATATTGTTGTTACCGTTGCTGTCAGTAATCTTTACACGTTCTATGCTGTGATACAATCTTGTAACAAGGAAATATTGTGCGTGGGTGTATTAATTGAGCTCAAAACACATCAATTGTTGCACACCAACTCTGATTACTTGTCTTCTTTAAACTCATTGCAAGTATTACTAGAGTCCTCATTAACTCGTTTTGCCTTCTGTGTATTGCAGGTGGTGACTGACAGATTTTCTGGACGTTCTCGAGGATTTGGCTTTGTCACTTTTAACGATAAGAAGGCAATGGAAAAAGCTATTGAAGCAATGAATGGAATTGAACTTGATGGACGGCCTATCACTGTAGACAAGGCTCAGCCCCAAGGGGGTGGCAGGGATCGTGATGGTGGGGACCGTGGGTACGGTCGTGATCGTGACCGTGGGTATGGTGGTGGTGGTGGTGGTGGCGGCGGCGGCAGTGGTGGTGATTGCTTCAAATGTGGCAAGCCTGGTCATTTTGCTAGGGAGTGCCCTTCTGGTGATGGGGGAAGAGGAGATAGGTATGGAGGAGGTGGAGGTGGTGGTGGTGGTGGTAGTCGTTACGGACCCGATCGTAATGGGGATCGATACAGTGGTGGTGGACGAAGCAGAGATGGGGGAAGCCGTGGTGGATCAGGAAGCGATAGATACAATCGTGACCGCTCTGGACCATATGAACGCTCCAGTGGTGGTGGTGGCTATCGTTCTTAGTAGATGCTGCTGTCTTTAGGTATGCAAAATAAATGTCAAAATATGATGGAAACTGTATTTTGTTTGCAAGTCAATCAGGTTCCTCTATTCTTGTCTGATGCAGCAATGGATAGCTGAAGTGTGATTCTGAAGCGTGTGGATCATTCTGGACCTTCATGGTGGCTCTTGTTGGTGCATTCACCTCCTAGTCTGGTTGCGGTCAGCAGCCATGCTGAGGATTCAGCAGACTCCCAAGTTTTAGCTTATAATCTCTCAGGGGCCTGTGATAACTAGTTGCTATTTGCGTGCTTGACTTAGTACTCAATTTCGTTCTGGATTCTGGATGATTTTGCTATGAATACTTTGTTGTGATCTTGGGTTCTTGTGGTGTGATTGGGGTGCCTTAAAGATTAATGGGGGTGCTATATGCAGTTTGAGTTATTTGCCCTGTCTAAGATTTTTGACCCGTGAGATCTGCTGCAAAATATAGTACGTTTTGGCGTGCTGACATCTCAAAAGACAGTTTTTAAACCGTAATCTTATTGGCAGGAGAAAATCTGGTAAAGTGTTAATCTCTCTCCCACCACATATAATCTTTAGGTCATTTATAATCTCTTGAATAACATAAAATTTCCTTAACCTTTTGGCAGGCAATGGTTCACCTTGTGAACTTTATTGATGTTTTGGTTCGATTAATTCTTGCATGTTGCTGTGTCCGCATTCTTGTGGTAAAGAGTAGTAGGCATCTGAAATGCAATTCCTTGGCAGAGCAGAAACACCTGCAACGTTCGTCAACATTTTGTACGATCAAAGGAGTTGCATGGTTGCTACGTTGCTGAGCTGACATCTTTTACAGTTGCAGCAGAGTATTTCCTCTTCTGTCATTGTGCATGTAGACCTATTTGATAGTAGTTCTCTTCAAATAATTCTGTGATCGAGTCCTGTTATATCCTGGTTCCCTCGACTCTGATTCCCTTCTTACTCCTTACTAGTCAATACTGGATGGTGGTTGCTACCCCTGGCACATTACCATGTGGGGTTAGAATGATGACCAATTCTCTACCTGATGTACAAGTTTTGTGATCCTATATCCCTGAATTTTTATCGATACCTGAACTTCAATTTACAAGATTTTGTTGCAGGTTCTTAACCGATGATTTTAGGAAGTTCTTTGGAACAGAGATCTGCAGTTTGTAAATCTTCTTTCTTTAGTTTTGGCCTTTTGCTGAGTAAGCCTTTTTTATTCAGAGATTTATGTAGTTTAGGAGCAGCCATCCGTGCAAGCCAACATTTTCCCAATACTTTTCACTTAAGATTAGTAAGATACTGTATTCATTTCATTGTTAAAAACTATTTATATTATGTCTCTGTCAATATGAAATATCAGTGCATGCATTTTTTTTTCTTCTTCCTCTCTTTATCGCTGTAGATGTCTATTGATTATTTTACAAAGCTTGTGGCTTTTGAGTTCTGACTTGCAAATTTGCTTGTTCTGGATGGCTGTTTCTTTGTTCTTTTGTTTCTTGCATCCTCTTTTTCGGTACATGAACTCGTGACGTTTGAAAGCAATCTAAGTTCATGAAATTCGACTCGTCCTGTGCCTTTTTTCGAAGGCCTTATGTGTTGTGAGGAGTATTAAATGACTTGCTCGCAAAAGAGGAGTTACGGTACGGGATTCATACTCCCTTCCTGTTTATTCTTTTGAGGGAGAGGCTCTTTTAGAGTTCCACAAAATATCTACATCTGATATCTCTAAAATTCAGAAAGATCTTGTAGAGGTGCGCATCTTGAAGTGAACCTCCCACAACCTATATATAGTACACAAACTATAGGAATTCATTCTTATTAACTATCCAACACTTGTAGTACATGACAGTGGACAAAACACAAGACAAGTGGCTTCGGCGGGTACGATTTTTACAGTACATGCCGTAGAGGGTTGACAGTACATGCCGTAGTGGGTTAACGCTTCAAATCCATACCATTCCCCGACCCTTTGTTTTTTTTTGAAAATAATAAAATTGGTCGGACCGTCCTGTCCATTTTTTCAGAAACCAACAAAAAAAATCATCAGACGGGATACGATTTTCCGTCTGTGGATTTTTTTTTTTAAAAAAATTTTTGACCGGCGGAAAATAATTTCCCGTTCGGTCCATTAATTTCAAAAAAAAATAAAAAATGTCAGTCGACGACTACAGCATAAACCTATTTTTCTCATTTCCATTTGTCAAATACTCAAAAAATGGGTCTCAACAACTGTAGATGCTCTTAGAGCATCGACACTCTTTGCTATTTTGCCAAAATTTTCCATTTTCTAGCAAACAGAGCATTGCAGTCAGTTTGTTATTTTGCCAAAATTTGAGAAATGAGAAGAAACGGTGCGTTCTCATATTTGGGAAACAATTTGCTCATTCTCAAAATATAGAGAACGGTTCATATATTATTATTTTTTTAATTCAATCGGATGATACATGTTGTATTGTTCAAGAATATTTTAAATTTTTTTTTAAACTGTCAGACGGAACAAAATGTTTTAGAATTTTCTTAAAAGAAAGAGATTGGACATGACATGTTGTCCCGTCCGAAACCAAATGTTCTCAAACGGTACAACATATCCCGTTTGATGAGATGTCCCTTTCAAACAGGGTTTAAGTATTAATTTTGGACACTAATCTCATATTTTATAGCTTTAATCACTGTTTAGTTCTAATTTAATTGTTAATTAAATTACTAATAACTCATTAATTAAATTACTATATATGCGACAGGCCAACAAGTCCCGTCCGCTCACAATTTTTTTTATATAAAATTGACACATTATAGCAATCTATAATGTGCAAAGAAAACCAACTTTACTATTTCTGATTTTGTCAACTTTGTCACAAAATAACAATAACGAGAGTGTGGATGCTCTTTTATACATTTTTTTATAGGTACAAGTACATTCAATGGCATCATCGACATTTCTTTTGAAGACTACAGTGTTAAAACTATTGAGAGAAAGTCTTTTTGTAGGCAGAGTACAAAGCGTGGAGTACTGAGCTTTTAGCTGTGGTTCCATGTGTCTATAACCCAGCATCATCATATTACTCACCGTCTTAAAGATTAACAAGGACTGCATCATTATTATGTAAGAGGATTTATACAACCAGCGAAACATGTATACATGCTGGTTGATTTGACATACTTGAAAGAAATGCCAATTTTAAAATTATGTTTGGCACCGGCAATATCTTTGCTCATACTAGCTAAAATTAGGGCCGGCCCTGAGTTTCCGGGCCCTAGGCGAACTTCCGACATGGGGGCCCCTAATAACATTTTTTTTTAACGTGCAAAATACGTACCTATATTTACAAGGAAAGTTCAAATTTGGGGCCCCTAAAATCGCGAAATCTTCGAGGGCCCAAGGCGGCCGCCTTACCCGTCTCTAGGGTAGGGCCGGCCCTAGTTAAAATGGCTAGCCAAATTGTTCAAATTGTGTTTTTGCCTAGTGAATTTGGCTAGCCATTTTGCTTCATCTCCAACCATGTTTTTTCCTCTATATTTTGCCTCCTGCTCTCTATTTTGTCTCTTAATGTTCATGGCTGCCTAGCCATTATACCTAACCGTTGGAGATACAAAATGAGTGTGACTTTCCAAATATGGCTATGCCTCTTTATTTTGACTAGCCGTTGGAGATGCTCTTAGATGACATCTAATAAGGATTACTTTGGGTAGTGACGTCGTTTATTTGGACTCCGTCGATGACAACATAGATCGGGATTTTTCTGGGCCGCGTTGCAATTGCCCCTTTTTTTTTTTTTTTTTTTTTTTTTTTTTTTTTTTTTTTTTTTGGGCTAGATATATACTCCACTACAGGGTTTAGAAAATGATTATAGAATTTCTTATACTAATGTCTACCAATTTATAGCTAACAATTCGTTCTGGAATTGATGCCGATTGTTGCCAAGCCAGCTTGCAGCGTAGGTTTGTCTTCACACATTTCAAGCTGGAGAGCCTAATTTGATTCATGCCTGAAGCAGAATGTAAGAAATCATCTCGATGTAATGAGGGGCTATGGACCAAAAGAAAACACACAACAACGACGACATGCTCTAATTCTTTGTGTCATGTATTTCATTTACTGAATAATCATGAAAATTACATACGTACGTCATTGAAACTTTTTGACGCTTAAGCTTCAATCTTTCAGTACATAGACACAACTAAAGATCTCTTTAAAACAAGTAAAGGCAGAAAGAGAATATATATGACATCATATACTTATACAATCTTTGTACTCACCTCTATACATACTAAGGAGTTCCCCTTCCATCCAAACAAATAGAATTGTGCCTGTTTGAAGGCCCCGAAGGAAGGCGGTGTCGGCATTCCCCTAGGAAGAAACACTAGCAAGCTCCCCACATTATTCTTTGAATTTGTTGCATGTTTTACGTCGAACCCTTGCATGTCTCTCGAACTAGAGGCACTTGAAGAGTAGCAAGGAAAAACCCCAATACAATTGAGGCCTTCAAGAATTGGGCCATTGCACATTGCTCAAAATAAATGTAAAGTGAGAAGATAATGAAGGAATCTAAGTGGGATATATGCTCTGCTTATTTGTTAATCTTTGGCGCTGATGGATGTTTGGTTGGGTGCATTGTGTTCTGGTTGGTTCTTGGTGTATGGGAGCATGATGAGGTATTTGGAGAGATGACTTTGTCTATGCTTATCCTCCAGATGATCGACGTACAGTGATTGATTTTGGGTGCATGATTTTGGTAGGTTACAGCTTGTTTGTTTGGTCATGAGAGTTGTTGTTCACTTTTGCTGCTTGCATATGCTATGGTGTATAATGGCTATGGTTGCTCTTGTTTGATTGTAATTGGCTTTTGATGCGCTCCTTGCATACAACACAAGATTGTATTGCTTGGACTTCTGATTATATGTAAAATTATGGGAAGTATTTTTATTTTTTATTTTTCTTTTTAAGGTCCGGCACTACCGTGGCACTACCATTACCCTACTGATATCTGGTATTATCGAACTCGATAGTACCGCAATCTTGGCACCGTAATGGTAGAGAAATCTGTGTACCGAATACCTCAGGATAGTAGGCGGTAGAGCACTGATAATACGGTAACGTACGGGCATACCACCCCAATGTACACACTTGTTGTCTCGTGGGTGTTTGTAATTGATTTGTTTCATTTTTGATGTCACGTTGTCTCTCTATTTCAAATCACTTTTTTTTATATCTTTGTTTATGTTTTTTTTTTGGAAAATTTGGTAGATTTTTTTTTTCTAATGCCATTTTTTGAAAGAATTTGCAAAAAGAGGACAGTTGCCAAACTATTTGTACTCGCGGACTCAACAACTAAACTCACTGTTGGGAATGACAAGTTTAATTGTTTCACGCTTGCCGTTGAGACACAGTGAGTCTAGTTCTAATTTTAGTGGAAACTCGATGTTCCCAACTGCGAGTTTAGTTAAAAAAATTCAAAATAACTCGCCATTTTCAATAGCAAGGATCTTTGTACTAGACTCGCTGTTGGGAACGACGACTGTGAAGTTTTTCACATTTTCCAGTGAGTGAAAACTCTCTGTTGGACTTGGTGAAATTTCTAAATGAACTCCATAGAATAACTCGCTATTCCCAACAACGAGGACAAATATACTACACCCGCCGTTCAGAATTGTGAGTCTATTGGGTCCCTTCTTCACTTACCCGACTCAAATCTACTCTTCTCTCATTTTTCTTTCTCTCTCTCTCGCAGTCTCTCTACCCATTCCTCTCTTTGGTGTTACATTAACCCAAAACCCTAGCTTCCTTGTTCCTGGCATTCATAGAGGTGTGGTGAAATTTTCCATAGATTCCAAAGCACGCTCATTATTCTCCCATTCTCTTAATCAAGACTATCATCTCCATAAAGATATTATTTCTATTGTTTCAAATTGTAAAATGTGACACATAAATTATGTTTCTATTGCTTCAAATTGTACGGTTAGGATTGAGAACTCTCAAATTAGTTAGTTATAGTTTAAAATTATGTGTTATCTATGTTGGTTGTGGTGACATTTTGAATGCCCACATAGTGTTCTATGAAATGTCTGATTGAGGGTGGATTGATGATCGTCATGAAAATATAGTAATTAATTTGTTCATTCACGCGTAGGTATGGAACACAAAATTTATATTTGGTGTAATTACGGGGGTGAAAGCTTTCGTGACCCGAAAGCGAGATACAGTTATAGAGGTTATTGAACTAGAAGTGTAACACCCCGTAGTTTTCAAAAGTTATAAAACTATATATATGTGTGATAAATAAAAGAGGTAGGTGGCTGGTGGTAAAATTATATATGCATGGATGGCATATATGTAAGAGTAATGCTTCAGCCACTACCAATTTCACTACCATTCTCTTCACTACCTTAGGTGGCATACTTTTATTGGAGAGTTCCTTCACCTACTCTATCTTCCCCTACCTATTGGAGTGTACCATCTAAGGTAGTGAAGAGAAATGTAGTGAAATTGGTAGTGAATGTAGCATTACTCTATATGTAATTATGTTGAAGTGAGTAGGTAGGGGGGGGGGGGGGCACGTGAGAGAAACAACAAAATGCTATTGTTCTTTGGCTGGTGACGTCAGCATGCTTGGGGGGCCCCATTGCCTTGTGATCTATTGGCATTCTCGAAGAGAGATAACAGGGAGAGAAGTTGAGGAATTGTCCCACATCAGATTTGAACAAAAATAAAATAATATATAAATATAATATCTTATGATCAGGAGTCATCAATTCGGTTAACCACCTTTTGAGAGGCAGCCTGTGGTAGTATAGTTGTACTATACTATATGGATTATTAAAATCCTTGGTCGACACTCTGCATCAAAAGGTGAAGGGCAATATTTCATGACGGTTCTCATAAATGACGATGATGCTCTTGCTGTAGTGATTGGATGGTCGCTTGATCCACGTCCTTAATCCCAACTGTATCAAATAACACAGAAGACGAGTTGCTTGGTCCTTCTCAATTCATACGCGATTTGGTTAACAATGAAAATATGGGTGATGAATTTAATCGTGCATGTATGAACAACAGTTTATTAGATGTCGATGAGGAAGAAGAAGGTGATGAAGATGAGACGGGTGAAGAACATGAAGAAGTTGAAGATTCTAATGTAGCTAATGTTTGTGGTGAAACACAAAACAATTGTGAAGATAACGTCCAGTACACTCAAGGTCGAAGGCACTCCTCTTCTCAACAAGGGTTTCTTGCACATTCAGTGGAGTCTGAAACCGTTGACTGGGTTCATAATGCGGTCGTCCATCAACTTGAATGCCCTTCAATTTCGATGCCGGCGAAGGTGATTCATATATTGGGCAAAGGTTTGAAACATAAGAAGATGTACAATATGTAGTGAAAACATTTTCAATATAATAACATCACAAATTCGTAATAGTGAAATCGTCGACAACCGTATACAATGTCAAATGTAAAATGGCACCGAAGCTATACACAAAAGCGGAGAGAGCACTAAATTCAGAACTTGGGAGATTTAGTAGCGCAGGTTGTGCTTGGAGATTTCGTGCGGTTGTTCCAAAAGGGGAAACTTACTTTATTGTGAAGATGATAGACGTACCACATACCTATGTTAATCCATCAATGAATCAAGACCACTCAAAAGTGGATTCTACGCTTGTTTCGGGTTTGATCTTGCAAGTTATGAAGGCACAAACTGGAATAACCCCGAAGGCAATAGATGAAATTGTTAAACTTCGATTCAATTATCAAATTTCATATAGCAAAGCATGGCGTGCAAAGCATAAAGATATTGAGCGATTATACAGAGGGTTTGCTGAAGCAAATAAGTAGTTTTTCGCTCTTTTATCAGCGCTACAGGTTTCAAATCTGGGAACTTTTGTTCATTGGGATAAAGTCAGCACTGTGGTTGGTGAGGAAACATTCAAGTCGGTGTTTTGGGCATTTGGGCCCTCGATTGAAGGGTTTAAGTTGTGTAGGCATGTTATAAGCATTGATGACAATTTTTTATATGGAAAGTACAAATGATGTATATTAATAGTCGTTGCTCCTGATGCAAACGATCAGTTATTTCCTTTTGTTTTTGCGCTGGTCGATGGAGAAAGTGTAGGTACTTGGTGATGGTTTATGTCTTGTATCAGAGTTTTTGTAACCGATCGGCAAGAATTATGTGTCATCTCCAATCGTCATCCGGGTATTTTGTCTGTGATGGAGACACAAAACACTGCATGGAATGAGCCTCATGCATATCATAAGTATTGTATGAGACATTTTGCTGCAAACTTTTTTACCAAATTTCACGATAAAGCATTAAGGAAAAAACTAAAGGTGTCGCATGTCAAAATCAACCAAAGAAGTTTTAAAAGAAACTGGCCGAAAATAGAGAAACTCAAAGCCGAGGCTGTCATTTGTCTTAAGGAGAAAACATTCCAAAAGTGGTCATTATGAGCAGATGAAGGACGTCGTTACGGAATGATGACTACAAATATATCAGAAGTTTTTAATTCGGTTTTGAAAGGTGTTCGTAGTTTTCCGGTGACGGAAATTGTCGATATTCTACCGCTTCAATCTCTACTTCACTCACCGTCGTCAATTAGCTTCGAAGCTTCTAAGTGAGAGCAAAGAATTCATTCCCGCAGTTCAAGAGATTCTAGATGTGTAGCGTGAGAGAGCGAATATGCATGAAGTTATAATGTTCAATCATAGACCTGATGTGTTTCAAATTAGAACGTGACTTAGAAAGGTACGTGGTCATCAAAAGGGTGGTAAATTGCATACAGTTGATTTGGAAATGCACTTTTGTATGTGTCAGAAAATTCAGCTTTACCATTTTCCAAGTTTCCATATTTTGGCGGCATGTGCATTTAGGGCTATTGATTATTGCTCTTATGTAGATCAATTTTTTACAGTTAGAAACTTAATTTTAACTTGGGCACCCATCTTCTATCATATCCCTGACGAAGCATGTTGGACAATCCAAATTGGTCCGAAACTTATCGCCGATGCAAGTCTTAGAAGATGCAGAAAATATCGTCCTCGGACCAAGCATATTTGCAATGATATGGATGTGAGGGATGATATGAGCAGTACCGGTCATGTGAGGGATGATATGAGCAGTACCAAGCATATTTGTTCAAAGTGTGGTCTAAAATGTCACAACAAGCGTTGTTGCCGTGAAACCGACATAGGTCAGATAATTACTAGTTTATAACTTCTTTATATACTGTTGCATAAGAACAATCTACTAGAAATTTACATATATTTTCGTATCCTATTTACAGGATCATCATCGCGACAAGGAACAACAAGACCGAATAATTCATTGTCATCATCGCATCAAGCCTGCTAATTTATATTTTTATTTTGTCCTTCTAACATTATCACATCTCATTGTAATATTTCATGCTTGTTGGAAGTTTTGTTGTAGTTGTTTCCGCTTGTTGAACTTGTTGGGAATATTTGAAGGGTATGTTGCACTTATAGTACTATTTACTAAATGTGTTGAACTTATTGCAATATTTTATTTGGATTTGAACTTGTTGTAACAACTTAAGGTTGTGTTGGACTTGTTGTGATTGTGTTGAATTTGTATTGTACCGAATCGTGTTTATGAAGTTGTGATCTTTTGGTTCTATATGAAGTTCGGATGTTGTTAAGTCTTTATGTTAGTTACCCAATGAAGTTGTGCTTTTTTGATAACCTCTATTGTAGTTTGTGAATTGCATATGTTCTGATGTTATAAGATGTTTACGAAGTTGTGCTCGGTTGGTGAGTTTTAATGTAGTTTGTGAATTGCTTAAGTATTTAAGAATTCACCAAGTGCTTATAGTTCTTGAATCAGTAAACTCGCCCTTCCCAATGGAGAGTTTAGTTCTTTTCTTCTCACTGTTGGGAAGAGCGAGTTTGCTATTAAGTGTGGTAGTAACAGTAAATGCACCATTCCCAACAGCGAGTGTAGCCCTTTCATGCTCGTTGTTGGGAAGAGCAAGTTATTCTTTGGGAGGCAACACCAAGATTTCGCTCTCTGTGAAATCACAAAAACTTCACAGTCGCTATTCCCAACGGCAAGTCTCTTTGTACAACAAGCGTTGTTCGGCACATCGACTGAAGTTTTTGTGATTTCACAGATAGTGAAATTTCTTCGTGGCCTCCCAATGAATAACTCGCTCTTCCTAACAACGAGAGAGAAGCACTACACTCACTGTTGGGAATGAAGAGTTTACTGTTAAGAGGTCTCCAAACAGCAAACTCGCTCTTCCCAACAGCAAGAAGAAAAGAGCTAAACTCGTCATTGGAAAGAGCGAGTTTACTGATTCAAGAAATGTGTAGAATTGGTGAATTTTCAAGTCTATTCCTTTCGCTACAAACAACACCACAACCGTATAACAAACTTCATAGAGAAGCAAAATAGATCACAACTTCATAAACAACTACAAACTTCAAAATTTACATAGAGAACCAAAAGATCACAACTTCATAAACAACTACAAACATCACACACTACAAAAGAAAGTAGCTTTCCCGGCGCTTTTTTACGTCTATACCGGCGTTTTTTTACGCCGGTGAAACTTTCACCGGCGTTTACAATAGCGCCGATCCAACTGCCGCCGAAGCGGGCGTCGCTGAAACGAAGGGGTCTACACCGGCATTTTTGGTGGACGCCGGTAAATGTTAGGACTACACCGGCGGTCATAAAACGCCGGTGTATATCGGTCTCTGGGTGCCGTTCTTGTGCACCTATATACATTCACCGGCGGTCGTAAACCGCCCGTATTTATCCATTCACCGGCGTATAGGAAAACGCCGGTGTAGATCGAAAGTATACCGGCGGTCAAGGAACGCCGGTGTATGTGCGTTTATGAGCGCCTGCTTTTTCCTATTTACGAACACCGGTGCGACAAAAAAACGCCGGTGTAGTTATATACGTCGGCGTTTATAAAACGCCGGTGTACGTCTGTGCCGTTACAGCTGATAACATTCACCGGCGTGCGTTGAAACGCCGGTGTATCACACACTCCAACAATTAGATTATATAGACCGCCGTTTTTTAAAACGCCGTTCTGGCTATGCCCGTTTATTTTCGATACTCCGCTTTTCCGTTCGATTTCAATTCACAGTTTCATTTACAAAACCTGTAAACTAATTCTCACAACTGATTCAATCAATTTCGTTGCATACTACTGCGCAAACCACAACCAAACACAAGAATAATTAAAGATAATCAAGTTTCACACGTGTCATATCAACGTCCAAATTCATTGATTAATTAACAGTGTCATAATTAACAAATTAATATAGAGACTAACATCCCAAATATCCAAACAAACCAGTCTGATAAATATCCAAAATATCCCAAATTCAAAGTATGACATAACTCTAATAAAAAAAACCAGTCTGACATAACAACAGCAAGGAGGAGGACATAAGAACAACAACCATACAGCAAGGAGGACATAAGAATAGCAAGGAGGACCGCAGATTCATACCCCTCGAGTAGCTTCAGCTCTGATCATCAGAATTTCCTTCATCTTGACGACCGCTCTGTGAAAAAAAAGCAATAGTTTAATTGAACAGTAGATCACAATACAGAATATACATATTTTTTGAACTTGCAAAAAGAACTACCTGTATCTCGAATTATAAGATCAAAGTGCCAACTGCAAATGGAATTGTTAATGATATATACAGAGGTAAAATAATTACATTGCAATGCTAAAAATCTAGTACTTAATTTTGTTTTTAAATATATCTAAAATAACAAAACAAATGAAAATTCAGTATCTAACTTGAAACCTTTATATTCTCCTCTGATTGGGAATATCCACTATCTAAAACAGTAAAACAAATGAAAATTCAGTATCTAAGCATGTCCTTCATGGATTGTTCAGACAATCCATGAAACTGTCATCGTGGACGGAAACCAAATATAAGAAAAATAAGAAAAATAAGATAGGGCTCATATCAAGTGTATTTTTAGGGAACTGTCATCGTGGAAGGAAACCAAATATATATAGAAGCCAGAAATGGAAACAGAAAGAAGAAAGGTAGAGACTTTGGATACACCAGGCTAACATAGCGGCATTTTCCTCATCTCTCTCTCATCCCTTATTTCCCTTCAGCACACGAACACAAAGAGACATCAGCAACCACCTTAAGAGCGACAAGAACAACAATAATAATAAATTATTATGAACAAGATGTCTCTATATGGGTTTCCAGATCTCCACTCGAGCCCACTCTTTCTAATCACAGCCCAATTAAGAACATAGACAACA
Source organism: Hemerocallis citrina (assembly GCA_017893485.1). Lineage (NCBI taxonomy): Eukaryota > Viridiplantae > Streptophyta > Magnoliopsida > Asparagales > Asphodelaceae > Hemerocallis > Hemerocallis citrina. The sequence goes on from CM030365.1 coordinate 208,703,122, forward strand.
TCCACTAAACAATCCAATCATAGCCCAGTCAAAATTTGCCATCCTGGATCTTAATGAAATACGCTTCATTAACAGTGAAAGAAAATGAGGATGCTAGCAGCATACTTAGTTTGGAAGTGAACCCATTTTTTTGTTAAAAAATCATGCCAAAGATGGCAATCAGCTTCATTAACAGTATCTGAAAATGAAAATTTCCATTATCTGAGCTTATATGTTGCTCTACTAATTCACTGTGCCCAACTAAATCAAAAACCCAATTGTTGTGCGTATCCGGAGGATTTTGGCATACGTACCTATAGCATCCTCAGTTCAGAGTAAACCCGTTTTGGTCAAAAAAACATGCCAAGATCACAATCAGATGCATGAAAATAAGCTTCACTAACAACAAAAGAAGAAACTGGGGATGCTATGCAGCATACTTAGTTTGGAAGTGAACCCATTTTGTGTTAAACAATCAGGTTACATTGACAGTATTTGAATATGTTGCTCTACTACTTTTTTAGCCCAACTATATCGCAAAACCCATTGACTGTGCATATCCGGCCGGAGGATTTTGGCATACGTACCTATATAATATCCTCAGTTCACAGTGAACCCATTTTTGGTATAAAAACATACATGCCAAGAAGACAATCAGGTGCTTGAAATCAGCTTCACTAACAGTTAGTGGAAATGGGACCATAAAATAGCTTAAGAAGACCATCAGGTTTGTGAAATAAGCTTCACTAACAGTGAAAGAAACTGGGGATGCTATGCAGCATACTTAGTTTGGAAGTGAACCCATTTTGTGTTAAAAAAACCATGCCAAAGATTGCAATCAGGTTACATTGACAGTATCTGAAAATGAAAATTTCTCCATTATCTGAGCTTATATGTTGCTCTACTACTTTTTTAGCCCAACTATATCGCAAAACCCATTGACTGTGCATATCCGGCCGGAGGATTTTGGCATACGTACCTATATAATATTCTCAGTTCACAGTGAACCCATTTTTGGTATAAAAACATACATGCCAAGAAGACAATCAGGTGCTTGAAATCAGCTTCACTAACAGTTAGTGAAAATGGGACCATAAAATAGCTTAAGAACACCATCAGGTTTGTGAAATAAGCTTCACTAACAGTGAAAGAAACTGGGGATGCTATGCAGGATTCTTAGTTTGGAAGTGAACCCATTTTGTGTTAAAAAAACCATGCCAAAGATTGCAATCAGGTTACATTGACAGTATCTGAAAATGAAAATTTCTCCATTAACTGAGCTTATATGTTGCTCTACTACTTTTTTGGCCCAACTATATCGCAAAACCCATTGACTGTGCATATCCGGCCGGAGGATTTTGGCATACGTACCTATATAATATCCTCAGTTCACAGTGAACCCATTTTTGGTATAAAAACATACATGCCAAGAAGACAATCAGGTGCTTGAAATCAGCTTCACTAACAGTTAGTGAAAATGGGACCATAAAATAGCTTAAGAAGACCATCAGGTTTGTGAAATAAGCTTCACTAACAGTGAAAGAAACTGGGGATGCTATGCAGCATACTTAGTTTGGAAGTGAACCCATTTTGTGTTAAAAAAACCATGCCAAAGATTGCAATCAGGTTACATTGACAGTATCTGGAAATGAAAATTTCTCCATCATCTGAGCTTATATGTTGCTCTACTACTTTTTTAGCCAAACTATATCGCAAAACCCAAGTGTTGTGCATATCAAAATGGGTTACAATAAAACAAAATGGGTTCACTTCAACAACAGCAACAACAGCAAGTGGGAAACAAATATAGAACAATTGGGTTTTGAATGGAGATTGTAGTCATATATCAATTCTTCATGGAAGAGAAATACGAATAGGGCTCATAGCAAGTGTAGTTTTAACTGGAATTGTCATCGTGGAAGGAAACCAAATACAGAAGCCAGAAAGAGGAATGGTAGAGAATGAGGATACACCAGGCTAACATAGCGGCATTTTCCTCATCTCCGCGGTTTTCACTGTATTCGATTTAAATTCAAAAGCAACTTACTTTCGAAATGGTTCCACTGATGCATGATGGTCTAGCACATATCGATGTGCCTGTTCCCACGCTAAGCTATCGAGCTCAAATGCATCAACTTTACCAACAGTGGTGCCAGCGGTATCAAAAAGATATTGTGCACCATCAAGGTTGGAAATGTTTGGATTTCTACGTGGTCTACTGGAAGATGTCTCTACACCAGGCAAATACCTGGAAAAAAAATGTGAGCACTCCTCTGATAGATATCCCTGGGCTATTGACCCTTCAGGATATGCTCTATTTTTCACATAACCCTTTAGCCGGTATAGGTACCTGAACATGTACAATTAATAAACTAGAGCGGATTAGGGGTTTAAAAGAAATGAGCTTTTGAAAATTCAATTTCGTAAGATGAATGAATTATTCCACCGATAGTGAACAGGACCGCCGATTCTGGCTTCACCAGCAAGGTGGATTATCAAGTGAATCATAATAGTGAAAAACGATGGAGGAAATATCATCTCCATTTTACTAAGTGTCAATGCCGCCTGCTGCTCCAATTGGTCCAGATCTTCAACACGAAGCATTCTTGAGCAAATACCTCTATATATGCTACAAAGATCTTTCAGGACAGTAGTGACTTGTTCACACATTGAAGACCTTAGGGCCACAGGAAGGAGATCCTGCATTAGGATGTGGTAGTCGTGTGACTTTAGACCCTGAAGTCTCTTCTCTTTAAAGTTGACACATTTTGCCATGTTAGAAGAATAGCCATCGGGGACTTTAAGTTCAAGTAGTACTTTGCAAAACAACTCCAACTCCGATTTTGACATTGAATAGATTGCAGGAGGTAGGAGTACTTTCCCATTCGGCAATTCTTTTGGGTGCAACTCATGTCGGATGCCCATTGACTTCAAATCAAGTCGGCTCTTGAGATTGTCTTTTGTCTTCCGATCATCTCCCATAACTGTACCTAAACTCGTCAAGTTTTGATCCTCATCCTCGCCATATAGATCGGTCTCCTCACCTTGCTCCGGCCTTGCCCTTTTCTTGCCCTTTGTCCTGACTTCTGGTTCCTTTCCATATTTGAATTGATGACCATCTACCCGCCTCAAAATATCTGAACCAGAAGAAGACCCAGGAGCATGTTCCCACTCGTCGGTGCCATCAAATGTCGCTGCCTCTGCCCGAAATATATGTGTGTCAGGCAACCATCTCCTATGATCCATATAGCAAAACTTTCTGCCATTGTACAACCACCTTGAACTAGTTTGGTCAGCACAACATGGACATGCATAACGTCCTTTAGTACTATATCCAGATAAATTTGCATATGCTGGAAAATCATTGATTGTCCAAGACAACACGGCACGAAGAGAAAATGTTTCTTTAGCCACAGCATCATAGGTTGGAACACCCACCCACAACTTCTGAAGTTCATCTATTAACGGTTGTAGGTACACATCTATATCATTTCCAGGACCTTTCGGTCCAGGAACTATCATGGACAAAATAAATGAGGACTGCTTCATGCATTTCCAAGGCGGCAAATTGTATGGTATCAACACAACCGGCCATATGCTGTATGTACTACTCATTTGCCTGAAAGGGTTGAAACCATCACTAGCTAGTCCAAGTCTCACATTTCGAGGATCTTCCGCAAAATCAGGATATCTTTCATCAAATCTTTTCCAAGATTGGGAAACAGCAGGATGTCTAAGAATCCCATCATTAGTGCGACCTTCAGCATGCCATTTCATATCAGAAGAAGTTTTCGTGGACATAAACAACCTTTGTAACCTAGGTATCAGAGGAAAGTAACGGCATGTTTTGGCAGGCTTCTTTTTCCTACTTCGCTTAGTAGATCCACTGCCTCCCTCGTCTTGATTTGGTCTTTCTTTCCATTTCGAAGAACCACACACTTCGCAATTCTCCAGACTTTCCTTACCACTCGTGAAAAGCATACAGTCATTTGGACATGCTGCTATCTTCTCATATCCTAGATCGAGAGAACTTAGGAATTTTTTGATTTTATAGGCTGAGTTTGGAATACAGATTTCAGGAAATGCTTCATTCAACAATTCAAGTAGCATAGTGAAGGACTTAGTAGACCACCCGTTTAAACATTTAATCTGAAATAGTCTGACAATGAATGAGAACTTAGAAAATTTGGTACAGTCGCGGTACAACGGGATACTAGCATCTTCAAGTAACTTAGCGAAGGATTCTTGCTGCTTATTATTTTCAGGGGTGGGGCCAGACATTTCCTCGTCCACCCCACCACCAATCTGGTTTGTTTCTGTTGACTCATTGTGAACTTCGGTTGTTGGGTCATTGGTGTGAAAAGGAACATTATGAATCCCCATGGCATCTTGTAACAAAGCATGCATCTCATCGGGAACGCTTAAGTCTTCGTTCACTAAGGGCTCAGCCTCATTTTCTAATACAACCGGACGAACAGGAGCTGCCGTATGATCCTCTCCATGACAAAACCACCTTGTGTACCCTTGAAGAAAACCGTTGACAGCCAAGTGTGTATGTACTACGTCACATGTCCTCAGCATACAATTTGTACAGCGAAGGCATGGACAAAGGATTAAGTTGGGATCACGGGAATGTCGTTTGGCAAAGATAATAAAATCTTTAATACCATCACGGTACTCCTTGGATAATCGTGGTTTACTAATCCAACTTCTATCCATTATATCAATAGCACACAGTCTGAAATTAAAATTTGATATATTAAATAGTAATAACAGTAAAAGGCATTTTGTATATTAAATTTCACCTATTTGAAAACCATCCCTAGCTGCAAATAAATAAACGATATAATCTTTAACTGTAAAATAAAGAAATTGTGGCTCCAAAAAATGTACAAAAAAAAACTACATCTTAACACAATCTACTCTATTCACCAAACCCTAAACGACCTTTTGTGGAAATGATCACAATCACCTTAGACGGTATTTTATCGCACACCCTGTGTTCGAGCATAAAAAAAAATCGACTATAGTCTCCCCTGTATTTGGCTTTCCGTTCAAGGAGATGATGATGGTAAAGGGTATTTTGCTGATGAAGAGGATTCGGCCGAATAATGAGCGCGTCGTGCTGTAACTACGGTAACAAGAAGATCTGATGACTCATGAACTATTCTGTTCATGACTACTAATAATCACTTATCTCATAATAATAATAATAATAATAATAATAATAATAATAATAATAATAATACTAAACAAAAGAAACAGTAAAAGAAAAATTAAAATGTCTAGTATGTAAGCATATATTTTGCAGAGTGAACCAATTGTTGTACATAGCCGGAGGATTTTGGCATAGAGCTATAGCATCCTCAGTTCACAGTGAACCCATTTTGGTCAAAAAAACATGCCAAAATGACAATCAGATGCATGGGATAAGCTTCAATTCATTAACAGTGAAAGAAACTGGGGATGCTATGCAGCATACTTAGTTTGGAAGTGAACCCATTTTGTTAAAAAACCATGCCAAGGATTGCAGTCAGGTTACTTTAACAGTATCTGAAAATGAAAAATTTCCCATTATCTGAGCTTATATGTTGCTCTACTACTTCTTCAGCCCAACTAAATCTAAAACCCAATTGTAGCCGCATATCCGGCCGGAGGATTTTGGCATACGTACCTATACCATCCTCAGTTCACAGTGAACCCATTTTGGTCAAAAAAACATGCCAAGATGACAATCAGATGCATGAAAATAAGCACTAAAAACAAAAAAAGAAAATGGGGATGCTAGCAGCATACTTAGATTGGAAGTTAACCCATTTTGGTATAAAAAACCATGCCAAAGATTGACAATCAGGTTACTTTAACAGTATTTGAAAATGCTTATATGTTGCTATACTACTTCTTCAGCCCAACTAAATCTAAAACCCAATTGTTGTGCGTATCCGGAGGATTTTGGCATACGTACCTATAGCATCCTCAGTTCACTTAGTTTGGAAGTGAACCTATAGAAAATGGGGATGCTAGCAGCAGACTTAGTTTGGAAGTGAACCCATTTTGTGTTAAAAAACCATGCCAAAGATTGCAATCAGGTTACTTTAACAATATCTGAAAATGAAAATTTCCATTACCTGAGCTTATATGTTGCTCTACTACTTCTTTAGCCCAACTAAATCTAAAATCTAATTGTTGTGCATATCCGGCCGGAGGTTTTTGGCATACGTACCTATAGCATACTCAGTTCACAGTGAACCCATTTTGGGCCAAAAAACATGCATGCCAAGAAGACAATCAGATGCATGAAATCAGCTTCACTAACAGTGAAAGAAACTGGGGATGCTATGCAGCATACTTAGTTTGGAAGTGAACCCATTTTGTGTTAAAAAACCATGCCAAAGATTGCAATCAGGTTACTTTAACAGTATCTGATAATGAAAATTTCCCATTATCTGAGCTTATATGTTGCTCTACTACTTCTTTAGCCCAACTAAATCTAAAATCCAATTGTTGTGCATATCCGGCCGGAGGATTTTGACATACGTACCTATAGCATCCTCAGTTCACAGTGAACCCATTTTGGGTAAAAAAACATGCATGCCAAGAAGACAATCAGATGCATGAAATCAGCTTCATTAACAGTGAAAGAAAACGGGTATGCTAGCAGCATACTTAGTTTGGAAGTGAACCCATTTTGTGTTAAAAAACCATGCCAAAGATTGCAATCAGGTTACTTTAACAGTATCTGAAAATGAAAATTTTCCATTATGTGAGCTTATATGTTGCTCTACTAATTCACTGTGCCCAACTAAATCTAAAATCCAATTGTTGTGCATATCCGGCCGGAGGATATTGGCATACGTACCTAGAGCATCCTCAGTTCACAGTGAACCCATTTTGGGTAAAAAAACAAACATGCCATGAAGACAATCAGATGCATGAAATCAGCTTCATTAACAGTAAAAGAAGATGAAAATTTCCATTATCTAAGCATATATTTTTCTATTAATTCTTCATCTCAACTAAACCTTAAGGAAATCAAGATGAATAAACTGAAAAAAGCTGCCTTTTTTGGAAAATAAGGGAAATCAAGAGATCATACCGAAGAGAGAGAGAGAGGGAGCGGGGCGACGAGGGTGGGGGCGTAGGAGAGAGAGAGAGAGGGGGCAACCGCCGATTCACCTCCAACTAGAGAGAGGAAAGAAGGAAATCGAAAAGGACGAAGGGAATAAGGGACGATTTCGAAAGGTCGAAGGCCGTCGAAGAGGACGAAGCGGCGGAGGCAAACGCGCGGGAAGTAGAGCAAGGAAGGAGGGAAACGAAGCGCCTCTTTTTTTTTTTTTTTGGGGTATTGGGAAAATGGCGAGCGAAAGATTAGGGTTCGCGGGTTTTATTCCCAGTTATTCACCGGCATTTTAAGTGGAAACGCCGGTGAATGTGTCCGTATATTCGCCGGCGTTTATAATAAAAAACGCCGGTGAATAATAAACTTCACCGGCGTGTTTAAGTAAAACGCCGGTGAATACTAACATACACCGGCGTTTTAAATCGACCGCCGGTGTATGACCATCCCATCTGGCGCCCAATTCCTACTCACTCCCTACCCCGGCGTTACTAGTAAAACGCCGGGGAATAATCGCCGGTAAATCTGGTTTCTTTTGTAGTGACAAATTCAGAAACAACTACAAACATCACAAATTAACAACATCAAAACATAATTTGACAAACATATCATATAACTCCAAAAGATCAAAACTTGACAACTTCACAATTTCTCAACATCACAACCACATCAAGTTAACCAAACTTCACAATTTCCCTAACCCGACGTGTACCGATTTGTCTTCTTACGATGTCGGTGCGCGACAACTTTGCGCTTCTTTGGAGTTTGGGTACTTTGTGTAATTTGGGATATGAGAAGCTCATCGTCAAGATGTACTCTTTGCTGTTCGGAACCTTGCCCCTCATCTTGCGGTTGTGTATCTTCTTCAGGTTGTGTTGGCGCAGTGGGAGGAGGTGCACACCCACGTTGACTTGAAAAATGGCGTGCTTCCATAAATGCATCGAATGCGGGGCCCTCACCATCCGCATCAAGAGATCATCTACATGGTGATAGAATCTCATGTGCGAACTCTTTCACAGCATCGGTCACATCGGATGCGGTACTTGACAAACATCTAACGGTGCTTCTTGCAATCTCTCATGCGTTCTCCTCTTATAAATAAGATAATGTAATATATGAACAAAACAGATAAAACAGTTATAAGATGTGTTCCAAACTTGTGATCTGAATGTATTTATATGTCATATAGTTATTAATCTTTCTTACCATGGTTGTCAAAGTCTTCACCTTTAGTTGGAACATGGGTTGTTGGGATGAGTGGCGGGAGATGGTTCCCTATCTCACGTTGGTATCGGGAGTATCACTCTGGTGGGGGCAGGGATAGGAGGTGCGATTACCAACCGCGCAATCCTGGTATACTACGCCGTGTACGCATCATGCATTCGTCCATCATACGGAGGAATTCTGCCAGTAATCATTTCGTTCCCGACACTCATTCTAAGTGTGGACATAAGTACGGTGATATCTGGCCCAGTCGATATCGGGCAAATGATCCATCCTTGTGACACCGTGCAAGGTAGTGTCATATGTTGGTGCGGCGGGTATATCTTGTTGTAGACCGAATTGTCGGAGTACTCGATATACAGAAGGATGCTCTACGATGGAGAAGTACATGAGAGGTGTAGTCGTCAACCATCGATCGCTATATTCTATGCAACATAGCGACAACTTCTCTAATCTTTCGTCAGTGTACGGTTCCCACACTATGCATTCCGTCCGCAACTGATCGAGCTCATCTCGATAATAAGTGAGCGGTCCACACAAGTTATCACGATGTGTGTGGTCGCCCGCCCAATAAACACCCATAGGAGACGACCTACCAAATCTAAACACCCCCAAACTCCACACCAGGTGTTGGACTCTTACGCGTGACCGACCAATGTGAAATCGCTCCTAACTCCATATCTGTTGTATCAACATCGACCCCGCCGCCTGTACGTTGTTCAACGAAGCATGACACAAATTTCTGTAAAGGACTCCCAAAGCGGCACTACCCCAACTAAACTGGCCGGCTAGTCTAATGTCATCGATCAAATGTAAATACATCAATAGTACTTGGTTTCTCGTTGAGTTGGAAAATATCACACCTCCAAAAAGTATCATCAGATAAGCTCGGGTGTAGCACTCTACTTGATACTCATTCGATTCCGGATTCAAGTAGTTATCGAACAACTTCATTAACCATGAAATTTTAAGAGATGTACTAATTAAAGCCAGTTCAGTCGGATCCTGACAAAGATATTCTCGAACAAGATGAAACTTATCATTGCCCCAACTTCCAGTCATGGCTACACCATCTATTGAAAGTCTTGTAATTAATGCAACATCTTGTAAAGTTACCATCATCTCTCCATGCGGTAGGTTGAATGTATGAGTCTCCGGTCGCCATCTCTCGACTAGAGGTGTTAGAAGACCCCAATCCAATTTCATTGACCCCATTAGTGCAACTCCATAGAATCCCACCTCCACCAAGTATGGGATAATGCGAACGTGTAGGGGCAACATTTTGTGCTTTCGGAATGTCAAGTCCTTTGATTCACCTTTCCACACAAAATTGATCGGTAAGAGGCTTGCATCTTAAGAAGTGATGAGTCTATTGGACCGGGACCCTCAGGTGCATCTGCATGTGTATGTGGTGTTTGGGGAACATCGATAGGGGTTTCAGTAACATCCTGCAATGGAAGAAATTATAGTTGATGTTAATTGATACTGGATGGAAGAAAAAGATATATAACATGGAGTTAGGAACTATAAAAACAACTCTTACCACTGTAGGAGCTTTCCTCCGCTCGAATGCAGTAGGAGGACAATGTCCAGAACCAATAGGTTGTGTAATTATGAGTCTGCAAAAAAAGGTTAGAGATAAAATTAACTACATTGCATTTATCAGCTTGCCTTTTAACAATTCTTAGGTACAACTACTACATACGAATGCAATTGATCACAAAAAAATCACCACTAACAAAGGTGGGGTCACCTACATTCAAATGTCATCACTAATGAATTACATCGAACACTAAATGTGCATAACAGACAATTCGATCACTTACGCAATTCATCGAACACTTTATGTGCATAACGTAAACCGAACCTTAACTTCAAGCCAAACACAACCCACCTTCAATTTCTAACCTTAGGCCTAACCTACATTCAATTTAAAGTTAAATCATCATCCTAATCCTAAACCTAACCATATCCAGATACATTGTATGAGTTAAATAAAAACATACCTTTATGTTGTCACTTGTGATCAAAATCACTTCCGTAGTGGCTATAGATCTGTTGGGGAATGTTAGAGATTCCACCAAGTGAACTTATGCCCCAACGATTGAGGTAGAAGACGAAGATGAGATTTAGGGTTTTGGTCGAATGAGGAAGGACGAAGTTTCATGGGTTAGAGAGAGACTTTGTGAAATGATAGTATAAGTTAATGAACAACATGGTGAATAAAGTGGTGGCCCAGTAAACTCGCTGTTGGGAATATCGAGTTTAGATGTTTTCCCATCGCTGTTGATAACGGCGAGTTATTCGTTTCGAAACTAACATAGAGTTTTCACTCTCTAGGAAATGTGAAAAACTTCGTTGTCGCCGTTTTCAACAGCGAGTCTAGTACAAAGATCCTTGCTATTGGGAACGGCGAGTTCTTTTGATTTTTTTTTAACTAACTAAACTCGCTGTGTCCCAACGGCAAGCGTTAAACAACTAAACTCGTTATTTCCAACAGCGAAGTTAGTTTCTGAGTCACAAACACAAATAGTTTGACAACTATCCTTTTTTGACAAATACTTTTAAAGATGGCTTTAAAAAAAATTCAATTTAATAGCCCTTGATTTTATTTTATTTTCTTTCAATCTCTCCTCATCCAAACTAAAAAAACTAAGAAAATAAAAGCCTCTTACCTCATCTTTCTTCTCTTCCTCAACTAATCTCGTACTGTATGAAACATAGTGTGGCTTGGGGCAATGGGGCAGGTGCAATTAAATGCTCCAATAAGACATTCTCTGCATTTGTATGTATGAACATTAATCAGAAGATGTTAAGATGTCGTCGGAGAATGAGTGGGAGGTTGGGGGGTGTTTGTTAGAATTTTTTACCAAACTATCCCACTTTTTGTAAGTATGTACCAAATTGTCTTTGTTCGAAAATTTAATACCAAAAAATTCCTGTCGCTAATTGAGTTAGCATCCCTAGTAATTTTCTTTGCGCTATCTCAGTTAGCGTGTGCTAGGGATAACACTTTTCCCCTCAAATGGGGGTGTGCGAAAAAACTCAGCAAATATATACTAATTCCGTTAGCGTGCCTATTTAAACCATTCACGCTAACGGGGTTAGCATGATAGGTGGACAGCAAAAAAACTCCAAGTACAGACACGCTAACCCCGTTAGCACGCCTCTTTATACCAGGAGCGCTAACCGGGTTAGTGTGCTATGTCGTTTGGGACCCCATTAAATCATAATCGCTAATGTTGTCTCATTATATTTATAGTGTCTCTCTCTCTTCTCTTTCTCCCTTAATTTCGGAACCCAACTCCAAAACCCTAGCATCCCAATTGTAGATCTTACTCAAAAATACTCTACAAAATCATAAAGGATGTTCTTCTTCTCTCACATTCATATCTTCTCTCACCTTGAAAACCCTAAATCCATGTTTGGGATTTTCGTTGTTTGGGATTTTCGTTGTTTGGGGATTTACATCGCGGATTTGTTATCAACCCCATTCACTATGGCGTCTTCTCAAAGCTCGAAATTGCTCATCTTTTCTGATCATTAATTTCAAGGTATGATTTGTATATCATTTTATCGATTATATTTTGTTTAGTAGATAATGATTATTTTTTTTTATAAATATGTATATGTATGGATTACGATATTTCTATTTGGCTTTATTTTGGTGGTGAAATTATCCGTGACCCAAAAACAAGTTGTTGTTATAGTGCCGTTGATTTCGAAATAATTTGGGTACCCCGTACAATCACAATGGAAGAACTTGTTGAAAAGGTTTATGAGGTTACCAATTGGGATAGAAAGCGATGGAATTTTAAAATTTTAGCACGTTATGCAGCGAAAAAAGGTGATGGTCAATATTTTATGTCTGTGCCTGTAAGAAATGATAACTCTCTGAAGTCTATGATTGGTAGAACACTTGATCCGAATTTTAGTTGGTCTGCATTAGAGCTATATATTCAGCAAACCGAAAATATTAATGTCCAACCACATGCTAATCCTGGTTCAAGCTCCACACGTGAAGTGCCGATCCATAAGATCATTTCGAATCCAATTCAAACATCTCATGCAATCCCACTGTCCTCACAAGAAGACACGTTTACAAATACTACAAGCTCGGATCCTACTAAATTTGAATTGCCACGTCAACCAAGTTTGATTAATGATTTTGGTCCGAATACCAATATTTTCGGGATATTTGAAAATGCTACCGTTAATAATGATTTAGTCGATGATGAAGAAGAAGACGAAGAAACCGACGATGAACTTGAAGAGGGATTACAAAATGAAGACGGGGAAGAAGAAGATGAATATGTAAATATTAATATAAATGAGAGTAATGATGTCGATGTGAACCTTACTGATGGCTTTAATAATGTCAACGTTCATGTTACCGAGGAAATGGCACAAAGTGCGAGAGTAAATAATGGTCCACAAGAGTTGTCTGGTTCATCCACCGTAGATAAATTCTACATTGGGCAAGAGTTTCAAATTAAAGAATCGATTCAATATGCGGTAAAGTTATACTCCATCAACAAACATCAAAAATTTATCGCAATGAAATCTTCACCTACCATCTTTGTTGTAAAATGTAAATTGGCTCGGAGAATGCATTCACTTGAGGAGATTGTGCAAATCCCACTGGTTGCAAGTGAGGGTGGTTGTTCGTGAAGATTACCTGCAATTGTTCCGAAGGGCCGGACAAATTTTATGGTTAAAAAACTGGTAGGGCCGCATATATGTATGAATCCCGTATTGAATCAAGACCACTGCAAAGTTGACGCTAAACTTGTACGCAATTTGATTATGAATGTTGTGAAGTCTCAGATAGGAATAACACTGCGGGCCATTATTGAGATAGTCAAACTACAATTGAATTATCAGATATCTTATATGAAGACTTGGATTGCAAAACAAAAATTTATTGAGAAGTTGTACGGGTCATTTGAAGGCGCGTATACTAAGTTGTCTTTACTTCTATTAGCAATACAAGCAGCAAATCCAGGAACTGTTGTCCATTAGGATAAGTATGATTTCGGTCCTAGCGAAGAGACATTCAGGGGAGTGTTTTGGGCATTTGGTGCTTCAATTGGAGGGATCAAGTCATGCAGACCTGTTATAAGTGTTGATGGGACACACTTGTATGGAAAATATAAGGGTTGTTTGTTAATAGCCATATCACTGGATGCGAATGATTGTCTGTTTCCATTTGCCTTCGCAATAGTTGACGGAGAGAGTGTTTATACATGGACATGGTTTATGAGCTGCATTCGTTTTTTATGTCACCAATTGGTTTGGTTTATGTGTTATCTCTGATCTCCACGCCGGTATTTTGGCGGCCATGGACTCGTAGAACGGAGCGTGGAACGAATCAAATGCATATCATCGTTATTGTATGCGACATTTCGCTACAAATTTCATTACCAAATTTGGTAGCAAAGCAATAAGGAAGAAATTTAAAATCATAACATGTCAAAACCAACCCAAAAAATTTCAAAGCAAACTCGCAGAACTGGAAAAAGTTAATGTGGAAGCGGCAAATTGGTTGAAAGAGAAATTAGTTGACAAATGGGCACTTTCTGAAGATGGAGGACGGCGATATGGCATAATGACTACCAACCTATCAGAAGTTTTCAACTCAGTATTGAAAGGTGTCCGTAGTTTACCAGTAACTGCTATTGTGGATATGATCTTTAACCGTCTTAATTCGTACTTTGCTATACGGCGTCAGTTAGCCAACAAGCTCATTAGTGAAGGTAAAAGTTTTGCATAAAGAGTACAAGATTTGATAGATATCCGGCGTGAAAGAGCCAACATGCATGAAGTGATATTGTTTAGCCATCAACCCGGTGTTTTTGCAGTCAAAACAGGTATACGAAGAGTATGTGGGAATCAAAAGGGTGGTAACTTGCACACAGTTAACTTGGGCACTAAAACATGTACTTGCCAAAAATTTCAGCTATATCATATACCATGTTCTCATGTTCTAGCTGCTTGTGCATATCATGCTATTGATTACAAGCCGTATGTTGATACATTCTATTCAACGATTTTGTTAGCACAGACATGGGCACCCAATTTTCATCATACACTAGATCCTGCATATTGGCCTGTTAATTACGTTCTCAGAAAGGTCGTCCGAAGAGTACGAGAGTTCGTAATGATATGGATGTAAGAGATGAGTCTAGTAGGGCTTCCGGAATGACATGTTCAAAATGCGGTTTGAGAGGTCACAATAGGCGTAGATGTCGGAAAAACTCAAGTCAATCTAGTCAAAGCCATCATTGAATGATTGTAATATTGTATTTTGTTGAATATTTTGAAATCTTTAATATCTTGGTTTGAAGTTTGTATTGTTAAATATTTTGAAGGTACTAAATGAATGTATGGTATTTGTTATTTTGAATGAATGTATGTTAGATGTAAATTTGAATCTCATTAGATGAGGTGTATTCATCTGTGTATTTCTGGAAATTTGAGATAGCCATACTCGTTAACTTAGTTAACGTGCCATTGTCTACCAAGGCCGTTAACTGAGTTAACGACTGTTGTCATCTAAAATTTCTAGAAACTTGAAAGTTTCTAGAAATTTGAGAAAGCCCACACTCGTTAACTTAGTTAACGTGCCTATTTTTACCAAGGCTGTTAACTGAGTTAACGACTGTTGTCATCTGAAATTTCCAAAAACTTGAAAGTTTCTGGAAATTTGAGAAAGCCACACTCGTTAACTCAGTTAACGTACCTCTTTTTACCAAGGCCTTTATTTGAGTTAACGACAGCTGTCATCTAGAATTTCCAGAAACTTGAAAGTTTCTGGAAATTTGAGAAAGCCACACTCGTTAACTTAGTTAACGTGCCTATTTTTACCAAGGCTGTTAACTGAGTTAACGACTGTTGTCATCTGAAATTTGAGAAAGCCACACTCGTTAACTTAGTTAACGTGCCTCTTTTTACCAAGGCCGTTAACTGAGTTAACGACTGTTGTCATCTGAAATTTCTAGAAACTTGAAAGTTTCTGGAAATTTGAGAAAGCCACACTTATTAACTCAGTTAACGTGTCTCTTTTTACCAAGGTCGTTAACTGAGTTAACATGTGTTCCTAGTTTCTCAAACAGAATTAAAAAAATCTAAAGCTGATACCTGAATACACAATCTCAACATATCCACATTTACATTCTCAACATATCATCATATCTTTCTCAACATATCATTCCTAGGCAATCAAAAGCCAACATATACTAACTTCAAACCCATGTCACACATCATAATCCAACATATAGAAACTTCAGACATAAAAGTTCACAAACACAAATCTCGAACACAGCATACTAAGCCAGGTCTCAAACACAGCCAGAACTCAAAAACATTACACTTTTTCAGAAACAATCCAAACACAGCGAACAAAATATTACAAACTTCATTCCAAGAAACATTACAAACTTCAAACACTTCTCCAAAGGAATTCCAAGTCTCAAACACTTCCAAAAACATTACAAACCTACGAAAGGGTGAATAAATTTGGACGTTTCCTTGCACATTTTGGACGCTTCGGGCTTGCCTGAATTAAGCCGGAGAGGGGAATATTATCTTCGTTAGCGTGTCTGTACTTGGGATTTTTTTGCGCTCCTGGTATAAAGAGGCACGCTAACGGGGTTAGCGTGTCTGTACTAGGGGTTTTTTTTGCTGTCCACCTATCACGCTAACCCCGTTAGCGTGAGTGGTTTAAATAGGCACGCTAACAGAGTTAGTGTGTCTATATTTGGTGAGTTTTTTCGCGCACCCCCATTTGAGGGGAAAAGTGTTATCCCTTAGCACACGCTAACTGAGATAGCGCGAAGAAAATTACTAGGGGCGCTAACTCAGTTAGCGACATGAATTTTTTGGTATTAAATTTTCGAACAGGGACAATTTGGTACATACTTACAAAAAGTGGGATAGTTTGGTAAAAAAAATTCTGATTGTTACTGACCAACCCATTTTCAATAAATATTTAGCAAACTGACCTACTTTTCAAAATACTTATCCTACTAACACATTTATACCACTGAAAAATCATAAATAATAACATAAAAGAACTTTGCACATCTATATAATAAAACAAAAAGAAAGCTATCAACTGCCTCTCCTTCAATCCCCCAAAATCAAAGGCCCAGATCTAATCTCACAAAACACATTTTCCCCCCAAAAGTTTCTCCCCAAAACTCACATTCAAATTCCCCCCCAAAAAAACTCATTTATTTATTTTATTATCTCTCTCTCTCTCTCTCTCTCTCTCTCTCTCTCTCTCTCTCTCTCTATATATATATATATATATATATATATATATATATATATATATATATATTTTATTGTTAGGCTATATAAGGCATATAGAACGATATGAGCGGTTCGGATTTTTCATAGGGTCTCTAGTTCGTGAGTGCTCACGGAGTGCTCACCAAAGTAGTGTGCAACCGAAGATTTCTCTATATATATATAATAATAATAATAATAATAATAATAATAATAATAATAATAATAATAATAATAATAATAATAATAATAAAACACAAAGAAAGCTATCAAGTGGCTCACCTTCTTCAATCCCCCCCCCCCCCAAAATCAATGGCCCAGATCTAACATCACAAAACACATCCCCCCCCCCCCCCCCCCCCCCCCCCCCCCCCCCCCCCTAAAATTCAAACCCCAAAACCAAACTTTTCCCCAAAACTAAAAAACTCATGACTTTATTACTATTTCTCTCTTCTCTCTTCACTTTTTCATATTTATTTCTTTCTCTCTCTCCCTATCTCTCTCTCCAATTCTTTCTTTATTTACGTAGAAATTTAGATTTTAAGATTTCAGGTTTGTAAATTTTTAGAATTTTTATGTTTTTTTATTGCACATGTTATATTGAAATAGCAAATATCTCTTCAACAGTTAAATTTCATCATTTTCCACACTTAAAGTTCTAAGAATTTAGATTTTACACCCCCCATTTATAATTATTTTTCAACATATACTAATGGAAACATGGACTTTTATTTACAACTAATTATTGTTATACTATTCAAACTTGAGCTATATAATTGTCGTTTTACTGTTTACAGGGCTTTTCGTGTTTTGTATCGTTCCGAAGACGTGCCGTAGGCACGTGCCCACGGGCAAATCTAGTATATAACAAATGACACTGAAGAAGAATTAGGTATAATAGAAGCAGGTATGAAGGAGTTAGAAGCTATTACAAAACTTAACATAAATATTTTGGAAATAGAAGATTTAATGGCAAATCCCAATACAGAGAAAGTCGAAAAAGGTTTGAGAAACCTAGACATACAGAGGGAAGAAATAGAAATGGATGAAGAAGATGAATTTTTTTTAACAAAACCTACAGAAAATCCAATTAATACATACGAAATCTTAAGACCACCACCTAACAAAAGGCCTTATCACTTACCATAAAAATGACAAAACACAAAAAATATAAGTTAGGAAAAGATAAAGAAAAAGAAACATCAAAATATGAACCTGCAGAACACTACGAAAAGGAATAGCAGAAAATGGAGAATGGCTAGATCTAGACTGCGTAAAAGACGTAGATAGGACAATAGAAAAATGGGTAAAGGTTACACTAATAGTAGGATTTACACAAAACCTTACAGAAATTTCATTTGAGAAATTTATAGAAGCAACATTTATAAGAGTAGTAGCAAAATGATGGAATAGACTAAAGGAAGAAGAAAGAAATACTATAAAAATAATCTAGACCAATTGATTGTAAAGGAACAAAAGAAAACTCAGCACAACGAACCTTAGGACTAAAAAAATTAATTACAAATTACGAGATAGCAATAAGAACAGAATTTAGTGTCTACGATAATGAAGAAAAACCCACTATATACAAAAAGAACCAAGTAAGATGGAGATTATGTAATTTAGAAATATGCGACATGTGTAATTTTTACAACTATGCTTGTGAATTCCGAAAATATTTTCAAGATAGTTATTATACAAAAGAAGAAAGGAGCCGAATCTTGGACTCATTTTTTCTAAAACTACATGATCCATGGAGTATAAATATATATAGTGCATACATAGGTGAAAAAGTAAAACCAGAAGTAGATACTTTAGAGTATAGAGCACAATTTGTAAAAGATTATAAGGATAAAGTGGGCCAAGAAGCTAGAACAACTATAAAATATTATAGAACATATAAACAAAGAATTTGTTGTGAATATGCAAGATCAAATCCTTGGGGATGTTATAATAACTATAATTATACAAAAAGACGTAAACACAAATTCCAAAAATATAAACCAAAATATAGAAAAACTTTTAAGAGATATAAAAAACCCTATAAAAGATACTTCAGAAGAATAAATAAACATAGACAATATCCGAAAAACCCAAAGAAATGTAATTGTTATATATGTGGAGAAGTATGACATATATCACCAAATTGCTCTAAGATAATGAAAAGAGAAAATATAAAATACGTAGAAAAAATTGAAGAGATGAATAACATAAACTATGAACTCATAGAATATGAGGAAGACTGATCAGAAATTAGTGAAGATGAAGAAATAATGGAACTTGAAGGAGATAGGGGAAGTAATGAAGGTGAAACAGAAGAATGAGAAATAAATATGATGACAGAAATAACAGAAATAGGAGTACAATTAGAAAGAGAAGAAAATAATGAAGAAGTAGGAAAAAGAATGTGTTTTGACATACAGAAATATGATAAAATAAGAGCAACCAAATTAGATATAAACCCAAAAGAGATATTTAAACTTCCAATATTTGAAAGGAAAGAAGAATACCATCATAATGGCCACTAATGAACAACCTATAGACATTGGACAAGTCCAACGAAAAACCATAATTTCATTAATAACAGAAAAAATAATAAGACAAGAGATGGAAAAAATAAGTGAGAGAACTAGAAAACATTAAGACAAATACATTTAGGAGCAGTGCAAATAATAATAAAAGCTTATTTTAAGGAGGGAATAAATACACCTCTAGAAGTATATCTAATGGATGATAGAATAATATCATGTACACGAGATGTCTTAATATGAATAGTTTAAGGAAACTTAATGTATCAAAAGATAAAATTTACAATAAAACTTAATTTCTCTATAAGTATGGCCGGAGAAAATAAGGACAAAAGTTTAGTCATGTACCACAAATTATCAAGAATAGAAATGATAGAGAAAAGCAAAGTTATGAGTATACAAATAAGAAATATTTATGCTTTCACTAGTAAGCATGAAGTAAAAAATAAAAATACAGATAATTTATGATAGAACTGCTATTCAGAGAAATTATAAGATATAAACCAGTTAGATAAAACCCTGAAATGTCTATACCCAATTATATAGAATTTGAGTTTAATAATGTAAAAGAAATTACAAAAGGAAAATCACCACAAATAATGTTCGGAAAGAGAATACTATTAATAAGAAATAAACAACAAACATTGAAATTAGTATCAATAATAAATACATTAGACAATATAAATAATAATCAATTTAAAATAGAAATAGAATATTATGACAGTGGAAGATGGAATAAACAAGTAGCCTTGGTAGATACAGGAGCTACTAATTCACATATTAAACAAACAAATATAAAAACAATAGAATTAATACCATTAGAAAATTCATATTACTACTTAGACTATTACAATAATAGACTTTCAATTGTGCATAAAATAATATTGCCACTAAGGATAAATGGTAGAAATAAAATGCTATTACATTTACATATAGATCCAGAACACAATATTAATGAAATGTTATTAGGAACTGACTTCCTTTCATCGGTACAACCTTACTTAATTCAAGAAGAAAAAATCACAATAACAGTAAACAATGTAAGTATAGTAATAAATACAATATTGTGTAAATGAATCTATTAAGAGCAACAAAAAATACACTATACATATTAACAGAATTAGTCTACGAAGGATACAAATAAAAAAACTATCATAGTCTAATAGACATTTGAGCAGGCACTAGCTTATGCCGTGAAAATATACATCCAAGATGGAAGCAAGATGGATATAATAAAAATGCGATAACTGGATTAATTGGACAATCCGTCATACTTGATAGATATCAATAAAATGTTAATATACAAATAGAAAATTACGTACTAAAAATACCAATAATATACCAATTTGATGATATGAATAATGATATACTATTAGGAAATAACTTTTTCCAACAATACTATCCTATTATGATATCACACAAACCTGTTATATTTACAACTTCTTATCAACACCAAGCAATAGCAATATTTATCAACACCAAGCAATAGCAATATTTATCAACACCAAGCAATAGCAATAAGAATAACACAACCTTATTTCAGGACAGACTTGTCGCATATCAGAGTTTTTTCAACCCAGCGTGGTGAATATTAATATTTACCAAACAAAACTAGAATACAACAAGTCCAAGAAACAACTACAAAAGAAATTTTACGAAAAAATAAGAAGATCTGTGCGGAGAGGACCCTTTAGCAAAATGAGACTTAAGTAAACCCACAGCACATATAGAGTTAATAGATAAGAACAAAATAATTAAAATTAAACCAATAGGACACACTCCAACAGATTTAGAAGAGTTCAAAATACATATAAAAGAACTAATGGAAAACAATTACATAAGGAAATCACAAAGTCCGCAAAACTTTCAGAAGAAAAAAAAGGTAAATCTCAAATGGTAGTAAATTATAAGAAATTAAATAAAAATACTAAGAGATTTGGATATCCACTATCAGATATGCAGATACTACTAAACATAGTAAGAAAAAGAAAAATATATTTGAAATTTGATTGTAAATCATGATTTTACCATGTAAAACTAACAGAAGACTCAAAACAATTAACAGCATTTAGTACACCTCAAGGATTCTATGAATGGAATGTATTACCATTCGGATATAAAAACAGCTCAGGAGTATTTCAAGAATATATGGATCAGATATTTGAAAAAAATAACAATTTTATATTAGTATGTGTAGATGATATTCTAATAGGATCCAAAAACGAAGAACAACATAAAGAGCATTTACTAAAGTTCATAGAAATATTAAAAAATGTAGGTAATATACTATCAAAAAAGAAAATGAAATTGTTCAAAACTGAGATTGAATTCTTAGGAACAAAATTATCACATGAAGGAATAGAATTACAGCTGCATATAGCAGAAAAAATAAAGACATTTCCTAACGTCCTAAAAGAAAAAAAGAGAAGTATAATCCATAATTGGACTACTAAATCAAACAAGATGATACATACCGAATTTATCAACAAAAACAATTGGTTACAACAAAAACTAAAAAAGTTTAAGAAATGGGAATGGACCCCAGAGGATGAAGAAAAACTTAAAAAACTAAAACAACAAATTTCAGAATTAAATAAGCTAAGATTATCCGTTTAAGAATGTTCATGGATAATAGAAACAGATGCATATGAAGATAATTGAAGAGCAGTATTAAAATTTATTGAAATAGGTGAAAAGAAGGAAAGACTAGCTAGATATACTAGTGGATCATTCATACAGACCCAGCAAAATTACCACATAAATGAAAAAGAACTAGTAGAAATCTAAAAGGCTATAAAAAAGTTTGAATTATTCATAATACATACGAAATTCACAGTAAGGACAGATAATACACAAGCAAAGAGTTTGATTAACAAAACAATAGACCTAACTATAGCAAATAAAAGATTGATAAGATGACAAATGGAGTTAGCACATTATAACTTCTCAATAGAAAATATAAAAGAAAAAGATAACATTCTAGCGGATTTCATATCAAGAAACTAACAAATTCATTTTTTACATGTTGGAAAATAAAGTCCAGCATATAGAACAGGAAATAGTCTTCCTAAAGGATACTATGGAGTAACTAAAAGGAGATTGCAGCCTAAATATAACAGAGGCCTAGTTCCCAACTGCGGCATAAATCAAAAAAAAAATCTAAGTTAAAAAATAAAAATAAAATAATAGAGGCTGAAGTTCTCAACTGTTCCAACACATTGGTGACAGCCTCAAATCCGCGATGATCATCATGGGGACGATAAGTAGAACCTCTACGAGTCATAGTCTGCACAGAACCAAAAATAATTAGCATCCAGATCAAAGTTGATAATAATTCATTTATGCATGCATGGTTGATGAAATGTTGAGCCGATCCCAGTGCGAGCCAAGCTTGTTTAATATATCAGTCAAACTAATACATTAGCCAAATCTGGGTTCTGATACCACTAAAAACCTTATCACGTCCCACTTCCCAAAAAGAGAATACGGAATACAGAATACAGATACGTGAATAAGCCCAGCAAATGATTTTCATCATTCATAAGCTGCTCAGAACCGTTACAACATCTCGTAGAAATAATCAGAGTCGGAAGTAAGAAAAGTCAACCACATGCATAATCGAATCAAATATACCAACAGAAATTTACTTGAAACCAAAATATAATAATCTCAAATAAATCAGATCTGAATAAGTTAATAATCCTGAGTTACATTGCCCAAATACAAAATAAATCCAAGTAACAGATACATTATTCCAAATAAGCAATAGAAATAATAATAATAATAATAGCAAAACTCCAGCACTAATATCTCATATCACCAACACCATCTGGCAGCTGATCACCCTGGTATGCAATTAATAAATTGCAGGAAGAGGAAAAAGAAAACAAACTCCCGTCAATGCAAGTTACGGACCGCTTGTAGTGCAGGATACAAGTACAGGAAAAATAAACAGATATAAAATAACAACAGAAACAAATATAGCATGGAATAGGCATATTAACAGAAATATAATATCTAACATGAATCAAGAAAACAAATCAGATAGCATGATATACTAACAATTACAGATAACATGTGTCAAGTGTCAAGTGGTATGCAGATAGATATGCAGATGATAGTGTCAGATGATAGTCAGACAGATAACAGATAATCAGATAACAGATGTCAGATAACTGATACAGATAAACAGATAATAGATGTCATGTTCTTATTAGTCTTGTGTTTATTACTATCTAGGTAGCACTTCATGCATCCCAAATTTTTACTACATGGTTGCTACATTTAGACAAGTTACGTTTAGATTTCGTAGGGAATCATATAGGGCCGTGTACTCAGGTATCAGACAGACAGATATCAGATGCATATCCAGACAGACATATAGAACCTAAGGGTTCTCTTCTGAGTACACCTTCCTATAGGGAAGTAATGTAGTCAGGGTTCAGATAACAAAATCATACCACATAACAGAAAATTAGATGGGAAATACGGGCCCCCTTCCAAGTACACATTTCTATATTTTTCACTACTAGATCTTTCCCACAAACCCCATCTTGGTTATTTTGTTATTATTATCAGACAGACATGTATGTGCAGAAAACAGAATGAGAATAGCATGGTATAAACAATTAACAGGTTCAGGGTGACAGAGAAACATATACAGACTGAATATAACACATAAAAGAATAGTACAACGAAAATTCTAGTTTAGGACAACAAGACAGTACTGCACTGAAACTGGGATTCCCGTTGCTACAAACATGCAAATTTGAATCCGTCAGAAAACCTGAAAAGTATACTTTCGGATGAATTCAGCGAATATATATAAGTCATATAGTGTTTCACAAAAACATGAGTCAAAACTGAATTGAAACCAGAAAATGTGTTCAGCCAGAAATCAGAAGATTGTATTCAAGAACAGGAAAACAGCATGACAGCTCATTAATTAAATCCACGAAAAATCTGGGGTATTCCCTTATATGTGAAGCATCCGAATATAATGTTTTATAATCTTTCAGTGTAAATAGTTTAGTCAACAAAAATAAAAAAATATCGAGATGCAGTAGTTTTGTAAATCTGGAATCATAAATACTGCAGTAAGAAAACAGAAATATCTCACAAACTATAAATCAAAATCCAAATCTGCCAAAAGGGTGATAAAATAGACACATTAGGCTAACTTTCATATTCAAAAATATTTTACAAACAGTAAGTATAACTAAGTCGAAAATCAGGTTATTTACTGAACAGTATGAAAATTCTACATGTATAGTAATTGTTTGGAAACATAGAACGGTTTGTAAAACTCATCAAACAAATCCACAAAATTCCAGGGTTAATCCCAATCAATTCTAGTTATATTGTGCAAAATATTGGATCAAAATAATACTTTAAACATCATGATAAAAATAGATTACTCTTCAGAATTCATAGAAAACAAAATCTAGAAATCTCTTTACACCTCTGTAGTAAAATAGACATAATTCACAACTCGTAAAACGAAACTGAGATCTGTCAGAAGGGTTGGAAAATAGAAATAATTCCCTACAAATATTGTTCATAAATAAAATTCATATACTGACCTTAATAGGGTCTAAAATACTGATCAAAAGCAAGGTAACAGAAAAATACAGAATTATTCTTCGAACATAAAATCGTCTAGTTCATGTAAAACTCATGCAAATCAACCCAAACATGAAATATAGTATACTAGATGTCCAAACAACAAGGTATAAGGTATTTTGCAAGTCCACGACAAGTATAGCACGAATAACACATCAAGCACACGATATCACAAAATAGTATGCATATACACATCCAAAAAGTGGTCATCTCTAGTTGTTTCATGTCATGTATGTCGTCAGGCAACTATGGTCGAATCAACACAATGAAGATAATATATAACAAAGGATTCACACAAGAATTGTCTCTAGAACTCAACTACACTACAGGTGGTATTTAGTACTTGTATTGCACAAAGAATAGAATACAAGTTACTTGCCTTAACCGACGATGAACACGACGAAGCAAAAGCAAGAATAATGGGAACGGATTCCTGGAACACGAACTCGAACGAACGAATGGATCACGAACCAAACCAACGAACCAAACAACGAACAAACTAACACCACCTCAAACACAACAAATCAACTAACACGTGCAACACATGCACGTGCAACGAGAGAGAGCGTACGGAAGACGACGGCAAATGGCAAGGACGGGACAGCGGCACGAGGGAATCTCCTTTGGCTGTTGTGCTTGCTGTTGGTGTCGGAGCAGCACAACCAGGGGGTTGCGACGGGGCTTCAGCAGCGTCACACAGGGGGAGCACAGTGGCGACGTGCTGATGCTGCTACTGCCGAACGATAGGGAGAGAGGAATCAGGGGACGTCAGGCTGGTGGCTTCATTGCGGCGCGTGACTGCAGGAGGGAGACAGGGTCGAAGGATGGACGGAAGTGGATGCGGGAGAGTGGTGGAGGTCGGGGGTGCAGTAGGGGAGAGTTCGGGATGGGTTCAAGAAGAGGAGGCGGCTGAGGGTGACGGGTGAACAGGGAGTGCATGGTCTTAGGTATATATAGGAAACAAAGTGTTAGGGTTTGGGCTGCAGATGGATTTCGGGTAGTATAGGTGAAAACAGAGTAATGTGTATTAGTTTATTAGGATGGGTATTGGGTTAAGAAAATGGATTTTTGGCTTTATAAATGGATCCAAGAATAGATATATGAATATAAAAAATAATAATAAAATGGAGCATGAACAATAAAAATAATGAGGCTCAAAGAAATGGCTCGATCAAACAGTGACGAACAAAGTAGGGGACAAAAGAATCCAGAACTCAAATGAGGGACGACAAAACAAGTAGATAAAATATATTGAAAAAGAGATCCAATATACTGTCCAAAGAGATACAATGAGAGAAATATATAAAAAGAAAAATACATCCAAAAATACATAAAATGAAAAACAGGGGTTACAGAAACTTGACATTGATTATGATGAGACTTTTGCCCTAGTTGCACAAATGACTACAGTTCACACTCTCCTTGTTGTTGCCTCCGTTTGTCAGTGTTCGTTATACTAGATGGACATTAAGAATGCATTTCTTCATGGTACATTGTCTGAGACAGTTTACATGCATCCTCCTTCTGGCCTTACCACTCTTCCTCATCATGTTTGCCATCTCCGTTGAGCTATATATATGTCCTGAAGCAGGCCCCTCGAACCTGGTTTGAGTGTTTTCACCGTGTCATCACCAAAGCTGGTTTCAGTCAGAGTCCACAGGACCGCTCTATGTTTATGCAGTCATCACCGCAGGGGGGGAGGGGGGGGGGGGTTATTCTACTATTATATGTTGATAATATGATTATATTGGGGATGACTCCGCAGGCATTAATGCATCCACCCAAAACTACCTTCACCAGCAGTTTCATATGAAAGATCTTGATAGGCTACACTACTTTCTGGGTCTAAAGATTGCTCATGGATCTCAGGGCATACTCATTTCTCAACAAAAATACACTTAAGATATTCTCTCTACTACATGTCTCTCTGACAGTCGATCAGCTGATACTCCCTTAGAGATTAAAGCTTCGTGCCACAGATGGTGAGCTCCTTCCCGATCCTACTAGATACAGGCAAATTGTTGGATAACTTGTCTACTTATGCATGACTAGATCCGATATTGCTCATGCATCCAGTGTTGTTAGTCAGTTTGTTTCTACTCCTACATCAGTTCACTACAGTGCTCTTCTTCGGATCCTCAAATATTTTTGAGGCACTATCACTCGCAATTATTTATACTTTTTACATCCAAACTGGAGCTCAGTGCATATTCTGATTCAGACTGTGCAGGTGATCCTACTACCAGACGGTCTGCCACAGGTTTCTGCATATTTCTTAGTGATTCGTTGATCTCATGGCGAAGTAAGAAACATGCAGTTGTTGCATGTTCGTCCACCGAAGCTGAGTACAGAGCAATGACAGCTACTACTAGAGAGATTGTTTATCTTCGTTAGTTGTTATCAGATACGGGTGTCACTCTCACAAGAGCTACTCTTCTTCATTGTGATAACCGGAGTGCATTGTACATTGCAAGCAACTCGATCTTTCATGAGTGAACGAAGCACATAGAGATAGATTGCCACTATATTCGTGATCGCTTTGAAGCAGGGACCATTTTCCTTCATTCTATTACATCTTCACAGCAGACAACAATCTTCTTCACCAAATTCCACACTGTTCAAAGATTTCATTACTTGGTGGGAATGGGAAAACTCACACCGTTC
This sequence comes from Hemerocallis citrina, assembly GCA_017893485.1. Lineage (NCBI taxonomy): Eukaryota > Viridiplantae > Streptophyta > Magnoliopsida > Asparagales > Asphodelaceae > Hemerocallis > Hemerocallis citrina. The sequence continues at coordinate 208,730,548 of CM030365.1, forward strand.
GACCCACCGTGAGTTTAAGAGGAGGTGTTAGATAATGTATTATATATTTAGTCTCATATCGGGTTATGTATCAGTTTAGTATTTGGTTCCCATATATATGAGTCATTGTACTCAGTTATAATCAATCCTATAATTCAATAATCTTTTCCAAATCTCTATGTTAACCTTAATAGTAAACAACTAGTATTTTCTGGTGAGGTATTAGAGAGGGTCGTGGTGAGAATTGTAATATTCTTGTGTCTTCTCTTGTTGAATAATATCTTGGTTTCTTCTTCCCCGGATTAAGGCGAATACCCCATCCGGGACAAAATTGTGTACTTTGTGTGTTTGGTGTGATCTTCTATTTGCTTGGTGGTTTTTGCTGATTGTGTAGTATAAACTCTGCAAGATTCGGCGTAAGGATGGAATTCCTAACAACTCCATACACAAGTATAACTAAATCGTTGCCAGATATGTACGAAGCTACGACTAAAAAAATAGTTATACATGATAGTGTACAAAAATGTCCAAAAAATGAGTGTGGCGGAGATGATAATGCTAAGATGGATGCAATGATAAAATTAGAAATGAGCATATACGAGACATGATAAATTAAGAGAGACTCGCCTCATGTGGTTCGGACATGTCACACGTAGATCTAGTAGTTAGTGCCCCTATAAGAAAAAGCGATTTGATACGAATTGAGGGTATAGTTAAGAGAGGGAATACCTAAACTTATTTAGGTGGAAACAGTGAGAAAAGATATAATAATTGTGCCCTTACAGAAGATATTGTGATAAACATAGTAGAATGAAAAACCAGGATTTATGTATCCGACTCCAACTAGTTGGAAAAAAAAAATTCTGTTATTGTTGTTGTTGTTGTTACAGAAGAAAAATGTTGTTATAGTGTACAAAAATACAGAAGAAAAATGAGGATATCATGCAATGAAATGCCAGTGACCACTTTGGGTAGGTTCAATGACCCACTTTGGGTAGGTTCAAGCTATCATACAATTTAAGATCAGACCATATAGAAAGTCAGAAAGAGGAAAAAGACGTAGTTTGCTATGTGATGATTCACATTGAATATGATGCACAAAATAAGCCAAACTGCCAATAAAATCACAAGAAGCTCCCAATTAAAAGAAAAGATTGCATTATGTTAGAATACTTGAACTAACAAAGAAAATGGATCTATCAGCTTTGTAACATAGACAAATGGTGGAAACTCATGCAAGCATAGAAGGGAAGAAGCAACGAAGAGTATTACATTGTAAATAAGGCATAAAAGGGCGAAAAAGGGGGGGGGGGGGGGGGGGGGGGGGGGGGGCGCGGGAGTTCCAAGAATTTGAACAAAAGAAAACCTTTCTCTGCCGATACTCTCTCATATTTGATTATTTGACACACATTACAATACAACGGGCAAGGCAGATCCAGAAAATAATATGCGTTATAACAAAAGGTACTCATAATGCTTTAGATATATTATGGAGAAGAACATCATTACTTACACAAGGGGATCCGTTGATAGCCGTGATGATAATAAATTAAAAACCCAGCTTTCACCAGCCAAACTTTACGAACTGGACGACATGCATTCAGTTGCTTATGTTAGATTCATAAATATTTGGAGAATAATAATATACTAGTATATCCCTTGTGCAAATTGTACACACTTTACCAAAAGATATATATTAAAATATCAAAAATATTCAATAAAAAATTCGGCATGAACCAATTTGAATTATAAGAAAATTAGTTGGTGACCAGTGTTATTCTGTACAAATTGCACAGACTAAAATAATTTTGAGAGACACATAAAATTATATAAAACTCAAAAATTTAGAGATACCTCTTAACTTTTTTAATCACAATATAATCAAAAGATAACAAATCAACAGATTATCAAATTCACATTTTCAAACCAACCAACATCATTCTATATTTCTATTCAATTGAAAGGAAAATGAAAAAAAATCGGATAATTACTAAAGTTGGGTTGTGGCTCTTGTCGGACTCCTTGATGTAGTCCGCTATCTTCTTCTCCACCGTGTGCTTCTCAACCGCCTTCCCTCTCAAATAAAAAATAATCAACATTAGAAACATGTTGAGGGAACAATAATTGATAATAAGCTATATCAAAAGATAACAAATATATATATATTAACCAATTCAAATTTTCAAACCAATATCATTCTATATATTTATTCAAAATAATTGACAACATAATTTTAGTTAGTGTCTTCTAGTACATCTATATATAGATGACAATACAATTTTAGTTAGTATCTTCTATTTTTTTGCTTCATAATTGTTTCTTAATGTTATCAATATTTTGTCTATAAGGTTAAAAAGAACTGTATAATTTATTTATTTTTTACTTGTACTTAAAACAACTATGATGATTCCCTAAAAAATATAAAGGGAACAAAAAAATAACTATAGTTGCTCTTAATTAAACTAATTAGATTTCAGAAATTAAAATATATGGAAACCCAAAATATTCAAAAAACAAACCTTTAACAAAAGAAGATGCACAATATCCATCATTCATACCACACCAAAATCTACCAAACAAAACCTCTTTCTAACAATCATACTATAACCTTTTGATACAACAAATAACAACCCGAATTTAAAACTCATCAAATGAAAAAAATGTCAATCATATTCACAATCAACTCCACTCCAATCAAGTATCGGAAACTACCACCAACACCATTCCATACCCAAAAAGAAGAGGCATTTTCTAGCATCTTGATCTCATTCGCATGCTCAGTCAAAGCTTTCCTCTTCTCTGCAACTTCCTCCATACTATACAATGCCCCCAAAGCACCACAACAAAAATAAAATTCATTTCAACTAAACAATTGAGAATAAAGAAAAATAAAGAAAACGAAATTAAGAACCATACCGTAAGTGGCATAGGCGGTAAAGATGCACAAAATCCATCATTCATAGAACACAAAAAGCTACCAAACAAAACTCATTTCTAATAGTCACTAAAACATTCTTGATACAACAATTAACAACCCGAATAAAAAAACTAATCATATCAAAAAATGTTAATCTTATTCACAATCAACTCCACTTCTATCAAGTACCGAAAACTATCACCATCACCACTCCATACCTGAAAAGAAGAGACACTTTTTGGCATCTTGATCCCATTCGCATGCTCGATCAACCCTTTCCACTTCTCCGAAACTTCCTCCAGACTATACACTGCTAACAAATCACCACAACAAAAATAAAATTCATTTCAACTAAACAATTAAGTATAAAGGAAATAAAGAAAACAAAATTATGAACAATACTGTAAGTGGCATAGATGGTGGACACGACAGCCGCGTTGCGGATGGCAAGGACATGATTCTTGATTTGGTTCCAGACCTTCTCCGCAACTCCGAAGGGAGAGATATGTTATTCTCAAATGAAACAATATACTTTTCTATACAATGGGTCGATGATATGTTATTCTCAATTAAAGCACTATCTATTTCTATACAATAATTCAATGCAATGCAATATTATTCACAATTAAAAGCACTTTGACTTCCTAGTACGATGACCCAATCCAATGCAATATGAGCTACAAATAAATTACTGTGCTTTTCTTTAGATGATTCAGTACGTTATTCCTACCGGCCAACCCCTGTAGGTTTCATGTGTCCAATATCTTCTAGGACGTATCCTATAGAGCCAATATCTCCATCAGACGTCTCCGATGGAGCCAATACAGTACACCATGAGTATAATACAGAGTCAATGCAATACAGTATGACTTCACACAGAATTGAACATTCAAACTTTAACGAAATTGTGTACTCCAAAGCTAAGTACTTTAACAATATTTTCACTTGGCCCATCATTATATGTTTAATTTGTTATGGATATATGCGATAATGTCAAATAGCACATATCAGTCCATCCTTTTATACACAACGATGCCAAAATATCTTACTTACAAAGAAAGTAGGTCTTGCAACGGGCTGGGTTTGGGTCGGACTGATACAAGCCCGGGTCCGAGCCCGAATTTTTTTGTAGGGTCCAAGCCCGGCCCGATTTTGTGTCGGGCTCCAAAACTCAAGCCCGAAACCGGATCCGAATAAATCAAAAAAGCCCGAGCCCGGGCCCGATTCCAAATCCAGCGTCGTTGCTCCTTAGTTCTAAGGCAAATGAAGAGACATGTGTATACACAAACGATGATTTATTGATAAAGATTAAAATGCCTTCTAATCTCTCTTCAAATGACATTCAACGATCAAATCATAATCTCTTACAATTGTTATCATAGTCTATAAAATTGTTCCATACAGTTGCTTTCATTAATCTACCGAGGCTCCTCATGCAACAAGAATCTTACAAACAGCTAGAAGAAAACATACATGCATACATTTTACTTATTCATACAGCGATTTCTATTTGCCGATCATGGAATAAGCAATATCTTTCCAATATGTTCACTACTATCCATCAATTTGTGAGTCCGAGCTGCTTCGGACGAAGGAAATGACTTGTAAACAACAGGCTTGACTTTCTGGGCATCAATACCTGGCCACACGTAGAACAGTGAAGAAGATATAAGTTGTATCTCCATCAGAAGAGCAAGTAACCATCCTCCAGCTACAAGGATCCACTGAATTAATATCCCAATTCTCATGAACATTATACGGGTCATTTAGCTCCATTTTTATCACCATCGATGCCACAACTGCATTAGCAAATAAAAGGACAAGTCAGTTATTAGAGTTAAGATTGTGAAGACAATCAAGAAGATTGATGATCAATAATTCCTCACAAGGTTTGTCATTCAAAGATAATGAAGACAATGTAGTGATAACACATTTTGAAGTATTACAGCATGAATGGAAAACTTAGATGCAGATAATCTCTTTTGGTATTAAGTACTTCAAAATAAGTACAACCTGCCAAGAATCAGCCAACAATACGAGATGAAAACACATGGATTCTGATGGCCAAGGCATACTAAAAATAGTTAAGCAAAGAAGTAGCAAATTGCAACAATGCAAATTTTTGTGGAAATAAATGGCCATCAGGTGTCACTGCCCACAAGTCTGAAACAAAAGTACTTACGATAAGCCCATGATATTTGAAACAAAACAACTTACAGTAATTCCCTTATCCAAATCCCATTGTCTACCAGTGTACCAAAGTTCCTCTCTAATGCAATGATGTCATCAAGTGCCTTTTTAGGAAGAACACTAAACATCACCAATCCTACTTAACAAACTTAATCATAAACACATACTCCCTCCGTTTCACTTTAAGTGATATTTAGGAGTTTTGCACAGATTAAGGGTGAGATAAACATTTTTTTCCCTCTATACCCTTATTAATTAGTCTCTATGATTTAATTACTAGTAATTCTTTTTTCAATACAGATTCTGATTTCAAGAAATGTAATTAATGTTTTCAAACCCAAATTTGAGTACTAATTCTTGTTCCTAATATACACCAGATATGAGTACTTAGATCAGTGGAGGTATCCACTGAGTATATTACGACACTGCAGAATACTCCCTGAGTATCAAACCCATGATTTAATAGACTCAGGGAGTATGTTGTTTGTACATCATGGGAGTATGTTGTTTGTACATCATTTAAGGAGGGAGTATATTACGACACTGAGTATATGCAGTCAGTGGAGGCATCTACAGGAGGGAGTCTTCTTCTTCGAACCATGGTATGGAATTACAAATTGGTATTCTTGAGCCATGGACACTAAAGTACCTTCTCTCGGTTGATTGTAATTTTTGTCTAAGCCGTTAGACATAATGAAGTTTAAGAAGCAACACTAGTGTTTTTTTTAAAGAGAAAGTAGCAGTACTGTTGTGTACGTAGTAGTAGTAGTAGTATGTGAAGAGTGTAGGAGTAGTACTTTTGATTTGGAGAATATATAGAGTTGCTAGTAGTAGGTGAGGGGGAGTTGGCATTAAATTTTTGGAGAAAATAAAATCTAGAAACTTGAAACTACAATTTTCTAAGAATATTTGATAGGATTAAGATGAGTAATTAAGATAAAACTTCAACATAAATAAGGGTGTTCTTGGAAAAAAATGGAAAAAAATTTGGATAATATCACTTAAAGTGAAACAAGAAAAAACCCCCTAAATATCACTTAAAGTGGAACGGAAGGAGTACGTATTTCAACATAGTAAATAGTCATCTCTTGCCTAGAATACCATTATGAAAGAAAAATGTCTCTTTTTAGGAAAAAGCATCCTAACACAAATGAGTTAGCATTACTATGGCCAAACATCTAACAAAAATACTTCATATGTTAAATACAATTATCTAAGAACACTACAAACTTTATCCATAATCAAATCTAACCAACCAACAAGAACTCAACCAAACCATAAGATTTGAGGATATGAAACCCGAAAATACTCTGACCTTCATAGCTTATACCAGAAGAAGAAAGAGTAACAGAAGCCACTAAGCCACTTCTCAAAAAGCCAACACCACACCATCACCATCACCATCACCAATACGAAGCAGAGAACCCTTTCTTTCCATCTTACCCATCCTACCATCAAATCCACAACCCATTTGCTCCACTCACCTCACCTCATCCACACCAAACTCCCAACAACAAACAAACAATCTCATAACCTCAAACCACCTTATTCCACCAAAATTCCTCTCACCACAAAAATTCAGATGCCCAAATCTCTTGAAATCAAGAACCCCGATGGGAATGGGGTTCCCTGAAGTTAATCAATAGTGAACTTCATACATTATAATTTATAAAGTTGCAGTTGGGGAAACAAAGAGATCCTCGGGGAAACAAAGAGACACTCCGAATTCCGAAGTGGAGAAGACGAAGATTTTGTGCTCAGGGAAAGAGAGAAGATGAAGGGGAAGCACCTGAGAATTAAAATATCAAATTTATTTTTAAATCGGGTCCGGTTTGGGTCGGACCTATACACACCCGAACCCGGCCCGAAAATTAGATCGGGCTTAATTGTTGAGCCCGGGTCCGAAAAAATTGAAAAAAAACAAGCCCAAGTTATACTAGAAACGGGTCGGACACAATCGGGCTCAGGTCGGACTTGGGTCAATTGCCAGCCTTAAAAGAAAGTGGTTAAAGCTTACTAATCACAAAGCTCAATCGAACTCCAGTCTAACTCAGGTTTGATAAATCAACTTAACAAAATCATAGTTTAAAAACCATAAGAAAAGTCACTAAGGATAACAAATCAACTTCAGTCATTCAGTGTTCAACTCTATCAATATAAGCCCAATAAATTTGATATGTTTCATGTGCAATTATGGTATAACCTTAACATTAAAATAAACATCTCCAATTCGTCACTACCCACATCTCATGTTCAGTCTATAGATTAGGAAACATATTTATTACAGGATAAACTACTTTACTAAGTAGATTTGATAAGTTTTGAATCGACAAACGGACATTATCTCAAGTAAAGGTTGATGCAAGTATCTTCTACAACAATTATAACTCAAAGAGGAATCGGCTAATTCTAATTCATAAGTTCTGTACGTTTTGTCTGTTTAGTACATTCATACCAATTTGTTTCATTATTTTAATCTAATAAGAGAGCAGGTATGCAATTTCCTACAGTTTAAAAAAAATTACACTCTTATAATCGAAGTTAGACTCCTTTTCATTAATCTAACCTTGAGCTCAAATCTGGGGGATGATACATTGACAATCCTCGTGCCCGAGCTCGACAGCTCAAGAAGAGGAAGAAGAGCTTCTATCACTCTCTTGCACCCATAATAGTTGGTGTCAATACACCCGACTGCCCCTTCATACGTCTGACAAACTGCTTCTTGGCTCAAATCCACGAAAATTTTGCCGTACTGCCCCACTTTTTAAAAATATTTGGCGTCTTACCCCACTTTCGAAAACAATTAGCGATATGCCCTTGTTTAGGACACATCAGCAACAAACGTTATTGGGAAAAACGGTATAGGTTATTACGATGCCGTTCTTCTCAATAACGGCATCTGTTTGGAAAAAAAAGTTTCATACCGTTATTTGGAATAACGACATCTGTTACTTTTTGTCTAATGGTCTAACAGTCTCAATTGTTAGCTGAGAGAGAATTGCAAATTTAAAATAACCAATGCCATTCTCTGAGAGAACGACAACGATTACACTGATGCCGTTATTTTGAATAACGGCATCAGTTATATTTGTTTTGCACAGTTACCTATAATCAATAACCCCCTTCTCCTTTCTCCTACCCCTTGTCATTCGTATTCTTCTCTCTCTCTTAACTCCTGTAACCCACAAACCCTACATCCCAAAATAAAAAAAATTCAACCATTGGAGTGCTCTAAAATTTCATACATCCTACCTCCTTACTCCCACTCTCATTTCATTCTTCATCCACAACGAATTTTGAAGCTAGTGGCGGTACGGTTTAATTTGAAGGTATTATTATCTTAACCGTATGTTTGATATGTATTCGCATGTTATGCTTATTGTGAGTAGTGAATGACTTGAATATGTTTGAATATTTATGCTTAGGTATGTAATTTGATATCCCTATTTGGTTATATTTTGGGGGTGAAGTAATTAAGGATCCCAAGATTGGATATTTTTATAGAGATGTTGAACCGGTAATTATTTGGGCTCCCCGCAACTTTACATACTTAGAATTAATAGATAAGATATATAAAGTCACCAATTGGGATAGAAGTGAAATGAGTCTAAAAATCAGAGCCCGTTATGCTGCTGGTTAAGGGGATGTGCAGTATTTCATGTTAGTACCCGTAGACAATGACAATTCTCTGAGGTCTATGATACTTAGGACACTTGATCTAAGTTATAGTTGGAATGCAGTTGAGTTATATATCGATCAAACGAGGCTTCCAAATACTACACGAGTTGTTATTGAAAGTCCAAGGCCCACACGGATTTTGAAACCATCTGCAGAGTCACATGCTAGAATTTCAAATACAGACGAGATACTAGCACAACTCCAATGGAACCTGTTTCCTCTGAATACGAGCATGTACATCCTACGCTATTGTCACAAAATATTTTGCTAGCTGGCATGGCAATGGAAGACTTTGACAATGCCATTGTAAATAACGATTTGGTCGAAGATGAAGAAGATGAGGAACGCGGTTTCGAAGATGATGATGAGGAGGTTGCCGTTGAAGCTCTGGTTGTTGATGTCAATGTTGATCTGCCGGTTAACAATGCCTGCGTGTTGCCAAGTCAGGACACAATTGCAGCGATGCATAAATCTCAATCCAATGAATGGATGTCTTGTGCCACCATAGATGAACATGGACAGTCTTCCGTTGGCTCTTCCAACTTGGATGAACTCTTCATAGGTCAAAGATTTCCAACCAAAGATGCTCTACAACATCAAGTGAAGATGTACGCCGTGAAGAACCACAGAGAATTCGTGATGGTAAAATCAGATCGTGGTCTATACTATGTGAAATGTAAATATGCACCCATCAACCATTCAGCCGAGGAGATTGCAGAAAACCCGTCATTTCAAAATGTAGTTGGTTGTCCATGGCGGTTGCGTGCAATTATTCCCAAAGGCCGTAATTATTTCGTGGTAAAGAAGCTTGAAGGTTCACACACATGTTTGAATCCTATATTGACTCAGGATCACAACAAAATTGACTCGACAGTCGTATTGACGGTCATATTGGATGTTGTGAAGGAACAACTCTCAATAACACCAAGAGCTATAATTGGAATAGTGAAGGATAGGTTCCATTACACAATATCATACTGAAAAGCTTGAAAGGCTAAACATAAAGCAATTGAGAAACTATATGGTTCTTTTGAAAAAGCGTACACTAAATTACCATATCTACTCAATGCAATTCAATCTTCAAATCCGGGTACGGCTGTACATTGGGCGAAGATTGCGATCGGCCCGGGCATAGAAATATTTTAAGGGTGTTTTTTGGACATTCGGTCCTTTCATCGAAGGATTTAAGGTATGTAGACCAGTTATAAGTGTAGACGGCACTCATTTATACGGGAAATATAAAGGCTGTTTGTTGATTGCTGTTTCACCAGATGCAAACGGGTGGTTGTTTCCATTTGCGTTTGCACTAGTTGATGGTGAAAGCATAGAAACATGGACATGGTTCATGAACTGTATTCGGTGCTTTGTCACAGATCGTGCAGGTCTGTGTGTCATTTCTGATCGGCATGCCGGTATTTTATCAGCAATGCAAAATGAGTTCGGTACGTGGAAGGAACCATTTGCATATCATTGGTTCTGTATGCGACATTTTGCTAGCAATTTCCATAAAAAATTTGGTTGCAAATATTTGATGAGTAAGTTGAAGTTAATTGCATGTCAAAATCAGTGGAAGAAGTTTGAGGAAAAGATGGCACAACTTGAAGTGAGCAATGCTAATGGGGCTAATTGGTTGAAGGAGAAAGCGATTGAGAAGTGAGCACTTACTGTCGATGGTGGGCGTAGATATGGTATAATCACAACAAATCTGTTGGGAGTTTTTAACTCGGTTCTAAAAGGTGTTCGTAGCTTGCTTGTCACCGCAATTGTAGAACAGATATTTTTCTGTCTAAATATGTACTTCACTGATCGCCGTGAAGCCGCGCAGACACTTATCATTGAAGGTAAATTGTGGGCACCCCGGATTCAAGATCTTATTGATGTACGCCGTGAAAAATCCAATTTACATGAGGCAATAATGTTTAATAATCGGTCAGGTATTTTTGGGGTGAAAATGAGCATTAGAATGGATGGTGGATATCAAAAGGGTGGACATTGGCACACAGTAGACCTCGAGGGCCAAACTTGTACTTGTGGCAAATTCCAACTATATCACATTCCATACTTTCATGTGTTAGCGGCATGTGCTTCACGTGCGCTTGATTATCAACCATACATTGATGCCTTCTACTCTACCGATTCGTTAACAAAAACATGGGCACCAACTTTCAATCCTATACCAGACGAATTTTATTCGCCGACCCAAAGCGCACCGGTGCTCATAGCCGATTCAAGTCTTCGTCGGGTAAAAGGGAGATCTAGGAGTACTCGCATCCGCAATGACATGGATGCTCGAGAAGGTGGGAGCAGTGGGAAAGTTTGTTCGAAATGCAGAGTGAGTGGACACAATAGACGGAGTTGTAAGAATGTACAAAGTGTGGGGACTTCAGAATCTACCCGCACTTGAACTTATTTCCGGTTATTGTATTTTAGTAATGTATAATCTTTTGTTAAGTTTGTATGAATTAATTAACTTGAATTTTTATGTAGAGTAATTTAAAGTTAAATAGTTTAGAATGAGATTTGTGGAATGAATGGTTGTTGGATATGGGTAAATTTGATTTTAGTAATATATCTTCACATAACATGCACAAAAAACATGCACAACTATTTAAATAACAGATGTCGTTCTTGCGAATAACGGTATAGTAAGAAGATGCCATTATTCATAAGAACGACTGTGAAGACAGAAAGAATGGCAGAAGTCCCAAAATTCTGATTTTTGACACATAACAGATGTCGTTATCTTGGAGAACGGCATGGTTAGAAGATGCCGTTATCTTGGAGAACGGCATACGTAGCAGAATTCTTAGGAGATGCCGTTATTCAAGATAACAACATCAGTTAAGGATGTTGTTATCTTGGAGAACGACTGTGAAGACAAAATGTTTGGCATCTATACCAACTTTTCTAATTTTCCCTCTTAACTGATGTAGTTACTCGCAATAACGTTACAGGATTCAGATGCCATTATTTGCAATAACGACATCTTTTATTCATTTTTTCAAACAAAACGTGCACAGACATGTACAAGCCATTTACTTAGACTTCGATACATGCACAGACCACATCCACTCATCACTTCGTTTCAAAATTTTCAAACTCATGAACTCATGAACTCATCAAAATTTTTTTCCATATACTTTAATTGCACAAAAAATTATTTTAATTCACTTCACCACATGAAAATCAAGTTAATCAAGTTCATTCAATGTAATTCACTTCGACAAATATCATAATACTTCAATTTATTCAAAAACATACATTTACAAAACAACTAACTATTACACATAAACATTTCCTCAGAGTTACATGAACACCTCATCAAAAGCACATTAACCTACTCATAAAGTTCAGTAATTGAAAAAACTAACTAGGCGTGTATTGTTGGGGTGGTCTCCTCTTTCGAACCAGAACTTTCCTCCTACGCTCCCGGGTCTCTTGAGTTGCAGGTGCACTTGGACCAACATCTCCTTCTTCATCACCTCCACCTACTTCAATCTCGGGATTTTCCAATTCACTTTGTGTAGGAGGGAAGCGAACACTCTTACCCCTTCTCGGATGATGTGAAGGAGTTTGTGGTTGACTTTGAGGTGCGGCGAGTTGTATTGCTTCAACTGTTTGTTGAGGTGGAGGTGGTGCTCGGCTTACGCTTGATCGGGCCTGTTGAGTTGGTACTTTGGTTGAGAGTAGAAGGTCATCGAAGCGCGAACCGTCTCCAACTTCTTCAAGAGAAGTACGACATGGAAGTAGGAGTTCTCTTGCCAATTCCTTGCATGCCTTCGAAGTGTTGCTCTTCAGGACATTAATTTCCTCGTAATGTCCCATGTGTTGTCAATCTATATTAGGAATAGAAATTATTAGTAGTAAACCAAACTTTACCATTAAATAAGCATAAGCAAAATGAAGTGAATAAAATTAATTAACACTAGAAATACTTTACCATTAAACGATATGAAGAAGCTTTCGGTTGATACATCGATTGCGATGTGGAATGTGCGGGTGGTGGTTCCACTTGGTGCGTGGGTATCGGTTGTTGGATACCTGCGGGGAGATCCGTTCTTGGCACTACATACAATCGTGTGATACGACGGTACCATGCCATGTACCCGATTTGTATTGATCCATTGTACGGTACAATCCCTTCTACGACCAAGTCATACTTCCTCTCATTCCAATATGCTACATGAGCACGGTGGTGATCGGCCCAATCCATATTGAGTAAACGACCTTGGCCCGTAATGTTGTGAAGTCTACGGTCGTACATTGAGTTTACGGGGATGGGCTGCTGTGCATTGAATTGGCGGAGGACGCGACCGGGGTAATAGAACTCCACAATCGAGAAATTTACAATTGGAGCTAATGTCAACCATAGTTGATTATTGGCGGTGTAAATGGGGGGTAGACGTTGTAGCCTATCCTCTGTGTACGGTGTCCAGTGGATGTACTCTTCCCTCAACTGATCGAGTTCGTCCCTGTAATATGTGAGGACACCACGTGGGTTATCCCTCCATGTGAGCTTACCCGTCCAGTAGGCACCAAGAGGAGCTCTCAACACGGGATTTTCCTGTTGCACTCTCCAACTTTCTGAAAGTACTGTTACCCGGGGTCGGCCGAGATATATTTGTTCCCAACACCATATTTACAATATCGTCATCGGCCCGGTTATTTGGATCGATCCCATCGAACAGTTGTAGAGGGCACGATAGAGGGAGGCCAGAGCCGTACTTCCCCAACTATATCGGCCGGCTGTTTGTTGGTCGGCGATCAAGGGAAGTTACATGAGATTCACTACATCACCTGAAGAATTAGGGAATAGAATCCCTCTAATCATCGACAACAGATAAGCCCGCGTATAACACTGGAGTTGGATGTCAGTCGGTACGTCTGGCAGTTGATTATTGAACTCCGTATAAAGCTAAGAACATCTAACTGATTACCCAATGAATACTCCCTTATCATCTTCTTCCACCTCGTGCCCAAGGTAATCTCGTATCAATGCAACCTTATTGAACATCAAGTTGCCGGTGACGGCCACCCTATCGATTGGAAGACCCGCAATGACGGCTACATCTTGTAGGGTGACCATCATCTCTCCAACCGGTAAGTGAAACGTGTGTGTCTCTAGCCTCCATCGCTCCACAAGAGCGGTAAGTAGTGCGTGGTCATATTTGACTTTCGCCAACTTCGACATTCCTTAAAATTCGCTGCTTACCAAGTAATTTTGAATACGATGGTGCGTCGCCATGATGGTGTGCATTCGGAAACTTATTTTTTCTACATCTCCTTTTCAAACCGCCTGCCATCTGTGATCTTCTTGCAGATAAAGAACGGTAGGATCTATTGGACCCGGATGTCCCCGTGATCCATGCGAAGTACTAGATGAAGCACCCACATCATGGGAGGAAGATGGTTGTGTAGGATCCATTTGCCTGTCAATATTAAATATAACGTGTCAACTATAATATTAATAGACATTATTACAATACTAGAGATACTAAAAATTGTACTAAAATTTTACTAAACCTTACTAAACAATAACATACATTCACCACCACAACATCTCCACATAATACAAATAGATGAATCTAACTTCGCGAAGATAGCAATATAAGTAATCCACATCTCAATCTCCTATGAAAATCACTTCACATATCTATTAGTTACGTGGATCTATTCTACATCAATTTTAACTGTACTACCAATATAGCTCTTGCTAATCAACAACAATTTTACAAACCCTAGTTCAACAATTCAACATTTCACATACCCTAGATCACCAACAATCCATAAGTACTTTTCCAAAATTACTACTTAGATAACACAAATCTACATCGCTTGTACTATACTACCAATGCATACATCTCTCATAGATCAAAATCAACTTTGTAATAAATAAATTAGGGATTTTCGAAGCTTACCACAAATTTGGATTCGGTTGATTTGGAATAATCAATGAGAGAATCAAAAGTAGAGTCTAGGTATAACTTTTGTTTGGCAACTTACAAATCACTCAAATAGTTGGGATTTTAGGAATTTTTTTTAGGGATTAGGGTTACGGGAGTGAAGATGAAGAGAGAAAAAATCGTAAGGCAAAAGGGGGAAGAGAAGGGGGTTATTGATTATAGGTAACTGTGCAAAACGAATATAACTGATGTCGTTATTCAAAATAGGGGCATCAGTGTAATCGTTGTCGTTCTCTCAGAGAACGGTATTGGTTATTTTAAATTTGCAATTCTCTCTCAGCTAACAATTGAGACTGTTAGATCTTTAGACAAAAAGTAACAGATGCCGTTATTCCAAATAACGGCATGAAACTTTTTTCCAAACAAATGCCGTTATTGGGAAAAACGGCATCGTAATAACCTATGTCATTTTTCCTAATAATGTTTGTTGCTGACGTGTCCTAAACAAGGGCATATCGCTAATTGTTTTCGGAAGTGGGGCAAGGCGCCAAATATTTTCAAAAAGTGGGGCAGTACGGCAAAATTTTCCAAATCCACTACCTTCCCTGGCAACTGCATACAACCTCAATAAACCTTTAACATTTTTTAATTGTACAAAGAACATATATAGTGACTTCAGATTACGTACCCACAAGCCAGGATCGATATTGAGTGCTTTTAAGTTGCCTTCGTCCACCGACTGCCCTAACGCCCCAGCTTTGTTAACCAAGATAGTGAGCATGCCGAAGCGAGCAATGATGAAGTGGGCTAAAGTGGAGATGCTTTCAGGATTGCAGATGTTGAATTGATGATAGATTACATTGGTGAGGCCGAATTCTTGTCCGAGAGATTTGACGGCTTAGATACCGTGGTCTTCATTTGTAGCAGTGAGGATTGCTGTTATGTTGGGTTGTTGGGCGAGGAGGCAGACGGTGGCGAGGATATCGACGGGCGGTGATGGCGAGGATTTTGACAGGCGGCGATGGAGGATAGCGACGAGCGACGGGTAGCAACGGGCGGCGATGGCGAGGATAGCGGCGGGTGGCGATGGGCGAGATCGACGGGCGGCGATGGCGAGAAGATCGACGGACGGCAATGGCGAGCAGATCGACGGGCTGCAATGGCGAGGAGATCGACGGGCGGATTTGAGCCCATGGATTTGGATATTTGAGAAGGGGGGAATTAGGACGGAAGATGAAGGGTTTAGTTTTTTTTTCTTCTATAAATTGAGTACACGGGATTATCACGTATTAGTCCCTACTTTGGCTCTCCTTTCTTTATTTCAAAATGGAGAAATGAGAGAGGTGTAGGTCTATTAGCTTAAGATATAATATAATTATTATTGAGGTATTGAACCAAATATATATACAAATACAAAGAAAAGGATAATAAGTTCTACCCAGTGTGAGACTAAAACTAAAACAATACTAAATAGGGTAAATTTAAAAAAAGTACATAAAGGTTTGGTCCAATTTAAAAAAAGTACACAGGTTTTTTTTTTAATTTTTAAAAAGGATACAAAAGTTTAAATTAAGTCCACTGGTTAGTTAGGGTTAGGGTTAGGGTTAGTTCAGGGGGTTTATTTAAACACCTGATTAGTTAAGTGATGTTTTAAAAACAAAATAAAAGACTAATGTGGATTTTTTAAACAAAATAAAAGATGAAACTGGTTTTTTTAAACCCTACCCTAACCCTAACCCTAGTTAACCTAGTGGACTTAATTTAAACTTTTGTGTCCTTTTAAAAAAAAAAATCTTTGTGTACTTTTTTTAAACTGGCTCAAACCTTTTGTGTAATTTTTTTAAATTTAGCCTACTAAATAACATGCAACCTACTACACACATATAATATACATATTTAACACCCCCCCTCCCCCCCCCCCCCCTCAAACTCACGGTGGATCGTCACGGTGGATCGAGCAACAAGAGTTTGTCTAAAAGAAACAGATGGATGCTAACCATATGAGCTTTAGTGAATAAATATGAAATCTTAAGGGTTATGGGTGTATATGGCAAGGAAATGGTCTTCTTGCCATATTCTTGTCGAGTAAAATGAAAGTCAACCTCAATGCGCTTCGTCCGTTCATAGGCTAGGTGGTAGGCATTCCACCACGATTTCGCGTGAAGTAGTAACCCAGTGTTGAAGGGGCTCCCCAGCTCACTTCGGTTGCAAGCAAATTCGGAAATGAAAGAAGACAACTGAAATGGGTACATGTCTGATAAATCGGGGCCTTTCGATACAACGAAATAGATTGCTAGATTGCCACAAGGGTGCCATATTCTAGAAGTTGATCTGACTCAATTTACCAGTGAGTGATGAGTGTAATTTATATCTGCTTTTATTACTCATTTAACATATAAAAAATGTGAGTTCGTGTTTATTTATTTGAATTTCATCTTATTTCTACTCACTTTTAGTTATTTATTTGTTTTTGAAGGAATAAGATGGATGTTATGATTATGGACTCAAATACACGAAATTATGGAGCTTGGGGTTGGAGAATAAAGAAAGGCAAAAATATAGCAAGAACATCACCTGAATCTTGTTCAACTATTTTGAACCTGAAGATGGACGAACCTGAACGGGGATCTAAATGAAAGTTGTCGGTCGTCGAGTCTTCTTCGAAACGAGTACTCTTGCGTAAAAAATAGAGTTCTGTAGCTCTGGGAAAGTCAATTTTTCTACAGCCTACGCGCAGAAAACAGCTTTGCACAGTCGACCGCACACCAGACTGAAATTACAGTCGACCGCGCAGTTGACCGGTCCCCTCTCTGTCCAGATTTCGAAATTGCAGTCGACCGCGTAGTCCACCGGTCCCCTCTCTGCCCAGATTCCGTAAAAGTGATAGTCGACCGTCCAAAGTTGCGGTCGACCACGTCGACGCTGATGATCTATTTTGAGTATGGGTTTCGGGTCCAGTGGGTGTATTTCTATATCTCCTTTTAGGGGTTTTTTCAAGGGCTATATATAGAGGCGAATGCGAACTTTAGAGAACATCTTGGAGGCTAGAGAAGAAGAGGGATATTGACGGCTTCAAGCAACAACAACAATAAATGAGTTCTTTCTTCTTTCTCCTTTTTCATTATGCAATCTATGAACAATTTTGTTAATCGTAATTTTATTATGAACTAAATTTATTTTTCTAGGGCTTCGATGTAGCCTAGTTTTGATAACACAATTTTTAATTCCATATTATATTTCTATTTTTCCATGGTTGTGTGTTTAATTTTTGTGCTTAATGCTTACAATTAATTGGCCAACTATTGTATGATTCATTGGATCATGGAGAGACCGAGAGGTAATTTGTGATTTAGAACTATAAAATTAAACATCAGTGATTGGGCAAAATTAGAGATGATTTACTGCGCTTAATGTGACCGTTAAGAAATCCACAGAACTTAATGAGTCTTCGATTAATTAAATTTGTATAGAGATATGACAAACTGTTAGTTGAAAATATTTTTGGTGTTGTTCGAGAGAAAGCATTGAATAATTTGAGAATTTTGGTCTACAACTTGGAAAAATAATCTTTTTATTCATATGGAGATATAAATTGTGTGGGATTAACTAGGTGAAGTCAAAAGCCCTAGAATTGTTTTTGCAATTAATAAACAATATAAATTCATAATCTGTCTCCTTTAATTAATTTAGATAGATTTTTAGATTAATTTAATTTAGTTGCTTTATTTATTAATTTTCGATCTTCCAAAAATAATTAGTCCATGTGGGTTCGACACTCTTTTCACTAAAACTATATTACTTGTTGCGATTTTGTACACTTGCAAATATTCACATCAAGTTTTTTGCGCCGCTGCCGGGGATTAGTTATTCTTTTATTGATATTGAAAATTGCTAGATTATTACTAGTTTGGATTTTTTGCATTTATTTTTTGTTTTATTATTATTTTACCTCTTTATTTTCTCTTGACTTACTTTTATTTTCATTTTTTTTTCTTATTTTATTTTTAGTTTTTCTAATTTATTTTTTCAATACTTATATTTCAGGACATGCAAATACATTATCATGGCCAACTATGAGAACAAGGCTCTGAGAGATTATGCTATGCCCTCAATTCATGGAGCAATATCAAGCATAAAGAGGCCGGTTATTGAAGCTAACGATTTTGAGATTAAACCGGCGATTATTAAAATGATTCAACAGACTGTTCAATTTTGGGGACTACCGCACGAGGATCCTTATGTTCACATTGCAAACTTTCTAGAAACTTGTGACACTTTCAAGCACAACAAAGTATCAGATGATGCAATCAGATTGAGACTCTTTCCTTTTTCACTACGAGATAAGGCGAAGGCTTGGCTACATTATCTACCATCTGGTAGTATTACTACTTGGGAGGGACTTGCACAAAAATTTCTAGCTAAGTATTTTCCGTCGGCAAAGACAACAAAACTAAGGAATGATATTACCACATTTAGTCAAATTGAGACAGTCTTTGTATGATGCTTGAGAAAGGTATAAAGAGTTATTAAGAAAGTGTCCTCATCATGAACTATCGAAATGGCTGCAAATTCAAATATTCTATAATGGTTTAGGAGTTACACATCGATCTATGGTTGATGCAGCAGCTGAAGGTGCACTTATGAGCAAAACTCATGAAGCAGCCTATGAACTTTTAGAGGAGATGACATCTAATAATTACCAGTGGTCTTCAGAGAGAACAATGCCAAGAAAAGTGGCTAGAGTTTTTGAACTTGATCATATTTCTACTTTAAATTCAAAAATTGATATTTTGTCTAAACAATTAGGTAATACAAATTTTAATGCAATTCAATCTAATATGATTTGTGATCTTTGTGCAGCAAATCACCCAAGTACAGATTGTCAATTGGGGAACCTTTTTGCTCCATCAAATGACAAACATGAAAATTTTGTGTCAAACTTTCAAATCAAAACAATCATTATGCAAACACATACAATTCAGGATGGAGAAACCACCCCAATTGTCCATGGAACAACGATCAAGGAGGAGCAATTAGACCACCTCAAAATTTTCCACAACAAGAAAAGAAGCCGACACTTAAAAATATGTTTATGCACTACATGCAAAAGACAGAACAATACATGTGGAAGACAGATTTGGCAATACAAAATAATATGACTTCAATTCATAATCTTGAGGTGCAAATTGGTCAGCTTTCAAATATTCTTACAGAGAGGACAGCAGGAAACTTACCAAGCAACACAGTGGTCATTCCCAAGGAGCATGTCAAAGCAATAACACTTAGAAGTGGGACAACAATTGAGCAACCACAAATCAAAAATGTCGAACAAAATGTGGTTGAAAAGCAAAGTGAGATCGAGCAAATTGTGGAGGAACAAATTCAGCATGAGCAAGTAACGTATGATGTTTTTAATTCCATAAAGTTTCCTTCTGAAGAACAGTCGTGTTTTCAAATAAGTAAAACTAATTTAATTGTGGGCGAGGGACATAGTGCTGAAATTGAAAAGTCACCTATAATAGTATGTCCAACAAATTCAGAAACTCTTGAAGCTGAGAAAGAAAAGATTTTGAAATATGTTATGTATTTGGATGGTGACCATCTATTCATTCATTTTCTCAGCAAAAATTCAAAGAGGTGGGGATATCAAAGACGTTA
The DNA here is from genome assembly GCA_017893485.1 of Hemerocallis citrina. Classification (NCBI taxonomy): domain Eukaryota; kingdom Viridiplantae; phylum Streptophyta; class Magnoliopsida; order Asparagales; family Asphodelaceae; genus Hemerocallis; species Hemerocallis citrina. The sequence continues at coordinate 208,750,873 of CM030365.1, forward strand.
TTATCATGGAAGAAACGAATCAAACTAGAGCTTGAACATGATCCATACCAGAAGAGAAGTATTAGAAAAGATGTTTTGATGGTGCTGGATCTTGGTATCACATAATCATCCACTATCAAGTCTGGCTGAAAACTTAAAACTTAGCGCTTCTTGGGAGGCAACCCATGTTTACTTTTATTGCATTTAGATTTTTATTTTCTTTTAGTTTATTTTAAATTTTATTTTTTGACTTTATTTTGTAGGATTGCATAAGTTTGAAAGTCACCGAGCGGAGCTGTTTTATACACCTACATTGATGGCTGTTTTTGAGCAGTATGGAGTCAGAATCTGAAAAAGTGCTTCAAAGAGAAACTGTAGACAATTGTTTTAGCTTTCCAGCAAAAAAAAATATCAGCCCATTTGGACATCTACAGCTACAAATATCGCAAAAACACTGAACACCGCACGTGCAGAATTTTTAAGACGAATCAGGGGGGAAATTTTGAACTTTTTGCGTTCTTTTTGTTTTTCTTTTTTTCCTTTTCCATTGACGACAATGTGATATTCAAGTTTGGGGAAAAGTTTACAAATTTATTATTTATTTTTGAAAAGAAAAACAAAACAAAATGGATTTCAATTAGGCTTACCATTACACTTTTGTGTTCTTTATTGTGATAAGCATTGAAATAAATTTTTTTAGGATAGACAATTTCTTCTAAAGCAAGATTTAGCATACCTATTTACTTTAGGATTATTGAATTTCAAAATTCCTTACAAAATTGTATGGGTCATGTGATTATACATAAAAGAAAAATGGGATGCTTTTTCTTGTGATTATCCCCTTTGATCTAGTCCTAAACAGAGTTTAAGTAAATAGAGTGATATATATATATATATATATATATATATATATATATATATATATATATATATATATGAATAAAGTCTATCTACTCCAATGTTTTGAGTTGCTTAGTAACTAGGGGTATTCATCATTAATGTTTACTTTTACGTCAAACGACAACTTGAAATATGAGTATGCAAAGCACTTTAAGTTTGTAAATTGTTGAGTAACCGGGTGAATTCATCACAAATATTTTGCATTCGTGTCAAAAGGAAAGCGACAACTTAGAAAAGAGACTAATTTGAAATAAAATAAAATTAAAAAAAAAAAACTCTAGTTTGCTACTCGATTTGTAGTAGTGAGAAGGGAAAATCACAGATGAAGTTGTTACATACTATAATGATATTAATTGCATGACAAATGTGATTGGGTTTGGAATTATGAATAAATAATTGCACTGGAGAAAGTTAGTATGCTTGATTTTACCTTATTTGTTATTGTTTATATTTTTAATTGAAATTTTGATGCTTACATGATGAGATCTCTTGGTGAGATGAGTAAGCCTATTATTGATTAGTATTCCCTTATTCATGGTTTTACTTTTTGCTCGAGGACAAGCAAAATCTTAAGTTTGGGGGTATTTGATGAGTGTAATTTATATTTGCTTTTATTACTCATTTGAAGTATAAAAAATGTGAGTTCGTGTTTATTTACTTGAATTTCATCTTATTTCTACTCACTTTTAGTTATTTATTTGTTTTTGAAGGAATAAGATGGATGTTATGATTATGGACTCAAATACATGAAGTTATGGAGCTTGGGGTTGGAGAATAAAGAAAGGCGAAAATGCAGCAAGAACATCACCTGAATCTTGTTCGGCTATTTTGAACCTGAAGATGGACGAACCTGAACTGGGGATCTAAATAAAAGTTGTCGGTTGTTGAGTCTTCTTCGAAACGAGTACTCTTGCGTCAAAAACAAAATTCTATAGCTCCAGGAAAGTCAATTTTTCTATAGACTATGCGCAGAAAACAGCTTTACGCAGTCGACCGCACACTAGACTGAAATTGCAGTCGACCGGTCCCCTCTCTGTCCAGATTTCAAAATTGCAGTCGACCGCGTAGTTGACCGGTCCCCTCTCTGCCCAGATTCCGTAAAAGTGACGATCGACCATCCAAAGTTGCGGTTGACCGCGTCGTTGCTGATGATCTATTTTGAGTACGGATTTCGGGTCCAATGGGTGTATTTCTATATCTCCTTTTAGAGGCTTCTTTGAGGGCTATATAATAGAGGCGAATGCGAACTTTAGAGAACATCTTGGAGGCTAGAGAAGAAGAGGGATCTTGACGGCTTCAAGAAACAACAACAATAAACGAGTTCTTTCTTCTTTCTCCTTTTTCATTATGCAATCTATGAACATTTTTGTTAATTGTAATTTTATTATGAACTAAATTTATTTTTCGAGGGATTCGATGTAGCCTAGTTTTCAGAACACAATTTTTAATTCCATATTATATTTTTATTTTTCCATGGTTGTGTGTTTAATTTTTGTGCTTAATGCTTACAATTAATTGGCCAACTATTGTATGATTTATTGGATCATGGAGAGACCGAGAGGTAATTTGTGATTTAAAACTAAAAAATTAAATACCATTGATTGAGTGAAATTAGAGATGATTTACAGCGATTGATGTAACCGTTAAGAAATCCACAGAATTTAATGAGTCTTCGATTAATTAAATTTGCATAGAGATATGACACTGTTGGTTGGAGATATTTTTGGTATTGTTCGAGAGAAAGCATTGAATAATTTGGAAATTTTGGTCTACAATTTGAAAAAATAATGTTTTTATTCATATGGAGATATAAATTGTGTGGGATTAACTAGGTGAAGTCAAAAGCCCTAGAATTAATTTTGCCATTAACAAATCACAATTTTCAGACTCCGCTCCTTTAAATTAATTTAGTTAATTCTTTAGATTAGTTTAATTTAGTTGCTTTATTTATTAATTTTTGATCTTCCAAATAGTGATTCATCTAGTAATATCGGTACTCAATAAAATAATTAGTCCCTATGGGTTCGACACTCTTTTCACTAAAACTATACTACTTGTTGCGATTTTGTACACTTGCAAATATTCACATCAGTGAGTCCCAGCACCAAGAGCTTTCAAGGGAGGTAGTTTGCAATCTGAATAGCACTAGTGTTGTCACAATGCATATGAGTACAGTCAGAGATTTGAACACCCATGTTTGCAACCAAGCGTCATATTCAAACAATCTCAGCAGTAGTCAAAGTCATAGCACGGTACTCAGACTCAGTACTGGAGCAGGGAACTGTTGATTCTTGGTTTGATGACTACAACACAATGTAAAGTTGTGCTACTTCTTATATAATGCAGGATGTATCAATGTCCATACTATGTATGATACACAAGTGCAGAAGTGCTCAAATGAAGCTCTCAAAGAAAATTGATCAAGCTACAAAGGCTCAAGCTCTTATTCAAGACTCAAGACTCAAGTCTCAAGACAAGACCCGTGCTTCAATGTGTTATTAAATGTCTTGTAAAACAAAATGTAATCTTTTTTTTGAGTCTTAGATTGATGCAACAGCCTTATCACACACACACTCACACACATCTTTATAATTGAGTGTTTTTCAAAAGATTAAAGGTCGAAAAAGTTTGAATTAGATCAGCTGTTAAGTACCAGTCGACTGCCCTATGGCACCAGTCGACTGTACCAGTACAAAACTGTCTAAACTCTTTCAAACTCTGGCCAGTCGACTCATCATGGCAACCCAGTCGACTGTTCAAGTCGTTTCGACAGATTTCAGAATTTAAAACTTATTTTTTTTAATTCAAAAGTTTTATATCCGTTTTAAACCAGTTTTATTAACTGTTTTACAACGTCCTAGTGATTCCTCTCTATAAATAGAGCCTAGGAATCACCATTGAAAGGTTCCAAGCATTTTGATAAAATGTTTAAGTTTTTGCTTTTAAAGAGAACTAGTATTCAAACGAGCACTCTAAATCTTCTAAGTCTTGGTTCTCTGAATCTCAGTCCAATATAACATTGATTTCGTTTTGGACTGATTTCAGAATTGACCTATTAGCCATTATACAAAAATCACAATCATAAAACAAGGCTATAGGTTGATTGTATCTCTTTTATTGTTTTCTTTCACTCTCGGGTTGTGAGAATGGTCCTCTCGGTTGGAGAGTAGGGCTCTAGGTTGTAGAGTCAGGTTTTCACTCTTGGTTGAAGAGTGGATTTGCTCTCTCTAGTGGTGAGAGAGGTCTACGGGTTGGATAAGGTTGTTGTCTAATGCCGTAGGGTGTTCTTGTATTTGTTCAAGAATAGTGGAAAATCTCAAGTGGGTTGCTTGAAAACTGGATGTAGGTCGGGAGGACCAAACCAATATACATCGTGTGTACTCTGTGGTTGTATTTCTCTGAACTTGCATTTTCTTTACTTGTATTTAATTCTTATTCGAAAACTTGTCTGGACAGTCGACTGCGTCTCCTCTTTAAGTTGACTGGTCAGACTAGTATAACAACTCTTCGAAAACTTGTCTGACAAGTCGACTATTTTCCGCTATAAGTCGACTGATCAGACTTGTCTAAAATATTCTTCTAATCTGACGTCTCAGTCGACTTAGTTCTCTTTTCAAGTCGACTGAACAGAAGAAAAAGTTCAATTTCGTTATTATTTTTTGTACAACACTATCCCCCCCTATAGTGTTTCTTACCTTGCCTACAGGATCCAACACTTGGTATCGGAGCCCGATTGAGTGCAATGGCAACTAATCTAATGCAAACCAATACCATGAAGGCCAATCCACACAAAGGCCATCCCACTTCGATGGAATCAATTACAACTATTGGAAGTGTAGAATGAAGATCTACCTTCAGTCCATCAACTATGAGATATGGAACATGACGGAGATCGAGTACACCGCTCCTATCATTCCATATGCACAATGGAACGACGACTTGAAGAGCCAAACAATGAACAATGCAAAGGCGATGAACGCGCTATTTTGTGCTCTTACCAAGGAGGAATTCAATCGTGTGTCCAATGCAACAACCGCACATAAAATTTGGCACACACTCAAGGTAACTCATGAAGGAACTAATAAAGTAAAAGAATCTAAAATATCTGTTCTTGTTCACTGGTTCGAGATGTTCCGCATAAAGGAAAATGAGAATGTGTCTAAAATGATCACAAGGTTCACGGATATTACAAATTCTCTTGTGGCACTTGGAAAGACGTACACTCAATCTGAAATGGTGAGGAAGGTTCTTTGTGCACTAACCCCCGGATGGGAGAAGAAGACCACCGCCATAGAAGAGGTCAACGATTTAACACAATTTTCTCTTGAGAATCTTGTGAAAAATCTCATGGCGTATAAGGTACAACTTGAAAAACGCAAGAAGGATCTAGAACCTCAACAATCAAAGAAGAAGACACTAGCATTCAAGGCCATGTCGGACTCCGAGGATGAAGAAGAAGATGAGAAAGAGATAGCCATTTTCACACGAAAGTTCAAAAAATTCCTAATGAAAGGTAAATTTAATTCAAAATCTAAGGATACTAATGAACTTCCAACTTGTTTCAAGTGTCACAAGACAGGACACATGAAGAAGGATTGCCCACTAGAGAATGCAAAATCTAAAGGAAAGGCGTCTAACTTCAAGAAGGACAAGTACATAAAGAACAAGTTCATGAAGAACAAAAAGGCGTACCAAGTAACTTGGGATGATAGTGATTTTTCATCGGAAGAAGAAAATGAAGAGACAAACGAGGTTGCTAATGTTTGCTTTATGGCATCTCAAAATCAAATAAGTGATGATTATGATTCTAATGATTTACTAGATACTTTCAACGAGATTTTTCAAGAGCTTAAAAAAGAAAAAATTAGAGTTAAGAACTTGGAGAAAGTAAATCAAACACTTTCCCAAGAGAATCTTGACTTAGATAAAGAAGTGAAATCTTTAAATTCTCGACTTTCCAGTTTAGATATAAGATATCCAAGAATGTATCTAAATTTAATAAAGGAAAGGAGAATTTAAATGATATTCTCCAAAATCAAGTACAAACTAATAAAAGATTTGGACTTGGTTTTCAAAAGTCTATTGAAAAACCTCATGCTTCTAAGAACACTAGTGTAAATAAGCCTGTATCTATTTCTAGTGTTAAAAATAAACTGTATGAGTTTTTTGAAAAGCCAAAAACTGTAAGTTTTAATGAAAATAGTATATCTATAGTTCAGACCAGTCGACTGAATACAAATATCAGTTGCCTGTCTAGAGGTTCTGAGTCTCATTCAAATAGATGAAAACCTCAGATAAGTCGACCTATTCTACCTTCCAGTTGACTGGATTTCAGTAACAGTCGACTGAAAGGTTCGGTAAAGTGGACTGGACAAAGCAAAAATATATGGGTTTCAGTCAACCTGAGTCTGAAAGATAGAATTACTTATATAAATTCATATATTCTTACTGTATGTAACTCTAGAAATTATATTTCTACTTTTGGTGGAAAATCAAACTCTCTTTGGGTTTGGTTTCCCAAGAACTAATCTTTTTGGACCCAATAAAAAGGGTATCATATTCACATTGAAAATTTTATAGGTAACTAAAAGAGATCGTTGGATACTTGACAGTGGAAGCTCAAAGCACATGACTGGTCATGCCAACCTCCTATCTTCCATACAAGAAATTGATGGAGGAACAGTCACATTCGGTGACAACAATAAAGAGAAGGTCATTGGAATAGGCATGGTCGGTAAGCATACTAACCCTTCAATAGAAGATGTTTTTCTAGTTAGTGGACTTAAGCATAATTCGTTGAGTATTAGCCAATTGTGTGATAAGAGATATAAAATAGTTTTAAAAATAGATGCATATTTAATTTACGACTCTACCATGCAAAATATAATTTTTCAAGGATTTAGGAAGAATAACATTTATGAATTTTGTTTAAAGTCATATGATTTTTCTAATGATTTTTGTTTAGTAGCTTCTAATAATGATTCTTGGCTATAGTATAAGCGATTTGGCCATGTGAATATGAAAACTCTTGCTAAATTGTCTAAGAACAACCTAGTTAAAGGGCTGCCAAGACTATCCTATAAAAAGGATAAGTTATGTGATGCATGTCAACTACGTAAACAAATTAAATCTACTTTTAAAACAAAAGAAGTAATTTCTACTAGTAGGCCTCTCGAATTAATCCACATGGATTTATTTGGTCCTACTAGAGTTGCTTCTTTAATTAAAAGTAGGTATGCATTTATTTTAGTGGATGATTTTTCACGATTCACTTGGACTTTCTTTTTAAAACATAAGAATGATGTTTTTGATGAATTTGCAAATTTTTGTAAACGGATTCAAAATCAAAAATCTCTAACCATAGTCACTATTAGAAGTGATCATGGTGGAGAATTTGAGAATGAAATGTTTACAGAATATTGCAACAAGAATGGTATAACTCATTCATTTGCATTTCCTAGAGCTTCACCACAAAATAGAGTGGTCGAAAGAAAGAATATGACTTTGCAAGAATGTGCACATACCATGCTTGTTGAAAGCAATTTAGCTAAGTACTTTTGGGCTGAAGTCGTTGCTACAGCTTGTTATGTTTTAAATAGAATATTGATTAGGCCTAAGCTTAAGAAAACATGTTATGAGCTATTTTTTGATAGAATTCCTAAAGTATCTTACTTCAAAATATTTGGATGTAAATATTTTATTTTAAACACTAAAGATAATTTAGATAAGTTTGATCCTAGATCTGATGAAGGTATCTTTATAGGATACTCAAATAGGAGTAAGGTATATAGGATATTTAACAAGTCAACATTGACTATTGAAGAATCCATGCATGTTGCATTTGATGAATCTCTGCCTTCATCAACTTTATTAAAGATGATGAAACTGATTCATCACCTTTAAATAAGGTTATTACATCTTTAGAGAAAACTACCCTTGCGGATAGGTCGACTGATAAGGAAGTCAAGTCGACTGATGTGAATCAGTTGGCTGATGGACTAGTCAAGTCGATCGATCCTGTTGTGATGTCTCCAACTTTACCAAAATCTTTTGTTGAAGTTAGAGATCATCCTCATGACTTAATAATTGGTGACATTTCACGTCGTATTCAGACAAGATCTCATGTTAACATGATTTCTCACACGACTTTCTTGTCAGATTTTGAACCGAAGAATATACAAGAAGCTTGTGAGAATGAGTTTTGGATGAATGCCATGCAAGATGAGTTAAACCAATTTATAAGGAATGATGTATGGGATTTAGTTCCACGACCTCCTGATCATACTATAATTAGTACCAAATGGGTATTCAAAAATAAGTTAGATGAATCAGGACAAGTCGCTAGGAACAAAGCTAGACTAGTTGCTCAAGGGTATAATCAAGAAGAAGGCATAGATTTTGATGAAACATATACTCCTGTTGCTAAACTAGAATCAATTCATATTTTATTATCTTTTGCTTGTTTGATGAATTTTACACTTTTTCAAATGGATGTTAAAAGTGCTTTTCTTAATGGGTTTATAAAGGAAGATGTTTATATTAAGCAACCACCTGGTTTCAAACATGAACAATTCCCAAACCATATTTTTAAATTGAAAAAGGCTTTATATGGTCTTAAACAAGCACCTTGTGCTGGGTATAATCGATTGAAGACTTTTCTTTTAGAAACGGATTTTGAAATAGGTAAAGTAGATACTACTTTGTTTATTAGGAGAATTGAGACCGATATTTTGATCATACAAATATATGTAGATGACATAATTTTTTGTTCTACTAATAGTAATCTATGTCAAGAGTTTGCTAATACCATGAAAAATGAGTTTGAGATGAGTCACATGGGTGAACTCAATTATTTCCTTGGACTACAAATTAAACAGTCACCAAATGGCATATTTATTAATCAAGGAAAAAATGCTAAGGAATTACTCAAACAATTTGGCATGGATAGCACGAGTAGTAAGGCCACACCTATGGCTACTACCACTACCCTTGACAAAGATGAATTAGGTAAGAGTGTCGATCAAAAACTCTATCGAGGTATGATTGGCTCACTCTTATATATAACTGCTAGTAGACCAGACATTATGTTTAGTGTATGTTTGTGTGCTAGATACCAGTCAAGTCCTAAAGACTCTCACTTAAAAGCTGTGAAACGTATTTTAAAATATATTAAAGGCACGTCTGAGTATGGTTTATTTTATCCACGCACCGATAATTTTCAACTTTTGTCATATAGTGATGCGGATTTTGCCGGTAGTAAAACTGACCGAAAAAGTACTAGTGGAACGTGTCACTTTTTGGGACACTCCCTAGTATCTTGGTGCAGTAAGAAGCAAAATTTGGTATCCCTATCTACTACAGAAGTTGAATATATCGCTGCAAGTTTGGCTTGTGCCCAAATTTTGTGGATGAAACAAACCCTATTAGACTATGGTATTTCATTTTCAATACTTGCTATAATGTGTGATAATACCAGTGCCATTAACTTATCTAAAAATCCGTTTCAACATTCACGTACGAAACATATTAATATTAGACATCATTTTTTACGTGATCATGTTTTAAAAGGAGATATTTCTTTAGACTTTGTTTCTGCTGATAAACAAGTAGCAGATATCTTTACTAAACCACTTAAGGAAGACACTTTTATCACTTTTAAAAGAGAACTAGGAATTTGTAGTTTTGATGATGTTTCTTGAAATTTTAACTCTGGTAAGTCGACTTAAAACTTCTTTTCGGTCGACTGACCCAGTATTTTTTCTATACTTATCTATATCTGAAATTCACGCTCTGGAAAGTCGACTGTGAACAGTACTAAGTCGATTGCCAGTTGTATTATTGCTATTTTCATTTATCTATTTTGCTCTCGACTAAGTCGACTGATCCTACACTCCAGTCGACTGTCGCGAATCAGCTCTTCTTTCAAATTCGAAATTGGCACTTCTTTTGAGGCGAATCTTTTACCTTTTGTTACCCTTTGACCGTTCTGCACCTTTGATTTCCTCCAGCCTCAATCTCAGCCATTGATTCTTAGTAAAAACCCTAATTTTTACTTCACCTCTTTTTCACTTTCTCTTTCATTGTCTCTCTCCAAACCGAGCTTTAGAAGTCGGCTGCTCTCAAACCCATTGGCGAATCCAGTTTTTGAAGCCCAAATTGAAGTTTTCTTTCCAATTTCAAGTGGTTTTCCAAGGTCTCTTGAAGCTATTGTGTTTCTCTTTACCTCTCATTGTTGGTATATTCCCTTGATTCCTTTCTTTGTTTATTTTCCAAGAGTTTTCCCTTATGCCTCCTAAAAGATCTCGTAGTTCTAATGTTGAGGAGGGACAATCCACAAAGGATTATCTCCAGTATTTAAGAAGTCCAAGTCTTATTGATAAATGGTACATCATTTGTTCTATTGTCATTTTTCGGGAAGATTCGTTAATTTTCCGGATCTTGATAGGTTTCCTTTAGTCCCATTGTTTGAACAATGTGAATTATTTGATTTGTTGTCCTTGTTGAACCAACCCTCTTACTACCCTAAACTTATATATTTGTTTTACACAAATATGAAGGTTGTCACATCGGATGATGGTAACGAGATATTTATACTATCTTCAGTAAAAAATATCCGCATGAAAATCACCCCTGCTAGATTAGGAATTATTTTGGGTCTGTCTGATGAAGGGATTGATATAGGAGATGTTGAGATGGATGATGACACCATATTGTCAAGAATTTATTTGCCAAATCGAGATCCTCCTATGACCAATCGATCAATTACTCCTATTGCTAAGCTAGTTGCACGCATACTGTCATATAACATTATTCCCAAAACAGGGAGTTATGACCAGTATTCCCATGAGTTGCAACAAGCCGTTTATGCAATTTTTGGCAATATAAAAATAAATTGGGATCAAGTCATCTTTAATCGTCTTCATAAGACTCATTCTTTATTTCTTCCTTTTGGTGCTTTACTCACTCACATCTTCTCCGCTTATGAAGTTGATCTCGATTCGGAGACGAGTGTTGTAAAACACTATGAGTCCTTTGATCGTGCAAGTCTAGCACGTATGAAGCTTCTCACCTCTCCACCTTCACCTCGTAGGAATATGCCTCCTATCCCCTTAGCTTCTACCGCTCGTCGGTCTTCTGCTTCTAGTTCGTCTCGTCCTAGACCTGATTATGATGATCCTAGGAGTCTTTACATTTCTATCAATTATATCATGGATCGTCAAGATACTCTTGAGGCCAGTCTTTCCCATCTTACTCACTTGTTTACTTCTCAGTTTCCACCTCCACCTCCTCCCTCTCAGGGTGCCCAAGACAAAGATGACAAAGACTGATTAGCCCTTTTTTCTATGTATTTTTCTACTTCTTATGTATTTTCTAGTTTATGTCATCATTTGATCAATGTATTTCAAATTTCTATGTATAAATTTACTTTGGTTTTGATATGTGTTTGTTCTCTTACAATATCTTTTTTATCTACTATTTATTTTTCTCCTATTTTTTGTTGATGCCGAAGGGGGAGAAAAAGCTATATGTGTGTAATTTTTATGCATTTCTTTGTGCATGTTTTTGTGCATGTTTTTTAAAACATATGCATTTTGTACATTCGTTAGGGGGAGCATTGAGAATGTGTAATATTTCTATTATTGTAAGCTATTGTGTTGTCATCATCAAAAAGGGGGAGAATGTTGATTTTTGGTTTTGATGACTACAACACAATGCAAAGTTGTGCTACTTCTTATATAATGTAGGATGTATCAATGTACATACTATGTATGATACACAAGTGCAAAAGTGCTCCAATGAAGCTCTCAAAGAAAATTGATCAAGCTACAAAGACTCAAGCTCTTATTCAAGACTCAAGACTCAAGACTTAAGACTCAAGACAAGACCCGTGCTTCAATGTGTTATTAAATGCCTTGTAAAACAAACTGTAATCTTTTTTTTAGTCTTAGATTGATGTAACATCCTTGTCACACACACACACTCACACATCTTTATAATTGAGTGTTTTTCAAAAGATTAAAGGTCGAAACAGTTTGAATTAGATCAGCTGTTAAGTACCTGTCGACTACCCTATGGCACCAGTCGACTGTACCAATACGAAACTGTCTGAACCCTTTCAAACTCTGGCTAGTCGACTCATCATGGCAACCCCGTCGACTGTTCAATTCGTTTCGACAGATTTCAGAATTTAAAACTTGTTTTTTTAATTCAAAAGTTTTATATCCATTTTAAATCAGTTTTATTAACTGTTTTACAACGTCCCAGTGATTCCTCTCTATAAATAGAGACTAGGAATCACCATTGAAAGGTTCCAAGCATTTTGATAAAAAGTTTAAGTTTTTGCTTTTGAAAGAGAACTAGTATTCAAACAAGCACTCTAAATCTTCTAAGTCTTGGTTCTCTGAATTTCAGTCCAATATAATATTGATTTCATTTTGGACTGATTTCAGAAGTGACCTATTAGCCACTATACAAAAAACTCAATCACAAAACAAGGCTATAGGTTGATTGTATCTCTTTTATTGTTTTTTTTCACTCTCGGGTTGTGAGAGTGGTCCTTTCGGTTGGAGAGTAGGACTTTATGTTGTAGAGTCAGGTTTTCACTCTTGGTTGAAGAGTGGGTTTGCTCTCTCTAGTGGTGAGAGAGGTCTATGGGTTGGACAAGGTTGTTGTCTAACGCCGTAGGGCATTCTTGTATTTGTTCAAGAATAGTGGAAAATCTCAAGTGGGTTGCTTGGGGACTGAATGTAGGTCGGGAGGACCGAACCAGGATACATCGTGTGTACTCTGTGGTCGTATTTCTCTGAACTTGCATTTTCTTTACTTGCATTTAATTCTTATTCGAAAATTTGTCTGGACAGTCGACTGCGTCTCCTCTTTAAGTCGACTGGTCAGACTGCTATAACATACTCTTCGAAAACTTATCTGGCAAGTCGACTATTTTCCGCTATAAGTCGACTGATCAGACTTGTCTAAAATACTCTTCTAATCTGACGCCTCAGTCGACTTATTTCTCTTTTCAGGTCGACTGGACAGAAGAAAAAGTTCAATTTCGTTATTAATTTTTATACAACACTATTCAACCCCCCCCCCCCCTCTAGTGTTTCTTGCCTTGCCTACAGGATTCAACAGAAACAACATCTCGTTTCTTTGACTTCCAAGAAATCAAAGAATCACCGTTAAAGACACAATATCCAGTGGTGGAACGGCAATCATTAACATCCTCAGCCCAATCGGCATCACTGTAAGCTCGAAGAAGAAAGAAGGATGCAGAGGAGAAGAACAATGACCTAGTGGTAGTGCCACGAATGTATCAAAGTATGCAAAGAATAGCAACAGTGTATGATCATAGGTGCATAAATGAACTGGCTCACAATATGAACTACCTGTGAAATATCTGGGCGATTGATAGTGAGATAGACAAGCATCCTGACAAGCTCCCGATAGCGAATGAGATTGAGTAATGGGTCACCATCATCTAGTTGCAACATGACATTCAACTCGAGCGGAATAGGAGAAGTGTGAAAGTCAACCAGGGCAGTACAACTGAGAATCTCTACAGTAAACTTGCGCTGCAACAGAGAATATCCACGATCGAAATAATCAACCTCAAGACCAAGAAAGTAACGAAGTGGGCCAACATCCTTCCTATTAAACTGATTATGAAGGTGTTGTATACGAGCAATGTGGTCTTGGTTCACCAGTAATAATTATATCATCCACATATATAAGAATAATAGTGCAGCACACATCTGAAGTAGAAATAAACATTGCAGGATTATTTGCACTAGCAAGAAAACCAACACTTTGAACAACCTAAGTGAAACGTGCAAACCAAACCTGATGTGCTTAAGGCTGTAGAGAGCACGGCATAACCAACAAACATGATATGAGGGATGTGAAAGACAAGGTGGGCGTATCATGTAAATCTCTTCGAATATGGACTCATTAAAAAAAACATTCGGCACACCCATCTAAAGTAACAGCCATTTGCAAGCAGTCGTAACAGTGATAAGAGAGCAAACATTTGTCATTTGCAACATGGGCAAAAGTTTCCTCATAATCAATATCATATTCTTTAGTAAAACCATGGACAACCAGACGAGATTTATGTCATTCCATAGAACCATTTAGGCCTCTTCCCAGGAAGTAAATGACATAGATCCCAAGTTTGAGCATGTTGTAATGCATGTAATTCATCTGCCATAGCAGACTACCATTTTGGCTGTGTAACTGTCTCATGATAAGTTTTGGACTATTGATAACTTGACATTGCTACCAGAAAAGCTTGAAAGGTAACATTGGTAAAATTTGGATCACGGGTTTTTGCTAGTGGGTGATGTTCTCTAAAAGGATAACGAGGAGTGGGATCCACATATTGGAGAGTCTAATAAGCATTGGGAGTGATAGATGCCCTTTCAAACATAATTGGGGAGATCTTTGTACTTGTGTATTAGTCTCAGAGGGAGATGAAAGTAATGAAGCATCAGTTGAGGAGAAAGTTGGTGGAATCTCAAGAATATCCAGAAACTCAAGATCGGTTGGAGTGGAAAGAGGCAACGAAGCAGGTGGAGAGGGAAGAGCATAGTAAGGCAGGTGCTCAAAGAATGTAACATGTGGGGAAATTCAAAGGCGACGAGCAACTGGATCAAAGCAACAATAACATTTATGTTCAGGATTGTATCCTAAGAAAATACACATAGCTGACCTAGGAGAAAGTTTGGTACGTTCTAGTAAAGGAATGGACACAAAACACGTACAACCAAATACTCGCATATTTGTGTAGTCAAGTGAAGGATTGTAAAACTTTTGATAGGGAGTAAGATCGTGAAGAATGGAACAGGGTATACGATTAAGAATGTAGACAGTAGTGAGAACAGCCTTAGCCCAAAATTGGATAGAAACAAGGCAGATAAAAAGAATGATCTAGTGGTTTCAAGAATGTGGCGATGACGTCTCTCAACAACACTATTTTGCTAATGTGTATGAGGGCAAGAGAGCTTAGGCAAAGTGCCTTGGGAGGCATTAAATTTTCAAAATCGATGGGAGTTGTATCCCCCCCCCCCCCCCCCCCCAATCAGAGCAAAATGTTTTAATAGTGGAGGAAAAGTGGATAGCAACCATACTACTAAAATTGACATAACACATAGACATCATATTTTTATTTGAGAAAATAGATTCAAGTGAAACGAGAAAAGTCATCTATGAAAACCACATAATATCTATTTTCCCCACAAGGTAAATGAGGGGAAGGTCTCCAAACATCAAAATGAATAAGTTCAAATGGAGAAGATGAAATATGCTCACTAGAAGGAAAAGGAGAGACCATTTATTTTGCCAATTTACAATCAATACAAGGTCATAAAGAGTTTGTGGGAAAATCCCCTAAAGAACCACTACTAGAAAGATAACGTAAACAAAGTAAAGATAGATGACCTAGACAACGATGTCAAACGTCACAAAGAGAATGTGGAGTGGCGACAAGACGCATAACAACAATTGCAGATACTGGTAGAGGGATCGTCTTTCATGTTCCCGATTCTAACTTGCATCCTAGTATGTGAATCCTGAACGACACAAGAAGACGAATCAAAGGTAACTGTGTAATTCATATCAGTCAATTGAAAACATGTGACATAAAAATGGGGAGAATAAAGGAGATGGTCAATAGAAATCATGTGCATATGTGTACCATCAGGAGTACAAATGGTAAAGGCGGATGGTAATGGTTTGGTATTAATTATGTGTGAGGCAGTAGACGTCAAGTGATTAGTAACACTAAAATTTAATATACATGAGGCAGAAAAATTACATGAATGAGTAGTAAAGATAGATGAACCAGAGGAAGAATAAATACTCGTCAATTGCAGTGATTGTAGAAGCCTCTGTAACTGAGAATGTAGCAGAAATAGATTGGAGGAGTTACTTCAGCAATGGTAGCATGTTGTGGGACATAAGAAGCCCGTCGAGAGCGTTGTAGAGCACGACAATGGACAGTAGTATGATCCCACATCTAATGATAATTACACCGAACATGAGGGCAAGACGTGGTAGATTCGTATGCAGAGTGATTCTGCAACAATCGAGGAGGGTGAGGCCAGTGAGACGTATACCGAGTATTCGTAGAAGTCATAGTGATGTATTTGAACTTGAACTGGACTCCTAGCGAAAATATTTCAAACCAGGGGGCATGACTATATTGTTCCAAGACAAAAGTTGTTGTGGGTTGAAATCAATTAATTTGGTTGGAGTCAACTGATCATGGTCAAAGGAATGACTTGAACTTAATTTTGCAAATAAAGAATTGGAGCCATAGGGAGTTGGCCGCCTTGATGTTTGGTGTTTAGTTTGGAAAAAGTGTTGGTGTTGGTGTGATTGGATAGAGTTTTTGTTTGGTGTGATATCTTGCTGTGGAAATCAAAATCCAAAATCAGAAAAGGAGGAAACTTGGATTCGGGCTAAGAACCGGCCATGATTTTGTTTGAATTTTTATATCTTGGGAAAGACGAGGAGGCTGTCAGGGAAGCCGGCTGTCTCAGTCACCGGTCGTCTCTCAGTCACCAGAGTGATCTGCAGATCAGTCATCGTCATCATCCAGTGCCATAGCCTCTGTTGTTGGGTTCATGTCTGTTGTGTGTTGTTCGTGTCTGTGTTGTTTGTTTTTACGCGCTATGCGCACCTTTTCATTTTCATATGGGATTTAGGCGGGAAGAGGGCGGGAGAGCGGAAAGGTGCGTTTCACACGTATTTCCTTTTTCAGTGTAAAATATCTGTAATCGTCTCTCCCCCCATCGACCTATATAGGACCAATGTAATGTTTTTTCATCGAATGAATAAAAATCAATTGCTTCTTCCCCAAATCTCATCGTCCTTCTTCTCCTCCTTACCCTAATCTCCATTTCTCTCTGGCCATGGCAAGATCTCGATCCAATCGGAACCCAATTCCTGACAATCTGGTATCAGAGCCAGAGAACGCCGACGACGATGGTCGCACTGAAGGCAGTACGGAGTTGGAGGGAGAAGTAGCTAATCTGAGAAGTCGATTGACCGAAAACCAACTTCATACGGGATACTTGACGGAGAGGGTGGAGGTCATTGCAACTAGCATCGGCGAGAGGTTTTCTTCTATAGAATCCAGAATGGAGGCGATGATGGGAATGATGCAATGATCGCTACAACAACCACCCAACACTTCTAATCTTCAACCATCGAGAGCTCAACAACCTCCCCTGCTTCCCAACCCTCCTCTAACACTGCTCAACAGAGAGGTAACCCATGCTAACTCTCACTCAGTTGCTTTTACAGGGCAGAGTGAATTTGGAAACTGGATTAAAATTCCATTTAAAGTTGAGTTTCCGATATTTCAAGAGGGTGACCCTACGGAATGGATATGTGGTGTGGAACAATTCCTAGAGTTCTATGAGATCCCAGAGACTCAGAAGTTGAAGTACGCCTCTCTCAATTTGAGAGGGAGAGCGGCGCAGTGGTTCCACAGGCATCTGAAGCCAAGGGTCCATGAAATCACTTGGGCAAGGTTCTTGGAAGAGCTGCTCACCAGGTTTGGACCCACTGAGTTTCAGGATTACAGCGGAATCCTATCGAAATTGCAACAAAAGGGGGATATCGAAGCTTACATCCAAGAATTTAATAGACTCTCCAATTTCGTGGAAGATTGGACGGAAGCACACTAGCTGAGTACATTCATAAGCGGCTTGAGGGATGAGATCCGATGGGATGTAAAATCAAAGCAACCCAGGAATGTAAACGAGGCTGTTGGATTGGCTCGTGGATTTGAAGAGAAGATCACTTGTATGAGAAGAAGTTATAAGATTCCTTTTGTAGCTAAAACACTGGCTCCTACTGCAATCTCTACTCCTGCTAAGGCTGTTACAACCTCCTCTACTCCCATCAACCAATACCACACATCCACCCCCGCATCCAATTTTAATCCACGACGTTTAAGCATCCAAGAGATGAGAGATCGAAGAGCAAGAGGGATGTGCTTCAACTGTGACGAAAAGTATTCACAGGAACAATTATGCAAGGCTCAGAAGTTTTACTACATAGAAGCTTTGGAGGAAGAGGATGAAAGTTCAGAAGTTGAAGCAACCAATGCTGAAGAGCAGTACCTCACCGACTCACAAAACCTTTCCCCAGCACCTTCACCACCTGAGATCTCATTCCATGCCTTGGTAGGGGCTCAAGTATACCCTCAAACTATGTGTGTTAAGGGAAAAATAAATGGGCGAGAGGTTAGCATTCTGATTGACACGGGATCTACTCACAATTATTTAGACCCTCACACTGCCATTAAAGCCAATCTGATGATCAGAAGTGAGCCCAAGTATAAGGTGACAGTGGCGAATGGGCAAGTAATGTATAGTGAAGGCACCGTAGAGAAGATAAATTTCTCAGTTCAAGGGGTGAGTCTGCAGGCTAACTTGTTATTGCTGCCGTTGGGTCCGGCACAAATGGTACTGGGGGCTCATTGGCTTAGATCTCTTGGACCAGTTACTATGGATTTTGGGGAGATGACGATGCTTTTTCAAATCGCAGGTAACTGGCATAAGTTACAAGGGATTGTCAATCCACACTTGCAGTGTTTGGAGGTGGAAGAACTAGTTAAAATTAGTAGCTGCGTCTGCCAAGCGTATATGATACAACTGCAGGGGGTTACCCTAGGAGAAGGAGATAATGAGCAGGAGATCAAAGCAGATGAAAATCCTGTAGATCAGCATGCCGCAGACATCCAACAGATCTTGCAACATTTCCCTGAAGTTTTCTCGGAGAAGATGAGCCTGCCTCCTCCGAGATTAGTTGATCATCAAATCCCTATGATCGAAGGCCATAAACCTATATGTATCAGACCTTACAAGCATCCCCACTTCTACAAAAATGAAATTGAAAAGCAAGTTAAGGAGATGGTCACCTCGGGGTTCATTTGACCAAGTAATAGCTCGTATGCTTCCCCCGTTATATTAGTTAAGAAGTCCGATGGTAGCTGGAGAATGTGCGTGGATTATAGAGTTGTAAACAGCCAAACACTCAGGGCCAACTTTCCTATACCCGTTGTAGATGAGCTATTGGATGAATTGAATAGCGCCAGGTATTTTTCCAAGATTGACTTAAGGTCGGGTTATCACCAAATTAGAGTGCACCAAGACGACATTCCAAAGACAGCTTTTCGAACCCATCATGGACATTTTGAGTTTGTGGTCATGCCATTTGGGCTCACGAACGCCCCAACTACTTTCCAAAGCCTCATGAATGGAATCTTTAAGGATTTCCTCCGCAAATTCATTCTAGACTTTTTAACGATATCTTAGTCTATAGTCCTACTTGGGATAGCCACGTCTCTCACCTAACCCAAGCTCTCAGGGTTTTAAGTGCACACCAGTTGATAGCCAAGGTGAACAAGTGCAGTTTTGGTAAAGAGACAGTGGGTTACTTAGGCCATGTCATAAGTGCCGCAGGAATTTCAGTGGATAAAAGTAAAATCAAGGCAGTTGAAGACTGGCCTGAGCCTAGAAATGTCAAGGAGCTGAGGGGATTTTTGGGCCTTACTGGTTATTATCGAAGGTTCGTCAAAGACTACGGTAGTATCGCAGCTCCGCTCACTCAATTGCTCAGGAAGAACTCATTCCAATGGTCCGAAAAGGCAACTCAATCTTCATTAAGCTCAAACTAGCAATGACTACCACCCCTGTACTCCGACCCCCTGATTTCTCAAAACCATTCACCTTGGAAACGGATGCATCACAAGAGGGAATTGGAGCAGTTTTTATGCAGGAGTTGCACACCTTAGCCTACATGAGTAAAGCATTGAAGGGAAGAGCTCTATCGTTGTCTACTTATGAAAAAGAGGTCCTTGCTATATTGCTAGCAGTCAAACATTGGAGACAGTACTTGTTGGGGTCCTCCTTTGTGATCAAAACAGATCAGCGAAGCATCAAACACATATTAGAACAGAAGATCAATACAGAAGCCCAAGAAAAATTGGATGTGGAAGTTATTAGGATTCAATTTTACTGTTGAGTACAATAAGGGAATTGAAAACACAGCAGCTGATGGGTTATCCAGAAGGCAGGGTGAACAAGACACTGTGAGATAACATTTGTAGTTCCCAATTGGTTGGATGAAGTTAAGCTCATGGTCGAACAAGACCCATACTTCCTTAAGCTGGCAGAGAAACAACAAGAAGGCCTGTTGAATCCTGCAGATTATAAATTTTTCGGGGGAATTTGGTATTATCAAGGGAAGATCCTCATTAGTCCAAATGCAGGTGTGAAAGAGTTATTCTTCCTCGACCACCATTCATCTAGTATGGAGGGGCATTCCGGATTTCATAAGACACTCCAAAGAATTAAGTGAGCATTTATATGGGAGAGAATCACTAAAGATGTGAAGAAATTGATAAGGGAGTGTTTGGTTTGCCAACGCAACAAGAACGAAACCATTTTTCCTGCAGGTTATCTTCAACCACTTTCCATACCTGAGAGAATTTGGGAAGACATTTCCATAGATTTCATAAAGAGATTACCCAAATGTGCTGGCAAGAATGCTATCATGGTGGTAGTAGACCGTTTAACAAAGTCTGCACACTTCATTGGAATCTCACACCCCTATACAGCCCAGACTATAGCTCAGATCTTCATCGACAATATTTACAAGCTACACGGAATGCCCCGTAGCATCGTAAGTGATCGAGACCCTGTTTTCGTTAGCAAATTCTGGAGAGAATTCTTTGCTCCACAGAATTGCAAACTTCAAATGTCAAAGGCATACCATCCTCAAAGCGACGGCCAAACGGAGATCATGAATAAGGCGTTGGAGTTATATTTGAGGTGTCTAAGTGATCAGAAACCTGCAGATTGGGTTAATTGGCTTGGATGGGCTGAGTTCTGGTATAATACTTGTTGGCATGTATCAACGGGACTCACGCCTTTTGAGAGTGTTTATGGAAGGCCTCCTCCGTCGCTATTGCATTACATTCCAGGTACATCGTCTCTACCAGCTGTTGAGGAGAGTCTTATGTCTAGAGACGCCATTATTAAGCTGTTAAAGGATAACCTCACCCATGCCCAAGGTCGGATGAAATTCTTCGCAAATAAAGGAAGGACTGAAAGGGTGTTCGAAGTTGGGGATATGGTGCTATTGAAGTTGCAACCCTATAAGCAAGTCTCTCTGCGAAATGCCACTCCACAGAAGCTGTCTTCCAAGTATTTTGGGCCATACCGTATACTTGAGAAGATAGGCACAGTTGCCTACTGTCTAGAATTGCCTTCTTCAACCACCTTACACCCAGTTTTCCACGTGTCCAAGCTTAAAAAATGCCATGGGGATCACCTTCCCAACATCTCAACTGAAGTCCCACATTGGTGGGTTAACGAGACGCAATCGGAAGAGCCAGAAGCTATCTTGGAGTGCAGGGTATTCAAGAAGAACAACAGGGTGGGAATTCAGCTGTTGGTGAAGTGGAAGAATGAAGATTTGAGCTGCACTTCATGGGTTGACATAGATGAATTCCGACGCAAATACCCATGTTTTGAACTTGGGACAAGTTCAATTTTAAGAAGGGAGGAGTTGTCAGGAAAGCCGGCCGTCTCTCAATCACCGGCCGTCTCTCAGTCACCGGAGTGATCTGCAGATCAGTCATCATCATCATCCAGTGCCATAGCCTCTGTTGTTGGGTTCATGTCTGGTGTGTGTTGTTCGTGTCTGTGTTGTTGTTTTTTACGCGTTGTGCGCACCTTTTCATTTTCATATGGGATTTAGGCGGGAAGAGGGCGGGAGAGCGGAAAGGTGTGTTTCGCATGTATTTTCTTTTTCAGTGTAAAATATCTGTAATCGTCTCTTCCCCCATCGACCTATATAGGACCAATGTAATGTTTTTTCATTGAATGAATAAAAATCAATTGCTTCTTCCCCAAATCTCATCGTCCTTCTCCTCCTCCTTACCCTAATCTCCATTTCTCTCTGGCCATGGCAAGATCTCGATCCAATCGGAACCCAATTCCTGACAGAGGCATGCGGCTACAATTATTTTTTGAGGATCCTGAGCAGATCGATAGGAAAATAGAGCGTATGCCGGAGCGAATCGATGGCAATGAGCAGAGCCGGATCTAGGCAAAGCGGAAGCTAGAGTGGATTAACGGCGATGAGCAGAGCCGTGAAGGCTTGGAGAGATAAGATTTGGGTTAGGGTTTAGTTGGAGGTTAATTAGGGGAAAGATTAGGATTTAGTTGAGAGAATTAATTTTGATCTGATACCATGTTAGATTCAGACATTTGGGAGAATAATAATTATATTGTTATTGAGGCATTGAATCAAATATATATACAAGTACAAAGGAAAGGATAATGAGATATACCCAATGTGGGACTAAAACTAAAGCAATACTAAATAACATGCAGTTTACCACACGTATAATACACGTGTTTAACTTGAAGGTTACCTTTCTACCACTCACTTCACCACTCACTTCGGCAACACCACATACTGCCACAATTTTGATTGAGGGAAGAAAATTGCAAGTTTTCTCTATAAAAAATTGCAAACATTTAGCTTGGTGACCGGGAAAGAGTGGCAGAAGAAGCAGCTCGCTCAGACCCATAAACATTGTACTTCTCATACACCTTCTCACGGTTCTCAGTCCACCATGTTTCAGCTTGCTGTTCAGCAAATCTTCTCCGACTACAAAAAAACTTTCTTATCAGAATGTAAACAACTTCTACTTTAGCTGTGAAAAAGAGGGAACAAAATGGACATTAAACAAAGGAAATAAAGAGCCAGTGGTCATTTCTGAAATACCTGAATCGAACCCTCTTTAAATCTCTAGTTCCGTCCTGAAGGGACATAAGAGTGATATATACACCAGGTTCATATTGTTCTATCCATTCTGATTCAATTTGATTACTGCCTTTAATGAGATAAGGCGGATTGGGACAGTCATTGATCCTTTGCAAAGGTGTGGCTTCCTTGCTATCACACTGTCGTGTTTTAATAGCAGATATTGGAGTTTCTCTCTTCCTGCCATCTCCTGCAATAGAATGATCATTCAATGAATTGGCATCAGCAACCCTTTGACTATCCATGTTCCTTTTGGTAGTTTCATGGGTATCTGAAAGATTTACACGGGCCATTCCATTTGTATATGCAGAATCAGTAGACACAGGCAACAAACTGGATTGCACCTTGCTTGGTTCATTTCTTAACTGGTTCTTTTTTCTCGGATCCAAATGATCAACAGCTTGTGAATGGATTCCATTTGGTAGATGCCTTGGTCTGATACTGTCATCCTCATACACTTCATGGGGAAGTCTCACTGCCATTTCTTTAAGCTGCACAGAAAAATTAAAACCCCCAAAACACCAGTTTGATCAGCAGGTATTGCACAAAACTGTGAATTATTGAATATAAAAAACAAGAACCAATAAAGATTGAAAGAATATGGGCATTGATGCAGTATGTCCTAGGCATCAAGCGTTCAAACTTCAAATGCTAACATGAGCAGCAGCACCCCCCCAAAAAAAAGCATGCTCGTTTCTATGCATTTTAAGGATTTTCAGAAACATAACAGCTTGTAAAATATCATGAGATTACTTTTGCCACACACACACAAACAATCATGAGGTTTCTAATTGTGAATATTAACCAGCGACTTCTCTCTGGTATAAATTCTTTGCATACAGTGAATCCGTCAAATTCAACATAGAGAGTTGATTATAAGTTCGTGGCTAATAACCTAGACTAACGCTAAATGTGGAACCTCCATATAAGCACCATAGATGAGGAAATAAACTACAACAAATATGTATAGTTGAGTTGGTAACCACTCACAAGATTTTATTTTATTTTAAATTTTTTTATTTATTATTTTATTTTATTATTGTTTTTTAAATCACATGTCAATGAGGGAAACCTGGTTTTCTAGATTCTACCTACAAGTAAAGCAGAAAGCGCGCTCTTATTTCTAGTTTTTCTATCACACGATCTTTTTCCTTTTTCCCTAATACAATCTTGCCTGTAATACTAATGTAATTAGAACTCACTCTCTGCTCTTCATGTCTAGGGTTGGCATTCTGGCCTAGCGGGCCGGGCCGGGTCGAAACCCCACAGGTTTGACCTGGGCCGGGCTGGGAGGATTTGCAGGCCGGGCTACGGCAGGGAAGTGGCGGCCCAGACCTGGCCCCTGGCTCGAGGGCCAGGCAGGGTCGGTACAGATTCACGGGTTGGCGGTTTTTCACCTCTTGTGTGTGTGTGTGTGTGAGAGAGAGAGAGAGAGAGATTAGAGTAGAAAGATTGGAGATTAAAGAGAAAGAGTAGAGTAGAAAATGTTCAAAAAAAATAAAAAATAACAAAATTGACCAACGGTTAGCTAGCCTTTTTTTTGTATCTCCTCTTTAATCATTTCACATTGCACAAACTCCTACAGCAAAAGCTATGCACGCTCTTCGATTGCACAATAAGAGGGGAATATTATCAAAGTTGCAATATAGACAAGAAGAACGAACAAATAAAATGAGATAAAATATTAGAGAAACAAGCTACGGTATAATAGACTTAAGATGAGTTACAATAATTTTTGAAAAACTCACTAGTCTAGTGATGTGGCACCCTATGAGTGGTTCAATCCAGTGTTCAGTGTTTGGCAACCTCATCCAGTGTTCAGTGTTTGGCAACCTCACCCAAGTGTGTTATTAAAGTGCAGTTAGTGAACTTGTCCCCTCCTATCACCATTTCCTCCTTTTCAAAACACTCCCCCCTCTCCTCTCTCGCCTTCTCATTCTCACACTCCTCTTCCAATTTTTTTTAAAAATAAAAATTTCTGAAAGAAAAAAAAATCAAAATATGCCCAACCAACGGGCAGCTCGCGGTTCAACCCAGTCCTGGTTCAAGTCGGGCCGGGCCGCTCGCGAGCCGGGCCTGCGCGGGTTTTCGAGCAGCGAAGTGGGGCCCGACCAAGACCGGTCATCCTTGCGGGTTGGGGGCCGGTTCAGCCCGTATTTGGGCGGGCCGGGCCGGTCCTGGGCTGGGCCGGCCCTGATACCACTCCTATTCATGTCTCTCCGGTTCTTATCTGTGTTGATAGATACTTAAAATATTTGAAAAACAAAAACAAAATATTTCAAGATAAAGTTGTTTATTTCAAGATAAAGTTGTTCAGAAAAAGTACTTTGCCGGTCAGTACTTCCCAAAGTATAAATTTGACAGAAACAATGGACATGATTAGTTAGGCTTGCCACAATTTATGAGTTGCTATGGTCACTATGATTTGTGCATTACAAGTATTCCACCCAATGCGGCATGTTCTCATGCACCACACAGAGAAATATAAGTGGCAGTAACAGTAAGAATGCTCCGTGTCAAATAGTGCAGCTATCATAGTACACAAATGTAGTGCACACATTTTGCCCATGATATACATAGGAAACTAGAAACCAAGGAGATAAGGATAAATATTTATAAGAGAATCATGACAAAAAAGAGTGAAGTTACGAGTTACGACACCCTAACTAGTTTATTAGAAGTAAAGTAATGGAGCTCTTATATAAGAATAGAGAATTAAAGAATGTTGGGATAATATTCAATTGCTTTTTACTGATAATCGTGAGTCAAACATACAATCTAATTTACGCTATATTTACAACCTTGTGCTTCACTTCTGACCTACTGATCCTTAAACCTTCAGAATCCAAAGCAACTCTCCACTTTCTAAAAGTTATCAAATCTCATCTCATCAACTTATATAATATCACCAATCGAAACACTCCATAAGACACCATCTTAGATAAGTCTGGAAAGCTCATCCATAACTACTGTAAAGAGATAAGGACTAAATGTCAACAGATGGTGCAACCGTTTGGTAATGACTCTATCACTCCACCAGCTAGTATAACATGACTTACTACTCCATAATACATACCTTTTATCGGCTCAACATCGAGGCTAGACAATAGTTCATGTTTACAACTGCCTACATAGTCACCCCAAGGATCCTCTCACAAGCTTTTTCTAGATCATTAAATACCATATGAACATTTTTTATTCTCTATATATTTTTCAGTCAATTGTCTTTAGCTTCCTTAGGACCTTAATCAACCTTCTTGACATAACATCAATATGATTTTATAAAAAACTTGTTTCTTTTCTCATTTTTTGCTTGATTGCTCTCTCCTAAGGTTTCATTGTGTGGCTTATAAGCTTGAACAGGTCATAGTTTGTGCAATTTTTACATCTCTCTTATTTTATAAACAAGCCTGAAATGTTTTTCCTCCACTCATTAGGCATTTATTAGTGTATTTAATTTTGTTATATGTAACTTATCCATTCTAAGCTCTTATTACCTAATCATTTCAAATTTCAAAGGGCAGAACAGTTCCATTATTCAACAATAAAACTTAGAAAGGCAATGGTTTTTGGAGCATAATACAAAAGAAGAAATATCTAAGACTTTTTAAGAAATGGTTTTATGATTTGAGATTAAAGGAACTAAATAATATAATTCATAATATTTGTTCTTAGATCATTACACAAATGCACCATTGCACAATATTTAAAGAGCCTCTTATATTAGACTCTGTTAAGAAATTTCTTCTTAAAAGAAAGATAGTTAAAGAATGAATGAAAGACTAATATCAACCTGGGCTGTTAAAGATTTGATAACATCTTTTGCAGCTTTTGACTTGGCAGATTCCTCAGCAGCAAGTTGCACTGCTTCTTGAGCTCTTTTTGATGATTTTTGCATCTCAAACTCTTGCAATTCATGCCTTCGTCTTAGAACATCAACCTAGTTCAGGGTAACACGGATTGAATTTTGGTAAGGCAACTATAACAAATAGTAAATCAGAAGTAACAAAACTGAGCTGGGTACCTGTGCACGTAACTTCTGAAGTTCTTGACTTAAGAGCTCATTTGTTTTCTTCAAACTGTCCGTAGCACTTTTGGAGAAAGTAAGACCTGACATCGTGGGAATAGGTGTTGCAGAACGGGGAGGACTGGGTTTTCTTGAAAATGGCGAAACAGTTCTGGAATGGCTTGTAGATTGAATTGCTGATGTGGTGACTGGTCTTGGGAAGGTTCGATACAGGTCGACACCAGAAAAAGCAACATCTTTAAGTTGTACTGAAGGAGGAATAGGTGTGAGAATTGAAGATAATGAGTCAGACTTTCTCCCTTGCTTGGCTGGTTTAGTATCCAAAATCTTGATTGAATCCAGATTGGCAGGCAATGCAGTCTTTGTTATCTTTGTCTCCACCTTTTCAAACCTATCTTTGCTTTCACCAGAAATGCGAGGTAATACATTTTTCCTATCATAAGCTCCGCCAGATTCTAATATTTTATTCAATTTCAGATAACAGGAATCACATACACGATATGGTCTTCCAGGATTAGGAGATAGTGCTGCTCCCAAAGCTTTTCGCGAACTGCATGAGTGGCAGTAAACAAGTCCACAGTTGTAGCAATTGTGCCTCTTACGAGTGAATCCAAATGCTTGTCTACATGCTGAACACTGAGATTGTTCTGCACCTGATACCCATTTATAGTAACAAATAGCTGCTGTAAAATTCGAGCCACATGCAATGCATTTGACAGGTCTGTCCTTCAAAGCTTCAACAAGTGAAGGTGATTTACGATCTTCAAAGTCACCATGCCCCAGTCGTCCACTGGCTCCTTTACCCCAGGTATAAACTTCACCCTTAGTTGTCAAAACAGCAACATGGTAAGACCCACAGGCAACTTCTTTAATAGATTCTTTCTCAAGCTTATCTTCAACTAAGCAAGGAAGTTTTCCATCAGATTGTGCATTGCCAAGCTGACCATAAACAGTACTTCCCATTGTAAAAATGCGTCCAATGGTAGTCAGGCCAATTGTTAGACTATGCCCACAGACTACCTTATAAAAATTGTAATCTATTAGGGATGGTACACATG
This sequence comes from Hemerocallis citrina, assembly GCA_017893485.1. Taxonomy (NCBI): domain Eukaryota; kingdom Viridiplantae; phylum Streptophyta; class Magnoliopsida; order Asparagales; family Asphodelaceae; genus Hemerocallis; species Hemerocallis citrina. Next base: position 208,778,686 of record CM030365.1, read on the forward strand.
TGGGCTTAAGGCGTGGATCTTTATCACCATGACCAAGACGGTATTTGTCACCATCACCCCAAGTAAATAATTTTCCAGATGAAGCACTAGACTGTGTCACGATAACCTCGACAACAGCAGCAGTATGCCACACTCCACAAGAAACAGCAATCGTCTTCAATCCCATCAAAGTTTCCACCTCTCTGGGGTGCAGAACACTCTCTTTGTTTCCATGACCTAAGACACCAAATGTACCATCACCAAAAGTAAACAGCTTCCCACCTGAAGTTATCAAAGCTGTATGCCAAGTGCCGCAAGTAACATACGCAACTTGCAGCCCCTCCAAAGGCCTTGAAACTCTTTTAGGTATCCAGTGACTGGCATGGTTACCATGACCAAGCATTCCTGCATAGTGTGTACCATCTCCCCAGGTATAAAGTTCACCAGATATTGAAACGGCACAAGTATGAAACTCTCCACATGCAACTAGATCTATACTACAAGCTGATAAGGATTCAACTAGACGAGGGTGAATACAATGTGTATCAACTCCATGACCAAGGCGACCACCCGATTCTTCTCCCCAAGTGAAAACTTCACCCTGTCTAGTGACTAAAGCAGCATGCCTTACCCCACAGGCCACATTATGAATGTCTAAGACTACATTGGACTCTAAAGGCGTGGGCAAGAGAATATCCGCTCTTGTAGTGAGAAGGTTAGAATTTCTTTCTGTACTAATCCCAGCAGAGTTATCACAGATAATCTCACCCCAGACATATACATCGCCAAAAGCATCATTATCATCCTGCGCAGAACCATAACTAGATGTGCTAACAGCACTAGAGACACTTACTCTAGTACTATCTAAAGGAGCTCCTTTAATTTGCATATTTCACATTTATTCTCTAAATGAGCAAAATTTTCATTCTTGGGAAATGGACTCCGCTTTAGTTTGCAGGAAGGAGAATCCAGCACTCCTCTGTTGGATTCCAGGCTAGTGTTATTCTGAAACAAATTTAAGGAAGAAATGAAGTACACTATGCAAGGAAGAAATGTCTGCATACGTAAGGAAACCATTGTGTGCAATTCACCTAAGCCGTTATAAAATTATGAGGAAGAAAAATATATTTATTAGCCATAATTAAAACCCTGTAGCAGCAATGTTTTCTTAGTCTCTAGACATGCAGCACCTCTATATATGCAAGGAAGAAATGTGTGCATACGTAAGGAACCCATTGTGTGCAATTCACCTAAGCCGTTATAAAATTAATGAAGAAGAAAAATAGATTTATTAGCCATAATTAAACCCTGTAGTAGCAATGTTTTAAATAATTATTCAAACATCAGTTGATAGTTGATCCCAATATATAATGTCTATATCTATCTGATTCTGATTTCCAATACACAGGCGTACTTATTGAGTCAGGATAATTCTTCCATTTCGCTTTTACTTTTCCTACTTGATGTGCTCAGGCTTGATCTTGGCTTATACATACATATAGGCATCATGGTCCCCAATTGAGTTAGGGTTAGGACTTAATTAAATTTCTCTGATGAAATCAAGTAAAATTAGTTTATCTTCTCAATGTTCTCATAGCTTAACATTCATTACATAATATATAAGCAGTAGCATATTATATAAGCAGTAGCATGGAACACGTCAAAGCAAGGGAAGAGCTGGACCATAACCAAAGAAGCTCCTGACTTGATTCAGTGAAGAGCTTACCAGAAAAGGGCGGGTGATTTGGACACACAAAGGCAAAGAGGGATAAATGGAGCTCCCATCAATGGGACATGCTGCAATTAAACCATCATTTTTCCAGTGAATGCATTTGCACTTTCAGTTTCATTGCAACTTGATGTTGGAGCATCCAAAATGAAAATTTATATCACTGGATGTAATTTACAACATAAGAATACCTATGAACAGAATTCAAATCATATCAATGAGATATTGAAGTTGTGACCACTCAACTGAGTAATATAGACTCATTTTCTTACATCAAAATTTGTGGTCACAAGAAGCATCGTTGAAATTCATTGTTTATAAATTTGTGTCTAAGTTGTATCTGGGGTGCAGAATCGTAGATAATATCTAACAGTGAGTTGTTTATTTTTGTGTGGTCTATTATCAGTCTAATTGACGACTAAATGTGATAGTGATAAACTGATAATACCAATAGTACCACAGTTCATCTCTGTAAACAAGATGAATACATGACATATATTGTGAGTCCATGTCTTACTTTTAAATTGATTGTTGTTTATCTGTGTCTATTCCCATGTCATTGCATCTTTAAGTGGTGAAGCATATATATGCAAACAAAAAATGCCTAGATTGTTGTTTATCTATGTCTATACCCATGTCAATGCGCCTTTAAGTGGTGAACTATATGCAAACAAAAAACATAGAAAGACTAGCAACTAACTCAGGTATTGCATCATCAAACATAATTAGGGCTGCTCATTTAATAGGCAAACAATGTATTATCTGCTCAAATGGGATCCTTATAGTTAATAGAAGTTAATTCAGGAAATGCCAATTTAAGTCTTATATCAGAATTTATGATATAAAAAAAATATGATAAAAAAAAAATCTTATGACGGAATTGTGCATGACATGCATCTAAATATTAAAAAAAAAATGGGTCATGAAAGATAAAATGTTTAGATCAAGATGTCATAATTCCACAATCATGCACAGTATGTCCACATTGACCTGAGAAATCAATTGCCTTAATGCCTGAAATGAAAAGCTTACCTTTAACTTTATCAGTCAGAAAAGGATTCAAAGATTAACAGTGATACTGGTACCAAGAAAAATCTCCCTCTAGTTTTTAACCAGATCAAATATGCATTTCATCCTTATATTTACGAGAAAGGGAGTTGCTATGGCAGCACACCATTAACCAATTTGGACAACTTCCTTGAAACCCCCACCATTTATCTTTTTATAGTTAACAACAATTCAGTATTTACATTGAACCCTAGCATTTCTCGTTAGGAATAAAGAAAAAAACACTCCCAAAGACTGCAAGTACCCCGTTCCCTCACATCTTTGCTTACTCCGCCTCCTCCCCGTAGACTCCGAGGCTCCCACCACCTCATCATTGCTTTCCAATGGCAACATTGGCTCCTGCACTGACTCCTATTAGCCGCAAGACTCATCTACTCTTCCTCCCTACACCCTTGCTCATTCCTTCCCCACCCATCCCACTCATCTCCCTCAATCCCAACCACATCCCAATCCCTTATTTTAACTAAAATCAAGTCAAAACTTAGATAAATACAGACATATGTCTACCCTTACTCCCTTATTCTTTTGGCATTTGGCCGTAGTCACGCCACAACCGAACCTGCTACCTCTCACTTAAGCGTGAAAAGTCTTGCCAACTAGTGCCCTACAAGTGTCAATTTCAAAAACACTAATGACAATTCAGATGCCACAACTTACCAACTCCACCTCTTTCGCCCTCATATCCAAATCCATTCCCTTAACAAGAACCTACAATTTCTCACTAACATCACACTACTAAGTTACAAACTATGTCAAACTACTTCGACCCATCCAAGTATCCAAATTTGAGTGATCCCCTTCAAATGCCTCCTACTATAAACTACAATATCTCAAAATCATCAACTAAACTACATTAAATAAACAAGCACTTACAGAGTACAATACAATGTAACCTCAATCCATCAATCCCCAACCATTTCACCCCCACCCCCAAAAAAAACACCCTAAAATCAATAAAGAAGCAGTTGTTACCTTGTTAGCCTGCAACCCATCGATCGTCTTCAACCTCAACACAACGAGATTTGAAGCCCTAGATCGGAAGTGAGATCTCCATATTTTTTTATTCAAAAAAAAATTGTGGGAAAGCGGTCGGGAAACCGGCGGCGCAGCGGAAGGGAAAGTGGGAGAGGGTTGAGGAAATGTAGGAGGGAGAGGAGTGAGAGAGAAATAGAGTGAGAAAATGATGCGGTGCTTTGAGATGCGAGACGGTGGGATCTAAGGGATGTAAGTTGGATGTTGTATAGGATGTTTATGGGGATTGGTTTATGGGGTTTTTGTGGGTTTGGGGAGCTGGCGTAAAGGGTGGCGACTGAGCCGCCGACTGCTGGGTACAAGCACACTGACAACGAGACAACCCACGTCATAGTTATTTTACTATTATTTCTTGGGATTTGTCGTTTACAGGTTTGACTGGAAGGGTGTTTTGCAGATGAATACTTGTTCATTTGCATATTTAGGATTTCCTTAGGGGTTTTCTACTATAGCACTTAAGCATCCACAATGGTATTTCTTATTTTGTTAAAAATGGCATCTACAGTAGTAGCAAATAGCGATACATGCTGCAGTGGTTGTTTGCTATATATTTCTTATTTATGCGTCGGATGGTACAACATTTACCGTAGCGCAAATTTTTTTTAAAAAAAGCAAGCGACGGTATATGTTATACCGTCTCATTCGTTCGAATGAATAATTAAAAATTTTAATTACTTATTAACTATTTAAATATGTTAATTAAACAAATCAAATAATATAATAATAACTAAGCCTAATTAAAACCTAACTAATCCTAATTAAATAAACCTAACCTACCCCTAATAAAGCCACAATTCAAGGACGGTACAACATGTACCGTCCGAGAATTTGTGGAATTTTTTTTTTTGGATGAAATCTAGCCGTAGGATTAAAAATAAATAAATAAATAAAATTTAAAAATATATATAAAAGGGAAGGACAGGGTATCTTCTCCCGGGGGTATGTTTCCCCGTCAGACCCTTTTTTTAAAAAAAAAGAGAAATTTTTAGACGGTATATGTTTTTCCGTCTCACTCGATTAAAAAATCTTAAAATCGGAGCAACGGTATATGATATACCGTTTTTTATAATTTGAGAATTGGTATTTCGTTTCTCATATATGAATAACAAATTAGCTATAAAATGGCAAAATATAAAAACCAGTACAGACATCTGTTTTTTATAAAATGGCAATTTGTCAATTATAAAAAACTACTGAGGATGCTCTAACAGAATACACTTTTTCAAACAAAATTCGAGAATTTTTCTAGCAAAATTTTGAAAAGAAAAAAAGGAGGAGAGTATTCCTACCTCGTAGAAAATCAATGCTTACCCCAAAATCTGATGATGACCCACTTTTTTAAAGTAATTACCAAACTGACCCACTCTCGAAACTATTTATCAAATTGACCTACTTGTTGTTTCAACAGTTATATGGTTTTCTCCAACACTTGGAGAAATCTTACGACGATACAAAAGTCTAAAAACAGACTCGCTATTGAGCTTGGTTGAACGAGACTCGCTATAGATACGCTGATCAAGATATATGCGTATCTATATATAGAGGTGAACTATACACCAAAGACAGATGAACTACATGTATCTATTGCGAATAATTTTTTATTATGTTACAATTTTGTTCCCTCTATGTCCCTATTTACAGCATTTTTTTCCCGAAAATAATCAGATCCAGCTCTTGATGGCCAAGTAGTTTGATTTGATTACTCTTCGCTCATAAGCGAATCGAATCTTTTTTTATTTTTGATTTATTCTTGTCCATCATAATTATTGGATATTTTTGAATATTCGGATATGGGTTTTTTGTATTTTAGGAGGGTTTTTTCGGAAGAGTGCAATAGATGAGAAAACTACATGTGGGTTCCTACATGTGATTTTTTCGATTTTGGCCTAAAACGACATGTGGGAATGCACATATGTGTTTTTCACATATTTAGGGTACATGTGGGGAGGTACATGTGGTGATGTAGTTTAGGTTTTTTCCATATTGAAGTGTCTGCCCTTCTGTCTTTAATAACTGAGGATCTGCACCACTCTGTACATAATATCTCTAATGTACATGTGAGGATCTGCTCTTTCATTGTACATGTGGTTTTTTCCAAGTATGATTCACATGTGGGGAGCCACATGTGTTTTTTCCGTTACATGTGGGGTTTTACCTTAGACCGTTTTTTCCATAATAAACTTATTTTATTACATGTGATCACACCTCTTCTTCCCAATCTTATGGAATTCTTCCCAGTTGCATGTCTGGAGAATGTCTACAGGAACGTCTTCATTGTAAACAGCGTAAAAAAATAGTCAGATCCAGTTCTTGTTGGCCAAGTAGTTTGATCTGATTACTCTCCGCTCAGAAGCGAATCAAATCTTTTTTATTTTTGATTTCTTCTTGTCCATCATAATTACTGAATATTTTTCATATGTGGAGGTGGGTTTTTGGAATTTTAGGAGAGTATTTTCGGAAGAGTGCAATAAATGGGAAAACTACATGTGGTGATGTACATGTGAATTAATGATAGAACTTAAATATCCATAAACTCTCTACTGGAAACTTATTACCTATCTACTCCTAACTACACAAAATCCTACCCTAACCCCTACAATGATCCCTAACCCTAACCACTAACCCCCGCTAACCCTAACACTATCCTTAACCCCCGGTAGCACTAACCCTAACCCTAACCCTAACGAATCAAATATGATTTTTTAAAAATGTTTTCTAAGTTGTTTTGTACATATTAAAACAACGTGATTATGTAGTTGTTAGGTAGGTGTAGCCAAACTAAAAATATATATATATATATATAATTGTTATACAAGCCAATTTCTCATCTATCTTTTGTATAAAGTTTCACACAGATTGTGTGTAAAAAGTGAAAAGAAATTTGGAAAAACAAACAACCAATTAATTTTTGCCCTACTTTCTAGGCCGTTGTTGGGGACAACGGCCTAGGGTATATAGGTTAATATTGAGGGGTTCTTTGACCAGTTGCACTTTTTAAATACCAACAAGTCGAGAGCACACCAAATTGTCTGTATTTTTGGCGTTCAACTTAAGCCGTTGTCTCAGACAACGGCCTTGGGTGCTGTCTGACTTGTTGGCTATTTTTAAAGCCAACAAGTCAGAGAGCAAGACAAATTTTATATTTTTTTCACCTTCAACTTAGGCCGTTGTCTACAACAACGGTCTTGGGTATATATATAAACTATGGGTGCTCTCTGACTTGTTGGCTATTTTTAAAGCCAACAAGTCAGAGAGCAAGACAAATTTTCTATTTTTTTCACCTTCAACTTAGGCCGTTGTCTCCAACAACGGTCTTGGGTATTTATAAAGTGGAGATGGTCTCTGACTTGTTGGCTATTTTTAAAGCCAACAAGTCAGAGAGCAAGACAATTTTTCTAATTTTTTCACCTACAACTTAGGCCGTTGTCTCCAACAACGGCCTAGGGTGTATCTATAAACTGGAGGTGCTCTCTGACTTGTTGGCTATTTTTAAAGCCAACAAGTCAGAGAGCAAGACAATTTTTCTAATTTTTTCACCTACAACTTAGGCTGTTGTCTCCAACAACGGCCTAGGGTGTATCTATAAACTGGAGATGCTCTCTGACTTGTTGGTATTTTTAAAGCCAACAAGTCAGAGAGCAAGACAATTTTTCTAATTTTTTTACATACAACTTAGGCCGTTGTCTCCAACAACGGCCTAGGGTGTATCTATAAACTGGAGGTGCTCTCTGACTTGTTGGTTATTTTTAAAGCCAACAAGTCAAAGAGCACAACAAATTTTGTATATTTTCCTTCTACAACCTAGGCCGTTGTTTTCAACAACGGCCTTGGGTATATGTTTAAACTGGGTATATCCAAAAACTGGAACAATTATAACTTTCTATAACCTAGGCCGTTGTTTGGAGCCACGGCTTAGGTTTAAAATAAATAAAAAAACCTACAGTTATACTGAGCAGCTGAAGCTGCTACACTTGTACACCACCAAATTCCAAACACTTTGCCCTCATCTAGATTCTCCGACTAAATTCATATATACAACCATCAAAATTACCCACCATAATTGACTATCAGAAATTAATAACAACAACATCAACTACACTTACACTTAAGAACCACATTATCCAATAATTAGTTACAAAAGGTTAAAACCCACAAAATCAATAAAAAAAAATTACAACCTCCCAAATGCATTGGCTAAACACCGGGCGTGTAATGCTGTGGTGCTCGCCTCTTCCGGTAAGGGTTTCGGCGCCGCATCGTGATTGGCGAGTCGGGGATTTCATCTTCGCCACCCTCCTCTTGTTGTACGTCTCCGACAACCCTCTCCCCACTCTCTTCATCCTCCGGTTCTTCGTGAGATGGATGTGAAGTTGAACCTTGTCGTTCTCTGATCTCACGTTCCCGTTGCCCCAGCAATGAACTTGGCCTACCCCTCACACTTTTACGTCGGCCCCCCCTCGGTCCGTGTAATGCTCGATCCAAACGATCGACACAACCCAAAGCATCCATATTGCTACGGCATCCAAGGAGCATCCTCCGAGCAAAACTCTTCATAGGCGTGCCCACATTACTTTTTAGTACATCCGCGCATTCTTTTGCCATGTCCATCATGTTATCAATCTAAATTAGAAAAAACCAACAAATTAAATAATTGAAAGAATTCATGAACTTCACGTATGAAGAATTTTAAAATAAATATGAAGATTGAAGTTACCACTGTACGTATAGCTGTGGCCTTCGGTTGGAACATGGGTTGTGAACTGGAATATGCGGGTATTGGTTCAATCTCCCTCTCCTCAATTTCTCACTGGATACCAGCAGGTAGTACTGTATCGGGAGAGATGTACAATCGTGTATATTGTCGGAACCAAGTCATGTACTTTCCTTGCAGTCTTCCATCGTACTCCGGAACATTGACGAGTACAAGTGCAAACCGTCGCTCGTTCCATTCTGCAATGTGAACACGATGGTAATTTGCCCAATCATGAGTAGGCATGCGGCCGGTACCCCTAACGGCGTGTAACTCATGATCGTATAGTTTTGCGCAGCTTGGGGGACTATCTTGTTGAAGATTGAACTGACGAAGGACTCTTTCCGGTCGCGGATGCTCGACTATACCGAAGTTGATGAGGGGAGCCGTCGTCAGCCACAACTGCGACCCGGTGGTGCATATTGGCGGTAGTCTTCCCACACGCTCGGGTGTATACGGTGCCCAAATCACGAACTCTTCACGTAGTTGGTCGAGCTCGTCTCTGTAGTACGTTATTACGCCCTTGAGGTTGTCTTTGTAACTCCTTGTACCAGCCCAATATACCCCCAATGGTGCTAACATAGCAGGATCTTCAGGTTGGGTCATCCAACCAACCTTGGGTCTCTTTATGCGGGGACGACCCAAGTGCAGTCGCTCCCAAGACCAAATCTGTAACAAAACCATCGGTCCGGTCATTTCTGATGATTCAAGCGCTACATGACACAACGCCCTGTATAGCGTTGCCAACGCGCAGCTTCCCCAACTGTACCGGCCAGCTATGCCTAGATCGGCGAGCAATCGTAGGTACATGAGGTGCACCGTATCGCCCGATGAGTTAGGCAATAAAACCCCTCCGATCATCGTTAGAATGTAGGCTCTGCTGTAGGACTGTACATAGTCGTCGGGCGATTCGTTGGTCAGCGTCTCATCAAAATGTTCCTTCAACCAAGATAGCCGGATTGACTGTCCTTGGAAAATGTCACCATTGTCTGCATCCGCCTCATCAAACTCTGTACCGAGCAGTTCGTTGCACATCTCTATTTTATCAAAGTTAATATTGCCCGTCACGGCCAACCCATCTATTGGAAGACCGGATATCATCGCTATATCCTGTAGTGTCACCGTCATCTCACCGACCGGTAGATGGAACGTGTGCAACTTTGGCCTCCAGCGCTCCACGAGTGCTGAGAGAAGTGCTCGGTCGAATTTAACATTCCCCATCATGCTGATTCCATAGAAATCGGCCGCTACAAGGTACTCGTGGGTGCGTGCATGCACCTTCATGGTCTCGTGGATGCGGAAATTACACCTACGCGTCGTCCCACCCCACACTTCCGTGGATCTGTGGCGATCTTGCAAGGTAAGTTCGCCGGGATTTATTGGTCCTGGACCACGATGTCTTGTCATCGAAGAGGATGCACCAACCTACACGAACCAAAAGACATTATTATTATTAGTCTCAAATCAATATCACTAAATACAAAATTACGGACAATACAAATTATTAGTTCTCACATTCTCTGTGGAATGTTCCCCCCGTGCTTCGTGAGATGTTCTTCCCCTTCCGGTTCCCCTCATTCTAGGCATTTCTCTGTAACAAAGTTTGCATATATGACACTAATTAATCGGCGAAAATTAGCAAACACAAACCAACGAGATGAAAAAATTTCAAGAGTTCGCTTATACGCGTCAAAACAACACAAACGAGATGCAAAAATTTCTAAATTTTGCCGTCAACTAGGGCACACCAAACACAAGCCAACGCAACTTGTAGAGGTCAGTTCCGACCCACGGTTTGAAATATACGCCCGTGTATCACCTTCACTCTTTAAAATAGAGCGGGAAGCGATACATTGACGTATCTCGCAAACCGTGGGTCGGAACTCGCAAATACAAGTTCCGTTGCGTTTTGAATGGTTAGCCCAACCTACGTGCACCGTTTCGTATTTTTTCAACTTTGTTTAAGTATTTTTTTATTGAGACCGAACTAAAAAAATTTCGAGGTAGTTTGAAGTTTTTCCATATATGCGTGAAAACAACATAAACGAGATGCAAAAATTTCAAAATTTGGCCGTTGGGTCGGGCTCCCCACCCACAAGCCAACGCAACTTGTACATGGGAGTTCCGACCAACGGTTTGAAAGATACGACCAGGTATCGTTTACACTATTGAAAACTGAGCGGAAAGCAATTCATAGACGTATCTCGCAAACCGCAAGTCAGAACTCGCCTGTACAGGTTGGTATGACTTGTGAGTGGCCAGACCAACCTACTCGCAAAGTTTCGCTTTATTTGGACTTCGTTTAAGCTATTTTCAACTCATAACGTATTCCACAAGTTCCGTGGTCGATTAAAGGTTTTTTTATATACGCGTCAAAACAACAAAAATGATAAACTTATTTCCTAAATTTGGGCGTCAACTCTGGCACACCAAACATGAGCCGCCAGAACTTGCAGAGGTGAGTTTTGACTCTCGGTTTGAAAGATACGGCCATGTATCACTTCATATCCATTATATGGAATTGAAATGATAAACGGACGTATCTCACAAATCGTGAGACGGAAATCGCCTATACAAGTTCCGTTACCTTCTACGCGGCGAGTCCGACCTACTCATACAAATTTAATTTTTTCATCTCGTTTTTTTTCATCTCCTATATTCCACCACTACTTCGTAGAAAATGTACACAATATACATGATCAGAGCTAATTATATACTCTCTAAATTATAGACTACACTACTACGCATATTACCAAAAAAGACAAATCCAAAATTGGAAAAAAAAATCAATAAATTCAAAGAGTTCATTATAGTAGATTGGGATTAAGAAAATACCTGGTCCAAAGAGAGAGTGATAGAGAGTTGGCGAAGATGTGAGAAGCCACTGCACGATATTGTAGACAAAGGAAGACAATTGGTGCTAGGGTTTAGATGATTTGGGAATTTGGATGTGAAGTTAGGGTTTGCTGTATTCGGGAGAGGAAGAGAGAGATAGGGAGCTTTGCTCTGTTGGGCGGAGATCGAGAAGGCTAAGAAATCGATGCCAAGGAGTTGGGAGAGTGAAGTAGGGTTTGGGGATGGGTTTCGAGAGCACGAGAGAAAGAGAGAGAGAGAGTTTGTGACGAAGTGAGGGAGATGAAGCCCTGGGTGTGTACAAGTGTTTGGAAAAATACTTGTACATACCTAGGCCGTTGTTGAGAACAATGGCCAAGCTATGTTTTTTTGTTAAAAAAAACAACCTAGGCCGTTGTTCCCAACAACGGCCTAGGTGTTTTTTTCGACAAAAAAAAACTTCACGCCAAAAAAATGCTAAGTCTGAAACGTTTTTTGGCGTGAAGTGACGAAAATACCCCTCCGCTTTTGAGAGCTTTAGTGGGAGACCAAAGCGGATCTCGATCTGATCCGCTGATCAAGATCAAGATCAGATCGACGGTTGGGATGGCTGTTTTCCAACCCGTTGAAAACGAACCCGTTTTCAACTGAGCAAAACCCATATATATATATATATATATATATATATATATATATATATATATATATATATATATATATATATATATATATATATATATATATATAGGAAAAGGAAGAAGTCTATTAGAATAGAAGGAGTAGTAGAGAAGGAGAAGAAGAAGTGTAGGAGAGGGTGTAGGCCAAGATACACAAGCACAAGGAGCAAAGGCAAGCAAGCAAGCAAAGCTAGGAGCCAAGCTACAAGGAAATTTTGCAAACTTCAAGTGGGTGATCTCTTAAACTCTTTTGCATTTATTTTGTTTTGGTATGAATGGATGTGTAGTAATGGTAGCTATGATTTTGTTACCATGTTTGAGTATGAGAAGTGCTAGGAAAAGATAAATTGTATGGTAGAGAATAACTCTTTTTGAGTTTTGATTAAATAGCATGATTGTGAGGATATATTGGGGAATTTCTTACGCCCACACGGTTTGGGATCTTGAGCTATAACTTTGGGGTATTGTTCTTCTATGTATTAGAGTATTCATGATTTTTTTCATAATATTTAGATGCATTTTAGTAGCCCGAACAGCAGGTCCAAATCCGGACAGTGAGCAGCCAGAATAGCTGCTGGCTAAAAGAATTTTTGTGTGTCTTTCCGATTTTGTATCTCGGAAATGACGAGGAATTTTGACCTGGAAATTTTTTTGGACTCTTCTGTATGTGTCTACAACCATATTCTTAAATTTCGTAATTTTCCGAGATCGTTTGATGCCCCGAAAAAATTGTAGAATGCGACTGGTTTGAAGGTTTCGGCTGAAGCTGACTGTGTTTTGGGCTGAAGTTCAAAAAGCCATAACTCCGTGTACGTTTATTATTTTGCAATGAAATTTTGGGAGTAGCTTGGGGTATGCGTCTATTTGATGAATATCAAATTTTAGAATTTTTAGAGGTCATTTGATGAGGTTTCAAAAGTAATTAGTGAGGGGCAGTAAACACCCTGCTGGAAAAGAACAGCTGAAAATCTAGCTATGTTTGAGGAGTCGTAGATCATTGTGTGAAGTGAATCTAAATGTGAATTTTGGACATGATGAAATGGTGTATGTGTAGATAGATAATCTCAAATTTCAGGAGCATTGGACTTAGAGTTGATTTATTATTGAATTTTAAAGTAGGATACGTTCAGCCAGTACAAGTTGTCTAGTTCGTGGGGATAGATATTTCTGGACCTATCTGTTAAGAGTTTGGGCGACCGGCCAACTAGAGACTTGCAGTAGGGAATCATAGCCTTCTAACCCAATTGGGATTTTGAAATTCCAGGTTATAGGTTGGAAGTTATGATTTTCCAAAGTGGGATAGATTTGGCCTTGTCAAGAAAATGTTTGCTAGAGAAACCAACTTTTCCCCTGTTGTGCACCCGACGGAAATGGGTATCTTTGAGAACCTTAAGGATTGAATCTGAGGACGTGTCCAACTAGGAAGTTAAAGTAGACAATCTCACCTTTCCATAGGACCCGGAATTGAGTAATTCCGATAACTAAGTAAACTCCTATGATATCGGACAAGTGCAGCAAGTGCGAGAAGGAACATTCTACTAAGAGTATATGAGGGTTATTGGAGGTCAAGATGATTGAATTTGAGGAAGTAGTTAACTGGAGAGTTGTAAACTAGGGTCTTACCTTTCCAGAATGAGAGATACCAAGCAACTCTGACTTGTGTGCTGAAAGTTATGGACATAGCGAGTTTAGCAACCTGTTGTCTAGAATGACTTCAAGCTTTGAGTTAACTCGGGGACTTGAGTCCTTTGAAAGAAATTGAGGGAATCATCGACTAGGGGATGGCAACGGATCTCCTCACCCTTCTAGGAAATTCTGAGTGTATTTTTTTCCGATGAGTGCAGCTTGGGTCACAGCTACTGGTATTTCTTGAACTGTTCCATCAGACAATTGATGAGGAACCCTCTGCCTACCGCAATATGGTGATCGTAAGCTATCAGATTTAAATGATGGGTTTTAGCATTTTATTTGGAACTTAGGCAAGTTCCTGTGCATGTACTCATGGTGGACATGAGTGAGTTGGGATATAACTCTGTTGGATTGTGTTGGGTGTCTCGATGCCTGAGTCTATCAATAGTCAAGAATGGATAATTATGTGCGTGCTTACCTTCACTAAATTGTATCATCAGGGCGCTGTTAGACCACTCGCTGAGGGTCACGAGCCGGGATTAGTTGGTCGCTGACCCGTGAAGGTATTGGGAATCAGCAAATGTGATTCCGTGATGATTGTGGTCTGACAGACTAGACAGGCTCGACATTATTGATCGACACCGAGTGTGATTTGAGTAACAACTTGTTTCAGTAAACTGGATTGGTTAGGTTTTCTTTTATTATTTCGCTTGAAGATCGAATTGGTGTTAGGGGTGATTCCCTATAATCCAACTCGTTCTTAGAGTTAGCACTAGGTGGTGATACTATGAGATTGTCTCTTCCTGTCATTAGGGATACGCGCTGCGGTGCGTATCTTGCACTGTTGATTCCTGAAGTACCATGATAAGAATGGATGCTGATATCCTGGCAGATCGGGGGTATTTTAGGACCTCCGAGGTCGTTATGTTCTATGTTGGTGGACACGAACGGATCATAAAGGATCTTCTGCGCAATGGATATACTTGCGGTATATCTGTAAGTTCGTCACAGCTTTCGAGGATGGTTCGACGCAGCAATTATTGATGACCTCGGGGTAGCGCCCCAAATTATTTCTTTTATTTTCACCTCCTCAACCATGTCATACTATCAGGAACAGGAAGTAGACCAAATTAGAATGCATTGCATAGCGAGGGTTCAAATCCCTGAACTGGAGAAACGGTTTGATCTGGGGCACATGTAGTATGGGATGCATATGTGTCCAGAGTCTTGCTGACATTAGATTAGGTGCATCTGTTCTGTACCTTGTGTTTGAATAGACTTTAGGTCATGGCATACACGAACACTAGGAAATCAGGATGCACGTTGAATTTTCCATTCAAGATGAATTTGTGAGTGTGATAGTTTGAGAATCGCTGTTTCCTTATCAGCATTGCGTCAGTAGAATTACTGACGTACCCCACCTTTTAGGTACATGGATATCAGGTCACGAGTATAGGAGAGACCAAGATCAGCAGGGCATCCAAGTAGTTTCAGTGTACATGTCTACCCTTTAAGCGGGTGCAGAATTATCAGAGTCACGCGGCAGAAGGCTCAAGCCAAGGGGCAAGTCTCAGGAGGGGCAGATAGACCACTAAGCAGAGTTTCGGCAGTGACCAAGGGATTGCCGATCTGGAAGACAGCCGATGGCTTCACAAGAAAAGTTTAAATATTCTTGTAATCAGTTGTAATAAGTTATGTAATTTGTATTCCTTGTTCAAGGACAATTTGACATTGTAATTATTGATGTAATAACTCTGATGGCAATAAAATTGTTTAAATTTTCATGTTATTTACTGTGTTGAGATGCATTTGAAGGCAAAGATCTTAATGATGTCACGGATGTCCGATAACGGGGATCCGGGGCGTTACATTTTATAATAATAATAATAAAAGAATTCTTTTATGCTATGAATCATGTTATCATGTTTGCAAAATTTGTACTCATTGAGTATATGAAATTTGTTGAAGAAAGTTATATTCAAATCATGCTTTGATAACTAAGAAAGAAGAAAGAAAACAAAATGAATTTAGTTAGTATCATGAGATGTGTTGACATATGTGTATTTTGCCATGTTATAATTGAAAATATAAACTTTTGCATAAAAGAGTCTTTTGTGAAATTCCCATGAATAAGTGACATGCTAGTTTTGTTATAAATTAAAATTTGTAAAAGTAGGAACATAAACTAGTTTTATGAACACTACTCAAGTCTTATACAAGTTAATGTGAAAAATGAGAAAAAGAATTGCTTAAAGAAGTGGGAATAGAGTTTTAATGAATTTAAGAATGGTCATTTACTGTTTTAAAATTCAATATCAGTCAAGAAAAATTCTATTTCAAATTATTAGAAAGATTCGATCTTGGATAAACAAGTTGCATGAAAAAGAACCACTTTCTGAATAGTTTAAACAAAAGTATATTAATACAATTTCTAAACAGAAAATACACTTGGACTTACTAGTTAGCTAGTGCGACGCAGAGTACTGTCGTGAGAGATCTTGGGTTCAAAACTTGATAGTCACTTTTGTTTTAATTCTTTTAATTAAATCCCAAAACCCAGAGTCGATTTATGAAGATTTCGGCATAGTAAATTGACGCCAGAGTCCAATGGACTTATCGGCTAGTGGGGGTGGGTTTAGGCGTTGACTGTGTGACCGGGGGTCAGGGGTTCGAAACCCAGTAACCGCAAACTTTTATTTTTTTGATTTTAATGATTTTAATGAGTTTCTAATACAACTACAAATTGGGGGAAAATTCTATTATTCCTATAAAATGAAATGGAATTTATTAAAAATAGTTTTAGAATTTTTCATGTATATTTTTGAGAGGTTAAAAGTGAATTTAAATAAATATGAGTTGAGGACTTCTAATTAATTTATACAAAAGTATGACTTTTGAAAAGTAATTTATTATTATGTGATTTAATTCTCTTGGAAAGATTATACTTTTATTTGGTTCAAGAAATATTTGAGGTGGTTGAGATATATTTTATGAGTTCAAATTGCTAATGAGATTTCAAGTGGTGAATTTATTATTGCTTTTAAAGATTTTGAATGAATTAAGATCGAGAATAAATGAATCATGAATAGACATTGGTTAAGTTATGAATAAGTTGAAGACAAGAATATGTTTTAAGTTTAAGACATGATATATGAAGGGTATGAATACCCATGGATTCAAGTACATGAAAAGTTGTGATCTAGAGGTGTGGTGAAGCCCCGGGTACCAGCAAGTTAAATTAAATTATTAATATATTTTGAGATATGTCTATAGAGCTATCTCGGTTTTGTGATTAAGTCCGATAGGGGGTTAAAGCTAACTCTAGGGGTTGTAATTGATTCATGTCTTGAACTTAAGAATTAGGCACTTAAGTGAAGATATAGTAAGACCTAGGAAAACGTAAGTGGGGCACTCTATATAGTCAGGCGGTGTGCTTATTGCGGCGGTTCACCGGGACTATAGACCCAGTTGGTGGACTGTGGTTGCTCCGTGGGAGACAGACTTTTATTTTTAAATTCGGGACTTTGCATAGTCGGGTGGATAGTTTGCTGTACTCCATGTATATGCGTATACCGGGGCTAGAGGGGCACTGGCGGGAGGTTCGCACGACGAGGAGTCTGTATAAAAGTCGGGTAGGGGATTTGTTGCGGCGGTTCTTCGGGACTGGGATCCGTACTCGTGGAACGTCTTAACTTTGTCTTATTACTGGGTAGTTTTCATGGCGAGGGATTGTACCCTTTATTGTGGAGTACATAGGTGCTTGCCCTTGGACCTATGTAGTATGAGATGCATAGAATTCGAACAAGTATGCATTAGTGTCATCCTAGTATAAAATGTGTGCATTAGGCATTAAGGCATGACATACACTTACATGTTCAGAATAATCACTTTTGACACTTTATTGTTCATTCAATTTTTGTGGCTTGATAAAGTATTGAGATCGTTATATGTACGGCATAGAGAGGATGGCTGAGTATAGTATTTTCGTCAGTTGTAAGTGACTGACGTGCCCATACAATTTTTGTGGCTTGTTAAAGTATTGAGATCGTTACATGTACGGCATAGAGAGGATGGCTGAGTATAACATTTTCGTCAGTTGTAAGTGACTGACGTGCCCATAGCTTGATATGCAGGTAATGGACTTTTCCATGAAGAAGTAAAGATGTTATGATGCAGTTGATGATTTCCATTGTTATAGTTGTACAAGTTGTATTTCATTTCATTGTTGTATTTTTCCGCTGTGTAAACAAAGATGTAATGAACTGTGATGTATTATTGAAAAGTTTTAATTTTCTTGTAAAATTGTACAAAGTGAAGTAAAGATCCTGTGAAAATCTCGAATTTAGTCTTATTTGGAATTCGGGACGTTACAACAACAAGCCACCGAAACAACACAACCAGCTACTAGTAGGAAAACTAGAGAGCAAAGTAGTGATTGGCACAAATTTTATGATTATATTCCGGACGAAAATGTACCGGATGTAGGTTTAAAAGTGTGTAAAATATGTTGGAAGCCATACAAATGGAAGAGGGGTGAGGGCACGGGTACAATTAGGCGACACATCCAAAATGTGCATAAAGAACTTCTTGTTGACCTACCCGGGAAACAAAAAATTCACCCTAGGACCGGTCTAGTTGATAGCCACCCTTATGATTTCGAACTTGTTCGTCGGGAAATGGTCCGATTAGTAATCAAGGAAGAGTTACCATTTTCCTATCCCGAAAGTAGGGACATGGAAAATTTTAATCAAACCGCCTTAAGCCCTCATTTTAGATGAATCCTAAGGAATACTTGTAAATCAGATTGTTTTAAAATGTACAATGAAATAAGGGAAGCTTTGATTGCAGTTTTATGGAGTTTAACTTGTAGAGTTAGTTTAACTTCCGATTGTTGGACGGGTTACAACAATATTCCAATGATGGGAATAACCTGTCATTGGATCGACAGTGATTGGATTCTTCAAAAAAGAATCATATCACTTGCCACGTTGCCCTATCCCCATAGTGGCAATGAAATTGCAAACCGTATTATAGAAATTTGTGATGTTTTTTATATTCGCGATAAAATTATGTGTATAAATTTTGATAATGTATCTAACAACAATGCATCAATTAGTATTTTAAAAACCACATTAAACCCTCCATCTGACAATATTTTTCATGTTAGATGTGCATGTCATATTTTAAATTTATGTGCTCAAGATGCATTAAAAATAGCCAAACCATATATAGTTAAAATTAGAAAATGTGTACATTTTATTGCATTAAGTGGCACCATATTTCAAAAATGGAAAGCTTGGTGTAGGCTTTAAAATGTACCTTTTAGAAAATTTCCAAAGGATGTTAAACACCGATGGAACTCTACTTTTGATTTGCTACATGTTGTTACTGAATATAAAGAATCTGTAAATGATTTTTGTATTGCAAAAAATATGCACAATTTTGAAATGACTCCTGTCGATTGGTATTATGCCGAATTTTTGTTGAAATTTTTAGAACCTTTTAAAACCGCAACTTTCAAGTTTTCAAAATCTTATGAATCTACTTCTAGTAGTATTTTCATTTCAATAGTTACTATAATGCAAACTTTTAAAGAAATGATCGATGATGCTTTTGTTAGTGATATTGTAAAACCTGCATACACAAAAATTTTGAAGTATTTTAACCCTCCTCCTATGTTGTATTGTGTTGCTACTGTGATGGATCCTCGTATCAAATTAAAAGGTACGAAGAGTTTAATTGAAATGTTTTTTAATTTACTTGGGGATGATGATAAAAAAATTGATTGCACTTCTTTTGTAGTTAAATTTGAATCGACATTAAATAACTTGTATGATTATTATGATAGATGTTTTGCTTCTAGTAGTGCAACTTCTTTAGTTAGTTCTTCTTCTGCTACTTCTAAATGTAAGGGTAAGAGTAAATTTGATGATAGAACATTTAATTTACTTGCACAAATTCAATCAAAAAAAACCTAGGACTAATCAACCAAATGAATTAAATTGGTATAACCAACAAGATTCTGAGTCTTTTAGTTCTTCACTATATATTTTACAATGGTGGAAAGACCATGAACACACTTATAGTATTCTTAAATATATGACTAAAGATCCACTAACTCCTCATGTCTCTACAGTTGCTTCTGAAAGTGAATTTTCTACAAGTGGCAAGGTTCTAACTGATTACAGGAATCGCTTAAAGCTCCAATCGTTAGAGAAGCCCGTCTGCACAGAAGACTGGCTGAAGGCTGAAGATAGGACCCAAGGAAAAGCATTATCGACGTCCACAAGTGGGAGCAACTCGCCGGAAGAACAACAACAACAACAACAACAACAACAACAACAACAACAACCAAAATGAAGAATTCAAGACCAACAACAACAAGTCAACAACAACAAATTGAAGGCCATCAAATTGAAGACAATTGTAAATAGATAAAAAAATTGTACTCTTTGCTTGTTATTTAAAATTAGGAAAATTGAAGTAAAATGAAATTGTATATAAGAAATTTGTTATTGTATAAAACAAATTTGTAGAAAATCTTTATTTCTTATTACAAATTGTGAAACTTGTATAAGTTGAAATCATATGAATAATATATCTTTTTTTTTGTGGCAATTTCACTCTTTTAATCTTATTATTATTATTACAATTTTTTATGTTTATTATTAAAATTATAATTTTTAAAGTAAAAAAAAAAGTCAACTCTAGCCGAGCCAACCTACGACCCGACCCGACCCGACCCGACCCGGGTTAGACTCGAAAGGGTTCTCGGGTTGGGCGGGTCGCAAATTTACGCCACCGACCCGGCCTGCTTAACCCCACGACTCGACCCGAACCTGCCCAACTTGGGTGCAAACCCAGGCAGGTTCGACCCGACCCGGCCCGCCTGACCCGTTTGCCAACCCTAGTTTAATGGCAGAAAAAAGCGATAAGTTTAGAATGATAAATCTATACCTACAACATCTCTTGCAACCTCCACTCTTTCGAGCATTCACAATAAGACTGGTAACGGACCAGGTTTGGACCAGACTCATATAGGTCGGGACCTAAGCCCGAAATTTAAAACATAGGCCTGAATTCGACCCAAATTTTCTTTGGGCTTTAAAATTTATGCCAAAGCCTGAGCTTGAATTAGGCTCGAAAATAGGTTCGGGCCTAGGCCCAAACTACTTATGCATGTTGTAATATATAACTTTCCCAATTCTCATATAATAAAAGTATATCAATAATAATATTCGATAAAAAAAAATTAACAATAATATGAATACTACAAAATTTTGAGTAATTCACATCAAATTTGTCTATTTTAATTTAATTTTATATATAATACATAATTTCTCTATCTATAAATTTTAACACGCATTTCAACTTACTTACTTGAATATTCTTTTTTTTTTTAAATTATACATAAATATACATGATGTATACATAAACATACGCATGCACATATAAAAATTTGATTCGGGCCTAAGAACTTGGGCTCGAATTTCCTTTGGGCCACAAATTTTGAGCCCGAGCCCGGCCCAAAATAAGAAATTTTAGCCTAAGCCTGCTAATTATCGGGTCGGACCTAAGCGGGTCCGGG
Organism: Hemerocallis citrina; assembly: GCA_017893485.1. Classification (NCBI taxonomy): domain Eukaryota; kingdom Viridiplantae; phylum Streptophyta; class Magnoliopsida; order Asparagales; family Asphodelaceae; genus Hemerocallis; species Hemerocallis citrina. Next base: position 208,799,970 of record CM030365.1, read on the forward strand.
TCAGGTTCGGGCCAATTGCCACCCTTAATTATAATAGTTTTTCGGTATTTTGCAAATCCGAGAAAATGCGGGATGTATCTGAAAGGTTGACAAAAACTGCAACGATAATAACGACATAAACATAAACCCTAACCCTATATTTAAAATGGGCAAAAACCAAAGTAACCTCCTAACGTTTGGCCTGAGTACAAAATGCCCATACAACAACAACAACAACAAAGCCTTTTTCCCAACTAGCTGGGGTCGGCTACATGAATCCTGGTTTTCCATTCTTCTTGATTTAGTGCAATATCTTCTGTAAGGTCACAAGTTATCATATCTTTTTTTACCATTTTCATCTAAGTTAGTTTAGGTCTTCCTCCACCCCTAACTCTACCCTCAATACTTATCAAATCACTCTTTCTAATGGGGGCACTACTAGGTCAACGTGTGACATGTCCAAACCACCTGAGGCGATTCTCTTTTAACTTATCTTGGATTGGAGCTATCTTTAGCATGTTTCATATATGCTCGTTTCTTATTCTTTTCTTCCTTGTTTTACCACACATCCATCTTAGCATCTTCATCTCTGCTACACTCATTTTTTGGACATGTTGTTTCTTTGTTGCCCAACACTCTGCTCCATACATCATTTCTGGTCTAACAGCCGCCCTATAAATTTTTTCCTTCAACTTCAAAGGTATACGTTTGTCACACAAAATACCACTGGCACTTCTCCACTTAAGTCACCCTACTTGGATCCTATGTGTAACATCTTCACAAATTTCCCCATCTCTTTGTATAATCGAGCCTAAATTTCGAAAACAATCTCTCTTAGGTATCTCTTGGCCATCAAGCTTCACTACTTCCTCAGTTGTGTTCCGAATATCACTAAAATTACACTCCATATATTCTGTTTTAGTTCTGCTTATTTTAAAGTCTCTAACTTCCAAAGTTTCTCTCCCAATTCTAATTTAACATTGACTCCTGCTCCAGTCTCTTCAACTAAGACGATGTCTTCGGCAAAAAGTATACACCAAGACACCTTATCTTGTATTTCTTGCTTCAATTCATCCATAACCAAAGTAAAGAGATAGGGGCTTAAAGCCGAACCTTATTGTAAACCTACTGTAATAGGAAAATCGCTGGTCTCTCCTGTGGTTGTTACCCCTTTAATTACCGCAATATACCGAATAATTACTTTTTTATTATTTAACACCCACTATAATATGTCTCTATGAACTTTATCATATGCTTTTTCTATATCTATAAAAACCATATGTAGATCTTTCTTATTCTCCCTATATTCTTTCATAAGTCTCCTCAGTACATAAATTGCTTCCATTGTTGACCGCCCCGACATAAACTCAAACTGATTCTCAGACACTGTAGTTTCTAGTCTCAGTCTATGTTCGATCACTCTCTTCCAAATTTTCATCGTATGACTCATTAATTTAATTCCTCGGTAGTTTGAGCAGCTTTTTATATCTCCTTTATTTTTATATATAGGTATTAAAATACCCTTTCTCCATTCATCGGGCATCTTCTTAGTCCTCAAAATTTCATTAAATAATTTTGTTAGTCAACTCACTCCTACATCCCCAAGACACTTCCAAACTTCAATAAGTATATCATCCGGCCCCAAAATTTTCCTATTTTTATCATTCATAAAGCATTTCGAACCTCCGAGGACCTAATTCTACGGAAAAATATATGCTCTCGACTCTCCCTCGAGTCCTCTAAAATTAAGTTTCCCACAACATTTTCGTTTAATAACTTCTCAAAGTAATTTCGTAATCTTTCCTTAATTTTCTCATCTTTTACTAGGACTCTTGAATCCTCGCTCTTAATACACTTAATTATATTCAGGTCTTTTGTTTTTCTATCCCTTAGCAAGCTTATAAATATTATTTTCTCCTTCTTTTGTTTTTAATTTTGTGTATAAATCATCAAAAGCTTTTTCTTTTGCATCTCTTACCGCTTTTTTAACTTCTTTTCTAACGGTCTTATATCTCTCTAAATCCTCTTCATTTCTACTCTTTTGCCACATTTTGAAGGTTGATTTTTTTTTTCTCTCACAATATTTTGGATTTCTTCTTACCACCACCATATTTCTTTATTTAGCAACCCTCTACCTTTAGACTCTCAAAGTACCTCATTTGAAAATTTTCTTATGTACGTAGTCATTTTAGTCCACATCATATTTGTCTCCCCTTCTCAATTTCATGATCCTCCTTTATGGACTTTATCTTTAAAAACTTCTAGTTTATCTTCCTTCAAGTTCCACCACCTAATTCTTGGGTTCCTAGTCTCATTCCTTGCACATATGTGTTTCCCAATCTTCACATCCAATACCATTAATCTATGTTGTGAGGTTAAACACTCTTCCGATATAACTTTACAATCTTTACATGTCAAGCGATCTACCTTTCTAGTGATGAAAAAATCCATCTGACTCCTATTTGTCATACTTTTAAAAGTTATCAAATGTTCCTCCCTCTTCCTAAAATAAGTATTATCTAGTATAAGATCATACGAAGCCGCAAAATCTAATAAAGCCTCTCCACCATCGTTCTTATTTTCAAATCCATGTCCTCCATGCACCATTTCATATCCTATGTTATCTTCTCCTACATGTCCATTGAAATCTCCTCCTATAAATAGTTTCTCACCTAAGAGTATTCCTTGAATTATCTCACCCATATCTTCCCAAAATTTATTTTTAGCTTGTGCATCTAATCCTACGAATGATATAATTTAAAACACTAATGATATTAATTATGTTTCCCTTTAATACAAGCTTAATTTGTATTATTTTATCTCATTTCCTATTAACACCTACTACATCTCTTTTGAATTTCTTATCTACTAAAATTTATACTCCATTTCTATTTCTAAATTTACTAATATAATATAATTTAAAACCATCTATCTCTTTAGCTTTCTCCCCTATTCACTTTGTTTTTTGTAAACAATCTATATTAATATTTCTTCTAATCATGGTATCTACTAGTTCTATGTTTTTTTCTGTCAATGTTCCTATATTCAAGTCACTAACCTAAGCCTATTTGTCATGTCCCGCTTCTCAAAAAACACGGAATACGAGCGCGTGACAAAGCTCAGCGAATGATTTTCATTATTCATGTGTTGTAGGATCGACTCAGCATCATAACAAGAATATAACAAAATGTACACAACCACGCATGCATGAATAATTTATTAATCAATAGAAAATAATTGAAACAAAATAATAATATCCCAAATAGTTTTCAAATCTGGATCAAAAGATAAAACTCGGGACTATAAGCCCGTTACAAGATTCATGTAGCAAAAGAAATAAATAACTCAAAAACAAAATATTTAAAGCAAGTCTTTTCTCCAAGCGAACCTTAGAACATCTGCTCACCAATTCCAGGAGGCAATTTGTCTCCAAAATCTATATATATATATATATATATATATATATATATATATATATATAAGGGGAAAAAAACGAGATAAACGCCCTCAGTGCTAATTATGGCCGCAAATAGTACAAGCAAGAGTATGAAAACAAGTACAAGAAATATGAAACAAGATTTGAAATCAAGAATGTATAACATAATATAATAGGAATGCAAAAAGTAGTGGGATTCAAGAAACTAGCTAGCAAGAAAGACAACTCAAGTGACAAAATTTGGTAACAAGTGCTAGCAGTGGAACAAGTGACAAGTGAATAAGTAATGGTATCAAGCATCAAGTAACAAGTATCACGAACAAGTGTCAAGTAACAAGTAAGAAGTCTCAAGTAACAAGTCTCAAGTAACGAGCATCAAGTAGGGTATCAAGTGTGTACAAGTGACTAGTTAATCTGGAGTCTAATGTTTAATGTTATTTAGGTAGCACTTCATGCATCCATACTTTTACTACATGGTTGCTACATACAATCAGTTACGTTTAGGTCTAATGGTGAATTTTATTTGGCGGTGTACTCAGGTATCAAGTATCAAGCAAGCAGGGTTCATGAATACAAAAATAAAGTAACAAGTTCACGAACCAAGTACAAGTTCGTGAATACACTAACAAGTTCAAGAACCACACAGTGGGTTCATGAATACAATAAGTTCATGAGCTAAGTAATGGCTTCATGAATACATCAAGATACAACAAGTTCATGAACCGAGTACTGGGAAACACGGGCCCCCTTACGAGTATACTTACCTATATCGCCCACTACTATGGTCTTTCCCTTAAACCCAGGCTTGTTATTTATTATTATTATTAACCAAGCATGAAACTGTGTGAAACAGGTCAAGTAAACATGGTCAAGAACATGGAACAAGTTTAAGATGATTATAAAGTATATTCGAGGGTCAACACAAATTAAGATTATCAAGAACTACAAGAATTGCAGTTCTGGACAGCATGACGTTGCTGCACCAAAACTGCGATTTCTGTTGCTACAAGATAGTAAATGTGGATCCGTAAGAAGGCCTAGAAACTAGACTCCTGCCTGGTTCCAACGCATGTAATTAAGACACATAAAAATTGTATCAATTTATGTCAAAACAGCAAACTATACATCATTTGTGTTCAGCCAGAATTTGTAACACTGAGTTTATACATGTGAATCAGGTTTGAAACTTCAATAATTAATTCTAAGAAAATTAGGGAATGTTCTATAGGGTATCCAGTATCAGCATGCAAAATTTCAAGTCATTTACTCACTGGTAGCATAGTTAAAATAATTGTAAACCAAAGTGGTGCAACAGTTTTTATGAATCTGCGATTACCGACACAGCAGCAGTAAAACTACGATATCTCCTAAATCGTAACTTGGAATTCGAAAATTCAGGATGTTCTTGGCAACTAGACACTTGGGGATGCATTTCATATTTAGGACTCAAGTTCATATTCTGGTTTTATCGGGGTCTAAACAGCAAGCCAAGACAGGACAGAAACCAAACAAGACACTTTTTTTTGCATGAAATGTATCAAAATTATACTAGTTGTGAACAAGTGTATCAACGAAGGGTTGTGACTCTTAGATCATGTGATAGATAAGGCAAAACATGAGATCATCAACGATAAACAAAGGAGAGTCACATTTACAATCTACTTGCAGTATTTTCAAGGAAAAGCTTGTACTAGAAAATGAAATGTACAAGAAGGTACTTGCCTTCGGGTGTGGACGATGAATCCGACGAAGGAATAACGGGAACGGATCCGTGATGGCGATCAAGATCAAAACAATCGGATGGCCCAAATCAGATCTGATCTGACAGCTGATGATGATGGTGATGATCTGATCAGATCAAGCCACGATCTTGATGAGATCTTGTGGCCCAGATTAAATCAATCAATCTCCTCCTTCTTCCCTTCTTCTTCACAGCAACAGAGAAAGGGGAATTCGGCGGGAGAGGGGATGGTGACCACGGCGGCGGAGACTGGTGGCAGCGTAGAGGGGAGCTCGACGCAGGAAGGTGGTGGCTGCGAGCGCCGGGGTAGCGATGGCGAGGGCACGAGGTGGTGGCGACGGCGAGGCTCTGTTTTGGTGGAAAAACAGAGGAGCGAATGGTGAGGTGCTCGGGGTTATTGGACGGCGACGAGGGCGAGGAAGGGTGCGGTGATGAAGATGAGGGTGAAGGGAATATGAAGAAGTGGCGATGAGCACAGGGATGGCGAAGGCTAGGGGATTCAGCAATGGCGAGTTGATGGGTTTCGATTGGCGAGGATGATAGGGACGAGGAGGAAGACGATGGGTTCGATCGAGGCGGTGGCGACTCAACAACGGGGCATCGAGGAGACGGGGATGAAAGTAAAGAGGTGATGGGTCGACGAAGGTGGATGGGTTCACGAGCGAAGATGACGAAGGTGGTGGATTCGCGATGAGGGAGACGATGGGGATGGCGAAGATGATGGGCGGTGGCAAGGCTGAGGAGGACGGCGGCGGCGAGGAAGTCGATGAGTTGAGAGGATGAGGAACGGGGAAGACGAATAGAGGTAGAAGAAAGGGGGTTGGCGGCTACTGTGTGATTTAGGGGTTGAACAGTGGTATAGGTTATTAGGGTTAGGGTTAATTCTAGGCCAGGGTTTAAATAGTAGGGTTACGGGTTGTGGGTTATTGGTTAATGGGTTTGAGTGGGATCCAACGAGAGACTGAGTCAAAATTCATAATAATTAGGCCATGTGGGTTTGATGAGATGAAACAGTCAACTCCTTATGAAAAACAACGAATCTGAGCTAATAAGGAGGATGAATGAAACATAAATCGGCACAAAAATGAGTCGAAACAAAAGAAAAGTTTTTTTTTTAATTATTAGAACCGGAAACAAAAATACAGGATCTCAAATTGATAAAAAGAATGCAATGGAATAAAAGACAGCAGAAAAATACAAATACGGGGAACAGGGGTTACACTATTTTCCTGGACTAGCTTCTTTACCGACTAGCTTCTTTACCCGCACACGTCCAAATTGGTGCAGGAACCCTTGCCCATTTTTCACCGCACCCGGGTGCCGGTGCAACGTCCCTTGCACATTTTCCGAAGCACCCGGAGGCAGGCACAACGCATCGCTTCCAGGGAATGCCCTAGCATTTGCATGTATATTATTAGGATTCATGTTCATAAGATTTGACAAAATTTTATGCTGGATGTCAACTGCCTAACGCAACCTTCCTCCTTATTCGGTTTGTGGCCGGATTCCTGGTCTGGGACAGGAAATGGCGGAGTAACCAAATGCCCATACAGCGTTTGAAAAAACACATTATACTTATTCATATGTTAACTTAACTCATTCCGTTAACTTTGAATTATTAAATTACATTCCTACCCTTACCCTTTCATATCTCAATCTATTTTTCCTTTCTCAATTTTCTTCATTCTCAAACTTTAAACAAAACCAAATCTCAATCTCATTGGCAAGATAATGAGATTAACACATTATCTATTGACATTTAAACTGAATAATTAATGATGAAAATTTTCCAGTTAGCAATTACTTATGGTTGAGATAAAATTGTGAATACCATACTATTTAACTTATTAATGAGAATCGGCAAAAGACAGAGAGATATCCTCTACACATTAAGAAGTTTTTTTTTTGGACACTGTCTTTTTTTAAGTAACTTTAGATTATTTTTTTATTTATTTTTTTTGATTGTTAGGAAGCTGTCTTTTCTTTGTTTGCGTATCGGATTGTCAATTATCAAATTTAGCCGCTCATGTAGGAACGAGGTTCAAATCTGTGAATCTGTTAGATGCCTTAAGCAATAAAGTTGTAGGTTCGGCTCTACAACTCAATTTAACACAAAAAGTTGCATCAGATCTTTCACAAATGCACCACTTATTTGTTGCATTTTTCTCCTTTTCATTTTTAAAGGTTCAGCTGTGATATTTGGCGAAAGAGGGACAAATAATAATCTCATCATACTGCCAATGAGATTGAGATTTGGTTTTGTTTACCAATGAGATTCAGATTTGACTTTGTTTAATGACAGAGGATGAAAATGGCGAAAAGCAAAAGAGATGAGATATGAATAATTCAAAGTTAATAGAATGAGTTAAGTTAACAAATGAATATGTATAATATATTTTCCAAATATTGTATGAGCATTTTGTATTCAGGTCAAATCGTTGGGGGTACCTTTGTTTTCGCCCATCTAAAATCTACCCTCTAATGGCCGAAACGAAGGCCAACGAAGAAGACGACTCCATATCCGGATTCAAGGACGAGCATACCCCTCCTCCTTGCTCGCCTTCAAACCCTAGAAAATGCAAACCCCCCCAAACCAACGACCCCCCTCTCCCACTGCCACAGCTGCCGCCGCCATTTCCGCCCCAAACCCCTTTCGTACCATCGATTCCGAGTGGCGAATCGTCCTGCTTTGCGATTCGTGCGACCGCTCCATCCAATTCGCCTCCATATTCCCCCTATGCTTCTCCTCCGATTTCAACAACAATCAATCCCTCAATTGCCGCCAATGCGCGCATCGAATCCACCTTGATTGCGTCCCATCGCAACAGCTCCTCATTTCGCCGAATCTGCTCAATTTGGAGTCCTACATTTGCTTGGATGGCTGCGCGATCCGAGGTTTGGGGGCGGGAACCCTAAAGGCCTGAATTTTCGAGGGTCTAGGTGGAGGAGTTGGTGATAGAGGCGAGGAAGAAGAAGGCGGTGGCGGTTAGGGCAAAGGAGAAAGCTTTGGAGAAAATGGTGGCTGCTAAATGCGCTGCGGAGAAGGCGAAGGATGCATTGGGTGTTGTTTCTGTTGTTGAGGTTGATCCGGTTGTTAAATATGAGGAATTGGCGTTGCAGTTGCATTTGGTTATGAATGGATCGCAGATGATATCGAGGAGCGGGAGAACGATGAGTTTGAGTGGGTCAGGAGAGGGAATGTCAGGAGTTGGATTCCTGACTGCCATTGATTTCGCCATTAGTGAGGAGCTCGAAGGTTTGGAGATTGGAGAATTGGGAAGAAACTTCTTGATTTTTATTGATATCAAATGCTTTATTACAGGTCTTATTTATAAGATGTGAGTTGGCAGTTAGAGCGTCCACAACGGTTTGCTAATTACTATTTTGCCATATTTTGAGAAACCAGCTACAATTGTTTCTTATATTTGAGAAACGAAATGAGGATTTTCAAATTATAGGAAACGACATCCCAATTTTTTTTAATAATGGCATCGGACGAAACAATTTGTTTCGTCCAAAGATTTTATTTTATTTTATTTTTTAATTTTTAAATGATCGGACGGCACATGTTGTACCGTAAAAAAAAATCAAAAAAATCTCGGACAAAACATGTTGTCCCGTCCAAAGCAAAAAAATGCTTGAACAACACAACATGTCCCGTCCTTGAATCCAGGACATGTTTTTTTATTAAATAATTATTTTCCTTTAATTAATCACTAATTATCCTAATTAATTACCTACTTAGTAATTTAATACTCCAAATCTACTACTAATTACTAACTAACTTAATCTAATTTGGAATTAAGGTTTTTAAAATAAAAAAATTGAAGACAGGACATGTTGTCCCGTCCGTAAAAAAATAAATTTATAGAAAATTATAGCACAGAACCGTTGCAACGAATTAGTCAAAATTGCTATTTCTCATTTCCCATTGTCATATTTGAAGCAAACCATTGTGGATGCTCTTAGGCTACAGGACAAACGACTCGAAAAACACGTGCAACACGCACAACTCTCACCCAAACACATACCCGCCAACTACACATTTAAAAGAAGTGCACAGTGCACGTAAAAATCAAGTACAAACTAAACTGATACAAGACACAACTAAACTGAAACAAAGACTTCAAAAATTTTGTGGTGACAACTCCACAGTTAGATTCTGGTTAGATTTTTGGATTGGCAATAATAAAATCTCCATCATGTTTCCTTCTCTTTTCCACTTAGCCTCCAATCAAAATGCTACGGTTGCTTCGTACCTTACGTTCAACAACAACCTTCGAGACTGGATTATTCCCTTTAGGAGGTCACTCTCTAGGGCTCAACACTCTGACTATATTCGCCTCATTGTCCTACTTGATTCTTACCAATGGCAAGCGAGAGACGATATTAGATGGAGATGGTCTAATACGGGTACTTATACGGTTAAATCATTTTATACTTTTCTCGATAATGGTGGTGTTATATCACCGTTCTATAAACACATTTGGCAAAACATTGCACCTTTGAAAGTTAGAATTCTCGTCTGGTTAGCAATTCACAACAAGCTTCTTACGGTGGAAATTCTCAATAAAAAGAATATGGCTTTGGGGCAGAAATGTGTTCTTTGTAATCGTCACAATGAGACGAACAATCATCTATTCATTCATTGTCCTTTCGTTCGTCCTATTTGGTTTATTTGTAAGAATGCTTGGCATATTCGGGGGACTCCGGGTTCCACGTGTTCGGGATGGAATGCTTGGCAAAAAATGAAGATTACCAAAGCCTATCGCCTCTCTTGGGATATGGCTATGATGGTGATTATGGGTCATTTGGAAAGAGAAGAATTATAGCATTTTTACTAAGAAAATGGGTTCGATTGATTGCATCTTTGATGACTTCATTCATTTTATGCATCTGTGGTCTAATATTCTCTCCCCTAAGAATAGGGAGGCCCTTAAATTGCACCTGATTGATAATGTTGTTCTCTCGCTAGCCCGCTTGGACCAGAATTTGCCTCCTTAACTTTATTTTCTTAGTGTTTTGCTTTTTAATCTTTGCCGTTGCTTTTGGTTGCAGATGTGAAGCTGACTACGGAGTGGTTTCAGTATTCTCAGCATCCTCCCCTTTCTTTTGGTCGTCACTTTTACTTTGCCTCACTTTGACTGTTCGTTTTGCTGCTGTTTATTGTTGGAGTTTTAAAAACTCAAATTAGCCATTTTCTTCTATGTTGAATAAGTCCATAGTCTGGTCGTTCCATTGATCGAGTCTTTAGCTAGTTTTTTTAACAAGTAGTGAGTCTGTTTTGTTAGTGGGTAATTAGTTCCGAAGAAGTAGGGGCACGTATTTGTTTTTTCGTTTCAGTTTTAGCTATAAATAGAGTCCTGTAAGTTGCTTTCAAATCAATTAAAATCAATATTCATCTTCCAGTATTTTCATAGTCTTGTTTTATTTACTTTGAAGTTCTGCAATTAGGAATTAGTTCTTTTAATTCCTGCATTTGGTATCAGAGCTTTGTGCTCGATTCTTGAGTTTCCGCTGGTATTAGTCTTGCAGTTTTAGGTGTTTGACAAAAGGTTACAATGAAGGAATCAGTTCAGCCTCACGTTTCGCAGTTTAGTGGGAAGAATTATGATCTGTGGAGCATCCAGATGAAAGTTTTGTTTGGTTTTCAGGAGCTTACCGAGGTCGTCGAGACTGGATTCGTCGATGTAGCAGACCCGGCAGTTGGTGCAGCTTTTTCTCAAGCCCAGAAGGACGAGTTGAGGGAGAACAAAAAGAAGGACAAAAAAGCCTTGTATTACATTCACCAAGCCCTTGATGATGCAATCTTTGAAAAGATTTCTGCTGCCAAAACATCTAAGCAGGCATGGGAGATATTGCAGAAAGCTTTCAAAGGCGATGACAAGGTGAAAAGTGTAAGGTTGCAAACCTTATGAGGTGAATTTGAAACTTTATCCATGAATGAATCTGAATCCATTTCCGATTATTTTTCTCGAGTTCAAACTATTGTGAATCAGTTAAGGAGTAACGGTGAAGTTTTAGCTGATTCTCGTGTTGTCGAGAAGATTATGCGATCACTAACGCAACCTTTTGATTATGTTGTTGCTGCAATCGAAGAAGGTAAAGACATGTCTTCTCTTACCATCGATGGGTTGGAGGGTTCTTTATGTGCTTATGAATTCAGGATGAAACAACGAAAACCAAGTTCTTTGGAACATGCTCTGCAAAGAAAGCTGTCATCACAGAGAAAGGAAGCTCTAGCAAAGGTAACTCCTCAAGTCTGGGCAAAGGCGGCTCTCCACGTAAGACAGATAAGTCCAATATTCAATGTTTTCGTTGTAAACTCTTTGGACATTATCGATCTGAGTGTAGAGTAAAGTTGCCAAAGAAAAATGCTGAACATGCTAACTATGTGGAGTTAGAAGAAGAGGAACGTTCATTCTTCACTTGCAGCGGTGATGATGATGAAGAACATCTCAACAACTGGTACCTGGACACGGGATGCACAAATCATATGTGTGGTAACAAGGAGCTATTTCTGAACTTGGATGAATCGATCAGAGGGGTGGTGAACTTTGGAAATAAAACTAAAGTTCCCATTATGGGCAGAGGTAAAGTGTTGCTCAAACTGCCCTCTTATCATTTTATCTGTAAAGTTTTCTATGTGCCTAGTTTGAAATGGAATTTGTTGAGTATAGGTCAACTCTCTGTTACTGGCTTTCGTTTCGTTATTGAAAGAGGTGTTTGTACCATCGAAACTCAAGAAGATGAGGTTGTCGGTACGATTAAGATGTCGGATAAGCGATTATTTCGTTTATCACTTGAACCATCTTCTATATGTTCTTTTAGTGCTATTGTCATGGATGACAACTGGTTATGGCATTTTCGATACGGTCATTTGAATTTTAACGGTTTGAAGTTGTTGTTGAAGAAGAATATGGTTACAGGGCTGCCTTTGCAAGATGGTGTTGATCGTTTATGTGGAAGCTGTGTTCGAGGCAAACAACACAGAGATTCTTTTCCAGTTGGGAAGTCACAGAGAGCACACCAACAACTGCAGCTTGTGCATTCAGATATTTGTGGCCCGATGCAAACTGTCTCACATGGAGGTAAAGATCTTACTTTCATTGATGACTACAGTAGAATAACATGGGTTTATCTTTTGAGACAAAAATCTGAAGCTTTTGATATGTTTAAGGAGTTTAAAGCGTATGTGGAAAACCAGAGTGGTTATCGCTTGATAGTACTTTGAACAGATAGAGGAGGCGAGTACACATCCAATGTTTTTGCTAACTTTTGTAAGACTCATGGCATTAAGCATCAACTCACAGCAAGCTACACACCTCAACAGAATGGAGTTTCGGAACGAAAAAATAGAACCATTGTTGAAATGGCTTGTAGCATGCTAACTAACAAAAAATTGCCTAAAGTTTTTTGGGCAGAAGCTGTTTATTGTGCTGTTTACATCTTGAACAGGTGCCCCACGAAGAGTGTTCTTAACATGACTCCTGAAGAATCATGGTGCGGTTACAAACCAGATGTTACACCCCTTCGTGTCTTTGGTTGTGTCGCATATGCCCATGTTCCAGATGAGAAGCGGCAGAAGTTGGATGACGAAGGAGAAAAATGTATTTTCCTTGGTTATAGTGAACACACCAAAGGCTACAAGTTTTTCAATCCGACAACAGGTGTTGTCATTATCAGTAGAGATGTTGCATTCAGCGAAGACGAAACTTGGGATTGGACAAAGTCAGAGAAGACGAAGTTGAGACTTGATACTGATGATCCTCTTTCTGGTGACAATGATGCACTGGATGCACCATCTTCTCCAGATTCAGATCCTCCTTCTCCTACAACACCACGTCGAAATCCAACCCGTACCCGTCTTCAGCCTGCACGATTTCAAGACTACATCGTAGCAACTAACAATGTTGTTTTAGAAGATGTTAATTTTGCCTTGTTCGCAGATTGTGATCCTCTTACTTTCGACGAAGCATCACAAGATGATGGGTGGGTACAAGCTATGGATGCTGAAATTCAAGCCATAGAGAAGAACAACACATGGCAGCTAACTTCACTTCCTAAAGGAAAGAAATCTATCGGTGTCAAATGGGTATATAAGACGAAGTATAATAAAGACAATCAGGTTGACAAATTGAAGGCTCGACCGGTTGTTAAAGGTTACAAACAGAAACAAGGGGTTGATTTTGATGTAGTGTTTGCACCAGTTGCTAGAATGGAAACTATACGCATGGTGATTGCTATGGCTGCCCAAAAGCAATGGTCAATCTTTCAAATGGACGTGAAATCGGCGTTTCTCAATGGAGTTCTGGAAGAAGAAGTATATAGATCCATGGTTTTAAATCTATGATTTCGGACTCGTCTCGGCAAGGGGTGTTTCGTCTCGGATCGGAGATATCGGAGGAGATTTCGGGAAAATGTGATCATACCGGATGTACATTTCCTATACTCAATAAATACATTTTTTTGTTACTAAATAAGATATTATATATCCTACATGCTATTTATCATATAAAATACTATATAATGTAACTAATGATATGAATCAATTACGGTAAATCTTCGCATAATTTAACAATAATATAGAAGAGAATGTAATATAAGTATATAACTAAATTGAATTTGCATTGATTAGAAAAAATGTATTAGTTAATAAACTTACTTGACTTTGCATATATACAAACAATAGCGATACGAAATCCTCACATTATTTTAGCTTAAGGTCCTATATTGAAAGACATATATGCAAAAGGTAAAACAAAATTTTTAAATATATTCACAATAACATTTGTGTCTATTTCGGCTGATATTTCACCAATTTCGGCAATATTTTGCCGATATTTGGGTAATTTCGGCTGAAATCTACACATTTCGGTCCAAACTGATGTAGAGTATAAAATATGTGATTTTATATCGGCAAGCTAGCCGAAACGAAATTTCGGCCGTATCGAAGGAAATTTAAAACAGTGTGTAGATCAGCCAACTGGTTATGTCAAGCAAGGTCGTGAAGATAAGGTTTTAAAATTAAACAAGGCCTTATATGGACTCAAACAAGCACCACGGGCATGGTACACTTGTATAGACTCATATTTCCAAGAGCATGGTTTCCTTAAATGCCCTTATGAACGTGTACATTATATGTCAAGTCTGAAGTGCATGGTAATATGCATGTTGTATGTTTGTATGTGGATGATCTCATCTTTCCAGGAAATGATTCAAGTATGCTTGATGAATTTAAGAAGGAAATGACTAATCACTTTGAGATGACTGATATGCGGCTTATGTCGTTCTTCCTTGGTCTTGAAGTTATGCAGACAACTGAAGGTATTTTTGTTTCACAAAAGAAGTATGCTGGAGATATTTTGAAGAGATTCAAGATGGAATTTTGTAATCCCATCAAGACACCAGTTGAAGCAAGGTTGCATTTGAACAAAGTTGGAAGTGGGGAACTTGTTAATGCTGCTGAATATCAAAGTTTAGTCGGGAGTCTACGGTTATTTAACTAATACACGGCCTGATGTAGTGTTCGGAGTGGAACTAATTCCTAATTGCAGAACTTCAAAGTAAATAAAACAAGACTATGAAAATACTGGAAGATGAATACTGATTTCAATTGATTTGAAAGCAACTTACAGGATCTATTTATAGCTAAAACTGAAACGAAAAAACAAATACGTGTTCTACTTCTTCGTAACTAATTACCCGCTAACAAAACGGACTCACTACTTGCAAAAAAACTGGCTAAAGACTCGATCAATGGAACGACTAGACTATGGACTTATTCAACACAAAAGAAAATGGATAATTTGAGTTTTTAAAATTCCAACAGCCCCCCTAAAATTCAAATTACTCATTACTGCTGCGAACTCCCAATTTCTTCTTCAACTTGTAAAACACTTCAGTGCTTAATGACTTTGTGAAGATGTTTGCAATTTGATCTTCGGTCTTACAGTATTCTAGAATAATTTCACCTTCCGTTACAAGATCTCGGATGTACTGAAACTTGATATCAATGTGTTTACTCCTGCCATGAAAAACAGGATTTCTTGTAAGAGCAATGGCTGACCTGTTATCGCAATAAATTGTTGTTGGAGAATCCTGTTGCTGATGTAACTAATTGAGTAGTCGACGTAACCAGACTGCTTGAGAAGCACATGAAGCTGCAGCCATGTATTCAGCTTCCATAATTGAAAGAGCCACAACTTGTTGCTTCTTCAACGTCCAAGATACAACACTAGAGCCCATGTGAAACACGAAACCAGAGGTGCTCTTCCTATCTTCCACATCTCCTCCCCAATCACTATCTGTGTATCCCACCAGATTGCAAGCTTTACAAGAAATCCTGTGTTTCATGGCAGGAGTAAACACATTGATATCAAGTTCCATTACATCCGAGATCTTGTAACGGAAGGTGAAATTATTCTAGAATACTGTAAGACCGAAGATCAAATTGCAGACATCTTCACGAAGTCATTAAGCACTGAAGTGTTTTACAAGTTGAAGGAGAAATTGGGAGTTTGCAGCAGTAACGGCTAATTTGAGTTTTTAATTTCATGTTTGGTTGTTTATTTTGCTGCTCCATACTGGTCGTTGTGTTTTTAGTGTTTTCTTGGGCGCTATGGTGCTCGCTTTCCTCCCATCCTTTTTGCCAGGCTAGGTTTTGAGGTATCCTCTTTTTGGGCTATGTTTCGACTTGCCGTGTCGCTGGGGATGCCTGCGTCCCCCTGTGTTGGCTGTTGCGGCTGTTTCGGGTCGCCTGGTTGGTTTGAAGATGATTGCTGTTGTTTTCGTCTGTAGGGGTTCCCTTTTGTTCTTGTTCTTTACCCTGTTGTTGTTTGATGCTTTTGGTCCGTGCTTTGTTTCTTTTGTTGTCTTCGTTATATTTGTACTATCCCGGTACTGGACTTCTCTTATATATATATATTTTGTGGCTATTACATCAAAAAAAAAAAAAATAGCAGCTACCCATGGACTCTCCGCCCTCTAATGATTGCAGCTCCCCTCCGACATCACGGTGGCGTCTCTGACAGGGAAAGAGGAGGAGGAAGGTGGAAGTTTGTACAGAGGATAAGGGGTTTCTTGATTCGTGGAGTAGTTCGGGGTGTGGTGGTGGTAGTAGGAGTTTAGAGGTGGTTGTGAAGGAGGAAGAAAAGAGTTGTGAGGATAAAGTTGAGAATTTGGGTGAGGCTAATGTGACTATAGCGCAAATGATTACATATCAGAGAAGGTTGGAAGGGGTGGTTCTGGAGAGAGTTTGCGGAGTCGAAAGTGGAGTTGAATTCTGTGTGCATTGAAAGTGAATTCTTCGTCTGAATCGGAGCAAAAGAGTAGGTTTGGTTCACCAGATCGATATGCGAAGAAGTATAGCAAGGGGAAAGCGACCTTGAAACAAGTGGTGAAGGAAGAAAGTCAGTTGGTACCGCGGTGGCAGCAAGTTGCTTGCAGGTGTCTATTTTACCTGATGTTTCGTTCTCAAGTTTGTCTGGGTGTCATTCATGAGAAGAGGTATATTCAATTTTGTTTTTTGTAATTTGGATAAGTTTTATTTGCTAGTTCAATAAAATGGTTTTTTTTTTTTTTTTTCAAGCTGCTTAATTATTTTTCATGCACATGGAGACTTGGAGTGTTATTAATTTTAGTTTTTGTTTAGTTTGTTGAGTACTATTTGGTCACTTTAGGAATTTATGCATGCCAAGTCAAATTAGTAATTGGTATGCTTAATTTAAACACTGCCATTGTCTTGTTTAATACTCGATGGCATTGTTTTTCTAAGGGTTAAGACGAACTTGATAAAGCATAGTCCACTATCCACTATAGTCCAAGCAAGAATCAGGAAAAAGTTATATAGTCCACTATCCAGAAGGTTTAAGAAAATCATTTGTAAAAGTAGGGAAGGATTTATCAAGATTCATTGTAGAAATAGAGGAATTATCAGTTAACCAAACGAAAGGGGTGGAATTATTAGCCCCGCATTTGAGAGGTTAAATCACGTCAACCCTTTAATCTGGATTTGCTAATCCCTTTTTTATTTAGCGTTTGGGCAGTTTGAGTACTAGTTAACTTCTTCTCCAGATTATGAGCTGGTGATATGAGAAAGGGGTTAAATCTGCTTAATACTTCATTTAATCCTTTGCCAGACGACACCAATAGTTTCATGTTGGTCCTAACCATATATAAAGGAAGAAAGTTTCATTTTAGGTTCCTGTACATAGGGACATGTAATATTGATTAAATGCACAAGGATGCTTTGGCATGGCAGTATCCAAAATTGAAATTGCATTAGTGTTGTGCTGCAACTACAAGCGAGGTGCACTGGAGAGAAAATGGGATATGAATTGAATACTGTGGGCATTGTAGAAGAAAGAGGGTACGAAACCTGTCTACAAGAAAAGGTCCAGCGGGTGAAAAGCAGGTGCTTACAATAGTGGAATCCGTACATGAAAGAGGATGAAATTGGTCTAACTTGCAGGAAGGATTTAGTTAAAATGTTAGGTTTTGGTGAGAGATTTAAAGAGTATATATATTTGTGTAAACTTTAATGCAGCTATTCAAGAAAATATAAGTTTGGAGTCAGGATATTTATATATAAAATAGTGGGATGTGGGCTGAGACAGACATAATAGATAATATCAGAGAAGTGATGACCCTTAATGGAGTTATTTAAAGATAATGGATTCACATGACCGACCCTAATGAATTAGAATGAAGGCGGTGTCGATATTTGTAGAAAAAATAGTGAAAAGATTATAATAGATGTAAATAATTTCAGAGATGAACATAGATAATGGTTGGTTAATAAGTGACTTAAATTTAGTGAACAACAGGTGGATGGCTAATATTGATAATGGTTATGCATCCCCAGGTAGGATAAACCAAAAAAAAAAAAAAAAAAAAAAGTTTTGAACAATTAAGTCAACTGGTTTGAGGTCTATTGGTGGAAGGGGGAATAAAGCAGTTCAAGAATATGGTATTTAATATAAGAGATTACATCTAAATGATCATATGCATATCAAGTAAACAATGGGACAGGAGATGTTGTTTTGATTTTGCAATGTCATGTGACATTATAATGGAAATTTTATGTTTCAAAGGCGGACCATTCAATTCCATTGCAAGTGGATCCATCTATGCATATCAAGCAAAGAATGAGATATGAAATTTTTTTTATTTTTTATTTTGCATTTTCATGGGACATTATAAACGAAATTTCATGTTTAATAACTGGAATGTTTTAACTTGATTGCAAGTGGATCCAGCACAGTCAATTGGATTTTGACTATTCTGATGTACACCCTCACCACCGAAAAACTTCACTATTTCCCTATAACCCTGCATTAGTCAATTAAATTCCACCACGTTACGTTTTAATTGGTACAAAATGGTGAAAATGTTGTTGATGGCTTTGATAAAAGATGCGTACGTGAACTCTGATTGCACTATCTTTTTTTTTCTCTTATTTTTAAACTCTAAATCTTGGATCCCTTATTTCAAACCCAATAAGAGAGAATTCCATCCATGATGTCATGCATTTTGTTACCTTGTGGTGCGAATGATCCTTATATGATTTGGTGGATTAATAATGATGGATATGAGATATGAAGAAGAATGGTGGTAAAATAAGAAAGGTTGAGCTAAACATTTGAATGTAGCCTCAGTTGGGGATGCAACATAATACCAATAACAACATGAGGTAGGAGTGTATTTTATGGAACAAAGAGGTCTATGGCTAAACCGGATTTCAACTGACCCAATCAAGAAGATTATGGCAATTGGCCAGTTTTTGAAGAAATATGAGAAACCGGGATTAACAGAAGCAGTCACCAACTTATATCAGTTTCCAAAACGTTGATTGAGTGGATATGCCACCCTACTTTCTTTTAAACCTTGTATTTGATTTAATTTAATCATATAGGAAATTTGATCTAAACAGAGATAATATTCAAAAGTTGACTTTGTTCTTGCTATTGTAGGATGAAATGGAGGATGTATAAGAGATGAAGGGAGGCGGAACAACCATTGAAGCGCTGGTTGTCTAACTTATGGTAATTTTGGTTACATAGTTAATTAGTTAGTTTAAATCAAGAAGGTTCACTGAAGGAAAAAATAATGAAAGACCATAAAGAAAAATAAGATCATAGAAAGGGAAAATATAAATTTTCTGTACCAGAAGTAAATGTTATCTCCCTTGGGCAAAAGTTTGTTTATGATCTTATGCTTCCACTTCAATGCCTTCAATCAAGTACCAAGGACTTGTCTCCAAGATGTGTGCGGACATCTTCGAGTCATAAGCCTTGATAGTGATGGTGTGGTGATCTTTTAGAAATACAAGTTTGACAGATTTAGCCCAGTGGGTGAACTCTTCTTGATCGATCAAGCGGCCAGTCAAAAAAATGTGGAACCTTGCAGTATAAAAGTTGACTTTCTAGACTAGGTATGTCGATTATTTGTCTAGAGTCTGATCTTAGTATGTGTTGGCTTGCTATGAGTCATTAGTTTTCTCATGTATCAAGTTACCTTTTTCATCTCCTTTCCTTGTTCTAGCAAATCTATTACCCAAATGTAGAACGTTCAGGTGGTTAGAGGGGGCTAATGAAGCTGATGATGATTTTATCACAGCTATTTCTCCCATATTTTGGGAAGAAGGATATTTGTGCATTGATGCTCCAAGATGGGACATTTATCCTAATATTAGTGAACCGCTCCTAAAATGGTTTTCTTTACCTGTTCTGATCAAGCTATTCTGCAACTTATCTAAATCAAAGCTTAAGATTTGAATCAAACGAGTAAGAGAACTATTGCACCAACTACTGTCATGGTTGGTATTTCATGTACATTTGCTTTCCACTCTGAGTCTTGATATTAAAATCACTGTGCCTTTCTTGTTGCCTTTTGCAAGATTAGGGGATGTAGGTGGCTGCTGATGCTATTGTTTGTTGTATGACTTTCTTGTAGAGATGTAATTTCTTAACATTTGCTTTCCACTCTTAATATTTCAATAACTGTGATTTACTTCAGTTTGATTTTTTTAAAGAAATTTGTGAAGTTTTGTAGCGTGATCCTGGGCTGTAAGAAATGTTTTGCATCTCTGTGAGGTATTCTATAATATACTTGGTTTAGTCTTCATCTTCATGATGCATGTTTAACACCAATAGCTCTAATTTTGTAAGGTTGAGCTCCATAAAGCTGAAGGTTTATTTGTATAAATCAACTGTAACATATTTGCTCAATTTATCTGCATGCAAATTGCATTTTGGCCCAAAATGATGTGGAACAGCGGTTAACATTGGCTGCCAGCAAAAACCAAGAAACGTGTTACATGGCTTAATGAAAATGTTGTGATTTCTGGTATTGACTTCAGTGGTTCCCGAAAGTCTTTCATCAAATGAACTCCTGAGACAAGTGAAAATAGGGGGAAATAATTGTATGAGTTATGGTTGTGATTAGGGAGTGTGTGAGGTGTCAGATGTTAATGTTATCCTTTTTTTTTTTTTTTTGCTTAAGACCTATGTATCTTTTAAATTTGAATGGGTCGCTAGTTCTCACAGTTGTAATCTGTACTTGCTCGTATAATGAATGGGCTCCTTTTTTTCATCTTGGTTGTCGTATATTAATTTTTAGGAAAATTTTGCCCTATTGACCCACTTTTTAAAAATATATGGTGCAACTATCCAATAGGAGTATGTCACCTAGTAGTGAAATTGGTAGTAGATGAAGCATTACTCTTATAATGGGAGAGTTGGGGTTATCATTTGCAGACAACCATTCAACTAACTATCTAATTTCAATCATTTATTTTTATGTCGGAGTTATATTAATCATTCATTTACTTAACTGATGTTAGTTACCATAATACCCTCAAAATTTAAATTTATTTACGATATAATTGTGTACAACTCATATAAAATAAAAGTTAATGCCACTAAAGTGTAATTTGTAAAGAGTATGTGAAGAATAAAGTGTAATCTCAGGTTCCATGTTAGATTATGTCTTAGTATTTACTTTTTATAAAAAAGTTATTAGGATGAGCATCGGACGTTCAAGTTACTAGTATAAAATTGATTAAAACGGGAGTTTTTACATGAAAGTTCCAACAAAGGGTAATGCTACACACCCACTACAAATATTATATTTCGATAGTAATCCTTCTTAAATGGGTATTTACATATTAATTGCTTGATTTTTTAAAAAAAATCTTTTGGGAGTTGTTCAGTTACAAATATGGAAGTAGCAAATTATGAGAGACTAATATGGAATATAAATAGTCCAAAAATATACTATAAAGATGAGGATGTACATTTCTAAACTTGGGCAATGCTACACTACTACCTATTTTACAACCTCCATTCATTTAGTGGAGGTGTCTATTATACACTATAGTAGACACTTCCACTAAATGAGTACCACATTAGGGTGTAAGAGTTCGTGCAAGCTAAAAAATATATATATGGATAAATAGAAATAGCAATTCATTGTTTCGCTGCATTGGAAAAATGACAAAATATAGCAAAGTTGTAGAAAAAACGAACCAACGAAACAGCGTCTAAATTCCTTGGATTTTTTTTAGATTTTTCGTTTTTTTGATAGATTTTAAAAAATTCTAATATATTTTTAAAAAAATTGGTGGGACACATCAATGGAACGAGACATGAAATTTCATTCCATGGTGATGTTTCGTCCCATTGGTGGGACTCACTTAATTAAGGTTTTTTTGATTAAATAGAACTAATATTAATTATTTACCTAATTATCTAATAAATATCTAATTAAACTAATTAACCATTTAATTAAATAACTAAGTTATGATTAATCTGCATGTAGAAGTTTTAAGATCTGTGTTGAAATCGTACGACCCTGATGCGATTTTTATCATCATCATCAAATCCTGTTGTTTTTCATGTTTTAATGTATAGATTTAATGAACAAATTCGTTGAGTTTTAAATGTCAATTTACTGGGTTTTTCTTTCTTTCTTTTTCCATGCTAGGAAGTAGGAAGGGGGGAAAATAGAAGGGTGAGAGTGGGTCGCCATCGTATGAATCGATGATCTCATGGTTCCTGGAATGATATTAACGCCTCAAATATGATACTTGAATCAGCTATTGTAATATAGAGGTTCAAGAATCAATATTAGAGAGAGATTCAGAAGACGGCATTGTTAGTTCTGTACTTTGGTTGGACGCAATCCTCAGCCAAAACGCAAGAGGGAAACAAGGCTGGATAAAGATTGCCACAAAGAGTACGGTTAATTATGAGTGTGAAGTGGATTAGTAAATATTGAATTTACAGTTTACGTTCATATTTAAGCCAAAAATTCTTCATTCTGGATGAAGATGTCAAGCTTGTTGTTTCTGAATGTTTTTTCCATATTCCCAGAAATTTTGACATATAGGAAACATATAACAGGTGTGTACATTAAATTAATATATGAACTTGTATTTACTGCTTTTACAATTGAAGTAATAAAGCCATACAGAGAGTGAATTTTTCCTTAGCTCTTTCTGTTTGGCATTTGTGTGTACCAAGCAATCAGCTGAATTCTTCTCGTCTGTAATTCTTGTGCTTCATTTGTAAAAATTTACATCTGATTAGAGCTTAGATTAAAAAATGAGGCAGCAGAATAGGCCAAGGCCCACCAAAGAATCCCATCCTTACAGACCCATTACCTAGTAAAATTTGAACTTCTAAACATCAAAGATTTGAAAAAGTTAATAGAAAATATTCATTGGTTAGAGGACGAGTAATGCTTCAGTCACTACCAATTTCAATACCATTTTCTTCACTATCTTAGGTGGCATACTCCTATTGGAGAGTTCTCCCACATACTCTATCTTCTCCTACCAATTGGACTGTGCCACCTAAGGTAGTGAAGAGATATGCTGTAAAATTGGTAGTGGATGTAGCATTACTCTTAGAGGACATAACATCTGGGGATGTGTAATTATAAAACAAAAGGGAACAAGGATCCCCACCATGACATTGGATAGCATAGCATTAACTAAAATCATGGCTTACAGAAGACATTATTGGAAGTAGTTATTCCCAAAGTATGGCTTGCAACATTAAGAGATATATAATTAATTATTTTGGGTGGGGTGGTAGTCGTGTGGAATGCATACTCCCTACCCATTTGCTAATCCCAATTAGTGCTCATCTATTCAGCAATATTATTATCACTTCATCATACAATGATAACTAATAATTTATTTCTAAGCACTACTATGACATAATTATCTAAGAGAATAACTTGAAGTTAAAAGAAAATTATATTAATAGACATGTTTTTAATTATCTAAGAGTAGTTTATAATAATATTGGATTTAACTCAAAGATATGATCTTCGATAATATCATGTACAATAAAAAAATTAATATAATGGGCAAATAAAGTACTCAATGTGATAAATTAACTAGTAGCTAGGTTGTCGTATTGTCCGAATTTAAATTAAGTATACAATAATGCTACACCCACAATTTTTTTTACACTTTTTTCTTTACAACCTTATGTGATACAATAATATTGGAGGTTATTGTAGAGTAGGTTGTAGAAATCTCTAATGTTATTGTACCAAATTGGTTATAATAAAAAAATTGTAAAAAAAGTTGTGTGTATAACATTATTGTTAGTATAAGCATGTAGAATAAAGTTATTTTACATGTGCTAGTTTGTATCCTTTTCTAACCTCCAATATTATTTTACCACAGAAGGTTGTAAAGAAAAAAGTTGTAAAAAAAATTGTGGGTATAACATTATTGTTAATAGAAGCATGTAGAATAAAGTTAATGTACATGTGCTAGATTTTACCATTTTCAAAAATCATTCATCACAACTTATATGAGTAGGTTTTCAGCCTATATTTCTCTAGTAAAAAAGAAGGGGAAAAAATCATTCATCACTTTTTTAAAGCCACTTAAAGCAAAAGGAAATATATCACTATTCTATTTTGCAATTGTAACTTTATGAATCATTCAATGAAGGTTGATTACCTCTTTTTTTTCCTTTTTTTTTTGCAATAAGCTTCACTCTCAGGTTTTTCACTTTCAATAGAGTTTGACTTCACAATAAAAATGTTTATGAGTTATAATAGTAAATATTGAGAATGGGAGGAGGAAAAGAAGAAATGCTACGAATTTTCAAACTAATTTAAGGTTTGAATGAATGGGGAATTCAAGGTAAGAATGAATGGGGCTATACTGGTTACTTTGCATAAACTCAAAGTATATATATATATATGTAGGTCTCTGTTGCATTCAACTAGCTATAAGATTAAGATACAGATGCTATGCATGTCTCAAACGTTTAGAGGAGCTACGTACATAACAACATTGATAGACTTAAAGAAGAGAGCAGGACTATAAATTAAGCAACTTAAGAAACCGAAGCATGTGCATGTTTTTTGTGTTTCTAGCTCTCATCAATGAAAATGGCCTGGCTTTATTTCTTTAATTAGGAACAAACATACAAAAAAAGATAGCCCAAATTAAAAACAAGAAACTAGCCAGCTGCTAAAATGTTTACTTGGATCAAGTTCCCGAAGATATATAGAATATATCATTCAAAGTCTAATTACTGAGTGTAAACCATTTTTCAATGGTATTTTTAATTTGTCTGACTAGTACGTACTACTAATTAAGGTTCGAGTGATGTGCGTGTTCACTAGCATAAGAAAATTTAAAAGTTTATATTTCGTTTATATTTTACTCTACGGGGGAAAAAGTGTGTGGATTTGTGCTATATATCTAGAGTCTGTTTCAAAACCTTTGCTTGTATATATCAACCACCATGCATGGGAAGTGTGAAACTATGCACATTATGTGAACCTCCTAATACATATCATGCATATGCATTAATAATTATATGGTCGATGCAGTTATAAGAATAGTATGTTATTAGTAATCCACACATTTTCTCAAAAAATATTAATAAGTAACCCTCACATTTCCTACTCTAATTTTATATGAGTAATGCTACATTCATTATCAATTTCACTATATTTTTTTTTACTATCTTAGCTGGTACACTCCAATAGATAGGAAAAGATAGAGTAGATGGGGAAACTCTTCAATAAGAGTATGCCACCTAAGATAGTGAAGAGAATGATAGTGAAATTGGTACTGGCTGAAGCATTACTCATTTTATATCTGGTAATTACTTCAATTGCCATCGAGAATTCCCTTATAAATGTCCCGGCCCCCCTAACTAGCCGTGTGTTCGATCATCTCCATAATCATTAAAAAAAAAAAAATCTGTATAAAATAACTCTCTTTATATCAACTTCTCAAACCCTAATGGCTCTCAACACTGAAACCAAAATCACAATCCAAAACGACGACGTCGATAGTGAACAGTTCAACTACTCCCAACGCGCCCAATGGCTCCGAGCCGCTGTTCTTGGAGCCAACGACGGTCTCCTCTCCACCGCCTCCGTAATGGTAGGCGTCAGTGCCGTCAAAGAAGACCCCAAGGCTATGCTCCTCTCCGGCTTTGCCGCCCTAGTCGGCGGTGCAGCCAGCATGGCCATCGGCGAGTTCGTGTCCGTCTATTCCCAGTACGAGATCGAGCTTGCCCAGCTCAAACGAGCTGCCAAAGAGGAGGAGGAAAGGATCAACAGGGATCAGTTACCAAGTCCGGTGGCGGCAGCAGGAGCTTCAGCTGTGGCGTTTGCGGTGGGGGCGATGGTGCCTTTGCTGGCAGCAGGGTTCGTGACAAAGTATGAGGTGAGGCTGGGGGTGGTGGCCACGGCAGTGAGTGTAGCGTTGGTGGTGTTTGGTGCAGTCGGAGCGGTGCTAGGGCGGGCCCCGGTGGGGAGGTCGGTCGTAAGGGTGCTGGGTGGGGGATGGGTGGCTATGGCCGTCACGTTTGGGCTCATGAAGTTGTTGGGGTTGAGAGGACTCTAAAACATCGATCTAGCACTTGTTTTTTTTTTTCCACTGGCCCAGTTTAGTATCGATCAAGAACAACTATATAAATATTGACATTGATGCACAATCAGCTTGATTGTACTTGTTGTTACTCCCTTATATATCATAAAAGTAGTTCAAAATTTCTCCAAAAGTAGGTCAGTGATTGATGAATTTTACCTGTAATCGGTCAGTTCAGTTCATGCTTTTTAATTAAATTTTTTTATATCGTAAATAATAAGACCGTTCTGTCATTGAACCTTGCCCTTCCTCTACTCATCACACACTCTTTATAAATTATCTCTAATGGCAGAAATTTTTATTTTATATGAATGACACTTTTGTAAATAGTTATGTTGTAAATAAATTTTAATTTTGAGGATATTATAGTCACTATGTTGAGTAAATGAATGGTTAATATAACTTGCACTTAAAAATTAATGGTTGAGATTAGATGGTTGAATGTCTATCTACAAATTAGAAATCCAACTCTCTGATTATAATATTAGAGATTAGAGATTAGAGATATACTAGATTTGCCCGTTGACACGTGCCTACAACACGTCTTCGGAACGGTGCACCTTGTTTGATCATATAAAATAGTTTTGGAGATCCAGCAAATTAATTGAAAGTAGCAAACATAGAGCAAAAAATATATTATATGATTTTTTTTATTTTTTTGAATTATTTTTAAAGTTTTTAAATTTTTAATTTTTTTAGTTTTTAAATTTTTTTATTTTTAAATTCTTTTAAAATTTGTATTTTCTTAATTTTTTGAATAGAAGAGGGAGGTGGAGAGAGAGAAAAAAATAATAATAATTAAATAAATATAGGAGTTGTTTTGGGAAGGAGATTTGAATTTGAGTTTTGGGAGGAAACTTTTATGGAAAAAATATGCTTTGTAAGGTTAGATCTATGCCTTTAATTTTTTGGAGATTGAAGGAGAGCCACTTGATAGCTTTCTTTGTGTTTTATTATATATACTAGGTTTGCCCGTGGACACGTGCCTACGGCACGTCTTCGAAACAGTGCACCTTATTTGATCATATAAAATAGTTTTGGAGACCCAGCAAATTAATTGAAGTACCAAACATATTGTATGAGAAACTTTTGGGGGTCCAGCAAAAAACATAATATATGATTTTTGTTTGATTTTTTGAATTATTTTTTAAGTTTTTAAAATTTTAATTTTTTTAGTTTTTTAATTTTTAAAAATTTTTAAAATTTTTATTTTCTTAATTTTTTGAATAGAAGAGGGATGGAGAGACTGAGGAAAAAAAATAAAAATAAATATAGGAATTGTTTTGAGTGGGAGATTTGAATTTGAGTTTTGGGAAAAACTTTTGGACGGAAAAATATGTTTTGTGAGATTAGATCTGATCCATTAATTTTGAAAGAGATTGAATGTGAGCCACTTCATAGCTTTCTTTGTAAATAGCTTTCTTTGTAAATAGATAGGTATTATGATGAAAGGAACTGGGAGTGTTGTGAGTGTGGACTGGTACTTGCTGTAACATGTGGGGGCCGTTTCTTGTTTAAGCTAACTTGTGCAATAAGACTGCATGTGGGGGCCGTTTCTTGTTTAAGCTAACTTGTGCAATAAGACTGCATTTATGCATAGAAATTTCTTTTTTCGTTTTGCACTTTTTATATATAGTTTGGGGTTGGGGAAGTTTACTTGTGAGGTAAACTTGCAGGATTTCGAATGAATGTGAATGTGAATGTGATGAGAAACTGTTTTTGAAAGGAAACTATAACAGAACTGCTGTCTTCCTTCCTTGATCATGCTAATAGTGTGAATGCCTTGTTTCTTCTTTCTATACCTTTTTTTATAGTTTTGCCAAATATGTAGTAGTGTCTTTTTAGAGGGTTTTAATTTTCTTTTTTCTCCCACTGTGAGCATTCCCAATAGGTCTGTAAAGCCCCTCCCCAACTACTTTTAATTATTTTATTGGTAAATAATAATAGACAAAAATAATACTATTGTTAATTTTTCAGTGAGATCTTTAATATGAGATTAATATTGGTTATCTTTCTAATTTTTCAATAAGTGTTATAAATAAATTAAGTGTGAATTGTCTATTGAACTTCCCCCCACTCTTTCCACATTCTCCACCACCACATTGCATTCATTCATATTTATTCATAATTATGTAATTGTCTCTTTATATTCTTTGTAAGTCTATAAATAGGCCATTGAGTGAATCATTTGTATATACATGAAAAACCTATGAATGAGAATAATCTTCTTCCCTCTTGTCTCTATTTCCTTTGTTGATTGTTTACATTATTTTATAACATGTTATCAGCACGAGTCTCTACCTTTCGACTCTCAAGTTCATCTGAAGAAAAGGAAAAATGTTTGGCCTTATATATGTAAGTATGTTAATCTTGAGTTCATCTTATTATTTTTTACTTTTGATCATTTCCTTAAGATCAATATAACTTAGTATGCTCTACACTCGCCATTTTTTTATGGATCTTGTGTATCAGAAAAGTTACATTTTGATCTCGTCTTTTTTTATATATGTAAGTATGTTAAATCTCGAGTTCATCTTATTATTTTTTTTTTACTTTTGATCATTTCCTTAAGATCAATATAACTTAGTATGCTCTACACTCGCCATTTTTTATGGATCTTGTGTATCAGAAATATTATATTTTGATCTCGTTTTTTTTATTTCTAATTATGCATATAATTTTATTATGTTCTTATTTTTCAAAGCTCTTGATTATAACCAACAAGAATTACTTGTCATGAATTTTGGATGTTGAAATTCATTTGAATACCGAAAGTCTCAAAGAGACAATTGATGGATTCAAAGAAGCATCGAAATGAGATCATGCGAAAGCTATAATTTTCTTTTGTCACAATCTCCCTGAAGGAGTGAAAGATGATTGTATCAAAATCAATGATCCTGAAGATCTCTTGAAATTTAAATAAAATATTGTTCATCTAGCAAAAAGAATTATGTGAGAATTTGATATATCAAAATTAAAGATCCCGAAGATCTCTCGAAATGAAGAAAATATTGTTTGTATAATAACTTGATGACGATCCTGTAAATCTAAATATGCATAACTGTGACTAACTATAACTGTAGATCTAAACATGCTCCATTCCCCGAAGTGAATGTGATGCTATATAATTGTTCTAGTGATTTTAGCCATGGGGGTACTGTTTAACCCTTATAGTAGTCTGTTTCCATCACTTTGTTATAATGGCTTCAGATCTTTCTTGGTTTTACCATCTTAATTGTGTGGTAGGTTCCTTGTTCAAGGCTTTTGCACTCAGTGTAATTTTTTTTTATTATACAGATTCAAATTCATGAACTCCTGCCCCTTGTTTAAAGAACTTATAAGCTCTCCACTTTTATTCCTTTTTAGAAAACGTTATCCAACTAAAACATATATAATATTGTTTTTGCTTTCTTTTATTATTTGGTTGGACTTACTGTACCTATCTTTTGGGCACAAGTGTGTAGCGGTTATTTTTTTTAATTTTTGAAGAGATGCAATGTATGACATTGGTGCTTGTACTCTTCTTCATTCAATGAAAAAAAAAAAAAAAAAAAAAAAAAAAAAAAAAAAAAAAAAAACTAGCTCTTGATATTCAATTCTTGCATTGCATTTTGCACTCAAATATCAAAGGCTGATGATATGCTTGTCATCTCACATTTTAGGCTGTTGGTATTAACCATATGACTTAGAAGATGTGTATATATATATGTTTGGTAAAATTTCTGGTCCCCCTCTATTCCTAATTTCTTTTCCCAACTCTCTCCCATCTGGGTAGATCTCATCTTACCCTCTGATTTATGAGTTGGACTAATCATATTTTATGATGCAAGACCATCGGTCGCGTACCTGTAGTACGGTAATGTATTTTGTTGATCTATATCAAGAATCATTAAAGAATAAAGGAAAGAATTAACTGATGGTCATAACCTCAATATTATGATACACTTAAAGGTGGAAGATTTCTCTGTCCATTCTGAATATGGAAGTGATAATCACCAGAAGTGATAAATACACTATCCTGAAGATAAAAATCATGATCACCAGAAGTGATCAAAATGATTTATCATTTCAAGTTACTTTATTTATAAGTTTTTTTTTTTCATGTCTATTATGAGTTATGATAATATTCTGTTTATTTAAGTTTAATATTATCATATATGCTTGATATATTGCTTTACAAGTTTGTTTATTTTTTTTTATATGTATAAATTCAATATTCAAGTTGGGACAAATGTCTTGAAGACATTATTACGACACACTCTATAATACATATTCTCTCATTTGAGATATGATGAAGCACATACCAATATTATATAAATTTAAATAGTTGTGTGAAATTAGAAATCTTGAAGAGTTAAATTTCATAAGCTCCTGAAGAGCTAATTCCATGATGCCTGAAGGCACAAAATCCAGAATTCGAAATACACAGTTTTCTCTAAAGTCCCGATAAATTTGTTCAAATATAAGACTACGAATGAACAAGGTATATGCGTTACCTTAAGTATGACAATCAAAAGGTGTGTGTTGCAAAGTTTACTCCACTTTGTGATCTAGACTGTATTATACATATATAAGAATGATTGAATCATATCACAGTAAGCCCGAAATTTACTGATATTGTAAACCATAAGTTTACAAAGATGGTTAAGGTTTGGCATGACCGGTTAGACCATCCCGATTCATTACTGATGCGAAAATAATTGAGAATTCATGTGGCAGTCCATTGAAAAACCAGAAGATTTTTCAAATATGAATACATTGAATTGTGAGAGCTATGATTATGAAATCTAATCTCTCCGTTTGGGCCTAGGGACATGCTGTTTTACATGCAGCACAACTTATACGCATCTGGCCAACCAGTTATAATGATAATTCTCCCTTACAATTGGTTCATGGTCAGGAACCAAATATTTCCCATTTACGAATTTTCGGATGTGCGGTATATGTCCCAATTAATCCACCACAACGCACAAAAAATGGGACCTCAAAGGAGGACGAAAATATGTGTTGGGTATGAATCTCCATCTATAATCAAGTATATTGAAGCGACGACTGGAGATTTGTTTACTGCTAGGTTTGCAGATTGTCACTTTAATGAATCACTATTCCCAACATTAGGGGGAGATAATAAACAGTTGGAAAAAGAGATTTCATGAAATGAATTATCATCGAAAAGTTTAGATCCTCGAACAAAAGAAAGTGAATTAGAAATTCAAAGGATAATTCATTTGCAAGGTATTGCAAATCAACTGCCAGACGCATTTACTGACCACAAAAGAGTAACAAAATCTCATATTCCAGTTGTAAATGCTCCTGTCAAAATTGATGTCCCTGAAGGACAACCTATAATTGCTAGTGAGTCTAAGGCACGACTGAAGCATGGTAGACCACTTGGTTCCAAAGATAAACATCCTCGAAAAAGAAAAGGAGCAAATAACCATGATTGTCAAATCGAGGATGTCTTTCCAGAAGAGACCATTGACATAGTTAATAATGAAGAGAATTAGGTACCTGAAATTAATGAAAATGAAGAGATCTCGATTAACTATGTCATTATGGGAATAAGATGGGACCGGAATAATATAATTGTCGACAATATTTTTGTATATAATATAGCGCGCGATATCATAAATGAAAATGAGGATCATGAACCTACCTCTGTGGAAGAGTGTAGAAATAGAAATGATTGGCCAAAATGGAAAGAGGCAATTAAGTCTGAATTAGACTCGTTTGAAAAACGAGGAGTCTTTGGACCTGTAGTTCGAACACCAAAAGAGATCAAACCAGTAAGCTATAAATGGGTATTTTGTACGAAAAAGAAATAAGATTACTAGATATGAAGCACGACTTGTCGCACAATATTTTACCCAGATACCTGGTGTTGATTATGAAAAGACATATTCTCCTGTGGTGGATGCAATAACATTTCGATATTTGATATGTCTGGCAGTGCATGAAAGACTTGAAATGCGCCTCATTGATGTGGTCACGGCCTATTTGTATGGTTCGTTAGACCATGATATATATATATATATATATATGAAAATCCCTGAAGGATTTAAAAGTGCCAGAAGCACATAATGATAATTCCCGGGAAAATTTACTCAGTTAAGTTAAACAAAGCTTTGTATGGATTAAAACAATCGGAACAAATGTGATATAACCATCTTAGTCAGTTTTCGATAAAGGAGACCATAATAATGGTCATATAAGCTCACATATATTTATTAAATATTCAAGGTCGAAGTCTGTTGGAACTCCTGAAGAGTTGTACAAGCCGTGCAATGTTTAAAGAAATATCTTAAGACGAAAAGACCTTGGATAAGCAAATTTCTTGTTTTGTCATCATTTTTGTTTTCAGGTTTTTCAAATTAAACATTTGAAAGTTGGTTTACTAGTAATATGAAGTCCTCACCAACTCGAAGTCATTGGACTGAGTATTTATCATATCATTATAAAGCCAGATATCAATCAAGAGATATTGGCTCCATGCGAGGCAAGGCATAGATGTGTTTGTTTGATCGCTATGACTCTATCACCTCAACTTTTGAAAAGGATGGTAGAATTGATCGAGATTCGAATATGACTTTTGAAAGTCCTAATCGGATGATCTCGTCAGGGGGAGAGATGATATGCGCTGCACTCTTTTTTCCTTCACCAAGTTTTGTCCCACTGGGTTTTCTTGGTAAGGTTTTTAACGATGTAACATCTTCATTGCATATCATTGTTAAAGATATCTTCATTGCATATCATTGTTAAAGATTATGTACTCTTTTTCCTTCACTAGGGTTTTTCCCATTTGAGTTTTACCTAGTAAGGTTTTAACGAGGCATATTCTTATTTACATTCAATAGACATTCAAGGGGGAGTGTTATAAATAAATTAAGTATGAATTGTCTATTGAACTTCCCTCCACTCTTTCCACATTCTCCACCACCACATTGCATTCATTCATATTTATTCATAATTATGTAATTGTCTCTTTATATTCTTTGTAAGCCTATAAATAGGCCATTGAGTGAATCATTTGGAAAAGAGATAAAAATATTATGAATGAGAATAATCTTCTTCCCTCTTGTCTCTATTTCCTTTGTTGATTGTTTACATTATTTTATAACAACAAGATCTTTCTTGGTAAGTGTATTATCTATTTCTAATTATTTGTATTATCTTTTTTGCATTCAAAAAATTAATTTTGTGCAAAAAAAAAAAAATTACAATTTTTTTTTGAAACCCCAAAATGGAATACCATTGAAGTACCGCATTTCAAACCTCAAATCAAAATGGCATATTCCAAAGAATATGTCAAAATGGAACCCCAAAATGAGGATGGGGATGGGGTTCCATTGGGAATGCTCTCAGAAAGCAAAATTAAGGCGTCACTTATCTTGAAGACCTTTCAGCCTATCAAGTAGTCCAAAACTTTAACATTTATAACTCCACTGTTATTAGAAACCGCATTTTGTACTACTAATCTGAAGCATTATTCATTGATCGAGAGAATGTCAGAAAAGTTAGATAATTTTTCTTGTCCATTAACACTTTTGTTGACTATAAGCCAGTCAAGTAGTCCAAAACTTTAAAATTTATAACTCAACTGTTATTAAGAAATCGCATTTTATACTACTAATCATTAGCATTATTCATTAATCGAGATAATTAATAAGCATTATTCATTGATCGAGAGAATGTCATAAAAGTTGGATATTTTTTCTTGTCCATAACACTTTTGTTGACTATGAGCCTATCAAGTAGTCCAAAACTTTAAAATTTATAACTCAACTGTAGAAACGGCATTTTGTACTACTAATCATAAGCATTATTCATTGATCGAGAGAATGTCAGTAAAGTTGGATTTTTTTCTTGTCCATAACATTTTTGTTGACTATAAGCCATTCAAGTAGTCCAACACTTCAAAATTTATAACTCAACTGTTATTAAGAAACCACATTTTATACTACTAATCATAAACAGTATTCATTGATCGAGATCATAAGCATTATTCATTGATCGAGAGAATGTCAGAAAAGTTGGATAATTTGTCTTGTCCATAACACTTTTGTTAACTATAAGCATGTCAAGTAGTCCAAAACTTTAAAATTTATAACTAAACCGTTATTAAGAAACCGCATTTTGTACTACTAATCATAAGAATTATTCATTGATCGAGAGAATGTCAGAAAAGTTGGAATTTTTTTTTCTTTTCCATAACACTTTTGTTGACTATAATCCTGTCAAGTTGTCCAAAATATTAAAATTTATAACTCAACTGTTATTAAGATACCACATTTTATACTACTAATCATAAACAATATTCATTGATCGAGATCATAAGCATTATTCATTGATCGAGAGAATGTCAGAAAAGTTGGATAATTTTTCTTGTCCATAACACTTTTATTGACTATAAGTCTGTCAACTAGTCCAAAACTTTAAAATTTATAACTCAACCGTTATTAAGAAACCGCATTATGTACTACAAATTATAGGCATTATTCATTGATCAAGAGAATGTCAGAAAAGTTGGGACTTTTTTCTTGTCCATAACACTTTTGTTGACTATGTCGCTCAACCTAACCCTCACAATTTTTGCAGTCCATGTCTGGGATGAATTATAAGCTCGTTCAATATATCCCTGTGGACGATGACTGTATTTGCAATATTGTTATGCTAACTGAAAAGATTTTTTGCAATGTTGAATGCATTATTTACTCCACACAAAAAATTTGTTGAATGGATTATTAGTTGCTAGTCTTGAGGAAATTTATGGGCCTATATTATTAATTGGGCCTTGTTCTCAGGAAATTACCCATTCACTCCAAAAATTGGACCTGAAACTGAAAGCCCACCAAGCTTGTTATGTATACCCAGTCGAGCTTGGAATCGATATAATTGATGGGCACCGGCCATCCAGGCTCCAGTGGCCCAGCCCATTGATTACACGGGCAGAACACGTGATGAATATTATACTACAACTTTGTCGGATAGTGCCAGCGACAGTTGGTTGGCGTGACTCACGCGCGTAATACCGACCGGCACGTCCCCTCGTTCTGACGTGGCAAAAGCTCTCTTTGACTTTGAGAACCGAAAGTCAGATCGGACGGTGGATATGCTCCGCTCCTGTCGTCAGACAATGGACGGCCCACGTTCGAACAAGGCTGTCCTTGCCGGTTCACGCAGTAGTCCGCCCTCGTGATGCGAATGAATCCTCAATTTCAGTGGAATTTTCAACAATACTAATTTTGTTAAAGTTGAAACTAGTTTGTACACCGTGTTTCCTATGGCACCCAGCTCTACGCCCATCAACGGATCGGGTTGTGTTTGGATTTGAATTTAGACTTGGGCCCATGTAGAAAACATTTTTATTTAGAAAATCTCTAATATTAGAGCACCCACAGTCCGTTTGCTAAAATACAATAATATGCATTTTTAGACAATAGTCGACACACTCGTCAGCTACCTTGTCATTTTTTATCAATTTCGCTACAATAAAATAGCAATGGATATAGCAAAATGCATATTATGCGTGACGAAACATCATGTTTCGTCTGTATTATTTAAATATAATTTTAAATGATCGGAAGAAACATTATGTTTCGTCTGAATTTTTAAAAAAAAATTAAACCAAAGAAAAAACCCAGAAATATGCATATAATGGCTGGTGTCCAGACCATTGGGTTCCATTTCCTTTTAAAAAAAATTGTAAATTACCATTATTGGTTAGGGTGCAATTATTTAAATTTTTTTTGCAAATTTATAAATTGTTTTCGCAATTTTATAAATGTTTTTGCAATTTTGTAAAAGTTTTTGCAAATTCTTTTTGCAAAAAAAACTCCTTAAAACCCGGATGAAACATCATGATTCCTCCGGTTATTTTGCAATTTTTTTTTCTTTTGGGACGAAACATCATGTTTCTTCCCATATATTTTATTAACATTTTATCAGATTCTGACTATATAAATGATTTTTTAATCACAGACAAAACATTTTTGTCTGTTTCATTTTTAACGAAAATATGCATTATTTGTCTTTTGACGACTGCAGCATTTTGTCGAAATGGAAAGGTAAAATATGTATTTTTCCATTTTTTACCTCAAACGACTATGGAGGCTCTTATAATGAGAGAGTTGGAGTTATCATTTATCAACATACAAATTCGTGTGTTGCATGTGCAACTCCAACTCTTCCATTAATTACAACAAAAACAAATAAATAGAAAAGTCCACCTATTTAAAATGTGCAACACATGTGCAAAACAATTTTATAATATTTTTTTAACACTAAACATTCACATGTTGCACGTACAACTCAAATTCTACTTATAAATACGTGCATTGCATGTAAAAATTGTAGCTTTTTCTTCAAAATATTTTTTCCAATTACGTGCAAAGCATGTCCAACTCCAAAACTATTTCTTAACATGTATATCACATGTAAAAATCATCCAACTCTTATCAAAACTGCATCCAGCACTTGAAAAATACTAGTTTTGTTTTAATGCAATCGTTTATTTGATTAGAAGGAATAATTGAATTTTATAGATAATCATTAATAAAATATGGGATAGGTTTGTAATTTTGTCATACTGAGGATGTTCTTAGGGGGCGTTTGGTACGCGGTAATATATAAGGGAATCTATGATTACCCTCTTGATTACCTGGTTTGGTAAGACATAGGTATATTTTGGTAAATAATCTTAAATTCCCAGGGTTATCAAAATAATTAGTTAGGAAGGATAAACATTCTCCTTGAAAAGGGTGGGATTTGTGGATTCCTCCACATAAAATGTGAGTGAGATTATTGCATACCCAAAACACCCCTCCAGATTTCTGGCTTATCATATAACCGCTCTTGTTCCCTCCAACCAATTCCTGGCTCTTCTTCCCCACCTTTCTCTGGCCGTTTTCGGTG
Organism: Hemerocallis citrina; assembly: GCA_017893485.1. Lineage (NCBI taxonomy): Eukaryota > Viridiplantae > Streptophyta > Magnoliopsida > Asparagales > Asphodelaceae > Hemerocallis > Hemerocallis citrina. Next base: position 208,836,957 of record CM030365.1, read on the forward strand.
ACCTCCCTGTTCGTCGATCTCCATCTCCACGTCAGCATTCGCCGCCCTCGCGCTTCCTCCATCTCCATCTGTCTATAAATAATACAAATTCACTCACTCAAAAAATCAAACACATACAAATTTCCTCACCCACTATCTCTCTCACAAACCCCAGTTCAGTTTCTCTCTCATCGCCGATAATGACGTCATCATCATTGCCGGCAAGGGAGCACCCGCGCAAGGCGTTCGGATGGGCGGTGCAGGACAACTCCGACGTGCTCGCCCACTTCACTTTCTCAAGAAGGTATCTTTCTGATCGATCCTTTTTCCCGCCATTTCAGGAGCTTCCTTTTCCAGCAATAAAACCATAAAGATTGGATTTTTATGGGAGTAGATTGGGTTAAGATGAAAAACACAAAAAGTCAACTTTAGTGTTTCTCCTTCATCTTACCTGTGTCTCCCAATATGTGTATTGCTCACTTTACCGGGGTTGGTCGAGACATGACCGACCTGATTTGCCTGTGGATCTTACCACAGGGATCGGAATTGCGTCCCCAATTATCGTGGCTGTGTACACTTTCTTTGGCCCTTTAAGCAAAAAGATTGACAATGGGCCTCAAAATGGTGCAGAAGAGTATCAGAATCAGTCAACTGAAGCTGACATGGAAATTTACCATCGGAAGGTTGTTGTCACAAGTCCCAAGTGGATCGGAGGATTATTCGATTGCTGGGATGACACGACTGTTGCCTGCCTTTCGTGCTTCTGTACCTTCTGTGTATTTGGATGGAACGCAGAACGGCTTGGTTTCGGCAACATGTACGTGCACATTGTCACTTTTGTGGTACTTTGCATTGCCCCCTTCTTTATTTTTAGCATATCGGTTTTAAATATCGACGATGATGCGATTAGGCTCATAATAGCAATCAGTGGAGATATTGGTTGTGTGATGGGATTATTATATGCTGGGTACTGGAGGTCCGAAATGAGGCGAAAATTCAAACTTCCAGGAAATTCTAGTTGTTGTGGGTCTCTGTTAGCGACGGATTTTGCGTACTGGGTGTTTTGTTGGTGTTGTCCTTTAGCTCAGGAGGTTCGAACAGCAAATTTTTACAATGTTGAGGAAGACGTGTTTTATACGCAAGTTACGGATGAGGAAGGGAGGACTGTTTTGGTTCCATTGCCAAGGGAAGAGAGGGTAAATCGGAGTTATTCTTGCCCGCCAAATTTTGAAGATTTGAATGAAGTGAAGGACAGGAAAAGTTTGGAAGTTCCGACGAGTTTTGGAAGAGCGTCGACGTATTCGAGAGTGCATGCAATGAACCCACCACTTCCACCATTGATGCAGGCGGAAGATGGGTAGGAAATGGAGGTGTAATTATATATATTGTAATTTTTTTTATTTTTTTTTTGCTATACATTTTGTGATTTGAGCCATTTTAAAATTTGTGGTATTAATTTGTCTTAGGAATGGAGTAACATGATTTGTAAATAAGATGTAGGGGTTCTATGTTCTTAAGTGGGAAAACAGACTCTAGTTTGTAACTAGCATGATGATACCATTGTTGTAAAAAAACGAACCGAACCGAAAAGCTGGCCGGTCTGGTTTTTCTTGTGGTTCAACCGAGTTCAGTGGCATTCTACCAGGTTCAATATAAGGGTATTTTCGGTAATGCCTACTATAGAGATGGATTGATGGGAACGAATTGTTCTATACCAAACACGATAATAAAGTATTCTCAGACATGTAATGCCGTATACCAAACACAGTATTGCAACATTCCCAGAAATCTTCATTCTCACCCTCATATTCCTGGGAATCCACAAATTCCTGAGAATTCTCCAATCCGCGTCCCAAACGCCTCCTTATAGTAATTTTTTTGGTTTTCCAATTAAAAAAGATGGATTAAGCCTGAGTCTACTTGTTTTATCATAAAAGTAACTAGAAAATAATACAGACGAACCATTTCTCTTAATCTGCATTAGTAACAAATATTTAAATCTTGATAATAAAATTGTGTATTAATAGTCTTGACAATAAAAATATACTATGCAAGATACTATCTTCATCATATCTTATTTTAAAAATATTTAATTGCTCATATACATAATTAAGTTCTTTAAATAAGGGAGTTCATATACGTATCTGACCTCCAACGCTTTGATATCCTCTCTAATATGGCTAAAAATAGGATTAAATCGGGACCGTTCAAACTGGACATGAATCTTAAAGCTCTCAGGGGTAAAACGGTAATTTCACCTACAAACGGGTCTGAAATGGAAACTGGGTTTTTCTTTAAAGCCCAATAACTCATGAACGGATCTGTCCTACTGGGTACGGATCCCAACTAGTTACAAACCAGTTCAGAAGGATAAAGAAGAATTCAGATTCATAATTATCCATAAGAGGGGGTTTTAACCACTTCTATCCATTCACACCGGGAAGTAAAGATTTGTTTTTATCTCGAAACGGATCCCTAAGGCGACTATAAAAATCCTTCTCCCCACCATAAGAAGGTAATCAATCTTTTTCCACATAAAGTTCGTTCATAATTTTTCTGATTACTGACAAGAGCGTCGGAGAGTGCATCGCTGGGATCCATCCCGGTGTATCGCACTTTTTGCAGGTCAACGGCAGCGGCAAGAAACAAGTCAACACGTTGGTGAAGGTCAACAGGTCAACAGGTTTGCCTTATTCGTTTTCTCAAGAATTCACAAATTCATCTGTTTGTTCCCACACCAAAATTAGCAGCAACAGATTGGCGCCGTCTGTGGGAAACGAAAAAGCAACCCAACCTAACTTCATCAGCGAGAATAGTTTCAAGCCATGCATCCAAAAGAGAATGGGAAGGCAGCGGTCTCCAGCCGAAGAACCACTCCTCTTCCTCCTCCTCATCCTCCTCCAATTCAAGATGTTCTTCTTCAACAGCCCCCTCCTCAACAAGCCCCTCCAGGGTCTCGGGGGGCTCCCGTCGGAGTTGTCCAAAGCAACATCCTCCTCATGACCATGTCGCGGTTCTCAGTCCTTTAGTTGACTCTATGGCTTCTGAAAGTCCTCCCGAGCGGGATCTCCGTCAAGTGATTGTCAACCGCCAAAGGGGCTCGACCTCCGAACTCGCCTGAATGGATGGCGAGCCTTTGGGGGTGTCCATCAACCTGAGCACCCAGGGGTCTTAAGAGTCTGGACCCCCCGCAGACCGAGCACCAGAAAATCCCCTCCCCCGAGGAGGCGAAGAGAGTCCCCTCAACGCCATCAGCGGAGAAGTCATACTCCAGTAAACCGATCCACACATAGGGACCGCCAAGCTGGAGAGGCACCAGTCGCAAGGGCGGAGTTCTAAGATTTTCAAGAGGCTGTTCTGCGGGCCCTCAACGCCGCTCCCAACCACAAGCAACGGGCACCTAGTCCTCAACCTGCCCCAAGCCATCACCACCGCACTCCTAGTCCCCTTTCGAATGGGAAAGAGTCTAGGGACTCGGCAGGATATGACTGAAGATAAGACTCGATCTACCACCGTCTCCACGAGATGGAGAGGCGCCTTGGCCGACTTGACAGAGAAAAGGAACAACGGACGAGGAATTTCCTCCCGAGCAGGCCCCCCTTCTCCCGAGCCATCATGGAAGCCCCGGTCCCCCAAAATTTCAAGCCCCCTAACTTTGAGTCATACAACGGGGAGTCAAACCCCGCTGACCACATCAAGAGTTTTAAAACTCTCATGATGATCCACCAGGCTTCGGATGCGCTCCTTTGCAAAACCTTCCCTGCCACGCTGAAAGGTCCTGCGAGAGAATGGTACTCTCGACTCGCCCCGGCCTCCATCTTCTCATTCGATCAGTTCGAAGGGCACTTCTTTACTCATTTCGTGAGTAGCCGCCGGGCCGAGAAAACAAGTGTATCTTTGGTGAACCTCAACCAATGAAAGGGTGAACGCCTAAGAGATTACGTTCGACACTTCACCGCCGAAGTCCGGTCTACTGCCTCCTTCAACCAATCAGTAGCCTCTGCGACATTCGGGCACAACGTCACTAATGCCGACCTCAAGGCGTCCCTTGCTAAGAAGCCTCCTCGAGACTTCTCAGAACTTCTGCTTAGGAGTGAGAAGTACATCCGAGTGAAAGAGGCTCTCAACCCCCCAGTCTTGAGGAACCATCTTTCGGGAACAAACGGAGGAATACGAGTGAAGAGAGGTTCCAGAAATTCCAGAGAGACGATAATGGCCAACGCCGCCCAGCTCCTCATTTTGATAAGTTTACCCCTCTCAATGCTAGTATATCAGCAGTTCTTATGGAGGTGGACAAGGAAGGGCTACTCCGCGCTCCCCCTAAAATGAATACCCCTGACAAGAAAAGAAATAGGGAGAAGTGGTGCCGCTTTCACAGGGACCACGGCCACAACATGGATGATTGTCGGACTCTTAAAGAGGAGATCAAATAACTTATATAGCGGAGACACTTGGCCAAGTTCGTCCGAAGAGACGGGACCGATCCTCCACCCCGAAGAGCCTACAAGCGAACAGAGAGGTCCGCCGAGTTCCAAGATTCCGAACCTGGGGCCATCCTCCACTTTCTCCATGGAGTTCCAATGGTGGGAGAACCAAACTCCTCCCAAGAGACCCTCACCCTATCGTAGAAGTAGGTTTTCAGTTTTTAATAAGGCTGAAGCTTGTAATACGGCCAAGAAGCATGTAATAATGGCTTGTCCAATTGAAGCGGCCACTTAGTTCACCTCAATCAAACCCAGCTTTTTTCTATTGAAAATTATTGTACTTGCCTCACTTCTATCTCTCTGAGTCACATCTACGACTCGTCAAACGGTAAGTTCGGAGCCCAGCTTGTCCTACAGAGATGCTCCCACAACTTACTTAGCTCAAAAGACGAGTTTGGAGTCCAACACTTGGTTCGACGTTGCCTTAGCCACTTGCAAACAAGCAAGAGCGGGGCAGCTCACCATTCGGAATTGCTCCTACAACTCGTTAACTCCCTTAATAACAAGTTTGGAGTCCAACACTTGGTTCGACGTTGCCTTAGCCGCTTGCAAACAAGCAAGTGCGGGGCAGCTCACCATTCAGAATTGCTCCTACAACTCGTTAACTCTCTTAATAATAAGTTCGGAGCCCAGCTTATCCTATAGGGCTGCTCCCACAACTTGCTAAGCTCAAAGACGATTTGGAGTCCAGCACTTGGTTTGACGTTGCCTTAGCCGCTTGCAAATAAGCAAGTACGGGGCAGCTCACCATTCGGAATTGCTCCTACAACTCGTTAACTCCCTTAACAACAAGTTTGGATTCCAACACTTGGTTCGATGTTGCCTTAGCCACTTGCAAACAAGCAAGTGCGGGCAGCTCACCATTCGGAATTTCTTCCACAACTGTTGAACCTTTTCTCAACAACTTCAAAGTTAAAACTCCCCCCTAGAGTTGCTCCTCAAACTTGTCCCCCGAACAGCTCTCTCCTAGAGCCAGGCTCTCCGCTCCGCTTGCCTCCAGGGCGGACCTCTTCTCAACAAGTTCAGAGCTAAAAATCTCCTCTAGAGTTGCTCCTCAAACTTGTCCCCCAAACGGCTCTCTCCTAGAGTCGAGCTCTCCACTCCACTCGCCTCTAGAGCGGACTTCTTCTCAACAAGTTCAGAGCTAAAACTCTCCCCTAAAGTTGCTCCTCAAGCTTGTCTCTCAAACGGCTCTTTCCTAGAGCCAAGCTCTCCGCTCCGCTAGCCTCTAGAGTGGGCTTCTTCTCAACAAGTTCGGAGCTAAAACTTTCCCCTAAAGTTTCTCCTCAAGCTTGTCTCCCAAACGTCTCTCTCCTAGATCCAAGCTCTCTGCTCCGCTTGCCTCTAGAGCGGACTTCTCCTCAACAAGTTTAGAGCTAAAACTCTTCCCTAAAGTTGCTCCTCAAACTTATCTCCCAAACGGCTCTCTCCTGGAGCCAAGCTCTCCGCTCCACTCGCCTCCAGGGCAGACCTCTTCTCAACAAGTTCAGAGCTAAAACTCTCCCCTAGGGTTGCTCCTTAAACTTGTCTCCCAAACGGCTCTCTTCTAGAGCCGAGCTCTCCGCTCCGCTCGCCTCTAGAGCGGACTTCTCCTCAACAAGTTTAGAGCTAAAACTCTTCCCTAAAGTTGCTCCTCAAACTTATCTCCCAAACGGCTCTCTCCTGGAGCCAAGCTCTCCGCTCCACTCGCCTCCAGGGCGGACCTCTTCTCAACAAGTTCAGAGCTAAAACTCTCCCCTAGGGTTGCTCCTCAAACTTGTCTCCCAGACGGCTCTCTTCTAGAGCCGAGCTCTCCGCTCCGCTCGCCTCCAAAGCGGACCTCTTCTCAACAAGTTCAGATTTAAAACTCTCCCTTAGGGTTGCTCCTCAAACTTGTCTCCCAAATGGCTCTCTCCTAGAGCCGAGCTCTCCGCTCTGATCGCCTCCAGGGCGGACCTGTTCTCAACAGGTTCGGAGCTCAACTCTCCCCTAGAGTTGCTCCTCAAACCTTCCTCCAAGAATGAATCTTTCCAGGAGTCATACAAAGCTCAACTCAACCGTTCACCAGATAGTGCCTATCGTTCGCCATGTTCACCACGTTCTCTAGCACATGCCAAACAGACGTGCTTCCGAACGAAAGATGGGCAAAACACTGTTGACCAGTCAACGGCTTAAGAGTCACGTGTCGCTCGCCTATCGTTCGCCACGTTCGTCAGCACGCGCCGAACAGACGTGTTTCTGAACGAAAAATGGACAAAACACTGTTGACTAGTCAACGGCTTAAGAGCCACGTGTCGCTCGCCTATCGTTCGCCACGTTCGCCACGATTGCCAGTACGCGCCGAACAGATGAAGATCCGAATGAAAAATAAGAGAAAAACTCTACCTCAAAATCCGCGCTCAAATATGGATCAATGGCTCGGATTCGCACAACAAACAAAAAACAAATAAAGAGAGAAAAGAAGCAACGGGTTAACGGGTCGGACCCGTTATGGACCCAAACCCGTTACCCCTACCCCTTCTCTTCCAACTTTTCCCGTCAAAAGCTCCACAGGAGCTGCTCCTTCAACCTACGACAAACCCAACTCCTCCATGGCCGAGCTCGAGCCCCTCCGTGTTCGCCAACCACCTCCATTGCCGAGCTCGAGCCCCTTCACGTTCGCCAACCGTCGAGCCATCCCACTGTCCAACGCCACCGTTGAGCCACCTCAACTGTCGAGCCCCCACCTCGAAGAGTTCGTTCGCCTCGTTCGCCGAGCTCATCGCACTCCAAGCTTCGCCATGTTCGCCAACTCCTCCTCGTCGACCGTTCGCCGAGCTCCACCTACAGTGAACATCGAGCTCCTCTCTTACTCTCCACCGTCAAACCCCATCGCATGTCGAGCTCAAAAAACCAACCTCAGCTCCTTCCACCTTCGCCAAAACCGAACCAAGCTCCTCGCTGAGCTCCTTGCTTCGTCGACCATATCCTTCGATAGCTCCCCTCGCGATCTCTTCTCCTTCGTCGAACCCAACACCACCAAAACTGAGCTCGACCTTAACTTCGTTTGCCAAGCTCGCTTCGTTTGCCGAGCTCGCCGCACTCCGAGCTTCGCCACGTTCGCCGACCTCCACAAAGCCTTTCGCCGCGTTCAGCCTCACAGCTCGTCGTCGAGCTCCCCCTCCATCGACGAGCTCGCCAACCTTCACAAAGCTCTTCGCTGAACGTCTCCTCGTTCGCCGAGCTCGCCCAACTCCATGCGTCGCCGAACGTCCCTCGTTCTCGTTCGCTGAGCTCCACCTCAAGAGTCGAGAGTGCCCTAGGTCGTGTTCAGATGTGTGGGGATTTTTCAGATTAAATAGAATTAAGAAAGAGAATAGAGAATCGTGGGATATTACTATAGCTGCAACCTTGTGGGGATTGTGGCTTGATCGTAACGAATTTTGCTTTCATAAGATTGATAAGAGTCTGCCATTTTTTATGCATAAAATTTTATCTCTTTCTCACGATTGGAATGTCATCACAGGTGGAAAGAAGAGGCTGCGTATGGGAGGCGAAGAGTAGTTGGCGACAGTTCCTCAGGAGGAGGTCCGGGTTGGAATTATATGTATATTTTTTCTGTCGCTATTTGTTGGTTATTACAGTACTGAATTTTGTAATATGTAGTTGGATGTATTGTGTTTCGTTAATTGACCGTTAATGAAGTGATGACATTAATCATTTTTTATCCAAAAAAAAAAAAAAAAAAAGTAATATTCAAGTCCCGAAGGATCACAAGAACTCTATATATGAGAAAGCGAGATACAAACTTATCCTGAGGGTGGATTAGGATAATTGATTCTCGATGTTTTTGTAATTAGATAAAACTACAACAGTCAGTAAATGGTCTCACCTATTGGTGTTTTAGGAACATGGAGCATTAGTATCCTTTCGTTAGTATACTTGAGAAATTTGTTGGTGGGATCAATCAAGAAGTTAAGTGACCTACACAATGAGGAAACATTCAGAAGGAAGTTTGATTATGGTTGAGGTTAATTGGAAGTTTTCCATTGGAAAAAAGAAGATGCATGTTACGCTTCTGGTTATGTTTGGATAACACCTTGGTTGTAGCTGATGTGTCAAGTTTGGTGACCTGACTTTTTGTTCTATATTTGTGATTATTCTATAGAAATAACCAGCATCCCCTCCCCCACGATCCCACTTACTGGAAAAAAAAATGAGAACTTTTCTTATATTTACTTCATACTTGGTTGAAGCACGAGAAACCCTATATATTGCTTTAGTGTGATTTACTGCATTAGTTGACCACAACTATTTTTGGGATAAAGGCACTATCTTTGTTGTTGATGTGGGCTGAATATTTTTTTATATATATATAAGAGAACTTGGTGTTTCTTTCATGATCTTATAGAACCCAATTTCTTTGCATTAACTTAATCTTCAACGTACAAATTGACTGAAAGAATGATGCTAAGTTGGCAATATTACAGTTCGTCTAATTATATCTTGTTTTTAGTCACTAGCTAGTCTCTTGCTGAGATTGAGATTTGATTTTTGTTTAATATTTTAGAATAAAAAAAATGAGAGAAACTAAAAAAAAAATTGAGATATAAAAGGATAAGGGTAGGAATGTAATTTAATAATTCAAAATTAACTGAATGGGTTAAGTTAACGGATAAATGTGGTATAGTGTATTTTTTTTAAACGTTATATGAGTATTTTGTACTCAGACCAAACGTTGGTGATAATTTGACTTTTGCCCATTATTTTTTGCAGTTGGACGAGTAAATATGTATGCCTTTTTCAAGTCTTCAGAGTATACTGTTGTCACTGACTAAAATAATTTTATAGTAAAATAAAAAAGACAAATTTGCATTAAAACTTCCTCATTGCTAATCATTGAGAAAAATTCAAATAAAAAAGAGAGAGAGAGGACATTATTTATTATTTATTATTCACCTTTATATAAGATTTTTTAAAAATTATACATGATTTACATTATAGAGAAGATGATTTGTGTGTATCTTTATGTGCCAACTTTTAAAATTATACACCGTTTATGATTTACTTATTTTTTTAATTATAATTTTTAAATAGGTGACATTTGTTAAATTTCTGAGGGCCCTATAAGATGTCATATGGCGAATTTACAAAGTGTTCAACTCAGTTTTAGTATATACTGTAAATAGATAGATAACGAAACAAAATCCAGATTATTTTTCCACTATTACACAAAACCTAAATAATGTGCGAGAAAAACAATGAGTAGGAAAAGAAAAACAACAAAACAATAAAATAAAAAGTAAGTCAATTCCAACATTTCTATAAGGTAGGCTTCAACCTGAAGAACACAAGTCTAGCAAGAGTGCAGGCAGCAAGTAAATGATTATAGGATCTTCAACATTCCTCGAAATCAGGCAACACGATAGTGCAATCGAGGTCAATACGCTCTCCATGCACCATTAATTCAAGGGTCGAGCCAAAGGCCAGTCTGTTATTCTGATGAATACAAAGGAAGTTTTTAAAAAAAAAACGTTTAGAGCATGATTTATGACCTGATCAGTTCCTCCCCTGCAAAAAATACATCTCGAAAGAAAATAAATGCATTATATTAAACTAGTATTACCTTGTACAAATTGCACAGACTAAAATAATTTAAAGAGACTCATAAAATTATATGAAACTTAAAATTTAGAGATGTCCCTTAACTATTTCAATCACAATACAATCAAAAGATGACAATTCTACATATTAACTAATTCACACTTTCAAACAAGCCAACATCATTCTATATTTTTATTCAAGTGAAAGGAAATGAAAATAAAAATTGAATAATTTCCGAAGTTGATCTGTGCACTTCTCGGACTTCTTGATGTACTTCGCTATCTCCTTCTCGACAGTGTGCTTCTTAATCGCCTTCTCTCTCGAATCAAATATTCCCTCTCAAATCAAAAATAATCAACATCAGAAACACATAGAGAGAACAATATTTGATAATTAGCTATATCAAAAAATGACAAATATTTAGATTAACAAATTCATATATATTTCAAACAAACATCATTCTATATTTTCTATTCAATTAAAAGGAAACCCCAAAATTCTCAATATGTGTAACTCTCCAACAATTCCAGCACCAAGACATAGGTAAACTCTAGATCCCTAAATTTAGAGATACTAAGAAAGATGTATTTTCAAAATCACTTGCAATATTGTCAGATTTCTCTATTCTAAAACTTGCTTGCAAATACTCATATTGTTAGCGAAGTTCCTTAATATTTACCTCCAAATGTTCTATATTACTCCTTAGTTGTGCCTCTACAAAATGATCACACCATAAAATACACATACAATACTACAATTCACCAAAACTTTTCAAACAAAATAAAAGATGTAGAAAAGATACTACTATCTGCATATTGTTTCCTTTCTGATTTCAGCATATTCTGAAGCTTCTCTTGTTTCACCAATTTTTTATCTTCTCTTTTCATCAATCATTTGATGCAAGTCCGTAACTTTCTCATATATTTACTCATATGTTAACTTTTACCTTAAGAAATAAAAATAATAAAATACAATAATGATAAAATGGGCCAAACTATTCAACTTTCATGCTTTTTACCATCCTCCACAATCCACCATTCTTCGTAATTGGAAATTTAATGATAATATTTCTTAGAATGCAAAAATAATATTCCCATGGCAAAGTCACAGCAAAATCCAAATACTTTTGTAAAAATGGTACCATCCAAAAGTACTAAAACAGTTTCAGGAAACGGATCATCATATCTCAACAATCAAATCTTGTAAGTTCTAATTGTCTAGAATACAACTTCTACCATTTCTTAATCTCACTTACGGGCGATTTGAGTTCTTCATCCCATCAAAATCTCAATCCTAAACTTTACGCACTAAAATCTCAATCGCCCACTTCCCTCAACATGAAGGCTAACAACCAATTGCTCCTATCACTAACTAAAATCGAACTCGACCATAAAAATAAAAAAAAATCAAATTTTGATGAACACAATAGCCTTACATGTCATTAATTTTGCTTTGTCGTCATTGCTTAGTGGCAGAATGTTTGGACCTCGGCATTGTGGCCCCACTCTGATCATTCCCACCGCTCCTTCCATCAACTTTCACGCTCAGCTTCTCTATATCAAATAATTACACCAAATCACAAACAAAAGAATTAGAAGAAAAAGAAAACCCAAAATATGCATAAATTTTGGAGGAAAATGTCGAAGTTCCCTTCTTTTGCCGAATTCGTCGTCATCTTCATTCTCCTCATCGAAAGCCATACTGGATCTCGGCGGGTAGCATCAAGAATAGAACCAAACAAACTAATGTTGGAAAAGATAAATAAATATTCATAGGGTCGTACTTTTTACACTTGGATCTCCATGCTTACCTTTTGCTTGTAGCATAACACTGAGCCTAGAAAAATGATGACCATTAAATGGACGTCGAAGATAACAATTCTGTGCATAGTCATCAGTTAATAATGTATCTATATATAAACTTTCCACTAATATAATTGTTCACACCAAAACATAACAAGTACTAATTTATGACTAATTACCTGGCTAAAATAATACATAAATATACCTCAAACTTTGCTCAATAGAGAATGCAATTGCATGAAATATGGCTTACCCATCTACAAAACATTGTACCTGACTGTCTACACATCAATCTTCCAATGGAAGCCTACATCATTTATTGCAGTCTTAAGTCTACCACAATATATCTCTCTCAACTTAATTTTCCTCCCACAGGATACCTTTCAAGATGAACGACAATTATATATTGAACTTAGCAATGAGATCTTTATTTAAAGAACAATATTAAAATTCAGTTTATGAAAATGAAATGCAAGGTAAAATCAATGGTAATTAAAATAGTTAATTTACAAACTTAAGAACTCTACTTCATCTCATAAAAATGTGATATGCAATCATATCATAATATTATATGTATTGACATCAAAATGAACGGAAAGTAGCTCGCATCAAGGAGAACAGTCCACATCCAACTGACTCCCACTTGTTGTGCTTCATCAATTTTGTTATGTAATTGATATGCTATGAATCTAATGATCCAATAGTAAAAGAAAACGTATTGGGAACGTTTCTTCCATGCTTCCTTATTACTTATATGTATCCCCACTAATTTCCAAAATTACAGATATATACATATTTTATAATTCATATAGTTTTATGTAGTAGCAAATATGCAGCAATATCAACACAATGTCACAAATTATTGAATTGACTCTTAAAACGGTGATATAACTTACTTGTACATGGTTATTTTTTATAGCTATATCAGAGTATAAAAGAAAATGATTTTATAAAGCAGAAGTGTGTACACAAACTTGTAAGTGAGTGGGTATAAACTTATAATCGAAGTTGGTTCCAAAATAGGGGTATAGAAGAAATTAAATATCCAATAAAATGTTTATAATTATGCATCAAAAGTGTAGAAAGTTAAGTTATCTCGTAGTAGTTGAATCATAAGAGTGATATCATTGTAGGCCTCTTCATATAGAGTATTCAAATCTGCAGCATTTTGCTCAACTGCTTACACATTTTACGTTTTAGGAAAAACCATAATGAATAAAAAAAGTAATTGCATACCTAAAAGCAGCATATTTACTCTCCAATCTTCATTGTCCCAAGTGAATTTATATATAATCAATTAAGGATTGACACACCCATCTTTTAGTATTCTAAAAGACATTCATCTCAACATATGCTTATTTCAGTTCCATTTAAATTCTAGACATACCCTCGTCATGAATGAATTATAGATACTAACTAAACCCAAGAACGTGAATCACTTAAATTGAATTAAAAGTTGTCTCTGATAGTGAAGACACCCACCGATACAAAATCCAACTTATAGCTTTACACTAGCATTCATAGTGCAACGAATTAAGCCAGCAAGCTAAGAGTTTACTCGCATCCATGAAATGCTCTAAAAGATTTGTTTTATCTTCAGTCTCATTGTCAAAAATAAATAAAATAATAAACAAATCATCAAATACCCTGTGCGTCGGACGTGGGAGGCAGTGTAAGGTCGGAGGTGAGGATCGGCACGCGGGAGGTTGGAGGTGGGAGGCAGCGGCGGTAGTGTGCATCAGAGAAGGTGTCGAGAACTGGTGAGAAGATGAGAGATTTTGAAAGTGGGATGAGAAGATAGAAGATGAGGGGTTTTTGTTTTCTGGAAATTGAGTACACGGGGTTAGTACATGTTAGTCTCTACTTTGACTCTCCTCTCTTTATTTCAAAATGAAGAAATGAGATAGGGACTAGACCTATTTATATAATATATAGTATAACTAGATTTTCCCGTGGGTACGTGTCTATGGCACGTCTTCGGAACGATACAACATATGAAGAGCCTTGTAAACAGTAAAAAACAAATTATGTAGCTCAAGTTTGAATAGTATAAAAATATTTTTTTATAAATAAAAGTCCATGTTTCAATTAGTATATGTCGAAAATTAATTATAAATGGGGGCGTAAAATCCAACTTCTTAGAACTTTGAGTGTGGAAAATGATTAAATTTAAATATTGATGAGATATTTGCTATTTTCAATGTAACATGAGCAATAAAAAAATATTAAAAACTAAAAATTTACTAACTTGAAATATGAAAATCTAAAATTCTAAGCAAATAGAGAGAAAATGAGAGATAGAGAGAGGGAGAGAGAAAAAGACAAATATAAAAAAGTGAAGAGAGAAGAGAGAAGAGAGAAGAGAGAGATAGTAATAAAGTAATAAGATTTTTTTTTTTGGTGGTGGGGGGGGGGGGACTTTTTGGAGGAAAAATATATTTTGGGGAAGTGAATTTGAACCGTTGATTTTGTTTCAATTGAAGGGGAACCACTTGATAGATTTTTTTTTAAATTGCTTTGTCTTTTATTATATAGACCACCGTGGGTATGTGCCTATGGCACGTCTTCGGAATGATACGACATATAAAAAGCATTGTAAACAGTAAAACAACAATTATGTAGCTCAAGTTTGAATAGTATGACAATAATTAGTTGTAAATAAAAGTCCATGTTTCCATTAGTATATGTTGAAAAATAATTATAAATAAGGGTGTAAAATCCAACTTCTTAGAACTTTGAGGATGAAAAATGATGAAATTTAACTGTTGAGGTGATATTTGTTATTTTTAATGTAACATGATCAATAAAAAAAGCATAAAAAGCCTGAAAATTTCCGAAGCTGAAATCTAAAAATCTAAATTTCTGAGTAATAGAGAAAAAATGAGAGAGAGGAAGAGAGAGAAAGAGAGAAATATAAAAAAGTTTTTTTTTGACAAGTAAAAGGTAGGGTTGCCCTACCTCACAGAAAATATATATATATATATTAAGAGAAGTTTAAGAACTATTACAAAAAATCTGAAAAGAGGTTTCAAAAGAACGAGTCATTTGATGAGTCCAGGTTTGAGATAGCATGCATTTGTGTCGTAGAGAGGGCATTGGACTACTGTCGTACTCCTCTACTAGACACAAAAACATGATCTCATCCCCCTTCTCCATCAACTACAAAGAACTCGTTTGACAAAAGACCCCTATCAGATATCCCAAAAAATACTTAAGAGTTACATCAGTAAAGTCTCAAAAACTATGATTCCAAAAAAGCACAACACAAAAAAACCAACAACTGATAAGGAGAGTGCTACACTGCTAGTTGCTAGGCCGAGCAACTCCCCTCGTCACTGTCCAACTGATCAGTCCATATGAGTGCTTGCTTTAACAGAGTATCTTGCACTCCTGCCATCTCCATCTCTTGCATCAACTTTGCCTTCTTTTTCCCGATGTCCATCCCATCTAGCCAAGACCGAAAATAAAAAGTTGCATTAGTAATAATGTTCTTTGCTTGCACATTCTTAGAAGAAAAAGTGCGTTGATTTCTAGCAAGCCACAAACTCCAACAAATTGAGACAGTCAATAGATGCCAAGTGAATCTGTGGTTGTGATTTCCAAAGCACCAGGTTGTGAAGCACTCGTGTAAGTGTTGGGGCATGTTAGGAATGTTTAGCATAACGGTGAAGTGTTTCCAAGTTGCAACAGCAACTGGGCATTCAAAGAAAATATGAAAGGTCGATTCAACAGGACATGCACAAGCTGTGCATGTAGTGTCGCCCGACCATCCTTTGGAGAGAAGAAATTCTTTTGAGTTGAGCTTGTTCCAACTAAGCAGCCAGATGAACACTTTGCATTTGAGCGGGGCAAACAAGGACCAAGTAGCAGTGTAGTAAGGGGATCGGAGGCCAGCCATGCTGAAGAAATTATAAGCAGACTTGACAGTGAAAATAAAGGATGCAGTCAGTCGCCAGGACGGTTGGTCCTCAGAAGTTGTGGGCTGGAAGTCTGCAAGCAACTCAAGTAGACGTAGCTTCTCCTCTCTCATTGATTCTGTGAGAACACAATTTAGCCTCGGCTGCCATGTCCAAGAGCCATCAGACCAAGACCCCTGAGAGAGAATGTCTGCTTCAGTATTCCATGCTGCGGCAGCCAGATTTGGAAATAGGGAAGAAATGCTGGCTCCATTAATCCATTTGGACGACCAAAAATTAATGAGATTACCCTTACCAAGGCTCCATTGGATGTTAACAAGGAATTGATCTTTCAGCGGATATATGCCCTTCCAGAAGCAAGAGGCAGTTGAAGGACATACTAGTTGGTTCGAATTACTCCGTTGATATAGGCCTCTAAGGGTTTGGCTAGGCAGGGAATCTGAGGCAAGCAATTTCCACCACCACTTCATCAGGAGAGCTTCATTGAACACCCTTAGATTAAGAATCCCCAGGCCTCCTTGTTCTTTTGGTTGATAAAATTTTGCCCACTGCACACTTGCAATGCCTCTGATATCATTATTTGTGCCACACCAGAAGAATCTACTGCGTAATTGATCAATTTTCCTGATTACCCAAAGGGGTAGCTTAAAGAAAGTGGCGTAGTAAACCGGCAGGGCACTAAGCACAGAGTTTATAAGAACCAGTCTGCCGCCTCTAGATAACATTTTTCCTTTCCATACTGACAGCCTCCGCTGAATCTTAAGGAGCAACAGTTGCCAGTATTTTTTGCTGAGCTTCCCCGAAGCAAGTGGCATACCAAGGTATTTAAGTGGCAGCCTCTCCTCTTTGCATCCAAGAATATTTGAGAAAGCTTTGAGTTTCATTTTTGACTTTCCAAAGTACACTAAGGATGATTTGTCAAAGTTGATAGCTAGACCAGAGATGTCAGCAAAAAGTTGCAGTGCTAATTTAAGATTGATGACCTCTTCTTCATCTCCCTTGCAAAAAAGTAATGTGTCATCTGCAAACTGCAGAACTGACAGGTCTGCGATTGAGCCTCTGACCGGCAGCGGAAAGAATACTTCATTTCTGCGGCCATTTAGGAGCATCTGAGCTAGGACATCGACCACTAGGATGAAAAGCATTGGTGAGAGTGGATCCCCCTGTTTCAATCCTCTCTTCGAGATAATTTGGCGACCCCCTTCACCATTTATGAGAATAGAAGACTTTGCTGTCCTCATGATCATATGGATCCATCTGCACCAAGATTGGCCAAAACCCCTAGCAACTAAGAGTTGGTCTAGGAAATCCCAACTCACTGTGTCAAATGCCTTAGCAAAGTCAATTTTAAAAAGTAAGGTGTCGGAATGTCTCCTGCTGCACAAATTTATTGCTTCATGGGCAACAACAAAACAATCTACCATGGATTTACCTTTTAAGAAAGCACTCTGTGAGGATGATACAAGAGAGTGCAGTATCGGAGCTAGTCTATTTGCCAGCAATTTGGTGAAGATTTTAAAGGAGCAGTTTAACAAGCTGATTGGCCTGAACTCAGAAACAGAGCTTGCCCCCTCACACTTAGGGATGAGTATGATGTTACAGTAGTTCAGCCTGGATAAGTCGCTTTCACCTTTCTGAATCGCGAGGAGCATATTGAGGAGATCTTCTTTGATAGTGTCCCAGAAGTTGTGGTAGAAGCTCATTGAAAAGCCATCAGGTCCAGATGCTTTATCACTACTCATACCAAATACCGCTGTCTTGATCTCTTCCATGGTGAAAGGTGCCTCCAAATGATCAAGGCTATGTACCCTATGGGGGTAGAGTGAGTTCCAGTCTATTTGGAAGTCAGAGATAGCAGTTGTGTCACAGATAGATTTGAAGTGCTTTTCGAAAGCTTCTCTGATTTGGAGTGGGGCTGTTTCCAGTACGCCATCAATATTCAGACTGTGAATAAAATTCCTGCGCCTTCGCCCATTTGCAATGCAGTGGAAGAAACGCGTGTTGGCATCCCCTTCCTTAATCCATTGCACTCTCGATCTCTGTCTCCAGTAGACTGCTTCTGCTTTGATAAGAGTTTGGAGCTCAGCTTGTACAGTCTTCATGGGCTCAATAGCACTTGCTGACTGCTCAGCTTCAATTTCAAGCTTCAGAAGCTGATCTTGCAATTTCTTCTTAGTTTGCGCAATATGTCCAAAGCTGTCATTTCTCCATCTCCTTATCCTTCTCTTAAGAAGTGTAAGCTTAGATGCAAATACATCAACCGGATTCCCTTCACAACTGAAAGTAGTCCACCATTCTTTAACAGCAGGGATGAACGTTGGATTGTGAAACCAAGCTTTTTCAAATTTGAAATAGTTTACCCTTTTTGCGATTACTTGGTCATCAAGGACAATGGGGCAGTGATCTGAGGAGATTCTTGGTAACGAGTATTGGATACAGTTTGGAAATAGAATTTCCCACTCCACAGAGATAAGGACTCTGTCTAATCTGGCCATCGTCGGAAAACTTCGTTGGTTTGTCCAGGTAGATTTCCTCCCTGAAAGAGGTAGATCAATCAATTCCAAGTCCTGGATGAAATTACGAAAGGCTTTCATGTCTCTGTTCGAACCTTTACCTTTAGACCTTTCCGCATCAGACATAGTCACATTAAAATCACCACATAGTACCCATGCATCTTTTAGGAATCTCCTTCGTTGTTGAATCTCAAAAAAACATAGCTCCCGATCCTCTAGCTCAAATGGTGCATAAACTGTAGTAACGGACCATTCTCTGGCTGAAGTCCTGCATTTGAAGGACGCAGATATAGAAAAAATATCCATCGCTGAGTACGTGCAATCAAGAATCTGATCATTCCAACCCAAAAGAATACCTCCACAGCTACCAATAGAGTCTAGCTGGACCCATTTTGTAATAGTTCCTCCCCCAATTGACGATAGCTTTTGAGGTCTCGAATTTCTGAGCTTGGTCTCTTGCAGATAGATAATAGAAGGTGCACAACTGTTAATACCATCTTTGATAATTGAGCATTTGTCAGGGTTGCCCAGCCCTCTAACATTCCAGCTAGCAATCCTCATTGAAAGAAACAAAGCACGCAAAAACACTCACAACAAAAACAGCAAAAGCAGAAGAGCAAGACTGCTAATCAGAATGCTGTTGTTGATCAGAGTGATCAACTACAGCTTTCTGGCGCCCCCTGAACTTTGAAAACGAGTGTGGCCCCAGAGCCGCCACTCCAATAGATGTTGCTACATCAACTATATCTTCATTCGACAGTAATTCAAAAGGATTTAGATGTGCATTTGAAATGGAAGCAGTCGAGGAGGATGTACCTGTGGTCTTCTTCTTAATAGTGGTTGACAGGTGCTTCATAAATGGTCTGGTGCTCTTGAGCTTGCCCATGGATCTTGAATGCTTCCCCTTCTTGGATGGACCCTCCTGAAATCCTGGGGAGACGGCAGCAGATGAGCTAGCAGCTCGAGTGACAGTCTTTTTCAGCAGTGAACGTGTGCGGAAACTACCACTTTTACTGACTCCTTCATTGAAAACCCCCATGTCTTCTTCACAATGTTTAATCGCTTCATTTAACATTGATTCACGGAGTGCACCTTCTACAGCAGGTTTAATCTTGTCAAAAAGGGATAGAGGCAGTGTGACGAGCTTCCCTTCCCACATCATTTCACGAACAGTAGCTTGAGAACTATCTCCAGAGGATTCATCAGGGATTTGCGGAGCCAACTTGCCTCCCTGTGGGGTCCCCTCCTTGTGACTGCCAGCTGACTCCGAAGATTTTGCCAAGATTGGTGCTAGAATTGCAAGATTTTCCGGAGGTGAAGGATCCTCCGTTGATTTGGGTAACAGGGGCAGAAGTGGTGCGATATCCACAGATGGCGCTAATTCCATTAGTTTGGGGGGATTTGAAATATTTTCCACATTAGCCTTTTCATGCAAGGATCTCGGGGCCGTTTAATCACCATCCCCCAAATCGCGGGGGTTTGAAATTTCCTTCTCATCCGTCGCCGGCCCCCGGCGCTCCGCCGTACCCTCAATCCTGTTCTCAGTATGACCAATGGGTCGCCAAAAACTTGCGCATCCCTACTCCTCCGAGGTCCCGGTAGTAAACAATTAGACCTTCCCCGACTGCACGTCTTCAACCGGGATGGGATGACCAAGTAAAAGGACTGGAACATCATGGATATGGTTTTGCAGATCCCAAGGTGTTGTATACTTGATGGTAAGGGATTTTGGCACCAGGGTAAGGTCTTCCACCTCAATGAGGACCAATGCTTGGTCCCTGCTATCTGCATGCAACATTTCTCAACTAAGTGTAATAAGTTTTCCAAAGTGCTTAACCAAGCTCTCAATCGACTCCCTATTCCACAAGTGGAAGGGGAGTAGGGGCAATTTAATCCAAATGAAACAAGGCTTCGGCCTCAACCTCGCACCGAAATCAACTGACCATGGTGAAAAAGTCGCACTAAAACCAGAGAACTTAAAGACACCCTCGGCTATCGCCGCTTCTGCCTCTGTCGTAGTCGGGAATTGGACGTGATAAACTCCATCACTGACTCTCTTTAGCGTCCACCATCTGCCTTGTCTTCCCCACGAGAAGTTGAACTCACATTCAAGGTCCTTTGTAAGGGGAATTTGCCGTGGGTTAATAAGGTGGAGGAAAGCACTAGCATGCAGTGCTGGTAGGGCATGGGATATGGCGTTGTTGTGTGGGAGATCAACGATCAGAGTCTCTCGCCTGTTGTGGAGAGGGCAATCCCTCGCCTTATGACCAAACTTCTTGCTGTTAAAGCAATGGAAGCCTAGCTTTTTGCACTCCGCTGTAAGATGGTCGCCTTCTCCACATTTGAAGCATCGCATTTCCATCTTCCTTGATGATCGGCGATCTGATCGTCTCCAAAAGTGAGGTTTTTGGGGAAAAATGGCGGTAGGTTTTGGCTGAAAATAGGGTTTTGGTTTGGGGAGAGAGGGAGTGGTTTTGGCGGTGGGATATGATGGGACATTGTGATGAGTGGTTTTGGACGGTAGTGGGGGGTGGTACGGGGATCGAAGTGGAAGTTGGGAAGGGTAATGACGAGGGGGTATGCGTGGGGGAAGTCGAAGCACCTGAGCGCAAGATTTGCTCAGGTCTCGATGGAAGACGGCGCCCTCTCTCCTCCCCCCCCCCTCCCTCTCTCTCTCTCCATTTTCTTTCACGTAGAAATATAAAAAAGTGAATAGAGAAAAGAGAGATAGTAATAAAGTAATGAGTTTTTTTACTGTTTTTTTTTGGGGGGGGGGACTTTTTGAAGGGAAAATATATTTTGGGATGGTGAATCTGAACCGTTGATTTTGTTTCAACAGAAGGGGGACCACTTTATAGTTTTTTTTCCAAATTGTCTTGTGTTTTATTTGTGGAATGTTTCTGAAATACAAATCATTATAGTTCACCCAAATAATCCATGCGGACACCACAATCGCCATATATCATATTAACTTTCACAAAATTTCTCTATAATTGGAGTTAACAATTAATCATCTTCTAACTTTACTTATAGTGTAATTGTCAGTATTTTATTCTGGTAACTTTACTTATAGTGTAATTGTCAGTATTTTATGTTTTAAGATTTATTCTGGTTATACGAGAAATACATGTTACCATTTGATGCTGCTTGTTTTCGGTGTGGGGGCAACATGTATGAGTTCTTATAATTTGTGAAGCGGAAGGGACAGATCTCGATCTCGGCTCGGGTTGGTTCCTTGAGGTCGGCTTGGAAGAGGGGATGGAAGCTCGGTCGGCCGGAGTACCTGCAAAAGGCCTAAAAACATCGAGAGAAGTTCCGGCGACAGGCCCTCCGACGATCTAGTCAGTCACTGAAAAGGGGATTGAGCAGTTAGGGTTCAGATGGGGAAAGATTCATTACCTTGGGCAAGGAGAAGGGGGTCTGGTATTTATAGGCAGGGGCAAACGGGTCTGAGACCCTAACGGGCTGGGTCAGACTTGTTTACCTGCGAGCCTGAGTTGGTAGAAGCTTGTTGGACTTGTTGACTTGATGATATGGGATGAGCAAAATATGAGGAGATCTGATGGCCCTAATTAGGCCACGTCATCTATACCATATCATAAGCCCCCCACTCCTGAAGGGCTGTGTAAACCAGCCGAGGAAAAGTAGTTCTTCTCTATAGAAAGAGCGGAAGGGAGTATTTGGTGAAGAAAAGTTGTTGAGTCCCTAAGGAGTGACTAGAGTCGGCACCGAGTCGATCATAATATAGTCCGTGCAGAAGGGTCGGTGAGTCGAGCCTGGAGGGTCAAAGCCGAGCGCCTCGATTGAGGAGAGATGTGTGGAGGCTCGGCAGTTGTGTCTAGCTTCGAGCTTGGAGGGTCGAAGCAGAGTGCCTCGATTGAGAAAAGTTGTGTCGGTGCTCGAAGTTCATATCGAGCTCCGAGCTAAAGGTCGGTGCTGAGTGCCTCGAATAAGGCATTTTGGGAGAGAAGCTGGGTAGATGCTCGAGATTCACGCCGAGCTCCGAGCAAGGGGTCGATGCCGAGCACCTCGAATGAGGCATTTTGTGAGAGAAGCTTGATAGATGCTCGAGATTCATGCTGTGCTCCGAGCAAGGGGTCGCCGTCGAGAACCTCGAATTGATGCATTTTGTGAGGGAAAACTGTGGCAGTGCTCGAAGTTCATGCCGAGCTTCGAGCTAGGGGTCGGTATCGAGCGCCTCGAGCAAGGCATTTTGTGAGGGAAAGCAGTGACGGTGCTCGAAATTCAAGCAAAGCTCCGAGCTAGGGGTTGGCACTGAGCGCCTCGAATGAGGTATATTGTGAAAGAAGGTGGGTAGATGCTCGAGATTCATGCCAAGCTCTGAGCCAGATGGCCTTGCGCTGTGAGTTAGTTTTCGTTGAAAAGCTAGGCCGGTGCTCGAGATCCATGCCGAGCGTCGAGCCTCTTTAGCTTGCAAGAAAGCTAGTGCTTTGCTCAAAGTTAATGGCGAGCGTCGAGCATCTACAGCTTATGAGAAAGCTAGTGTTTCGCTCAAAGTTAATGGAGAGCGTCGAGCATCTCCAGCTTGTGAGAAAACTAGTACTTTGCTTGAAGTTAATGGCGAGCGTCGAGCATATCCAGCTTGTGAAAAAGCTAGGATTTTGCTCGAAGTAGTCTATGCTGAGTGTCGAGCCTCTTTGGCTTGTGAGAAAGCTAGTGCTTTGATCGAAGTTAATGGCGAGCATCGAGCATCTCCAGCTTGTGAGAAATCTAGGACTTTGCTCGAGGTTAATGCCGAGCGTCAAGCCCCACTAGCTTATGAGAAAGCTAGTGCTTTTCTCAAAGTTAATGACGAGCATCGAGCATCTCCAGCTTGTGAGAAAGCTAGGACTTTGCTCGAAGTCTATGTCGAGCGTCAGGCCTCTCTAGCCTGTGAGAAAGCTAGTGCTTTTCTCGAAGTTAATGGCGAGAGTCGAGCATCTTTAGCTTGTGAGAAAGCTAGGACTTTGCTCGAGGTCAGTGCCGAGCATCGAGCCCCACTAGCTTGTGAGAAAGCTGGTGCTTTGCTTGAAGTTAATGGCGAGCGTCGAGCCTCTCAAGCTTGTGAGAAAGTTAGGACTTTGCTCGAAGTCTATGCCAAGCGTCGAGCCTCTCCAGCTTGTGAGAAAGCTAGTGCTTTTCTCGAAGTTAATGGCGAGCGTCGAGCATCTCCAGCTTGTGAGAAAGCTAGTTCTTTGCTCGTCGACAATGGCGAGCGTCGAGCATCTACAGCTTGTGAGAAAGCTAGAACTTTGCTGGCTCGAGCCCCACCAGCTTGTGAGAAAGCTAGAACTTTGATCGAGGTCAGTGTCGAGCATCGAGCCCCACCAGCTTGTGAGAAAGATAATGCTTTGCTCGACGTCAATGGCGAGCGTCGAGCATCTCCAGTTTGTGAGAAAGCTAGGACTTTGTTCGGGGTCAGTGTCGAGCGTCGAGCCCCACCAGATTGTGAGAAAGCTGGTGCTTTTCTTGAAGTTAATGGCGTTCGTTGAGCCTCTCTAGCTTGTGAGAAAGCTAGGACTTTGCTCCAAGTCTATGCAAGCGTCGAGCCTCTCCAGCTTGTGAGAAAGCTAGTGCTTTGCTCGAAGTCAATGGCGAGCTTCGAGCATCTCCAACTTGTGAGAAAGCTAGTGCTTTGCTCGACATCAATGGCGAGCATCGAGCATCTCTAGTGTGTGAGAAAGCTAGGACTTTGTTGGAGGTCAGTGCCGAGCGTCGAGCCCCACCAGCTTGTGAGAATGCTAGGCCTTTGCTCGAAGTTTATGCCGAGCATCGAGCATTTCCCACTTGTGTGGGGCACGTGTATTGCATGTGTGATGCTGACATAAACGGGGGGAGAATCGAGGTGTCGAAATCCTATCAACCATTAGATTTTGATGATCAAGATTGGACAGTTTGGGATCCTTTTGAGGAATTCGAGGCATCGACAAATTTCTATAAATCCCTCACCCCCCCTCCCCCCTTCTCAATTCTTCACTTTGCTCTCTCTCTCTTTCTAACCCTTGGAGCTTCTCTCTCTCCGCAATCGCAAGCCATTTGTGGTGGAGTCGAGCGATTCCGACGGTGAGGTGGAGGTAGTGGATGAGGAAGTCGAGGAAGGCATAGTGGATGAGGGAGCTGAGAGTGCTCTTGATGGGGATATTGGGGACGATGTTGTGGAAGTTGGCCCCACCCTTCCGCCTCTGGCAACACCATCTCCTTCGAGAATCCTCGTGTTTGAAGGAGGAGGAGAAAATGGCGTCTCCCGGACAGTCCGGAGACGTCAGATGAGTTTATTCCTAAGCACGGGCTCGACGTCTTGTACTTCAAGCAGCCCAGATCTATTAAGATGTATCCGAATGAAATCAAAGATTTGGTTCAGTTCGGGGTGGAAATCTCTTTGCTAAGTCGAACCCAGATCCAAATGAACAAGATTCTGAGTGTTTTGGCGGCCGACTACCTGCCCCTGATAAGAGATAATTATTTCATAGGTATGGAATACGAGCTGATGATCCCCAGCCCTGGCCTCTGCCCGACGACCGAGTTGGCACCCTGCTATTGCATGTTTCCTGAAGATGCTTTCATCTCGGGTCTAAGGCTTCTGTTGCACTCGTTCATTAAGAAGGTGCTAAAATGGGAGGCCCTTTGCCCGATGCAGTATGGTCCCAACTCCTGGAAGCAGTTAGTTTGCTTTATGCTACTCTGCGAGGAGAGGAGAGTGCCTTTGAAGTTGAATTACTTCTGGGTCGTCTTGGGGGTAAGCTCATTGGGAGAGCAGGAAGGCATATATTACTTATCGCCTCGCCCTCACCAGAAGGTGGTGCACGGACATTCTAACTCTATAAAAGGGTGGAAGGGAAGATACTTCGTCGTAAGAAGCTCGGTGCCTTTGGGAATTCCCACCGCTTGCAACTTTTACAAGCCAAACCACAAGCCCCTGAAGTGAAGAGAGTTGACGGAAGAGGAGTGGGCGGATGTCGATCGGATTGCACTTGGCTCGGATCAGACTGAGCCCTGTTGACTCTTGTATGTTTTTGTTTCTTTTTTAACTTTATCTCTTCGTGTTAACAGTCTTCTCTTTCCTCTACAACGATGGACAAGGCCAAACTCGACGCGAGGAGGGATCTGAGGGACCAGGCCAAGAAGAGGGAGGCCGAGTAGCCTAAGCAAAAATCGGGGGCCACTCAGGGAGGCTCCGAAGGCCCTTTGAAACGGACTCCCAAGAGGGCGACGACCCTCTCTGTTGGAGGGGCGCGGGAGTGGGAACTGAGCAATAGCAACCACAGGGTTACTGAGGCTCTGAAGAGCGAGGTCCCCCGAGTTCGCCCCGATGCTCAGGAGATGGTAGGTAAGGATGGGATGAGGCCGTGGGCCCTTGACTGGTCGGTGAAAGCGGCCGACACTCTGGCTGAGGGGCCAGTGGTGGTCGAGGTGGTGGACTGCCTCTCCACGCCGCGCGGCCAGGAGTATCTGGTGACTGAAACCACCGAGACGTGCTACATAAGGTGGGCTCAGGCCCACGTGATGGTAAGGTTCTGCTTGTTTGTTGGCTTCATCTTTGTGGCATTGTTTTATCTTGAAAATAACTCTCGAAAATAACAACTCTTGGCTCATTGTTTGCAGGTATCTACGGCCAGGGCTCAGCTGAAGAAGTGTCATGCTCGGGAGCTCAAGAGGGAGATGAGGAATGCTCAGCGATATGAGCGCAAAATGAAGGAGCTGAAGCTTGTGCTGGAAGCATCCAAGGGGCACGAAGAGTCCTTCAAGCCAACCTCACAACTCAAGCCAATGAGCAGCTCCGTGATGTGGCACAAGTCAAGGCGGCGGTGGCCTTGCGGTACCAGTAGCTAGAGTCCACTGCCATGGACGAGGTAATCGCGGCCCAGGACAAAGCGTATGATCGTGCGAAGGAGCACTTTTTGTTCTTTTACCCCGGGTCTAAGATTGATGATTTTCACTATGGTCTGAAGCTGCCCGACCATCTGAAGATGCGTGGTGGGATGGCAAGGAGACGGAGTTAGGTCCGACCCTTGAAAAGAGTGTGAGAGGAGCGACGGACGCCGATGTTGAGAGGGTGGCCGAAAAAGAGGTACCGATTCCTTCTAAAAAGTAGTTTTAATCATCTCCTCCCCACTTTACCTTTTTGTATTTGTCAAGTGCGGACTGGCCACCACTTTTTGTAAGAATTTTTGGGATAGTGAAACATTTTTGGCCGAACTTTTTGACTTGTTGGTTTTTTGAATGAACATACTTGGCCTCGATCTTTTCAAAGCTTGGAGTGAACACTTGTGTCCTATTTTGTGTCAGATAGACGAGACCCTCAGAGCCGACCTCAGTTCAGCCGAGGTGAAGTGCCTTCGGGATAGGCTAGAGTCCAAGGAGTCTGTCTTGATTCACTATCGCAAACAAGTCTGTGATTGGGAAGCCACCGTTTCCTACTTCATGAATAAATCTAAGGAGCTGAGCTTGCAGGCGGCACACCTAAAGAAGGCAATTGCCGACTGCGACTGGGGGAGCCCCGAGATGGGGTGGTCGATGTCCGATGCCTCCACTAGGCGGTCGACCTCGGAGTCCTTCCTTCATGAGGTCATAATGGAGAAGGAGATGGAGATTCAGAGGATGAGGGTCATGCTAGGTGTAGGCGGATCTCGACCACATTCTCTTGGGGGAGGTCAACCCTCCGTCATGGGTCCATCCCCGAACCTTCGAGTCGAAATGGCGAGACTGGGAGATGCCCAGAGCTCCGTTGCTGGAGTGTCTACCTTGGTGACGCCAACGGGGCCAGGCGGGCTCGTCGGGGAGCGAATGTGCTCGGTGTAATACCCCGTAATTTCAGATCCCCGAATGTGCTCGGTGTAATACCCCGTAATTTCAGAATATATATATATATATATATATATATATATATATATATATATATATATATATATATATAATAAAGTAATAAAGGAGAAGAGAGGTTGTGGGGAGGGCCCACGGTCTGGTTGTGAATAAACACAGCAATGTTATGTGCTGTTGTGAATGTGGGGTGATGACGTCAACCCTGGGTATGGAGCCCACCCGGTCTCCTGTTTGAGAAAGGCAACATACACACGGTATTTGAGGAGATTTGTGTGATTTAAGAAGATATGTGAAGAATTAATCCCATATCAGGAGTAGACAAAAATTAATTAAGTATAAATAAAATTGCCTATGATCAAGAGTCACCTAATTGGTTAACCACCTTATGAGAGACAGCCTATGGTGGGTTGTTGTACTACATAGTATCTAATTTGTCTTCTAAAAAAAAATAAAATTTGTCTGAGTATTGGGGCGGGGCGTTACAAATGGTATCAGAGCCGACTTTTGACATCGGGTGTGGAAGAGGGCCTCAGTATGATCCGCGATGTTGAGAGTCATTGATCTCCAGGATTGGGTGTGATCTACGGTGTTGAGTGTCACTGATCTCCGGGATCAGGTATGATCTGCGGTGTTGAGTGTCACTGATCTCCGGGATCGGGTATGATCTGCGGTGTTGAGAGTAATTGATCTCCGGGTATCCGATCTGCGGTGTTGAGAGTGAATGATCTTCGGGATCGAGGACGACACCACATCGGCTAGAAAGACGGATCCTACACTAGATGTGTGCCCCATACTCAGCGAGGACACTGATTTCTAAAGGTGGGGTGTATGTAATACCCCGTAATTTTAGAATATAATATATATATATATATATATATATATATATATATATATATATATATATATATAATAAAGTAATAAAGGAGGAGAGAGGTTGTGGGGAGGGCCCACGGTCTGGTTGTGAATAAACACAGCATTGTTATGTGCTGTTGTGAATGTGGGGTGATGACGTCACCCCTGGGTATGGGGCCCACCCGGTCTCCTGTTTGAGAAAGGCAACATACACACAGTATTTGAGGAGATTTGTGTGATTTGAGAAGATATGTGAAGAATTAATCCCATATCGGGAGTAGATAAAAATTAATTGAGTATAAATAAAATTGCCTATGATCAAGAGTCACCTAATTGGTTAGCCACCTTTTGATAGGCAGCCTGTGGTGAGCAGTCGTACTACATAGTATCTAATTTGTCTTCTAAAAATAATAAAAATTGTCTTAGTATTGGGGCGGGGCGTCACACTCGGTGGGGCTCGAGTTGGTCTGTGTCAGTCCAAAGGGCCCCCGAGAAAAACTTAGGTTGAGGTCATAGCCGTTGTAATAAAAACTTATTGTACCATGGCCTCCCAAGACGCTATAATAAAAATGTTCTTTTCGATCTGCCTTAACTTGCTTTTGATTCCTGGTCTTGCCAGGACGTGGGATGGAGAAGCTATGTTTGGGAGAAAGATAGTAGCTTGCTTGAGTTTCATGCTAAGCATCGAGCGTCCCTAACTTTATGAGAAAGTTAGGTTCTTTCGCTTGTATTTCCCGTCGAGTGGTGAGGACATGGGGCCGAGAAGCCCTGTTTGCCTTAGGAACCGAGCCGAAGGTCGAGGATTTAAGAAATTAAGAAATCTCTCGTTTATCGCTCGTAGTCCCCGCCGAGTAGCGAGGAAGCGGGGATGATAAGCCTCGTTTGGCTCAAGAACCGAGCAGGGGGTCGAGGAATTTTTGTCACTCTTAGTCCCTGTCGAGTAGCGAGGACGCAGGGCTAAGCAGCCCCGTTTGGCTCAGGAGCCGAGCCGAGGGTCGAGGACTTGGAAAATTGAGAAATCGCTCATTTTTTTCTCGTAGTCCTCGCCGAGTAGTGAGGATGCGGGGCTGAGAAGCCCTATTTGGCTCAGGAACCGAGCCGAGGGTTGAAAACTTGGGAGATTGAGAAATCTCTCGTTTGTCGCTCGTAGTCCCCACCGTGTAGCGAGGACGTGGGGCCGAGAAGCTCCATTTGTCTCAGGAACCGAGCCGAGGGTTGAGAAATTTAGGACTTTGCTCGAAGTAACTATCGAGCATCGAGCATCTCTAGCTTGTAAGAAAGCTAGTGCTTTGCTCGAAGTCAATGGCGAGTGTGGAGCATCTCTAGCTTGTGAGAAAGCTAGGACTTTACTCGAGGTCACTACCTAGCATCAAGCTCCACCAGCTTGTGAGAAAGCTAGTGCTTTGCTCGAAGTCAATGGCGAGCGTGGAGCATCTCTAGTTTTGTGAGAAATCTAGTGCTTTGCTCGAAGTTAATAGAGAGCTTTGAGCATCTCCAGCTTGTGAGAAAGCTAGGACTTATCTCGAAGTCAACGGAGAGCATCGAGCATCTCCAGCTTGTTAGAAAGCTAGTGCTTTGCTCAAAGTTAATGGCGAGCTTAGAGCATTTCCATATTGTGAGAAAGCTAGGGCTTTGCTCGAAGTCAATGCCGAGCGTCGAGCTCCACCAGCTTGTGAGAAAGCTAGTGCTTTGCTCGAAGTCAATGGCGAGAGTGGAGCATCTCCAGTTTGTTAGAAAGCTAGTGCTTTGCTCAAAGTTAATGGCAAGCTTCGAGCATTTCCAGCTTGTGAGAAAGCTAGGACTTTGCTCGAAATCAACGGCGAGCATCGAGCATCTCCAGCATGTGAGAAAGCTAGTGCTTTGCTCGAAGTTAATGGTGAGCTTCGAGCATCTCCAGCTTGTGAGAAAGCTAGGACTTTGCTCGAAGTCAAAGGCGAGCGTCGAGCATCTTTTACTTGTGAGAAATCTAGGACTTTGCTCGTGGTCAGTGCCGAGCGTCGAGACCCACCATCTTGTGAGAATACATAGAAAATTGAACAAAAAGGGGAAGAATAAGATTACACTTCATTCTTTTTACTATTTATGTTTGCATAAGAGGGGAGACACGTACTGCCGAGTACAAAAGACCGATACACAAGAAGTCTAGTCCTCCCCCCTCGAGGAACTTGATGAGGTGCTACGCATTCCAGGGCCTCTTTACTACCCTGCCCCAAGGTCTTCAAGTCGGTATGTGCAGGGGCGTACCACCTCGGAGACTTTATATGGGCCTTCCCAGTTTGTGGCCAGCTTTCTCTTCTTGTTAGGGTCGAAAATAACTAGTTTCCTGAGCACGAGGTCACCTTGCTTGATGTTGGTGGGACGGACCTTTTGGTTGTAGAATCTCTCGATCCGCTGCGGGTATATGCTTCTTTTGACGGCGAATTTTTCTCTGAATTCGTCGATCAGGTCCAAATTTTCTGTGAGGTCGATTGAGTTTGTCTCCTCATTGAAGCCCATGATCCTGGGTGAGGGGAGCCCAATTTCCAAGGGGATGATCGCCTCGGTTCCGTAGGTTAGGTTGAATGGGGATTCTCTGGGTTGTTCGGTGCGACCAAAGAACGCTTGGCAGCTCGTCGACCTACAATCCCTTGGGAGAGTTATCCAACTGTTTCTTGAGACATCAAGGATTTGGAGATTGGAATTTTTTGCTTGGTCGTTTGACTGGGGATGAGATATTGATGAGAAGTGCTACTAAATGCCGATGTCTTCACAGAATTTCTGAAAGTTTTTACCTGCGAATTAGGTTTCGTTATCGGTGATGAGCACTTGTGGGATCCCAAACCGACAGATGATGTGCTTCCAGAAAAGTTGTTGGGTTTGATGCTCCGTGTATGATTTTTTATATCAGTTTGTGCTGAAGCTACCTTGGATATTCTGTTTTCGGAGAGCGTCACTAGGCCTGTGTAGGCAGCGCAATAGTGCTTCTTACTCTACTGAGCGTTAAGGCCAAACTAAGCTAGCCCGTTGGCCGGGCCAGGCATGTATACTGGCCTGTACTCGTATGCGTCTGTTAGTGACGCTCGTATGCTAGCTCGCGTCTAGCTTATATTACTAGCTCGTCTCTCATTCCGTATCCCACACTCGCCTGGGCCTTCAATACACTTGGTGAAGTAGTCTCTGGCTACCACTAGGATTTGCATTTGGCCTGTGGCATTTGGGAAGGGACCGACCAAGTCCATCCCCCACATGGCAAAGGGGGTCGGACTAACCAACGACTTGAGTTTGGCTTGTGGAAGTCGTTTGACAGAGGAGAATCTCTGGCAAGAGCTGCACCTTTGACTAGGTCTTGGGCGTCTTGTAACATGGTCGGCCAATAATAGCCGTGGTTTAGGGCTTTTCTAGCGAGCGACCTGCTCCCCATATGGCACCCTTCGATCCCCTCGTGCAGTTCCTTCAGCACGTATTTGGTCTCATTGGGGCCCAAACATCGGAGATACGGCCTTCCTTCCACCCTTGTGTATGAGCGTTTGAAGAGTGTCCCGTCAATCATTGTGAATCTCTTCGAACAGATTCTGGTTCTTCTTGCCTCGGCCCGATCCTCAGAAAGTTCACCATCTGTCAGAAACTTTCGGATGGGAGCCATCCAAGTGTCCGTGTGAGCCTTAAGATCAAGGCAAAGGACTTTGGGGATTTCAATGCTAGGCTTTAGAAGGACTTCAATTACGATGGTGCGGTCAAAGTTTTCTAAGGACGATGAGGCGAGCTTGGACAAAGAATCAACTTGAGCGTTCTACTCTCTTGGGATCTGTTCTACCGAGGCAAAGTTGAAGGCGGTTAAGAGTTGTTGGACTAGTGCCAAGTATTGGACTATCCGGGTGTCACGAGCCTCATAATATCCAGTGATTTGTTTGACCACGAGTAAGGAGTCGCTGAAGGCTCTTATTTTCCTTGCCCCCACCTTATGTGCTAATGTGAGCCCTGCAATCATCGCTTTGTATTCGACCTCGTTGTTGGAGGAGGGGAAGTTTAGGCGTAGAGAATACTGGAGAAAGAAGTTGTCGGGACCTCTGAGTATGATACCCGCACCGCTTCCAACCTCGCAGGACGAGCCGTCAACATAAACCTCCCACATTGGTTTCGCTTCTTGAATTTCAGAAGGCTCGGGAATGGTGCACTTCGTGATAAATTCTGCGAGGGACCGTCCTTTAATAGCCATCCTGGGTTGGTAGCTGATGTCATACTGACTCAGCTCGATCGACCACTTGATTAAGCAGCCAGAATTCTCTAGCTTGTGGAGGACTGCCTTAAGGGGCTGTTCCGTGAGGACCTGGATCGAGTGGGTTTGAAAGTACGGGCGGAGCTTCTGTGCGGCCATGACCAAAGCGTAGGCGATATTTTCCATCTTTGCGTAACGGGTTTTGGCCGAGAGTGGGACTTTGCTGACGTAGTAGAGAGGCTTCTGAACCCCATCCTCCTCTCTGACCAATACGGCACAGAGCGCGTGTTTCGAGGCCAAAAGGTAGATAAAGAGGGATTCGCCCGGCTCGGGCTTGCTTAGAAGTGGACGGTTGGCGAGGTAAGTTTTCAGTTGATCGAACGCCTGCTGCTGAGAGTCTGCCCATTCGAAACCTTTCGCCCCTCGTAGGTCCTTGAAAAAGGTAAGTGACTTCTCCTCAACTTGGAGAGGAAGCGGCCGATGGCTGTCAGTTACCCCGTAAGCCGTTGAACTTTCTTTACATTTTTTGGAAGGGCCATGTCGATTATGGCCTGAATCTTCTTAGGGTTTGCTTCTATGACGCGTTGGCTTACAACAAATGCGAGAAACTTTCCTGTGGAGATGCCAAAGGCACATTTAGCGGGAGTGAGCCTCATGTTATGGAATCAGAGGACACCGAAAGCTTCCTCGAGGTTGGCCACATGATCCTGCCCTCGGCGGCTCTTAACAAGCATGTCGTCAATGTATATCTCCATGTTTCGACCGATCTGTTCTTTGAAGACCCGATTGACGAACCTCTGATATGTGGCACCAGCGTTCTTTAGCCCGAAGGGCATGACCCAGTAACAATAAAGACCTTTTTCGGTAACAAAGGCTGTCTTGCCGATGTCTGTAGAGAACATTCTAATCTGGTTGTAACCTGAGAAGGCATCCATGAAGGTCAGTAGTTCGTGACCTGATGTCGCGTCGATCAGAGCGTCATTGTTTGGGAGGGGGAACAGATCTTTAGGGCATGCCATATTGAGTTCCGTGAAATCTATATAGATCCTCCACTCCCGCTTGCCTTCTTGACTATTACGACGTTAGCCAGCCATTCGGGATAGCTGATCCCATGTACGAACCGGGCAGACAGAAATTTGTCCAACTTTTCTTTCATTATCTGTTGCCTCTCGGGAGCGAATCAGCTTGGAGCATGGGTGGACGCTCAGTTTGTACATAATTAGGTCTTCAAAAATCCCGGGCACGTCTGATGGCATCCAGGCGAAGAGGTCAGCATTTCGGCGAATACATTCGATGATAGTCAGCCTCAGGTCTGGAGACAGAGATCGGCTCACGCGGAACCATTTAGATTTGTCTTTCGCACCGGAAGAGACCTCTTCCAGTTCGTTCACAGGCTCCGACCCAGGCTGGTTCCTTTCGGACAGAAGTTCTACTGCATCAAGGGAGAATACCCTGCCCCCTACTGCGGTCATATAGCACGAACGTGTAGACTCCTGGTTTCCCCGGACAACACCGACTCTGAGGTCGGTGGGGAATTTCAGTTTCAGGTGGTAGGCAGAGGGGATTGTCTGAAAAGAGCAAAGGCCGGGTCGGCCGAGAATGGCATTATATTGACCAACATAAATTCCATCGATTCGGTTAGCATAATCGGGGTCGTCCCGACGGTCACATCAAGTGTGACATCCCCTCAATTTGGATGGGGATGTCGGTGAACCCATGAAGGGTGTATCCAGGCGACTTTAACTTCTCGCAGGGGAGCTTGAGGTTTTAAAAACTGGCTAAAAAGAGAATGTTGACCGAGCTTCCGTTGTCCACGAGAATTCGGCGAACTTCGTGGTTTGCCATGCCGAGGCTGATGGTGAGGGCGTCACAATGCGAGAGCCGGACGCCCTCCAGGATTTCCCCTGAGAAGGAGACCGCATGCTGCTAGACACCGGGAGGTGGTTGGTCGTGGACCGAATTTACTTCCCGCAAGAAGGCCTTACGCGAGGTGTTGGATTCCCTTCCCATGGGCCCACTAGGGACACAGTGTAGGATGGCCAACCCTCAGGTTTATTCAGGCTCAGGTTCCTGCTCGAGTTGTCTACTGACCGTTCAAGGAGGAGGCGAAGGCCGCGGATTCCTCGGGTCCCTCCGGTCTCTTGGTTGGTCCGAGTGAACTCCCTTAGGTACCTTCTCTGGCTGAGGGCTTCAATCTCGTCATTATGGGCGCGACAGTTGTCCGTTTCGTGCCCGTGGTCTCGGTGAAACCGGTAGTAGAACCTTTGGTCCCATTTTTTGTTGTTGCTCGGTCGGGGGAGGGTGTCGGACGATCCCTTTGTGCTCAATTTCCAAGAGGTTAGCTGACACATTTTGGGTCAGCGACGTGTATCTTTCAAAATAGGGGACCAGAGGCAGCCGCTTCTGAACAAACGCGTCCTTCAGGGCCTTCTAGGCGGGCTCCAAGTCGTACGCTTTTCGCTTCCCCTTGACAGTAATTTCTTTAATGCCTTCGGGGTGCAGGGCTTCCTCAGCCCGGATGTACTTCTCGACCATGTTGAAGAGGTTGGGAAAGTCGATGGGCAGTTTCTTGGCTAATGAGGCCTTTAACTTACCGTGGCAAACATTGTGCCGGAGAGCCACGGAAGCGACGCCTGCATCGAGAGCGGAGATCGCCCTTGCCCCGGTGGTGAACCTTCGCACGAACTCGCGGAGGGGTTCTCTTTCCTTCTGCTTGAGGTCCAGAAGGGACGCGCTCGTCTTCTCGACCTTCCTGCGATCACGAAATGGGCTAGAAAGTTGGCTTCGAATTGGTCGAACGAGAAGACCGAGCCGGGGGTGAGCTTTGAGAACTATTCCCGAGCCGGGCTACGTAGGGTGACAGGGAAGACACGACATAGGAGATGATCGGATGCGCTGTGAATCAACATGAGGGTTTTGAACCCTTCCATGTGATCAGCTGGATCTCTCTCGCCATTGTAGGTCTCGAACTGGGGTGGCCTGAAATTTCTGGGAATCTCAGCATCTAGAATTTGGGGGGAGAACGGAGGTCGGTTCGGCCGGTACCCTTGCCTAGATTGTGGTCCGCCCTTGCCGATATGGGCGAGATGGTTCTCCATCTCCTAGAGGCGCCGAAGGACGGCCTTGTCTTGTCTCGTAGGCGAGTCGAACCGTGAGATTCGCTGTCCTGGGCTTCTTTTCGAGGACCGGCGTTGTTGTGCGTCTCAGTCCTGGGGCCACCCCGGATGGCCTGAAGGACCTTGTTCCTAAAGTTTTGGAACTCGGCTCTTGTGATCGGGGTCTGCTCGTCCTGGCCACGCGGAGGCGGGTTCTCCCGGGGTGAGTGGTTGTGCTCTTGTTCCCGTTCTTGGGTCTGCGGGATGCTATGAGTCGGAGCCGAATTGGAAGCGGCCCCTCTCCTCGACCGGCTAAGCTTTCGGTGCTTAATGACATGCCGTAAATCACGGGCGACCGAGCGTGAAGCGCTCGGTTCGGGTCCTGCTGCCCCATTGACTAGTGGTTGATTGGATCCCTGAGAGTTCACATGGCTGTGAGAGGGAAGTGGGTCCGGACGGTGTCCAGCGGTGAAGGCTCTTCTGGCTTTGGGAGCCGTGGAAGGGCTCGGCTTCAAGAGATATTTGGGCTTAGGATCGAGTCAGTGTTTCCCACAGACTGCGCTAACCTAGTGTTGCTTGTTTTCGGTGTGGGGGCAACATGTGTGAGTTCTTGTAATTTATGAAGCGGAAGGGACAGATATTGATCTCGGCTCGGGTTAGTTCCTTGAGGTTGGCTTGGAAGAGGGACTGGAAGCTCGGTCGGCCGGAGTACCTGCAAAAGGCCTAAAAATACCGGGAGATGTCCCGGTGACAAGACACTCCGACGATCTAGTCAGTCACTGAAAAAGGGACTGTGCAGCTAGGGTTCAGATGAGGAAAAATTCATTACCATGGGCAAAGAGGAGGGGGTCTGGTATTTATAAGTAGGGGCAAATGAGTCTGATACCCTAATAGGCCTGGTCGGACCCATTTGTCTGTGGGTCTGAGTTGACAGAAGCCCATTAGACTTTTGACTTAATGAACTGGAATGGGCGAAATCTGAAGAGATCTGATAGCCCTGATTCAACCACGTCATACCACATCACCATTATTGTGTATCGGGCTATCGGGTCCAAATTGAACCCACTACACTCTCCCCGCCTCTATTGATGAGACCTCACCCAAATGTTGGGTGAAAACATGGTGAGACAAATACTCTTTACTCACCGAAAAAATTGTCAAATTTTCTTCTCAATTCTCAATAATTTATACGGCCGCTATATAAAAAAATCCACTCTCCACTTTCCTCTCTCGTCCTTCCTGTCTCGCTCTCTCTCTCCTTCCCTCTCTCTCACCTACCCTTTGCCGTCGCAGCGGAGGAGTGAGAAAGTAAAGCCTGCTCCTTTTTTCGCAAGGTCAGTATATCTCAAAAATTTCCATCTTTTATCTGTTCATTTCTCAACCAGATCTATTTTATTTATGTTGGGGTTTAATGGTAGTTTCTTGTCAGTTGATGCGATCAGTTGCTTTAATTTTCGTGCAGTTCTAGTGAAAAAAAAAATAGATCAAGAATTAGTATATTTTCATCTTTGAGTTTATGTTGAAATCATGTTCGTGTAGTTCTTGATAAGATATGAGCTAGATTTTTTTTTTTTTTTCTATTCAGTTTCTTGATGTTGTCGAGTTTTGGATCTGTATGCTTAGAGTTTAGACAGAATAGATGACTAGCACGTGCATTTGACGTATCTTTTTGACTTCGTAAGAGCATGCAGTCGTTGGTAATTTTTCCAAAAAACCCAAAAATTGGATGGAAAAAAAGAGCTGTAGTAGTTGACCATTTTTCGATTTTTTTGGTATTTCCCGTTCGATGGCAATCATAATATTTTTTTTTTAATTAAACATATCGATATCCCGTCCGAGTGTGTTTTTAAATTTAAAAAAAATATCGGAAAGGGAAATGTTATCCCGTTAGTCTCCCTTCCTTCTCCATTTTTTTAAAAAAGCCTATACATTTACGCCTATAGAACTTATTATGGGTCCATTCACTCTTTAATTTAGATTTTTTTTTTTTTTTTTTTTTTTTTTGTCTCGGACGGGATATCATCTTGGATGTGATATGATATCCCGTCCCTTATTCTTTGTAATAAAAAAAAATCTCCAACAGGAAATGATCTTCCGTCTGTTTCTGTTTTTACATTGAAAATCCAAATTTTTTGATTTAGACGACTACAACTCACTTTCCAATTTCCTATTTCTAATTGCAATACCCAAATTTTAACTTCCAAAGACTGCAGATGCTCTAAGTGTCTCAATTAAGTTGCGGTGGTATAATAACTGATTTGGGTATTATACATAAGTACGGTAAATTAGAGATGACAAGCTGATGTGTATATTATAGATAAGTACGGTAAATTAGAGATGACAAGCTGATGCAATACACATTTAAGGCAACACAACTCTATTTTCCTGTTTTCCACAATTTTCTCGCCTATCGACTATCGTTCACATTTTAAATTTGGCAGTAGATTTTTCATCAATATATATATATATATATATGAACCTTCTGTTGTGCACTAGCATCCGTGTGCACTCGGCCTTCGGGTCTTCATATCAACGATCCGAACCGTTCACATTGATCTACATGTCTAAATTAGTCTAAATATGTAAAATTAGGTCATTTGAAATTCATTTACCCATCTATTAAAGTTACAAAATTGTATGGTTGATATATTAGGGATTTGTTTGTAAATTTTAAGTTAGGGTATTTTCATATTTTGTGGGGAGAAACACACCGTCGTGCTTGGGTATAGTGTATATGTAGATAACTTTGGTGAAACCTTAAAATAGAAAACTTTGGTGATGTATAATGTATTTAGTAAATTTCTATTATTAGACGTTTGTTGATAAATAAATTCACAGTTTTTTCGCATCGAAATGGGGCCCATTATGGATCTGGCTCGTCAAAAGATTTATAGAATATTTTTGGAGTGGTTGTTGGTCTTAATACTTTGGTGCCAAATTTGTGACCGTCGCCACCTTATCTAATTTTCCTATAGGCGATTTTTGAAACTGATGGTGCAGCATTATGCTATTTATTACACCTTTTCGTGTCTGTGTGTGGATCTGTTAATAGTAGTGGTTCTGTGGTTAGAATTTGATCCAGTCAAATGGTTTTGGTTCATTTGTTTCTTGTGGTGAAGTTGATATCGCTAATAACTTGACAGTTCAACTAATTAAGTTGTTGAGAAAGCAAATTATATTTATTTATTTATTTCGTTGTTTTTTATTATTAATATTATTTTATTTGTTTAGATGACTTACATTATACTTGTGGAAGTGGTGTTTTATTGGTGATTCATTGCTTGATCATTTTAAGTTGGATATGATTTTTTCCTTTTGAATTCTCCACTGAATTTTGGTTGAACAAAATGAACGTTAGTTGAAGTTTGCATGGTTGTCATTACTGTTAGGATCGGAAGAAAAACAACAGAGATGAATTTGAGAAGAAAACAACACAAATATTATTTCTCAATCTCAAAAGATTTACAAAAAAAAAACTCTCAATACTTTATAAGCTCTCTGTGGCTATCAATCTCTATTTTTCTCTTCAGTTGAGTGTATCTTCAAATGAAGAAAATAGTGAGAATTTATAGGAGGGGAAGAGACACCATGCTTCGGAAGAGACACCATGCTTGCACCAAACGTTGTCATGCATCAGCATGCACCAAACGTTGCATGCATGAGTGCATGCTCTTTTGTGGCGGGACCTACAATTCTCCCCCTCACGCCACATCTGCACCAATCGTCATCTCTCATCCATTCCAGTTATGTCTTTGCATAACTCTAGTTTCTCCCGAGACACAATCTTTGTCAACATGTTTGCTGGATTCTCCTTCGTGTGGATCTTCATCAGTTTCAACAATTGTTGATCCATCACCTCGCGTATCCAGTGATAGCGAATATCAATATGTTTTGTTCGGGAATGGTACATTGAATTCTTGCTCAAATCCAGAGCACTCTGACTGTCACAATGTACCTTGTAGTCATTCTGCTTGATCCCGAGTTCTTGTAGAAATCGCTTTAACCACAACATCTCCTTGCCAGCTTCAGCGGCAGCAATGTACTCTGCTTCTGTCGTAGATAGTGCAACGCACTTTTGCAACCTTGACTACCATGACACAGCTCCCCCTGAGAATCCACTTAACAGCCTCCCAATGCTCATTTCCTGGATTGGAGAGAAATCTGCTTGCCACACCCACTGCATGTGCAATATCCGGCCTCGTACACACCATTGCATACATCAGACTTCCAACCGCTGAAGAATAAGGCACAACTTCCATTTCCTCGATCTCTTTCCTGGATGAGGGACACGAACTCTTGCTCAACTTGAAATGATTAGCCAGTGGGATGCTAACTGGCTTGGCACCCTCCATGTTGAATCGCTTGATCACCCGTTCAACATATTTCTCTTGAGATAACCACAATCTTCGGGCCTTTCTGTCTCGAGAGATGTTCATACCTAAAATCTGCTGAGCTGGCCCAAGGTCCTTCATATCAAAGACCTTAGAGAGTTCTATCTTCAGCTGTCTGATCTTCACTGCATCTTATCCGACAACCAACATGTCATCGACATATAGTAACAGTGCAATGAAATTTCCATCAGGGGACCTTTGAATGTAGACGCATTGATCTGCAGCAGTCCTCTTGTAGCCTTGACTCACCATGAATGAATCAAACTTCTTGTACCATTGCCTTGGTGCTTGCTTGAGGCCATACAAACTCTTCTTCAGCTTACATACGAGATTCTCTTTCCCTGGGACCTCGTATCCCTCTGGCTGCTCCATGTAAATTTCTTCATGCAGATCACCGTGAAGAAATGCAGTCTTCACATCCATTTGTTCAAGCTCCAAGTCTAGGCTAGCTGCTAATCCGAGCATGACTCGGATTGAAGTCATCTTTACAACTGGAGAAAAAATCTCACCAAAATCGATGCCTTTCTTCTGAAGGAATCCTTTGACCATTAGCCGAGCTTTGTGCTTCACCACCTTTCCGCTGCCATCTTTCTTGAGCTTGAATACCCACTTGTTCTTTAGTGCCTTCTTCCCTCCTGGAAGCTTAACCAAATCGTAGGTTTGGTTCTTCTCTAAAGAGTCCATCTCATCCCGCATAGCGTGCAGCCAGTTGTCTTTGTCTGGATGAGACAATGATTCCTGGAAATTCTCTGGCTCCCCTTCATCAGTAAGAAGAATGTACTCTGATTCTGGATATTTAGTAGACGGAACTTGGTCTCTTTCAGATCTACGTAGCTGAGGCTCACTCGTCTCAGGCGGTGTATCATTATCTTGTACTGGTTCTGCAGCTGTGAAAGGTTGCGGCTCCCCAGGCTTATCAATCCCTTCTTCCTCCTCCTCTGGTTCTGCTTCTAGTTCTTGATCAGACACATCATCATCTGCGGCAGCTTGTACTGGTACTGTATCTGGAACAAAGTCCTGAGTACTGACAGGACTTTCAGCAATTGTAGGCTTTTCAGTATCCCCATATGTCTGATTTTCATGGAACACCACGTCTCTACTTCTGATGGGCTTCTTCGTCTTTAGATCCCATAGTCTGTATCCAAACTCCTCGTCTCCATAGCCTATGAAAATGCATGGAGTGGTTCTCGCATCGAGCTTCTGCCTGAGCTCCTTTGAGACATGTGCATAAGCCAGACATCCAAATGTCC
Source organism: Hemerocallis citrina (assembly GCA_017893485.1). NCBI lineage: Eukaryota > Viridiplantae > Streptophyta > Magnoliopsida > Asparagales > Asphodelaceae > Hemerocallis > Hemerocallis citrina. Next base: position 208,877,817 of record CM030365.1, read on the forward strand.
TCAGGTGAGAGTAGGAGGGGTTTTTACCGGTCCATTTCTTCTCCGGGATGTTGAAATTCAGCGGGACTGATGGAGAACGATTGATCAAGTAGCAGGCGGTGCGAACAGCTTCTCCCCAAAATGGCTTTGGCAGCTTTGCTGTGCTGAGCATACTTCTGACTCTTTCCATGATTGTTCGGTTCATTCTTTCTGCTACCCCATTGTGTTGCGGGGTACGTGGAACCGTCTTCTCGTGCCGAATGCCCTGACTCTTGCAATAGGCATCAAAACTCCTGGATGTATACTCGCCTCCGTTATCTGAGCGAAGGCACTTCAGCTTCTTCCCCGTTTCACGCTCTACCATGGCATGAAATGATTTGAAGATTTCCAAGACCTGATCTTTTGTCTTCAGAAAATACACCCACACCTTCCGAGAAGCATCATCAATAAATGTCAGAAAGTATTTGTTACCGCCTAGCGACTCCACCTCCATGGGACCGCAAACATCAGAATGTATCAGACTGAGCAACTCTGATCTCCTTGTCGAAGAGGAACTAAAAGAGACTCTTCGCTGCTTGCCAAATAAACAGCTGCTGCAAGGTTGAAGCTCTGCATTCTTGGTAATGGAGATAAGATTTTCCTTCATCAAGGTTGATAAACCTTTCTCACTCATGTGACCGAGTCTCTGGTGCCACAGTTTCTGCGAAGCTTCATGTTCAACAATATTGAGACTCTCCACATTGATCTTCACATGAGTCTTGTACAAAGTGCTGCAGAGATGTCCACGAACGATCACCATTACACCTTTCAGCATCCTCCACGAGCCATTGCAAAAACGGTTATCATAGCCCTTTTCATCTAGGGCTCTCACCGAAAGAAGATTTTGTCGAAGTTCAGGTACATGGCGAACATCCGAGCCAAAGTCTCCAGCTTTGTACGTCGTGAAGATGTCCTTTCGAGGAGTAGCATGGCAAGATGCTGCAGTATCTACCACCCATTCTACGCCCTGATTCGACACATGGAGGCATGTCTCATCCTCATGAGAGCAAAGAGCCACATCTTCTAGTACTGTGACTTGTGCATCTCCTTCCTTCTTTGGTTGTGACCTTCCCTGACCGCCTTGCTTTTGTAACTTCCAACAATTTCTTTTCATGTGGCCTGGTTTGCCACAGTGATGACAGTTGTATGCAGGCCTCCTCCCATCACTTGATTTGCCTCTCGATCTGCCTCTGCTTTGGCTCCTGCCTCTCCACCTGCCTCGATCTTCCTCTCGCTGTCTCCCACGGACTTCTGTGACGCAGGCTTGTGCTTCTGTGCCAATGTCCTTTCTCCGAGCTTCCTCATTGAATAGGGCATCCTTAACCATAGACATGGTAAGATTGCCAGTCGAAGCCGAGTTGCTGAGGGAGACCACCAATGTCTCCCAACTGTCTGGAAGAGAGCTGAGAAGTAGAAGTGCCTGTAACTCATCTTCAAGTGGTAACTCCACTGAAGATAGCTGATTCACCAGGCTCTGAAACTCGCTGGTGTGTTCTGCTACAGAAGTTCCTCCCTGTAGCTTCAGGTTCACCAACCGTCTCATCAGCAGAGCCTTATTTCGAGCTGTCTTGGCCTGGTACATATCCGCCAGCTTCTTCCAAAGGGCAAAAGCATCCGTCTCCTGGGCAAGATGATGGAAGACACTGTGATCGATCCACTGTCGAATCTGACCGATCGTTTTCCTGTTCATCTTCTTCTAGTCCGCCTCATTGGTAGCTTCAGGTCTCTCTCCCTTCTCCTCAATAGGATCAAAGAGATCTTTACAACTTAGGAGATCTTCCATCCGAGGTCTCCAAAGTGTATAGTTGGTGGCAGTAAGCTTGATCATGGCTCCAAATGATGATGATGATATTGATTCCTCCATCGACATCTTGATCTGCAAAGGCTTTTGGTACTCAACAACTCAACCTCGCTCTGATACCACTTGTTAGGATCGGGAGAAAAACAACAGAGATAAATTTGAGAAGAAAACAACACAAATATTATTTCTCAATCTCAAAAGATTTACAAAAAAAAAATCTCAATACTTTATAAGCTCTCTGTGGCTATCAATCTCTATTTTTCTCTTCAGTTGAGTGTATCTTCAAATGAAGAAAATAGTGAGAATTTATAGGAGGGGAAGAGACACCATGCTTTCGAAGAGACACCATGCTTCGGAAAAGACACCATGTTTTCGAAGAGACACCATGCTTCGGAAAAGACACCATGCTTCGGAAGAGACACCATGCTTGCACCAAACGTTGTCATGCATCAGCATGCACCAAACGTTGCATGCATGAGTGCATGCTCTTTTGTGGCGGGACCTACAATTACTCTTAATCTTTAAACACGCACACCAGTTCACATAGTATGTCAAGTCCACTGAAAATGATTAGTATCAATTATCAACTTCAGATGCAAATAGTAGTAGCCTCATCGCTTGAAAATTATGGCTCACAGTCGGAACCTCTCTCTTTTTCTTTCAGAGTTTTAAGAGATGGCTGAGGCTGAGGATATCCAACCTCTTGTGTGTGACAATGGTACCGGAATGGTCAAGGTTCGACATCAAAACCCATCACTGGTGCATTTTTTTAGGTTATCATCTATGTATGATTATAATTCTCTTTATTATATGCCACAGGCTGGATTTGCCGGTGATGATGCTCCAAGGGCTGTATTCCCCAGCATCGTAGGCCGACCTCGTCACACTGGAGTCATGGTCGGTATGGGGCAAAAGGATGCTTATGTGGGAGATGAGGCCCAGTCCAAAAGAGGTATTCTCACCTTAAAGTATCCCATTGAGCATGGTATTGTCAGCAACTGGGACGACATGGAGAAGATTTGGCATCACACATTCTACAATGAGCTTCGTGTCGCTCCGGAGGAACACCCGATGCTTCTAACTGAAGCCCCTCTTAACCCAAAGGCCAATAGAGAGAAAATGACCCAGATCATGTTTGAGACTTTCAACGTGCCAGCCATGTACGTTGCTATCCAGGCTGTTCTTTCACTCTATGCCAGTGGTCGTACAACTGGTAAGTACTTGGTTATATTCAAGTGGTATACAATATACATTATTATTCCCATCTGTTACATTAACTGAATTTATCAGTTTCTTCTTTCAATAGGTATTGTGTTGGATTCTGGTGATGGTGTGAGTCACACTGTGCCAATCTATGAAGGATATACCCTTCCCCATGCCATTCTTCGTCTTGATCTTGCTGGTCGTGATCTCACTGATTCCCTTATGAAGATTCTTACTGAGAGGGGTTACTCCTTCACTACCACTGCAGAACGGGAAATTGTGAGAGACATAAAAGAGAAGCTTGCATATGTTGCCGTTGATTATGAGCAGGAGCTTGAGACTGCTAAGAGCAGCTCCTCTGTGGAGAAGACGTACGAGTTACCTGATGGGCAAGTTATAACAATTGGGGCAGAGAGATTCAGATGCCCAGAGGTTCTCTTCCAGCCATCTCTCATTGGAATGGAAACTGCAGGAATCCACGAGACCACATACAACTCCATCATGAAGTGTGATGTAGATATCAGGAAGGATCTGTATGGAAACATTGTTCTCAGTGGAGGGTCTACCATGTTCCCAGGCATTGCTGACCGAATGAGCAAAGAAATCACGGCCCTTGCACCTAGCAGTATGAAGATTAAGGTGGTTGCACCTCCTGAAAGGAAGTACAGTGTCTGGATTGGTGGTTCCATCCTTGCTTCCCTCAGCACCTTCCAGCAGGTAATTTTCTCTCTGCTTTGAATCTACTTCTCTTCTTCATCAATGTTAAATTTGCAGATGAAATTTTAGCATCATCACTACTATCATTGTTATTCAATTATTAGTGTCATCATCATCATCATTATTCAATTAGTCAGTGTCATGTTCATGCTAGCTTAGCATACTGATATGACGGAAACTGCTTTATCTGGTTGTCATCAAATCATGCTTTCCTTCATACATACTGATAGTGGACAAAGTGAGAATAGGGGAAAGGGATATTATTTGAAGTATAAAAGAGGTTTTTAGTTCAGGTTACTGATGCTTGGTGTCAAAACAGCTCAGAAAAATGGTTACTGTATTGACTGGATATTAGGTGTTCTAAAGATGGTTTGGTTTCGAATAGACATGAAAGGGTTTGTGAGTAAAATTCAGAAAAAGAAAGTAGAAAGAGGAATTATTAAGATGTGAAAACTGAAAATAGTTGGTTTCCATTACTGAACTCCACATTCAAGATGCATTGCACGTCTATTTAACACTTAAATTCATACAGTACCCGGCAAGATGGTTTATGAAGAGGAAAGATATCACTTCATTACTTTTTGTTGTTTTTGTTACACCAGTGCATCTCCTCCAACAAATTGTAGGAAAAAAGAATGCTATAGTAATTACGACTACGGTAGCCAAGCTCCGCTAGTTCCTACATTGATTCTACTCTGACTATTATTTTGCCCAAATGAGTTGAATGAGTACGTAGAAGGGATACTTTGACTCATAACTCTTTGACCAAATGACTAAGATTACCATAATGGTAATTGCACCCTAAAACAGTATACTTAATAAACATCATCGTATGTTGACTTATAAATGAGCCCCACATCATACACTGCTACATCGTAATGTCAAATTTTCAAGTTTATTTGGGCAGAGGATTATTATGTATTGTGGTTACCTGATGGCAGTGTTGTAATTTTTTGACAGATGTGGATCTCCAAGGGAGAGTACGACGAGTCTGGTCCTTCAATTGTCCACATGAAGTGCTTCTAAGTTATATGTTTCGGTATTGCTCAAGACTTTCTTCAGGCAGTTTTTTAGTCTGCTTTATTGTAAGCTTGTTTGGTTGTGTTGTGGCTTTATATGTATGATTATTGGTTTACTAGAATGCATCTTGTAGGCAGTAAAATTTGCTGGGAGGAACTCGCCATTTTCATTCGCAAATCAAATTCTAGTCATTTAGGGTATATTGGAGTTTGTTGGTAGTTGAGAATTTTAGAGAGAACTACTGCAATGGTATTTGTGATAACTGTTCTTGTCAATATATTTGTGTGAAAAAGTATTGAGTTTGTTTAAGCTTGAGGCAGTGAGCTTTTGTGTTTGTCTAATTCTTGTTGCTGTTCTTAAATGATCATTTTTGGATGCATCTTTGGTAAGTTCTTTATCCGTTTCTTTTGATCAAAATTATGATTGGAGACAATGTTCTTTTGCCGTTTGATTGGAAACTGTGTTCTTTTGCGGACAATTGGGAAACAGCAACAAAATTGATGCAGAGTGTTGAACTATGTGAATACCTGGCACTGTTTTTCTTGTTGTGAATACAGGATCATCTGGTTGTTGCTATAATTTAGAAAATAAATAAATAAATAAATGAAAACAATCGATCTTGATAAATTAGAAGGGACTTTCTTTAGAAATGCAATTTTTATTATTTTTTTATTTTAAATATTTTTTTTATATTCAGCCGTAGGATGATGTTAAAATTGGGGGGAGAGCGATCTTTCAACATCTCAAATTAATTCCGGTTCAACATCTCAAATTAATTCCGGTTAAGGTCGGAATCGAACATAATAAGTCTTGCCACTTGGCTTTGGAAGTGCAATTCGAAGAAGAGTAAATGGTAATGTAATGTCCTGTTGCATGGGAAGGGAAGCATATTGAGAAGAAAATATTATTATTAACTTGGGACACATGCTTTAGGTGTATAAGAACGCAATTGGGAATACTTTTTAAGGAGCCGATGTTAAGGAGCTGGAAAATGTGAAGCATATATATATATATATATATATAAACAGATGATTTCTAAATTCTTTTGGAATAAATAAACCTAATCTTTTTACTACTTGCCGATGTTGAACGTTCTTAATGTTGCTGCTGACCTGCAAAAAATTCAAAACATGGGGATTGATCCCGGCGACGAACTGTCCGACACTCAAGTCAGTAATCTGAAAGATTATGAAAGAGTTTTTTTGATAAATATATTGATTACCTTTTGTATTGCGTGTGTGTGTGTGTGTGTGGGGGGGGGGGGGGGGGAGGGGGGGGGGGGGGGGGGGGGGGGGGGGGTTATAGTTGCTTAGGAAATAGTTTGGTGGGGGTGGAGGGGTATTTACAGTCGCATTTGGAAACAGTTTAGAGATAATCATTTATCTCAAATCTCAGGTGTTTTTGAATAAGATATAAAGTTTAAATTCATTCATGATAAAAGATTTGGTTTAAGGGATAATCATGAATTTAAATAACTCTTTAAATGACATGAGTTTATTTATAATGGGCGGTCACTCTAACCCAATAAGGCAAACCCTTTTTTGGGTTATTGGGCCTGGAAAAGACCAAATTCCCATTTTTCGGACAAGTTTGTAATGGAAATTACCGTTTTACCCCTAAGAGCTTTAAGATTCGTACCCGATTAGAACGGTCCGATATAGTTCTATTTTTAGCCATATCACAAGCCCCCACTCCCGAAGACTGAGTTTCACAGCCATTGAGAAATAGTTAGCCGTTTTTAATGGCTTACAGAATTTATCAGAGTTCTCAGGGATGTTTAAATCTCGCTCGGGGTGTAACGATGTTTTTATGAAATTGTAAAATACTTAGAATTTTTTAAAGATTTTTTTTTTTTTGACTTTTCCAGATTTTTCCGATTTTTTCCATTTTTTAATCATTTTTCAAATTTTTATTCAATTTTCGAATTTAAATAATTAATTTTTGTAAATTTTAATTAATTATTCCAATTTAATAATTATATTTTTAGAATTTAAAATTAGTTTTCGAATTTAAAATTATTTTTAGAATTTATAATTATTTTTTTGATTTTTAATCATTTTTTGGATTTTTAAATAATTAATTAGATTTAATAATTAAATAAGGAAATTAAAAATATACCTTGATGACGTTGACGAATCTGGAGCGTCGATTGCGGTGCGCGCGAAATTGAGGAGATCGAGCGGCGTGCTGGCATTGATTGGTCAACGCTTCTTTGCCCATTTTCGATCGGTTTTTGATTTGTTCGGCGCGCATCGTCGAACTACGTGGCCTCTTCAATGCAACAACAGGTGGCATTGACTGTTGACTAGTCAACGCTCTTCGCCCTGATTTAGTTCGGTTTTCCATCTGCTCGGTTCTGATCGCCGGACGTTAGAGATGCTTCACCGAGGCAATATGTGGCACAGTGACCGTTGATTGTTGACCAATCAACGCATTTTGCACCATTTTTCGATCATGAATCTGTCGGTTCGGTTTTGGTCGCCGAACGTTGGAGATGCTTCGCCGAGGCGACACGTGGCACATTGATCATTGACCGTTGACCAGTCAACGCATTTTGCACCATTTTTCTATCGAAAATTTGTCTGTTCGGTTTTGGTCGTCGAACGTTGGAGATGCTTCACCAAGGTGACATGTGACAATAGACTATTGACCGTTGACCAGTCAACGTATTTTGCACCATTTTTTGATCGGGAATATGTCCGTTCGGTTTTGGTCGCCGAACATTGTAGATGCTTCGCCGAGGCGACACGTGGCGCATTGATCGTTGACTGTTGACCAGTCAATGCATTTTGCGCCATTTTTCGATCGGGAATCAATCTGTTCGGTTTTGGTCGCTGAACGTTGGAGATGCTCCGCCGAGGCGACACGTGACGTTGACCGTTGACCAGTGAACGCATTTTGCACCATTTTTCGATCGGGAATCGATCTGTTCGTTTTTGGTCGCCGAACATTGGAGATACTTTGGTGAGGCTGCAGCACCCTGAGTTTTCAATAAATAAATTAGAAATAAGTGGTACAAACTCCAGAATCAACTTCAATTGTAATCATAAACACAGAAACCAAATACAGGGAAATTTAAAAAAAATTATTACATCAATTTTTTTACAAAGCATAGCAGAATTTAAACATCTTGATTACAATCTCTTTACAACATAATTAATTACAATTTTCAGTTAACTCCAAGCTTTTTCTTAATTCAACTTTATCCATATCTGAAAACCTGCAAAACCTGAATGAAAAGTGGGCACGTCAGTTAAATATAACTGACGTCAACTATAGTAATAGTGATACTCCCCAATCTCGCAATCACAAACCACAATAATTGATACATGACGATAATAAAAGAACATGAACAACATGGCAATAACAGATAGAATATGAAATAACAATAAATGAGGCTTAAAACATAAAGTGAAACTAGGCTAAGTGTCAAGTGTATAAAAACAGAAATCGAGAAAACAAGCATGCATAAAACGATTCAAGAAAACACAAAATGTTTATGATGGTTACTAATGCATACTTGTCTGATTCTATGCATCCCATTCTACATAGGTCTGGTGCAAGCTCTTATCGTTCTCCACTTTATAGGGTTCAATCCATCGTTATGCAACTAATCCTACTATGGTGATAGAAACAAGATCCAGATACTCCGCGAATAGGCCTACGTTCCGGTATCTACCCGCCAGACTAGCACCCTCAATGCGCAAGCATCATGTAAGCGTCGTCTTGAACATTCCATGCCGAAATTCCACGAATAGGTCCCAGCCTTCGGAATAAAACCGCCTAACTGTAAAAGACCCTCAATGTGAGAACTCGGGAGATGGCAATAATAATCGCAACCTTCGAAATCAAACCGTCCAACTACGACTATAGTCCCGAACCTCATCCGTCCACTATACAAGGCCCTGCTACTTATGTTTCCCAAGGTCTATCTGTAACCCCTGTTTTCATTAATATGTATTTTTTTTAAAAAGTATTTTTCCGTATTTAAATTCTGAGTATCTTATAATTATTTTTTCCTAATTGATTTTATTATTTAAACTATTTTGAGCCCCATTGTTTAATTATTATTCTAAGCCCAAGTTACATTATTAATTTTATTAAATGTGAGCCCAATTGTTTAATTGTTATTTTAAGCCCAAGTTGTATTTTTTTTTATTCTGAAACCAAATTGTTTATTCTAAAACCCAAATTTGTATTTGATTTTATTAAATTAATCCAAAGCCCAAACTTGTATTTTGATCTTATTTATTTAATTAATCAATCTGAGCCCAATTGATCAACCCAATATACTAATTACTTCATTTAAATATTTGGGCCCATTATTAAAGCCCAAACCCAGTATCCATATTTGTACAGATTATTATTCTACACTTACCGTATACAATATTTTCTTCAACCCACTTTTCTGTCCCGTACTCCAACTCCCCACTTCTCAATTCCCATACCTGCACATTCCCCCACAACCTAGTAACTACTCCCACTTCTACCCCACTACATTATTATCTATTATATTATTATATAATCCCTACCCCGTTCTCTCTCTCTCCCATTCATTCTCTCCCTCTCCCTCTCTGTTTCTCTACCAAAACAGAGAAACAAAACAGAACAGAACAAACCCGAAACCAACTCCCCATCTCCTTCCTTCTCCATCGCATCTCCTCACCCATCACCGCTCGCCATTCCAGGTGCTCCTCCCGCCGCCGAGAACCCCTCGCCATTATCGCCCTCTTCGCTCGAAGCTCCACTCCCTCCCGTCGGTGCTCTCGCTCCAGTCGTGCCAGTCCCCGTCGTCCCAAGTCGACCGCAGCCATCACCCCGTCGACGCTCCTCCAGTCGAAGCTTTCCTCAGTAGCGTCCCATCGCCTGTTCCGCTCGCCCGTTGCATCTCCTCCCGTCGTCGCCCACAGTCAGCTCCACCATTGCCGAACCTCGACACCGCCGCTCACCTCCTCCACTGTCGCCATTGTTGTAGCTCAACCTCCGTCGTTGTCAACCTCGAGTGCTCTCGCCGTCCTCGCGCTCCATCTCCTCCATTCCTCCGCACGACTCATCCGCGTCGCCTTCAACCTCCAAGAGCCAGTCCTCACCGTCGTCTTCCCCGTTCGAGCCCCCTCGTCGCCGCCATTGCCGAAGCAGAGCTCCACCCTTGCTCTCCGTTCGTCTCCTTCCTCCACTGTCGTCCACCAGTCGCGCCGACCATCGCGCAGTCGCCGCCTCCTTCCTCTTCCGCCAGTCGTCGCAAGCCCCGACCTTGACGAACTCCGCCACTCAGCCATCGCTCTTTCCGCTCGAGCTCTGCCTCCTCACTCTTTCCGCCGTTCGCAGCTCCTCTCTGCCACCGTCGAACAGTCCCTGAAGTCGCTGCTCCCTTTTTCCCGCTCGCTCTCTCTCTCTCTCTCTCTCTCTCTCTCTCTCTCCCCATCTCTCTCTCTGTGTTGAAAGAAGAAGAAGAAAATTGGATTGGGGATTATTATTGGAGTTATTAGATTATTATATTGGTGTAGGATTGTTGTGTGTTGCTGTTTGGTGTTGTAGGGATTAGGTAGTTGCATTGGAAGTTGTGTTAGCGTTTGTTGTGATTGGAGGTGTTTGCTGCTTTGGAGTTGCTATTGGAGTTGCTATTTGGAGTTGCTATTGGAGTTGCTGTTTGGAGTTTGCTATTTTGGGATTTTCTGTTTTAGCGTGGCTGCCAAACATCTCGCACGTGTTCTGCTGCCCGGGATACTGATCCCGTTATTCTTGTTCAATTTTATCGTCGTCAACTAACATGGAAGTGTCTCTTGTACAATTTTATTTGTTCTAGTACAAGTCCTTGTAAAAATACCGCAAGTATATTATTTTTGACTCCAATTCGCATTCATAAGTCAAATTGATAACCGTTTCCATACCTAATCCGTCGATCTGTATTCACATGTGATCGTGAATACTTTGTTCTCGTATGCATGACACAAACACAAAAATTAATGTACACATATATACTATTATACATGATGTCGTGCATGAATTGCTTGTTACTAGGTTGCATATTGTTATAATATCTCTATTCTTGTTTAGGTGTTATGCATGCCATTAGTTGCATCACATGTTTTATAAGCCCTGAAATATGTTTCATGCCTCATATAAGTCTTGACTACTTGATCTTGTCATGTTACCCTTGCCATGTTACCCGTCCCTGTTGTTGCATGTAGTTATTGTTCATGTTTAATTGTAATTAAAAAAAGATAACAAGCCGGGGTATAAAGGGAAAAGATTTAGTAGTGGGCAATATAGAAGAGCGTACTTAGACGGGGGCTCGTGGTTTCTCGCTGCAAATTTGTAAGTTACAAGTTACAAGTTTGCTAAATTACAGGTTTACATGTGCACGTTACAAGACACACTAACTACGTGTTCCACATTGCACGTATCTTGATACAAGATATACTTGACTCGACTTGACTTGACTTGACTGGATATGTTTCCCGAGTACGTGACCTATAGAATCCACCACTAGTCTAAACGTTCACTTGATTGTGGATAGCAACCATGTGGTATGGGACGCATGAAGTGCTACCTAGTTAGGTTAATAAAAGACATGACATGACACGTATACTTGCATGATCCGTTTACATGTTACATGGTTATGATGACTTGTTTACTTGTTTACATGTTACTAGTTCATGTTGACACGTTTACTTGCTTACTCGTTTACATGTTACATGTTCCTATGGATTATTTACTTGTTCACATGCACGTTATTTGTTTCCTGAGGTCTTGTTCTTGATTCTGTCACATGTTGTATTTGCTCTATTATATGATTCTTGATTCCTTGTTCTTTCCTACTTTTGTTTTATTCTATATTTGTCCCGTTGCTTGTACCACTTGCGGCCCGTGACTTGCATTAACGGGTACCTCTTGTTTCTCTTCCTTTGTAATAACATACTTGCAGGCCAAGATGGAGAACTACCTGAAGGTGTTGCTGAACAGAGATTCTAGTCTTGTTTAATTTCATGTTATTTTCATTTCTTGTTTTATTCATGTAATCCTTGTTGTAATCCGGGCGTGTTTAACCTGTGACTATGTTTCTTTTCCAGTTGTTGGTTATGTTCGGTATTATGTTCATGTAATATGTCATGTACTCTGTTATCTTATTGTGATTTATATACTTGCGTGGTTGAAATTATTATCTTGTTGTTGAGTTAAATATACAGCTTATGAATGATGTATCTGCATCCTTCGCTAGGCCTCAGTTACGTGCCTGTGTTCCTGTATTCTGGGAAGCGGGGCGTGACACTATCACATCACCACAAGTGTCGGTCCTTATGTTTATTATATTTAATTAGTTAATTAAAACACAGTTTCTCTAGAGTTGGTGTACCCTACCGGGCTGAACTCAACTAAATCAACAACAAAAGCCCCACTGGCCAATATCCACAAAAATCTCATCTACCGGCATGTTAGGGCCCCACTCAACCCCTAGAGTCTCAAAACTCAAAAAAATTCCATCTCAAACATTTATTTGTAATGCGTAAATCCCAAAATCATATAACTCATCACGAGAATTCCCTTCAAATTCAATAGTCAAAGCTAAGTACTTCCCTGTACAACCATATCCACATAATTGTACAGAAAACTGAAACTAACTCGATTAAAGCTGAAACAAACAGTGGATAAATAAACTTGAAATACGATCATCTTTAAGTTCGAAGACATACACTTTCTAAAACTACGTAAATAGAACTTAAATACTTATTAAATTTGATAATACACACTCTCTGAAAGCAGTGAAATCTGAATTCAATTAATGCAAAAAAAAACAGAGAAATTAACTTTGCAAATTTGAAGAAACAACCGTTCGAAGATTTGTAAACACAACCAAAACAGTGTGCAAAAACTCAGGCATGACGGTCAACTGGTAGACGCAGTGTAAAACACTGCAGTCGACTGACAGTATTCAAAATAAACAACAGTGAAAGACCTGGCAGTCGACTGACATACATAGTTATAATTGCTGCAGTCGACAGCCAGTAAGGAAACTAGCGCCAGACGGCCATGATAGTCGACTGCAATTGCAAGTTCAAAAGAACTGCAGTCGACCGACAGTCAAGCTGCAGTCGACTGCGCAGCCGACCAACATGAAATCTACAATAGCCCAATTTTTGAAAACTTCTCACACTGATACATGATTCTGTACACATTCTTGGATTCCTGTGACAAAAAATCTGTAATAAAACACGTGCAATCTTGACTGTTACCGCTAAATCTGGTGTGGGGGTAAACAGATAGTATTTGTAGATTCTTAGGAAAACTTTGAATAGCAAACCTGAAACCTGTTCCGCCGGAGTTTGACCGTTGACTCCCGCCGTTCACCTGCAAAAAGTGCGAGACACCGGGGTTGATCCCGGCGACGCACCCTCCGACGCTCGAGTCAGTAATCAGAAATGATTATAAGAGAGCGTTAACTAGCAAAAGATTGATTACCTCTTAATGGAGATGGATGAGGGGTATTTATAGGCGCCTTAGGGATCAGATTAGGAATGTAAACCCTCTGATCTGATAAGGAATAAAATTCTCGTAATCAGATAAGGAATGTGATCCCTGATTCCCGGTAAAAGGATAGATACGAATCAAGGCCGTTGATTTGGCTAAATCAGAAACCCTAATTCTATCTTGCTGGACTGGGTTCGTTTCGGGTTGGGACCTGTACCCAGTTGAGGTGGATCCGTTCGCGGGTTATTGGATCTTTGGAGAGGAGATCTAGTACCCGTCTCAGATCCGGTTGTAAGTAAAATTACCGTTTTACCCCTGGGCTTCAAGATTTGTGCCCGATTTGGACGGTTCTGTAACACCCCGCAAAATTAAAATTACAATTTTGCCCCTGGGTGTTACGCACGTATATTTTGTAATGTGTTTCACTACATATTTTGGATTCATACTATTTATACATTTTTCGTATTGATTTTAGTCAACTAAAATATAATATTTAATCACTGGGATTTACGTGCTTTTTACGTGTTTTGATGCACGTGTTTCCACCACTACGTATAATATTTTTATAGGTTTAAATTATTTATTTTTATGTATTTAAATCTATTTTATAAGACGAAAATTTATTTTCCCCTTGTTTTGATTAAAATGCATTTTTCAATCTTCTGCACGTATATTGCACGTGTTGCGATTTCATCATGAAATACACAAAATTAGTAAATATATTTTTGTTATATTGTTTTCAATTATATTTAATAATTTGTCATCAATAAAATTAATTTTTCGCATTTTGATATTTTACGTGCGATGCACGTGTTTCCTACGCACGTAGTAATTACGTCATAGAATGTATAAATTAATAAATAATTTTCTCATATTTTATTTTATAATTTTTAACATTTTTCGTTGATAAAATCAATTTTTCGTATTTCGACGTTTCACGTGCGACGCACGTGTTTTCGATAAACATACTTAAGCACATGTGTTTTCAAAAATATTTTTTTTGAAGTGTGTGTATTTTTGCATGATGTATTTTAAATTAAACTATTTTTTTTTTTTCATAAACAGTATATATATAGACACATAGATAGATAGTAGGTATATAAATAAAATAAAGTAGTTGGCTATATACGGTATACTTGAAAATATGAAGTAGAATTGTGAGTTGAAGGTTGGGGACCCACGGATTGACAGTACACAACACTTGTGTTGTTGTTGTAGAGTGGGCATTTGACACTTGTGCTATTGGGTGCTTATGTGTGACCGGGTTCTACTTGGGAGTGGGGCCGGTGTGCATGAAGAGAGAAAGAGGGAGAATGAATGAGAGGAGTTAAGGTTTGGAAGAGTGGGGAGGTGGAGAGTTGTAGGTTATGGGAGTTTAGAATTGGAAGGGTTGTAAGAATTAAATAGAGTAATTTATTAGAGGTGAAATTTTGCAAAATACACCTTCCCAAAATCTTATAAATAGCACCCTACCCTTTTCATTTCACACACAAAAAATTAGAATTAAAACAAGAGAAAGAAAAGAGAAAGAAAAGAGTGTAATAAAAAGAAAGAGAGTTATTGTGCTTGGAGGATCTCTTGCTTGGAGCATTTGCTAGGAGGAGAAGGGGACTAGGAGTTGCTAGGAGCAAGAAGGAGCTATTCATTTGTAGTTTTCAACCTTCAAACAAGAGGTGGGTTCTCATGCTTTCTAATTTAGAACTATGCATGCTAGTGATAATCAGGGCCGGCCCCAGTATGGAGGCAGGTAAGGCGGCCGCCTCGGGCCCACGCGGAATTTGTGATTTTTGGGGCCTCCGATTTTGAATCTCTCTTGTAAATATAGGCACGTATTTCGCGCGTAAAAAATATATATATGTTATTAGGGGCCCTATTTCAGAAGTTTGCCTAGGACCCCCGGTAACTCAGGGCCGGCCCTGGTGATAATATATGAACATTTTGTTTTGATGTGTAGTTAAAATTTCATGTTAGTGTTACATGCTATGAATGAGAACAATATTATGATTAAACCAATAATAGGAATTTTTGACTAAAGAGCTAATGCCATAGATCATGTTAGAATACTTGTAAAATGTTATGCATGTTAAAAGTGTGTGGTTGTATGAGAAATTTGTTGAAAAATGTTGGGAATACATTCTTTTGCAAAAATATTTTTGTGAAGAATCTTGTTATGAATAGATAAAATTCATGTTGTGATTGATGTGATTAAGTAGAAAAAGGAAGTCTACCATGCTAACTAAAGAAAGAGAATTACTTGATTGTTGTGAACCATGCTAATATGTTTGCTTAGTCTTGTGTTTACAATAGTGTTAATATATGAGAATAACTTTGATGTGAAATTTACAAATGGGAATCATGCTATCATAATTGCGAAAGTAGTCTTATTGTGACAATTACCATGTTAATGAAAAAAAAAAAAGACAAATTCTTGTATAAACCATGTTGGTAAATTGTAGAATTTTATGCTTATAATATTATTGACCATATTAGATTTTATAATAAAATAAAAATGAAATTTCGATTAGTTTATAATATGTCGACATGAGTAGGTTCTATTTTTAAAAGAATGGGAACTATTGTGTGAAAGAGCAATTTTTATTTTTATAAAATATAATTTATGTCAAATTGAGATTTTAATCAAATAGACATGGATACTAGTTTTCATTTCTTTTGTAGGATTTAGTTCCTAAAGAAAAGTCTAAGTTTTGCAAAAGATGAGAAAAAGAAATTTCTTTAAATAAGTGAAAAATAGTATTTTTAAAATAATTGGAAATTTTATTAGTTACTATCTTTTTATTAGTTACTATCATGGAAAGGATTATTTCTAAAATTGTGAAAGAATTGATCTTTTGGAATGAACACATTTTATGGAAAAAGACACACTTTGTGGATAGTTGAACAAAAGAACATTTGTGCCTTTTTAAACAGAGATTACACATAGACTTACTGGTTAGCGTAATAAACTTGGGTTTGGTTGAGAATAGTCACGGGTTCAACACGGGTTCAACACTCCATGGTGACTTATATTTTATTTTGGGGTTTTAAAATGATTTGGTAAATAGTTTCGAAAGTGGGTCAGTTTGGTAAAACTTCCGTGGGAACTAGATCTGTAATTTTGATAGTGAGTAGGTCAATTTGGTAAATAGTTTCGAGAGTGGGTCAGTTGGGTAAAAACTTTCAAAAGTGTTTCATTTTGGGGAAAAATTTAGTATTCATAAAACATAAATGAAGAAATTATTTCTTAAAGATTGTTTTTGTGTAATTGATAAGTTTTAACGAGGATTTGAGATAGGAAGAAAAATAAATGACTACAAAAGTATTAGTAAAGAGCATGACTTTTAATTTACAAAATAATGATTTAGGGTGAATTGAAATCTCTTTATTTCTAGAAATGCAATATGGTTGAGTTATGTGACTTTTGAGATCATGAAAGATTTTGTTGTGAATGAGTAAATCATGTTTAGTGCTAAAGATGAGACATTGAATCGTGTTAAAATGAGACATCGTATAAATTTGAAATTATGAATGAATTATTATTTATTATGAATAACTAGATCATGAATAGTGGTAAGACTATGAAATGATTACTTTGTGGATAAGTGTTAAGACAAGATTGTGATCAATTGTGAATGAATTGAAAGATGGAATTATTTAGGTTTAAGACATGATTACAAAAGGGTATGTGTACCCATGTTTCTTGTACATGAAAGATTATGATTAAGAATTAGTAAGACTTCGGTTACCGGTAATTTTGAAAGAAAGAATTGATATGATTTTGAGATAATGCCGTCGGGCGATCTCGTATTTTGTGAATAAATCCGGTATGAGGTAAAACTGATTCTAGGGTGATAACATATTCATGTCTTGAACTTAAGAATAATTAGGCACTTAAGTGAAGATGTAATAAACTTGTGCAAACGTAAATAGGTGCTTCTATATAGTCGGCGGTGGATCTCCGTGGCTATAGACCCAGTTGGTGGACTGTGGTTGCCCCATAGGAGATGGACTGTATTTTATCCGAGACTTAGGGTAGTCGACGGATGTTTACCATACTCCAAAGAATATGTGTATACCGGGGCTAGAGGGGCATTTACGGGATTATTCTCACGATATAATAGCCAGGGAGGCTGGGATCTGTTAATATAAGCCAGGGAGGCTGAGATCCGTATCTGTGAAATAACTCTAAAACTTGTTTTATTACTGGGTAGTCTCATGGCGAGCGATCGAACCCTTCAATATGGAGTACGTAGGCACTTGCCCTCAGACCTATGTAGTATGGGATGCATAGAATCTGAACAAGTGTGCATTAGTGTCATCCTAGTATAGAAATGTGTGCATTAGGCATTAAGGCATGACATACACTTATGTTTAGAATAATCACTTTGACACTTTACTTGTTCATTCAATCTTGTTGTTGATTTGTTAAAGTATGAGATCGTTACACTATTCCCGGCATAGAGAGGATAGCCGTGTATAACATTTCGTCAGTTCTAAGTAACTGACGTGCCCACAGATTGACATGCAGGTAATGGACTATTCATGGAGTTATAAAGTGGATATGCTGTTGCTGTTTAGAAGTTAAAGATGTTGCAAATGATGTTAAAGTTTTACAAGTTGTTTTTCATTATTGTAATCTTTTAGTCTTCCGCTGTGTAAAAACCAAGTGTAAAGAAACTCTGATGTATTGTGAATGAAAAGTTTTAAATTCCTTGTAAAATTGTACGAAGTGAAGTAAAGATCCTGTGGAATCTCGAATTTATCCTTATTTAAAATTCGGGGTGTTACAGATGGTATCAGAGCATGCTTCACAAGTAGTACAAGTTTATAAGGAACGATAAAAAGGGACGATAAATTTGGGAACAAGCTAAAGGAGTCCTTCTGTCAACCGGGTGTAAACAGCCCTAAGCGACACGGTATTTAAGCGTCTTCGGACCACCGCTAGCTGGGAACCGACTCCTACAGCTAACCCAAGTGAATCAGAACTTGATAGACTAAAGATTTGTTTAGGAAGAGTAGTAAGATCATTAACTATGGTCTAGAACCCGTGACACCTTATTGAGTAGTTACAATATTGTTCCTGCAGACACTAGAGTGTGAGTTTCAGTATATAGAGATTTAAATGCAAGTGATTTACATTTGTGTTGCTCTATGCACTGATGTTTTCTCTCTCTTTTGGATGGCTGGAGTCGTCATGATGTCCTCCTTGTATACATTGATATGAGAGTGTATGCGAGCACATTTTTCCCTGAGTATCAGAGTGGCGCAGTGGAAGCGTGGTAGCTTGGACCGTCATTCATGATACCTTACACACTTCCCTCTCAAATTATTTTGTAGATTTTTATCATGCTACTTTTTCCATTATTTTTTTTTCAAATAAATATTTTCTTATGTTAATTCATTTGAATATTTATTATTTGTCTATTTTCCTTAGTCTTGATATTTTAAACCTATTTTTCAAACTTAAAATTTTGTCCTTCATGTATTTATGTCACTTTATATTTACCCGTTTATATCTAATATTACTTTACATATTTTGCCAAGTTTTAAATTGCCATTTATTAAATTAATATTTCAACAAATATTTTCTTCATTTATTATTCTGGATTTATCTTATGAAATTTTCTTATGAGCACTCATTTTATATGATTTTGATTTCCATGGTACTCTAGTTTCTTATCCTATATGTTCTTAACAAGATTGAAAATTTCTACCCATATGAATATGACCTACCATTTTGTTTCCATTCGGTACTATTATTATTGCATATTTTAAAGTTTGCAGTTTCTTAAATACAAGAATAATATTTTCTTTGGCATGTACAAGATACAACCTTTACCCTAGCGAGTTCCGGGGACGGAACTACTCTAAGGAGGGGAGAGTGTAACACCCCGCAAAATTGAAATTACAATTTTGCCCCTGGGTGTTACGCACGTATATTTTGTAATGTGTTTCACTACATATTTTGGATTCATACTATTTATACATTTTTCGTATTGATTTTAGTCAACTAAAATATAATATTTAATCCCTGGGATTTACGTGCTTTTTACGTGTTTTGATGCACGTGTTTCCACCACTACGTATAATATTTTTATAGGTTTAAATTATTTATTTTTATGTATTTAAATCTATTTTATAAGACGAAAATTTATTTTCCCCTTGTTTTGATTAAAATGCATTTTTCAATCTTCTGCACGTATATTGCACGTGTTGCGATTTCATCATGAAATACACAAAATTAGTAAATATATTTTTCTTATATTGTTTTCGATTATATTTAATAATTTGTCATCAATAAAATTAATTTTTCGCATTTTGATATTTTACGTGCGATGCACGTGTTTCCTACGCACGTAGTAATTACGTCATAGAATGTATAAATTAATAAATAATTTTCTCATATTGTATTTTATAATTTTTAACATTTTTCGTTGATAAAATCAATTTTTCGTATTTCGACGTTTCACGTGCGACGCACGTGTTTTCGATAAACATACTTAAGCACATGTGTTTTCAAAAATATTTTTTTTGAAGTGTGTGTATTTTTGCATGATGTATTTTAAATTAAACTATTTTTTTTTTTCATAAACAGTATATATATAGACACATAGATAGATAGATAGTAGGTATATAAATAAAATAAAGTAGTTGGCTATATACGGTATACTTGAAAATATGAAGTAGAATTGTGAGTTGAAGGTTGGGGACCCACGGATTGACAGTACACAACACTTGTGTTGTTGTTGTAGAGTGGGCATTTGACACTTGTGCTATTGGGTGCTTATGTGTGGCCGGGTTCTACTTGGGAGTGGGGCCGGTGTGCATGAAGAGAGAAAGAGGGAGAATGAATGAGAGGAGTTAAGGTTTGGAAGAGTGGGGAGGTGGAGAGTTGTAGGTTATGGGAGTTTAGAATTGGAAGGGTTGTAAGAATTAAATAGAGTAATTTATTAGAGGTGAAATTTTGCAAAATACACCTTTCCAAAATCTTATAAATAGCACCCTACCCTTTTCATTTCACACACAAAAAATTAGAATTAAAACAAGAGAAAGAAAAGAGAAAGAAAAGAGTGTAAGAAAAAGAAAGAGAGTTATTGTGCTTGGAGGATCTCTTGCTTGGAGCATTTGCTAGGAGGAGAAGGGGACTAGGAGTTGCTAGGAGCAAGAAGGAGCTATTCATTTGTAGTTTTCAACCTTCAAACAAGAGGTGGGTTCTCATGCTTTCTAATTTAGAACTATGCATGCTAGTGATAATATATGAACATTTTGTTTTGATGTGTAGTTAAAATTTCATGTTAGTGTTACATGCTATGAATGAGAACAATATTATGATTAAACCAATAATAGGAATTTTTGACTAAAGAGCTAATGCCATAGATCATGTTAGAATACTTGTAAAATGTTATGCATGTTAAAAGTGTGTGGTTGTATGAGAAATTTGTTGAAAAATGTTGGGAATATATTCTTTTGCAAAAATATTTTTGTGAAGAATCTTGTTATGAATAGATAAAATTCATGTTGTGATTGATGTGATTAAGTAGAAAAAGGAAGTCTACCATGCTAACTAAAGAAAGAGAATTACTTGATTGTTGTGAACCATGCTAATATGTTTGCTTAGTCTTGTGTTTACAATAGTGTTAATATATGAGAATAACTTTGATGTGAAATTTACAAATGGGAATCATGCTATCATAATTGCGAAAGTAGTCTTATTGTGACAATTACCATGTTAATGAAAAAAAAAAAAGACAAATTCTTGTATAAACCATGTTGGTAAATTGTAGAATTTTATGCTTATAATATTATTGACCATATTAGATTTTATAATAAAATAAAAATGAAATTTCGATTAGTTTATAATATGTCGACATGAGTAGGTTCTATTTTTAAAAGAATGGGAACTATTGTGTGAAAGAGCAATTTTTATTTTTATAAAATATAATTTATGTCAAATTGAGATTTTAATCAAATAGACATGGATACTAGTTTTCATTTCTTTTGTAGGATTTAGTTCCTAAAGAAAAGTCTAAGTTTTGCAAAAGATGAGAAAAAGAAATTTCTTTAAATAAGTGAAAAATAGTATTTTTAAAATAATTGGAAATTTTATTAGTTACTATCTTTTTATTAGTTGCTATCTTTTTATTAGTTACTATCATGGAAAGGATTATTTCTAAAATTGTGAAAGAATTGATCTTTTGGAATGAACACATTTTATGGAAAAAGACACACTTTGTGGATAGTTGAACAAAAGAACATTTGTGCCTTTTTAAACAGAGATTACACATAGACTTACTGGTTAGCGTAATAAACTTGGGTTTGGTTGAGAATAGTCACGGGTTCAACACGGGTTCAACACTCCATGGTGACTTATATTTTATTTTGGGGTTTTAAAATGATTTGGTAAATAGTTTCGAAAGTGGGTCAGTTTGGTAAAACTTCCGTGGGAACTAGATCTGTAATTTTGATAGTGAGTAGGTCAATTTGGTAAATAGTTTCGAGAGTGGGTCAGTTGGGTAAAAACTTTCAAAAGTGTTTCATTTTGGGAAAAATTTAGTATTCATAAAACATAAATGAAGAAATTATTTCTTAAAGATTGTTTTTGTGTAATTGATAAGTTTTAACGAGGATTTGAGATAGGAAGAAAAATAAATGACTACAAAAGTATTAGTAAAGAGCATGACTTTTAATTTACAAAATAATGATTTAGGGTGAATTGAAATCTCTTTATTTCTAGAAATGCAATATGGTTGAGTTATGTGACTTTTGAGATCATGAAAGATTTTGTTGTGAATGAGTAAATCATGTTTAGTGCTAAAGATGAGACATTGAATCGTGTTAAAATGAGACATCGTATGAATTTGAAATTATGAATGAATTATTATTTATTATGAATAACTAGATCATGAATAGTGGTAAGACTATGAAATGATTACTTTGTGGATAAGTGTTAAGACAAGATTGTGATCAATTGTGAATGAATTGAAAGATGGAATTATTTAGGTTTAAGACATGATTACAAAAGGGTATGTGTACCCATGTTTCTTGTACATGAAAGATTATGATTAAGAATTAGTAAGACTTCGGTTACCGGTAATTTTGAAAGAAAGAATTGATATGATTTTGAGATAATGCCGTCGGGCGATCTCGTATTTTGTGAATAAATCCGGTATGAGGTAAAACTGATTCTAGGGTGATAACATATTCATGTCTTGAACTTAAGAATAATTAGGCACTTAAGTGAAGATGTAATAAACTTGTGCAAACGTAAATGGGTGCTTCTATATAGTCGGCGGTGGATCTCCGTGGCTATAGACCCAGTTGGTGGACTGTGGTTGCCCCATAGGAGATGGACTGTATTTTATCCGAGACTTAGGGTAGTCGACGGATGTTTACCATACTCCAAAGAATATGTATATACCGGGGCTAGAGGGGCATTTACGGGATTATTCTCACGATATAATAGCCAGGGAGGCTGGGATCTGTTAATATAAGCCAGGGAGGCTAGCCAGGGAGGCTGAGATCCGTATCTGTGAAATAACTCTAAAACTTGTTTTATTACTGGGTAGTCTCATGGCGAGGGATCGAACCCTTCAATATGGAGTACGTAGGCACTTGCCCTCGGACCTATGTAGTATGGGATGCATAGAATCTGAACAAGTGTGCATTAGTGTCATCCTAGTATAGAAATGTGTGCATTAGGCATTAAGGCATGACATACACTTATGTTTAGAATAATCACTTTGACACTTTACTTGTTCATTCAATCTTGTTGTTGATTTGTTAAAGTATGAGATCGTTATACTATTCCCGGCATAGAGAGGATAGCCGTGTATAACATTTCGTCAGTTCTAAGTAACTGACGTGCCCACAGATTGACATGCAGGTAATGGACTATTCATGGAGTTATAAAGTGGATATGCTGTTGCTGTTTAGAAGTTAAAGATGTTGCAAATGATGTTAAAGTTTTACAAGTTGTTTTTCATTGTTGTAATCTTTTAGTCTTCCGCTGTGTAAAAACCAAGTGTAAAGAAACTCTGATGTATTGTGAATGAAAAGTTTTAAATTCCTTGTAAAATTGTACGAAGTGAAGTAAAGATCCTGTGGAATCTCGAATTTATCCTTATTTAAAATTCGGGGTGTTACAGGTTCCGATTTAACCCCATTTTTAGCCATATCACGAGCCCCCCACTCCCGAAGACTGAGTTTGATCAGCCTTTGAGGAGTAGTTTTACTGTTTTAATGGCTGGCGGAGTTGTATCGGAGTCCAAATGGGAGGTTTTGAATCTTTGAAGGAGGTAGTGTGGTGATTTTTTAAGTTGGTTGCACTCTGAGTTGTTCTTGAGCTTTTCTAGATGTTTGGTGATTTTTATCTTTTTTTTTGGATTATTCATTTAATTTTGCGAAGTGTTAACCGGTCGTTCGAGGGTCTCAACAACTCGTTCTAGGCAACAATTGTTCGTTCAGGGGTTCAAAAATACATTCCTGAATTTATAATGATTTCCTAGAAATTTTAGTTAATTTTCCCAAATTTTCAGTAATTTTTTCGCAATTTTTAAATAAATAAAACGATTTAAATAAATAAAAAATAGTTTTTAATACCGATTTATGGCGTGTTGCGATCTGAGCCCTCCATCAGCGTTGAGCGCAATTTTCGGGGCGATCGGACGACCCATGTTCCTCGGCAGATAGTTTCTCCGTAGAGGGTCCGCAGCTCGGCTCCTCGGCTCGGAATCTGCTGAGCTACGGGGCACGATCCTGAGCGTCCATCTCAGCGCGGATTCCCAAAAAATGCTATCTTGTCGTTTAGTGAACGTGGCAAGATCTGGGCTGTCCATCACGTTGAGCACGTTTTTTGACAAGATCCAACGGCTGAGGAGGGTCGGCCTCCTTTTTCTCCATATGTGGAGGTCGGTTCCTCGTCCACTCGGCTCGGCAGCTCGGTGTTGTAGGCCGAATAAGTGCTCCGACAGGACGTTCGGTTCGACCTAGTAGCTCGAAGGCTCGTCCAAGCTGTTCGGTAGCTCGGCTAAGCGCTCCGGTGGCTCAATTCCTTGTCTACTGTATTAGTGGCTCGGTGGTCCAGCCCAGCTGTTCGGTAGCTCGGCTTGGAGCCTCAGGATCTGCCGAGCTATGTGGCACGATCCTGAGCGTCCATCACGGCGCGAATCACGAGGACGGGGTTCAGATCACGAGAAAACGTTATCTTGTCGTTTTGTGGGCGTGGCGCTATCTGAACCGTCCATCAAGTTTTGACACGAATTTTGAGACGATCCAATGGTGATTCATCCTCGACAGAATTTTTCTCCATATGTGGAGGTCGGTACCTCTGCACCTCGGTTCGGCTCCTCCTGCAGCTTGGCTCGGAGCCTCAGGATCTACCGAGCTACGTGGCGCGATCCTGAGCGTCCGTCACGGCGTGAATCACGAGGACGGGGTTCAGATCACGAGAAAATATTATCTTGTCGTTTTGTTGGCGTGGCGCTATCTGAACCGTTCATCAAGTTTTAACACGAAATTTGAGACGATCCAACGGTGATTCTTCCTCGGCAGAATTTTTCTCCATATGTGGAGGTCGATACCTCGGCACCTCGAGGCAGAGCAGAGATGCTCGGACGGCTTGGCGGTTCGGGTCGCCGACCTCGAGGCGGACCTAGAGCGAGCTAAGGGGCGGCTCACCGATGAGGTTTCCAAAGTCGCTAAGGCTGCCGAGGAGTTGGCAGCATCGGCGAAGGCACTAAAGGATGCGAAGGCGGAGAATGATGTCGCGGCGGCGAAGATAAGGGTGGAGGTTGAAGCCGAGGCGAAGGTGCACATGGCTTCTAACATGGAGAAGTCCTACGAAAGGGCACTCGACCATGTCCAGGATCGTGTCCCCGGCTTCCAGAGAATTGCATATAGGCTGTGGCCCGGGGCCACGGCAGAGGGCGAAGAAGAGGAGGGCGAAGAGGAGGAAGGCAACGAGAAGGAAGGCGACGAGGAGGAGGTGGCACAGCAGGATGAGGGAGCGCCTGTCGTCCCTGAGACTGTGGTGACCGACCCCCGAGCCGGGGCAATAGGGGGCGATGGGCCGTCTCGCGTGGCGCCTGTGGTCGAGCCGCCGTCGCAGGTGGACCCTTGATCTCCTCGTCTTCTTGTATTTTTGTTTTTCTCCACTCTGAATGTAATGCCTTTTCGCGGACTGGCCACCGCCTCTGTTATGAATGAAAAAGAATTTTGTTTCGGTCTTGTCTAAGTGTTTTGCTCGGATTTTTAGTCTTTCAATGTGATACCCTCATTTTTCAGAACGTCGAACACGCACCGGTCACCGCAGCTGCTCGGCGCCGTGCAGAACTGTTTAAGCAGTCTCGCGAGGCTCGCCTCGAGGGCGAGATCAAGCTGATCAGGAGAGTGTTGTTCAATGTGGAGAAGAAGAACAGCGAGCTACTGGCCGAGGTGCACCACTTGTGGATAGTCGAGGAGGAGCTCTCGACGAAGGAGGAGGATCTGGCCTCGGCGCTGGCCGAGCGAGACGAGCTCGCGAAGAAGGTCGAGCATCTACAGTGGGTCACGGTCGACAAGAGCATCGAGGTGACCAATTTGCGTCGCATTATATCCGATAGTGCTGAGCACCCGGGTTCGGCGAAACTCCCTCGATTCAAGATTCTGGTTAAGGACGACACTTTCAAAAATAGGATCGTCGAGCTCGAAGAGGAAGTGGCTCGTCTGAAGCCTCAGTCTGTGAGGACTAACGTCCGCAGCACCTCGTGCACTCGCGAGGAGAGCGAGCAAGGGATCTCCTTTTACGAGCTCGCGACTCGTGCTCCCGTCGTTGGTCGGACTGCGACCGATGCCCAAAGCGGTGTAGCTGTTAGCTCGAGCGGAGCCTCGGTCGGAGCCACTGTTAGAGTTAGTGGCGAAGAGGCGTCCCAGTTCGTCGGCCTAGAGACGAGCTCGGAGATGAAGCGGCGAAAACTCCGAGTGTCTCTGAATCAGAATGTCCCCATTTCGAGGAGGCACTGAACAAGTTGTACTGGGCTTTTGATTTTCTTGCATCGTCTTTTTTTTTCTTTTTTTTCTTTTTTTTTGTTGTAACTTCTTGTCTTGTAAATTTATCAAGTTGTTTTAATGAAATCGAAGTTTGTCTGCTCATTATTGTGCCGTAGTTGCCGTACTCTTGAAACGAACCATAAGAACCAATAGTTGGCTTCTTCAAGCGTTCTAACCATAGAACTCTTGCCTTAGCTGTAGAACTTTAGCTCTTGCTCGGGGTATACCGAGGCAACTTGGCACTTCGGTAGTGTGGTAGCTCGGATTTCAGACTCGAGCCACGTGGCTCAATCTGGACGGCCGATCACGATCATGGCATGAATCACGAGGCGGGAGGCTCGAGTTTCGAGAAAATGCTATCTTTTCATTTTGTGGATACGTGGCACGATCTGATCCGTTCATCATGTTCTAGTACACATTTTTAGACGATCCAACGGTGAAATTGGTTCGGCAGAATTTTTCTCCATATGTGGAGGTCGGTTCCTCGTCCGCTCGATTCAGGATTACTGAGGGAGTGCAGTCGAGCCGAGCGTTGGACTCCGAACCATCGTTAGAGTTGTTCAATGGTTGTGGGAGCAGTTTCGAATGGCGAACTACTTCTAGCTCGCTTAAGAGCGAGCTTGCGAAGTAGAATCGAGCCAAGTGTTGGACTCCGAACCATCGTTAGAGTTGTTCAACGGTTGTGGGAGTAGTTCCGAATGGCGAACTACTTCTAGCTCGCTTAAGAGCGAGCTTGCGAAGTAGAATCGAGCCAAGTATTGGACTCCGAACCATCGTTAGAGTTGTTCAACGGTTGTGGGAGCAGTTCCGAATGGCGAACTACTTCTAGCTCGCTTAAGAGTGAGCTTGTGAAGTAGAATCGAGCCAAGTGTTGGACTCCGAACCATCGTTAGAGTTGTTTAACAGTTGTGGGAGCAGTTCCGAATGGCGAACTACTTCTAGCTCGCTTAAGAGCGAGCTTGCAAAGTAGAATCGAGCCAAGTGTTGGACTCCGAACCATCGTTAGAGTTGTTCAACGGTTGTGGGAGCAGTTCCGAATGGCGAACTACTTCGAGCTCGCTTAAGAGCGAGCTTGCGAAGTAGAATCGAGCCAAGTGTTGGACTCCGAACCATCGTTAGAGTTGTTCAACGGTTGTAGGAGCAGTTCCGAATGGCGAACTACTTCTAGCTCGCTTAAGAGCGAGCTTGCGAAGTAGAATCGAGCCATGTGTTGGACTCCGAACCATCGTTAGAGTTGTTCAACGGTTGTGGGAGCAGTTCCGAATGGCGAACTACTTTTAGCTTGCTTAAGAGCGAGCTTGCAAAGTAGAATCGAGCCAAGTGTTGGACTCTGAACTATCGTTAGAGTGAAGAGCAAAGAGCAGAGAGATATGAACATTTGCACAAGTAAATATGAAAAAACTTTCTTTATTGAAGACTACGAGTCGGCTGCTTCTGAGTTGCGAGCCGTTATTACATATGAGAAATAAAGAGGGAAGATACAGGGGGAAGGAGAGGAATGGTTCGATATCCCGGAATACTTAGAGAGGCGCTGGGGCACTTTCTTGGTATTTTAAAAGATGGTCGGCATTCCAGGTCCTAGGATTTCTCTGCCTTCGAGGTCTTCGAGACGATAAGCTCCAGGCCGAACTACTTTCGTGATCTTATAGGGTCCCTCCCAATTTGGGGTTAGCTTACTCTTCTGACTAGGGAAGGAGACAGCTAGCTTTCTGAGGACTAAGTCCCCTTCTTTGAGATCGGTAGGTCGGACTTTCTTATTATATGCCAACTCGATCCTCCTCCGATAGCTCTATTGGCGGATTGACGCTCTTTCCCTTAGCTCGTCTATCAGGTCTAAGTTTGCCCGAAGGTCTCTGGCATTCTGTTCTTCATTGTAGGCTACAAGGCGAGGAGAAGGTATTCCGACTTCAAGAGGGATCACAGCCTCGGACCCATAGGTGAGGTTGAATTGGGACTCTCCTGTGGGGGTCCGTTTCGTGGTGTGGTAGTTCCACAGCACGTTGGGGAGCTGATCGACCCATAAACCTTTGGAGCACTTATCCAACCTCTTCTTAGTACCGGAAAGAATCTGTCGGTTAGCATTTTCCACCTGGCCTTTCGACTGCGGATGGGAGACGAGGAGAAACGTTGCTGGATGGCGAGGTCTTCACACAGAGTTCGGAATGCAGCCCCAGTAAATTGGGTTCCGTTGTCTGTGATGAGGACTCGAGGGACACCGAATCGGCAGATGACGTTCTTCCAGAAGAACTGAAGTACCTTGTTCTCGGTGATCGTGGCTAGGGGCTCGGCCTCTATCCACTTCGAGAAGTAGTCGATCGCCACAACTAAGAACTTGAACTGGCCCGGAGCTGGAGGGAACGGCCCCAGTAAATCCATCCCCCACATTGCGAAAGGGACAGGACTTGATAGGGAGGTGAGCTGAGCTTGTGGGAGGCGACGAATGTTCGAATGCTTCTGACAATAGTTGCATTGCCGAACGTTTCGCTCGGCGTCTTGGAGGAGAGTAGGCCAGAAGTAACCGTAATTCAATATCTTCCGAGCTAGGGACCTGGACCCTGAATGTGCCCCGCCGATGCCTTCGTGGAGCTCCTGTAAGGCGTAGTCGACTTGTTCCGGGGAGAGGCATCTCAAGTAGGGCTTGCCGTCTACCTGCGAGAAGGAGCGTTTGTACAAGATCCCCTCAACTAGGGTGTACTGCTCTACTCTAGTTCTTATTTGGCGAGCTTCCTTAGGGTCTTCAGGGAGGAGCCCGTCCCTTAGGAATTCTACCAATGGTTTCATCCAGTTATCTTGCAGTAGGACCGGCAGCGACTCCACCGAATCGAGAGCTTCGTCTTCTATACTTGGTTTCAAGAGAACCTCGATCAAGACGGTCTGCTCGAGACCTTGGAGGGAGGAGGAGGCTAGCTTGGAGAGGGCGTTGGCCTGGGAATTCTCTTCTCGGGGGATCCGCTGGATGAGCGCTCCTTCGAACTGGGCCATGAGAGCTTGGACTTTAGCAAGATACTTTGCCATCCGATCGTCTCGTGCTTCGTACTCGCCTAAGACTTGGTTTACCACCAGTTGAGAGTCACTAAAGATTCAGATGCGCTGCGCCCCTGCCCTTCGGGCCATTCCGAGACCGGCGATTAGTGCCTCATACTCTGCTTCGTTGTTTGAGGCCTTGAAGTTGATACGGAGGGCGTACTGGAGGACGAAATCATCTGGGCCTGCCAGAATGACCCCGGCTCTGCTTCCCTCGTTGCAAGAGGAACCGTCCACGAAAACCGACCAGATAGGAGGTCCGTTCGTCGCCTGGCTGACCTCAGGAATGGTGCTCTCGACGATGAATTCTGCTAAGTCTTAAGCCTTGATCGCAGTTCGGGGCTGGTATGAGATGTCGTGCTGACTTAGCTCGATGGACCATTTCGTGAGGCGGCCGGAGGTCTCAGGTTTGTGGAGGACCTGCTTCAGCAGTTGGTCGGTAAGGACGACCACCAAATGGGACTGGAAGTAGGGGCGAAGCTTTCTCGCCGCCATGATCAGGGCGTACGCCATCTTTTCTATCTTTGGGTAGCGGAGCTCGGCATCTCAAAGTACCATGCTCACATAGTAGATGGGCTTTTGAACCCGGTCTTCTTTCCTTACTAAAACGGCACTAAGGGTCTGCTCGGAAGCAGCCAAGTAGAGGTATAGGGTTTCGCCTGGAATGGGCTTGCTGAGTAGAGGAGGGTTGACGAGATAAGCCTTCAGCTGGTCGAACGACTCTTGTTGCTGTTGACCACATTTGAAACCTTTAGCCCCCCTGAGGGCCTTGAAGAAGGGGAGGCACTTCTCCCCGGACTTCGAGAGGAAACGCCCTATAGCGGCTAGGCGGCCTGTTAGCCTCTGAACTTCCTTAACGTTCTTGGGAGGGGCCATGTCTAATATGGCCTTGATTTTCCCAGGATTAGCTTCGATTCCTCGTTGGCTGACCATGAAGCCGAGGAACTTTCCTGACGAGACTCCGAATGCACACTTGTTCGGATTGAGCCTCATGTTGTGCTTTCTCAGTACACCAAATGCCTCATGTAGGTCGGCCCCTCAGATGCTTTTTACAAGCATGTCGTCGACATACCCTTCCATATTACGACCTATCTGGCTCTGAAAGACTTTGTTAACAAGGCGCTGGTAAGTGGCACCAGCGTTCTTCAATCTGAACGGCATCACCCTATAGAAGTAGAGGCCCTGGTCGGTAATAAAGGAAGTCTTCGGGATGTCCGGGGGAAATATTCGGATTTGGTTGTAGCCGGAGAAAGCGTCCATGAAGCTGAGGAGCTCATGGCCCGAAGTGGCATCGATGAGGGTGTCGATGCTCGGAAGAGGGAACGGGTCTTTGGGACATGCCTTGTTCAGATCAGTGAAGTCGATACATATTCTCCAGGTCCCATTCGACTTCTTTACCATGACTACATTGGAAAGCCATTCCGGGTAGTTAACCTCCTGTATGAACCGAGCTTTTAGAAGCTTGTCCACCTCCTCTTTGACGGCTTGCTGTCGCTCAGGAGCGAACTTGCGCCTCTTCTGTTGGACCGGTTTGGACCCCGGTTCAATGCTGAGGTGGTGGACCAAAAGCTCCTTGGAAATTCCCGACATATCGGTGGCGGACCAGGCAAAAAGGTCGCGGTTCCTTCGAATGCACTGCACTATGTCGGAGCATAGGGCAGACGGGAGGGTCTTGCTAATGAAGAACTTTCGGCTCGGATCATCCTCCGAGAAGAGCACCTCCTCCAATTCGTCCACCGGCTCGGACGTTGGTCGAACGCTCTCCTGGGGGATCTCTGAAGTTTCGAGGGAGAGGATCGGACCCCCAGTGGAAGTCATGTAGCACTTCCGGGCCATCTCTTGACTGCCCTTAACCTCCCCCACTCCTGCCCGGGTAGGGAATTTCATCTTGAGGTGGTATGCCGAAGGAACGGCTTCTAGGGAAGCTAGGCCGGGTCGGCCCAGGATGACATTGTACGCAGCTGGGACATCAATGACCATAAAGTCCATCAGCTCCGTCCGGGTGGTAGGAGTTTTGCCAGCAGTTACGTCGGGGGTGATTACCCCTTCAATAGTTATTGGCATTCCCGTGAACCCGTGGAGAGTGTAGCCTGCCGGTTTGAGATGGTCTCGGAATAGCTGAAGACCTCGGAAGGCTGAGAGGAAGAGGATGTTCACGGAGCTTCCGTTGTCTACTAGGATCCTCTGCACTTTGAAGTTTGCCATATGAAGGTCGATAACAAGTGCGTCACAATGGGGAGTCCTAACCCCCTCGAGATCTTCATCTGAGAATGTGATTGGGACACCGAGGCCTTTGGGGGGAGGGGCACCGTGAACTGAATTGACCTCTCGAACGAACGCCTTTCGAGAGGAGTTGGAAGAGCCTCCTATGGGGCCTCCATGGATAAGATGCAGAATGCGCTCTTCCTCGAAATCGGGGGTTTCATCACGTCGCTCGGAACGCTTGTTAGCCCCCCGAGGCGGAGGAGTGGAGCGATCGGTTCGATCATTTGTTCTCACAGATTTGGCTAACTGTCCCCTCTGAATGAGGGCCTCTATCTCGTTCTTTAGCGCCCGACAGTCGTTGGTGTCGTGGCCATGATCCCGGTGGTAGCGACACCACTTCTCCTTGTTCCGCTTCTTGGAGGGGTGTTCATCCTCGGAGCAGGAGGTATGACCCCCTCCTTCTCAACTTCCATTAGAATGGTGGAGACATTGGTAGTGAGAGGAGTAAATTTTTCGAACCTGGGGGGAGGGCGGCGCTGATCGCTATTATCCTTCTGAAGCTTCTTGGCCCCTTCCTCTTCAGTTGTCTTTCTTTTTGTCCCGGAGGTAGATCCTCCAAAGCCCGGGAGATATTCGGCTTCAATATACTTTTCGCACCTAAGAAGGAGGTCGGCAAAGTTATGCGGGGGCTTTTTAGCAAGGGACGAGCGAAGGTTAGAATTGAGGACGTTGGATTGGAATGCGACGGTTGCAACTGATTGGTCGAGGGAGGCGATGGATCTGACCTCTGTAGTAAACCTCCTCACATAGTCCCTCAACTTTTCTCCCCTCTCCTGACGGAGGTGGAGCAACGAGATGCTGGTCTTCTCCGTGCGTCTGCTACTCACGAAGTGGGTTATGAAGAGGGTTTTGAACTGCTCGAAAGAGAAAATGGAAGACGGGGCGAGGCGGGAGTACCATTCCCGAGCCGAACCCTTAAGAGTGGTGGGGAAGGTTTTGCAAAGCAAGGCATCGGAAGCTTGGTGGATAAGCATAAGGGTCTTGAAGCTTTCGATGTGGTCAACGGGTCCGACTCTCCCGAGTAAGTTTCAAACTGCGGAGGCTTGAAACCTCTTGGGATAGGAGCCTCCATGATGGTCCGGGAGAAGGGAGGTCTGCTGGGGCGGATAGCCCTTCCTCTTAACTCCTCCTCCTTGTCTATCCGGCCGATGCGCCTCTTCATCTCGTGGAGATGGCGGTAGAGAGCATCGTCCCTCCGGTGATAGTCAAACGAGCCTCTGGACTCGTCTTCATTGGAAGGGGAGCGGGGACTACGGCGACGGTAGTCCTGGGAGCGGCGAGGACTAGGATTATGTTGTTGGTGACTAGGAGCTGGAGGAGGGGTTAAGGACCGATGGCGAGGACTTGGGACTTGTGGGGGTGTAGGAACCCTTTGGGCATTATTGTTGTTGGGCCAGAGGTTGAGAGCTTGCAACACCGTTGCTTGAAATTGCTGGAACTCGACACGAGTGATGGGTGCCTCATCATTCCTCGGATGTTGCCGACCGGCAGGGGAAAGGGGTCTTCTCCTGTGATGCTCGGGGGACTCTCTCCGCCCCCGTCGGGTAGGGAACCTTCGGTAGTCTCGGCGGTGAGGAGATTGCTCATCCAGACGTTGTTGGCAGGAGGCTCCCTCTCGGGTCCGCTTTTCATCCAGACGGCGGCGAAGATCCTCATCCTTCTGCCGATTGAGAATGGTGTTGCGAAGGTCGGAAGCTCGGGGATTGTGGGAGGCCATAGAATCTGAAGAGGCATTGTGGATGGAGACGTGGTCCTGATAGAGAGGTTGTTTCTGCGGGTTGGAACGCGAGACCCCTGCACCGGCATTTTGAGGACCGGGGGGACCTTTAGGAGGTTTTTGATTTTGAAGAGGAGGCTGGTTCTGTTGGAGAGGGTCCTCGGCTTGAGGCGGAAGTTGCCCCTGCTGCTGAGCGGGTTGGATGGGGACTTCCTGTTGCTGATCGGGGTTGGGTCCTCGGTTGGACCCTCTGGATCTGACTTTCTTAGGAGGCATGGCTGGAGAAGATCTGACCAACGGGAATATGGGAGGCTGCTATTCGTTTTTTCCCACAGACGGTGCTAATCTGTTACCGCTAAATCTGGTGTGGGGGTAAATAGATAGTATTTGTGGATTCTTAGGAAAACTTTGAATAGCAAACCTGAAACCTGTTCCGCCGGAGTTTGACCGTTGACTCCTGCCGTTCACCTACAAAAAGTGCGAGACACCGGGGTTGATCCCGGCGACGCACCCTCCGACGCTCGAGTCAGTAATCAGAAATGATTATAAGAGAGCGTTAACTAGCAAAAGATTGATTACCTCTTAATGGAGATGGATGAGGGGTATTTATAGGCACCTTAGGGATCAGATTAGGAATGTAATCCCTCTGATCTGATAAGGAATAAAATCCTCGTAATCAGATAAGGAATGTGATCACTGATTCCTGGTAAAAGGATAGATACGAATCAGGGCCGTTGATTTGGCTAAATCAGAAACCCTAATTCTATCCTGCTGGACTGGGTTCGTTTCGGGTTGGGACCCGTACCCAGTTGAGGTGGATCCATTCGCGGGTTATTGGATCTTTGGAGAGGAGATCCAGTACCCGTCTCAGATCCGGTTGTAAGTAAAATTACCGTTTTACCCCTGGACTTCAAGATTTGTGCCCGATTTGGACGGTTCCGATTTAACCCCATTTTTAGCCATATCATTGACCAAATTAACTCAGTTCATACATCAATCAATCATTTATAAATTTCACAAAAGAAAGTAATTTCTGAAAACCATGTTGTTGCAAAAATCAAGATTTTGAAGAACTTCTCATATGAATATGTGAACATCCATAACACAGTCAAAATTTCTTCATATACACCGATATAGGCACAACATGCATCAAAACTGAAACTCAACACACTATAGTCATACATCAATTCATATTCTTCAATTCACAATTTATCCGTATCCAAGAAATCTTCCTTTATGAACCCAACTCCACTTTTGGCAATCACATACACAACACATTCATTTGTTAATGTCAAATAAAACTTTAATTCCTCGATTACTCATTGATTCTAAGTTCATACATGATGTATTTGCAACAAACAAGCATCTTTCATAAGTAAAGTTTGGATCTTTTCAAATTTAGATAGAAATGCATACAATCTCATACAACTTCTATTCCCTTATCATGGTACATAGGATAATTCAAGCAAAACATGAGGGAAGCAATAGTCTTGTGCAATATTTATTCTCCGACAATCTTCTGATCATCCATGCATAAAAATCAATCATCAAAACTTGATTCGTTCATTAAGATTTGCACTTATAATGGATCTATGTCAATTTCACAATCATACAAGTTCTAACATGCATTCTACTTGATTAGTCTTCATATAAATAATTCAACAAAACAAAGAGAAAAGGAAGCATCACCCATTAAGAAGACTTAATTGAAGAACAACAATAGTAGTAAAGAAAAGCCTCTTCCTCCTCCTTGCAAAGTCTAAGATCCAAGCTTTAAACTACAAGAAAATAATGAGAAAATAGATTTTTGGTTCACAACAGAGGAATAGTTGCTGCTCCTCCTAATATAGGCCGGGATTTGATCCTATAGGGTTTCATAAAGTTTACAAGAATACTCCTCAAGAAAATTATTTATTTATATATATGCATCTTTCCAATTATTAGTTAATCAAATCAATTTAAAATAAATAAAATTAAATCCCCTCACTCTCCTGATTTGGCCGACCAATATGCACAGCCCAGAAAATCGAAATATGGAGTTTTTACTCCAAGAAGCAATTTTGCATAAAAGTCCTTTATTTTTGAGTATTTGCAAATATGTCATAAATCATTCATAAAAATTAAGAAAATTTATAAATAATATCTAATAATAAATTTTAGATTTTCCAATTCAATTTTCTGACTTTGTGTTTCCCAGAAAAATATTTGCACGTGTTTTGCACGTGCAAAGAGATAAATTTCAGAAAAATGCTTATTAAATCACAAAAATTAATTTCAAATCATTTATTAAATTAAAAAAATTATTTAAAATTCTAGGGTGTTACAGAGGCGAAACGTGACACATTGACCGTTGACCGTTGATTAGTTAACGCATTGTGTCGCTTTGCCTTCCCGCCCGTTGCGTGTTTCTCTGTTGGGCTTCCCCATTGTTTTAGGGGCCCACGAGTTCGAAAGCCCAACCATCGCATGACCATCTATAAATCCCCCCTCCCACTTCTTCCTCACTTTCCCAAACCCTCTCAACCAAAATTTCTTATTCTGCGGCGCAAACTCGCTCTAAAGAAACTCCGGCAAATTTTTTCGATCCCCGGTGAGCAATTATGACCGTAGCTGTCACTTCAAGAGGTAATATATTTATTATTTATTGAGATGTCTAGGGTTTCCTCTGGTGGTAAGACCTCCCCCTCTGGCCGTGTCGAAGCACAACCGTCGACCTCTCTTTCTAGGGGTGGAGAAAGGGAAAGGCATTGAGGAGTATCCTTCGGTCGTCATGGAGACAGTTGTAGAGAGAGACAGAAGGATGGGGGAGTTTGGGAGGCATTCGATTGCAGTGTCGCATTTAGGCGGATTTAGAGAGTACTCCGCCGAAGAGCTGAGACGAGTTGAGCAAGACATGACGCGATTTTATGAAGAGAATGAGCCGTGCGAGCATTCCGATACTCATAGAGGTGGTTTTGCTCACCGTACGAGAGTGTTACAAGATCCTGGAGGAGTTTGAGTTGGCGTTACCAGGCCCTGGAGTTAAAGCATGTTCGCATATCTCTCCAAGTTGTGTTTCTTCCCTTTCGACGCCTTTCATGCGGGGCTTCGTCTTCCTCTCCACCGGTTTGTGAGAGAGGTTATGAGGTGGTATTGTTTGGGCCTGATACAATGTATGTTGAACATGTGGAGACATGTTAATGGATTTGCTACACTACCAGGCAGCGGGGTTCGAGCCCTGACTCAGTGTGTTGCGAATGTTATACAAGATCCACCAGAAGAATGTAGTAGAGTATTGTTTCTATATCACTCCTCGTAAGGGTGTGAAGTTGCTTGAAAACTCTGATTCATTCAAGATCTGGAGGCACAAGTTTTTTTGTGATTCGCAATCGTGAGTTGTGCATAATTCCCATGGTGTGGAGGGAGACAGTGCTGAAGATGGCGATGGTGGATCGAATTTGAGTCCTGAAGAGTTGGAAATGGTGAGAGCTCTTTTAGCTCGGCCATCTTTGGGTTAGAGAGAGATAACCGAGGAGATTCTCTTCAAGGGGGGTCTCAGCCTGATGAACCCTAGTATGCGTTTTCTTTTATGTGTTCATTTTATCTTTTGCGTTGTATTCATTTCTTTTCGTTGCCTTATCATCTTTGTTTCTTCTCTTGCAGGAAAGATTGGTATGGATTTCGATGAGGGCTGCAAACGAACCGTGCTACTCGCGAGCTACTTGGCTCGAGCTCGGTCAAAGCTCGATCAAAGCTCAACCCGAGAAGAGCTCTAGCTCGATAGATTAAAGAGCTGAGCTCGAGCTCGAGCTTGGGCTTGGGCTTTTTTTGATTATTAGGCTAAGCTTGCGAGCTACTCAGCTCAAACTCGGTCAAATCTCGGCTCGAAACGAGCCAAGCTCGAGCTCGATTGCTTAACGAGCCGAGCTCGAGCCTTAAGATACTCGGCTCGACTCGGCTCGTTTGCAAACCTAATTTCGATGTGATAATGTCTAAGAGATCGAGCTTGAGCAGCAAGCATCCCGAGGAAAATAAAAGAAATAGGTCAGCCCTTAAGCCCATGCTGTCGAAGGTTGCCAGGAGTTTGGGCTTTACTACTCCTGTGGTGGACTTAGAGTCTCCCCCCATTGCCCCATCCACTATTGCTGATGGATTTTCTTTGTCTGCGGTCCTAGATCTCGAGGCCCCGCCTCTTACTATGGAGGCTAATACGATAATCATTGATGAGCTGAAGAAAATATTTATCCCCGATTGGCAGGTCAGGAGGCACGACGGCTTTCTCGGTGATTCAGCGAGTTGCATGGATGCGATTCACCATTTGGCCATCCCGAAGGATAGAGCCTCGATGGAGCACGGGACTGTGGGAGACTCGGCCTTGGAGATTGCCAAGGAAAATATGACGGTAACTTTTTTTTAAAATAATAATTTTTGTCAGCGCATTATCAATTTTTCCAAGTGCCGAGAGTTGTTTTCCTATTTATGATTTCGAGCATCTTTTTCCACATAAGTTGTCACTTTAGCTACTTGTAGAAACAAATAACGGAGTAGGAGCTGAGGGTGATGAGGGAAAGGGAGAGGTTGGTGCGGTCGAAGTCCGCTAGGAAATTGCACGAGGCAATGCTTCAAGCAGAGACTCATGCGACCCAGATCGCACTATTAGAGGCGACCTTGGCAAAGGGGAAGGAGCATATGGTCCTGGAGAGGGATCTAGTTGCCAAGGAGAGAGAGGCCGCCGTTTATGCCGTCGTAGCGAAGGCGAAGGCAGAGGCGGAGGGGTACCTAGCGATGAACATGGAGAAGGCGTATGCTAGGACCCTTGATGAGGTTAGTGAGCGGGTTCCTGGTTTCGAACTTACGGGGTATGCCTTGTTCAAGGAGGCCCGCACTACTAGTGCGGAGGGATCAGGAGAAGAGATGGAGGAGGAAAAGGACGCAGTGGATCCTTCTGTCGCGATCGAGTGCTACAGAGGGAGGAGGAAAGGAGGCGCGCGCTTCCGAGGTTCCTTCTATTGAGGTGGACCCCCAATGCTTCTTCTTTGTTGTTTTTTGCTTAGCCTATGACTTTTGTATGGATGCCTAATAGCTGAAGGGCCACCACTTGATGTATCTTTATTTCGAATCAATGAAAATCTCATTTTGGTTCTCCTAACTTGTGTTGAAAGTTCTGAAGTTTTGTATTTGAGTCTTCGGCCTTTCTGTGATCACGATCATTCTTGTTGAAGCAACTCTTTGTTCTTTTGTCCTAGCAAATTGTCGTGTATGACAGGGGAACTTACTTTTCAAGCGAGATCGCCCGCCTTCGTACCGAACTCCAAGTGGTGGAGCTGGGGCTTGGTCGCTCACAAGATAGGATTTTCAAGGCAGAGACGAAGCTTGGTCACATAAGAAGGGTATTAGCTTGCAGGGAGACCGAAGTGAGGTGATGTGGAAAAATTCTTCGGGATCAGTTTCCAGCTGAAGTGGAGGATTATTGTACCAAAGGTGAAGGTCAAAGGATAGTAGCTGAATCTCTTTGGCGTTCTTTACTCAAGACCACCACCGAAAGAGATGAGATGAAGAATGTAGTGCTTTAGAAGAGCTTAGAGGTAACCCTCTTGAGGAATGTCGTCTTCGAGACTTCTAGGGAAACATGCCATTTCAGCCTGGCACATGCTCGGTTTGGTCGTTTAAAGTTTAGGGTTAAGGACATTACACTCAAGGAGATCCTTGTCGAGCAAAAGGTGGAGATTAACTGACTGAAGTGGCTTCTCGAATGAGCCAAGACAAAGAGTACCTCATGTTCCTATGAAGAGTATAAGCAAGTGCGGTCGTTCCACGAATTAGCTCTTCGCTCGTATGGAGCTTTGAAGAGTCCGGGAGATGCCCAAATTGCTGTGGCTGGTGCTTTGAGCGCCACTTCGGTTGGAAAGGCAACACGTAGTGTAGATCATGCGGCCCAGACTCAATCTGTTAGGCTGGAGTCCTCTTCAGGTGGTCCGAGGGAACATGGTAACGCTTCTGGTGCCGTAGGGAGCCGCAGACCCCGAGTGTCTCTTAAGAAAAACATCCCCCTTCCGCGACGGGGCAAAGGTGACTCTGGGGGGATGTCCAAGGTTGTAAGGAGTTTTAATTTAGTTCTTGTTTCTTAAACTTGCATCGATGTTCTGGATTTGAATGATGAGATTCTCTAAGTGTTGAAGTGTTGTTTCTTTTCATTGTATCCCCTCGGTATTGCGAGTATCGTTTGAGAGTTTCAACAGTTGTAGAAGTAATTCCGAATGGTGAGCTGCTCCGTAGTTGCTTGTTTACAAGTGGCTAAAGTGGCATCGAACCAAGTGTTGGACTCTGAACCTGTTGTTTAAGAGTTTCAATAGTTGTTGGAGCAATTCCGAATGGTGAGCTGCTCCGCACTAGCTTGTTTACAAGTGGCTAAAGCGGGGTTGAACAAAGTGTTGGACTCTAAACTTGTTGTTTTGTGTTTGTGATCTTCGTGACTTGGGCACGCAAACTTGTTGTTTTGTGTTTGTGATCTTCGTGACTTGGGCACGTATGCATTAGGCTAGAAAAAAAAATTGCAGAAAAATAATCTAAGTTTTTTATATATATAAAAAAAAAGAAACTAAGTGGTTACTTCTATGTTGCAAGTCTTTATTACATGCTTTGACCTCGTCACAAATATCGGCCTTATTGAAAGGAAAATAAAAGAACTGAAAAATAGGGAAACTTGATTTTTTGATACTTCATTAAGTGCTCGGCATTCCAGATCCTTGGTATCTTCTTCCCCCGGGGTCTTCAAGTTGATATGCTCTAGAGCAGACAACTTTGGAGATCCTATACAGTCCCTCCAAATTCGGAGCTAGTTTTCCTTTCTTGCGAGGGTAGGAGGTTTCTAGCTTGCGAAGGACTAAGTCTCCTTCTCTGAGGTTAATGGGGCGGACCCTCTTATTGTAGGACTGCTTGACTCTTTGTTTATAGATCTTTTTTCGAATGGATCCTCTATTTCGGAACTCGTCAATGAGTTCGAGGTTGCCTCAGAGGTTGTTGAAGTTTTGTTCTTCACTGAAGTCTAGTAGGCGGGGAAAAGGTAGGCCGACCTCGAGGGGTATGAGGGCTTCAGAGCCATATGTTAGATTGAAGGAGGATTCTCCTGTCGGGGTCAACTTGGTTGTTTGGTAGCACCAGAGCACATTGGGGAGTTGCTCGACCCAAAGTCCTTTTGAGGATTTCTCAAGTCTTTTCTTGAGGCCGCTGAGAAGTTACCGGTTGGCATTCTCTGCTTGACCGACTGCGGGTGGGAAATTGAGGAGAATTGCTGTTGGATGCCGAGGTTGACGCAGAATTTGCGGAACGTCGCCCTATAGAATTGAGTTCCGTTGTCAGTCACCAGGATTCGAGGTATGTCGAACCGATAAATAATGTTCTTCCAAAAGAACTGCTGGATCCTATTCTCCGTGATCGTTGCTAATGGCTCAGCTTCGATTCACTTGGAGAAGTAGTCGACTGCCACTACAAGGAATTTTCTTCGACCGATTGCTGGAGGGAAAGGTCCGAGCATGTCCATCCCCTACATAGCAAATGAGATTTGAATGGACATGGAAGATAGCTCATCTTGAGGTGCCCGTCGGATGGATGAGAACCTTTGGCAAGAAGTACATTGACAAACATGTTGTTGAGCATCACTTAGGAGCGTAGGCCAGAAGTAACCATGATTCAAGATCTTGCGGATGGGGGATCCAGATCCCATATGCATGCCCCCGATCCCTTCATGGATTTTCCTGAGGGTGTGCTGGGCTTCATCGGGAGATAAACACCGCAGATAGGGTCTGCCATTTACCGTAGTATAGGAGCGCTTGTACATGATTCCCTCAATGAGTGTGTATCACTCGACTCTTGTTTGAACTTTTCTAGCTTCTTTAGGATCTGTGGGGAGGGTTCCTTTATCCAGAAATTCGAACAGAGGCTTCATCCAGTTCTCCCGGTGTGTTGGGGGAGGTATCACCATGAGCTCGAGACTTTCTTCTTTGATGCTGAGCTTGAGGAGGACTTCAATCAGGACGGTGTGTTCAAGTCCTTGAAGGGAAAAGGAATCCAGCTTTGATAGGGCATCTGCATGCATGTTCTCTTCGTGAGGGATACGAATGATTTCTGCCTCTTGGAAGGTGGCTAGTAGCTTCTTAACTTGGGCTAGATATTTGATCATGCAGTCATCCCTGACCTCGTAGTCTCTTAGAACTTAGTTTACCACCAAATGAGAGTCCTTAAATACTTTGAAGCGTCGAGCTCCAGCCTTGTGGGCTAGCCGTAAGCCGGCAATTAGTGCTTCATACTCTGCTTCATTGTTGGAAGCTCAAAAATTGATGCGGAGTGAGTATTGGAGAATGAAATCATCTAGGGCCTTCAGGATGACTCATGCTCCGCTCCCCTTGATGCATAAGGATCTATCGACTAGACGCTCCAAAATGGAGGGTCTTTCCTTTCCTCATGGGCGTCGGGGATGGTGCTTTTCACAGTGAATTCTGCTAGAGCTTGAGCTTTGATGGCGGTCATCGGCCGATAATTAATGTCTTGTTGGCTTAGTTCGATAGACCAATTCATAAGTCTTTCCGAACTCTCTGGCTTGTGCAACACTTGCTTGAGGGGTTGGTCAGTAAGAACAACCATTGAGTGGGCCTGGAAGTAAAGGCGGAGCTTGCGAGCTGCCATGATTAGTGTGCAGGCTATCTTCTCCATTTTTGAATAACAGAGTTAGACATCATGGATGACTATACTTACATAATAGATCAATTTCTGGGTTTTATCCTCCTCCTTTACCAAAATGGCACTAAGAGTCTGATCTGAGGTGGCGAGGTAGAGGTATAGAATCTCTTATGACTTGGGCCTGCTTAGGAGCGGGGGGTTGACGAGGTAGACGTTGATTTGCTCAAATGCTACTTGATGTGCTTGTCCCCACTCAAAACTTTTCGCCCCCTCTTAGAGCCTTGAAGAATGGGAGAGATTTCTCCCCTGATTTGGAAAAGAAGCGTCCGATGGAGGTGAGGGGCCCTGTAAGTCTTTGGACTTCTTTGATGCTGGATGGGGAGACATGTCTAAAATAGCTCGTATTTTTTTCGAGTTAACCTCCCTGCCCCTATGGCTGACCATAAATCCTAGGAATTTGCCTAACGATACGCCAAAGGCACATTTGGATGGATTGAGTATCATGTAGTGCTTCCGTAAGATGTCAAAGGCTTCTTGAAGGTCGGTCACATTTTTTTAACTGAGGCTCTTCACCAACATATTGTCTACATAGACTTTCATGTTCCTGCCGATCTGTTCCTTGAATACCTTGTTGAAGATGCGTTGATAAGTAGCTCCAGCATTCTTTAGCCCGATGGGCATGATGCGGTAACAATAGAGGCCTTGATCAGTGGTGAACGATGCCTTTGAAATATCCGGGGGAACATTCATATCTAATTGTACCCTAAGAAAGTGTCCATAAAACTTAATAGTTCATGATCGGACGTGGCGTCGATCATAGCATCGATGCTGGGAATGGGAAACAGGTCTTTCGAACACGCTTTGTTCAAGTCTATGAAGTTGATGCACATTCTCCACTTACCATTTTTACCATTACTAAGTTTGCGAGCCATTCGGGGTAACTGACTTCTTGGATGAACCGGGATTCTAGGAGTTTATCTATTTCTTCTTTGATAGCTTGCTGTCGATCAGGGGAGAATTTGCGATGTTTATGCTAGACATGTTCGGCTTCAGGGTCCACACTGAGGTGGTGCATAAGCAATTCTTCTAAAATACCGGGCATATCGGTAGCGGTCCAGGTGAATAGGTCTTGGTTCCCCCTAATGCATTTGATAATCTCTTCCTTGACCCGGTGGGGGAGGACTTTGCTCACGTGGAATGTCTTGGTCGGGTCCTTCTTGAAAAAGGGGATTTTCTCTAGTTCATTCACTGGCTCTGAGATGGCTTGGCTAGTCCCTTGGGGAAGTTCTAGTGCGTCGAGTGAAAAGACTGGACCTCCCATCGAAGTCATATAGAATTTTCGAGCGGTTTCTTGGCTACCCTTGACTTCCTCCACCCCTGCCGAGGTCTGAAATTTCATCTTC
This sequence comes from Hemerocallis citrina, assembly GCA_017893485.1. Classification (NCBI taxonomy): domain Eukaryota; kingdom Viridiplantae; phylum Streptophyta; class Magnoliopsida; order Asparagales; family Asphodelaceae; genus Hemerocallis; species Hemerocallis citrina. The sequence continues at coordinate 208,921,132 of CM030365.1, forward strand.
ATGTGAAAGACTAAGGGTAAGGAATGAAGTGCGGCTAGGCTGGGTCGGCCAAGGATGACATTGTAAGCGGATTTCACATCGACAACCATAAAGTCCATCGGCTCTATTCAGGTTTTCGAAGCTTTTCTTGCGATCACATCAAGAGTGACTGCCCCTTCGATTGTCACTGGCACTCCAGAGAACCTGTGGAGAGTGTAGGCAGCAGGTTTTATGCGATATCGGGAGAGCTTGAGGCCTTTGAAGGCTTCTAGGAAGAGGATATTGACAGAACTACCATTGTCGATCAGGATCCGGTGCACTTCGTGATTGACCATGTTGAGACTGATGACGAGGGCATCACGGTGGGGCGTTCGTATACCTTCTAGATCCCTATCTGAGAATGTCACCGGAATCCCAATGCTTTTCGACGTTGGGAAGTTTTGTACCGAATTAACTTCTCGGATGAAGGCCTTTCGGAAGGAGTTCGACTCTCCCCCCCCCCCCCCATTGGACCCCCATGGATAAGGTGCAGGATGGCCGCAGGCTCAGAGTTTTGAGACTCGGCAGACATTTCAGTTCGCTTGTTAACTCCTGGGGTGGGAGAGGATCGACCCTGTCCTTTCTGACGAACTTCACTAACTGTCATCGCTGAATGATGGCTTCTATTTCCTCCTTGAGGGCCCGACAATCATCCGAGTCGTAGCTATGGTCCCTGTGAAAGTGGCACCACTTGTCTTTATTCATTATCTTACCAGGGGTATTCATCTTCATGGGTGGATGGAGCAACCCTTCTTTATCTACTACCATAAGGACAGCCGATATGCTAGCATTGAGGGGGGAAGGGGGACTTTTCAAAACGAGGAGTAGGGCGGCGCTGGCTGTTATTATCTTTCTGAAGCTTCTTGGGACCTTCCTCATCCACACCCTTCCATTTGTTCCCGGATGGGGGCTTTTTCTGATCATGGGGATGCAGGGCTTCTTTAGCCCAGATGTACTTCTCGCTCCTCAGCAGGAGTTCTGAAAAGTCCTGAGGAGGCTTCTTGGAGCATCCACATTCATTAGGCATTTATGAATAATATTCATATTTTAGCGAAAAATGTGTTACAGCCGTTAGATATTTATGCATATTATAGCGATTTCGATACCGTAGATTGCAATATATGAGAATGGATATAGCAATTTGCATAATATAAAGGACGAAACATCATGTTTCATCCTAATATTTTATAATATTTATAAAGGCTGTTTCGTCCGTAATATTTTATAATATTTATGAAGGATCGGAAAAAACATGATGTTTCGTCCCAAATATTTTATAATATTTTTTTAGGATCGGACGTCCGAAGAAATTGTGTATTAAAAAAAGTGTGAAGGTCCTATTGGTACCTAAAGTTTATAGAAATTACCTTCATACACCTAAAGAGGAAATAATACCCCAATAGCATCCAAAATTTTATCATTTGGACCTAAAGGCTCTCGCCGTTTATTTCTCAGTTAAGTTAGTAGAATATTTCAGGAATATACCTCTTAATGGGTTCAAACCCATTAAGAGATATGTGGAATTATGAAAATACCCCCCTCTTCTTCATCTTAAGCAGAGCTTCCCTCCCCCTCTCTACTTCTTACTGTTTATTTCTTCTTCCCCTTTCCAAACCCTAACCCATTTACTCAATCTCCATCTCCAATCAATTCCCAAATCCACCGCATCTAAGCTCTCTTCTCCACACCACAATGTCTGCCATCAGTTCTTATTGTGAAACACCAATGCAGAATCAATTAATGTGTCACTGCGAGCTTCATGGGAGAGCCCAGATTGTCGACTGTGTGAGAGGTAAGAATAAAAGTAGGTTTTTCTACTCTTGTCTGAATCACAAAGGCAAGGATGAGCGTGGGTGCATTTTTTTAGGTGGGTAACAGTTGACAATGATAGAGATGAGAAAGAGATGGGGGTGGTGGAGTTGAAGGCAATTTTGTCTAAGCAAAAGGAGATCTTGAAATCAATGAAACAACATATGGAGGTTAATTTCGCTGCGAAGCTTCTTCAGTTGGAGACTTGTATCAGTGGCTTGACATCGTTGTTTCGTAGCTGTTTTGTTCTATCAGGTGTATATGTTGTTGTTGTTAATCCAATGCATATCATGTACGATAGACACTGAATTTGCGTACTGTAAGAAGTTCATTCGTTGACGAAATATGATGTAATGAATCAATGTATCTTTATGAAGGCCGAATTATCATGAGTGAATGTATCTTTTTGAATGAATGAATGAATGTATCTTTTTGAATGAATGAATGAATGTATTGTTAATGGAACACAGTTTGAATGAATGAATGTATCTTTTTTGCAATGAAAAGTAGCAGTTTTGTGTTGTGCAATATTTGATACTAGTTTTGTGATTTGTTTGAGTACCTCCATGTCATTTAGAATGCTTTCAGATGTGAATATACTGAGAATGCATTGAAAATGCATTTAGATTTGTTTGAGAATGTGTTCAGATACTAATAGTGCAGTGAGAATGCATTCAGATATGTTTGTGTATATACAGTATTGAGAATCTACTGAGAATGCAACTACCCCTTGTTATCAATATGCAGCAGTAGTATAGGAGGGTGCAGAACAACCATTAGACAACCTTGATGAACAAAATAGTCAATACATCCTAGAAATAGAGCATGAGAAAAAAAATGAACTGAGAGATATACTGTAAACTGAGAATGCAAAAAACTAAGAGATAACCTGCATTCATTTTCAAAACATAAAGTCCGATGCAAAAAAACATCATACACAGTTTCAAGCATAGATAACCTGATCCACAAATTCCTCATACATAAGCCTGATAATAGTTTAGCCAAGTATGATCATAGTTTAGGCTGATACAAAATAGTTCTAACCCCAAACATGAACCTTATAAGCATTCATATGATCTACATTTCACATTTCACCTTCTGACAGATACATAAATAGATACATAAGCCTGAAAGTGTACTGCAGCATAAATTCTTGGTGATAAAGGCAATTATTACAAGACTAAGTTTTTGGTATTACATCCCACCCCTGCCTCTTCCACCCCTGACCCTCCCACCACTGCCTTTGACAGGTACGATCCTCCCCCTCTCTTTCAATGACATTTACTACATGTTGTTGTTGTGATTGCTTCCATGACATCTACTACAGGTCATTTTCCTCTTTGACAACTTGTGGGCTCCAACATCATCTTCATCTCTTCGTTTAATTCTCTTAGTTTTTTGTCTTCCTCTTGGTCTCTTAGCATGTGGTGGGTCAACAGTATACCCAATCTCTTGATGCTGCCAATGAGCCTTACACGGAAGATGTGCTATAGAGTACTGATATGCTAGTTTGTACCTGACATTGTTATTCAAAATAGTCAAAATAGAGCACCAAGGAAGTGGTGCTATAAATGGCCTTCAACTCCAAGGAAGTGGTGCTATAAAAAAGTAATACAAGTTTACAGTACATGCCTGTCAATATAGTAGTATGGATCCACAAATATGGTACAACTACTCGGGCCTTTGTGCATATGACCTCAGTTGCGTGTATATAAGGCATACCAGTTAGCTGTCATTGTCTGCATGTGCAGATTCTATCTACCATGTCAAGCACCTCTCTTCTGTCTACACTCTCAACCTTTGCATACCTTTCATCAGATTTTCTAAATATCCACCTACCAACCTTCTTACTAATATCTCTGATGTATCTGTCAGTCATTGGTACGAGCACCTCCTTCCATCTTCTTGCAATCTGCCTTCTCAGTATCATCTTCTCCATTATTTTGATCCCCACACTGTCTATAAGATCAACAACTAGACGATGTCTTGATTCCAATATCCATGCATTGAAACTCTCTGCTGGATTGTTTGTAATATAGTGTTGTCTTGATCTTGGAGTGAATTGGCTTCTACTCCAAAGGTGGGTATGTTTATCTAATGCAGCAGCAGCTTCAACTGAAATTGCTTTCAATTCTCCCATATCCTGATCATATTGAATCACTGTGTAGGCTTTAGCAGCTCTCCAAATCAACATTTCATATATTTCACCAGAGAAATTCTTTTTAAAAAATTTCCATAGATTTCGAACATAACATCTATGTTCTGTGTCAGGTAACAACATTAAGACTACTTCTTGTAACCTCTTCTCCTGATCACTCATTATGGAAATATGTCCCATATCATTTCCAAGAGCTTCTTTTAAATTTTGAATAAACCAATGCCAAGAGTGGAGATTTTCTGATTCTACTACTGCAAAAGCTACTGGGTACAACCCATTATTACCGTCCAGTGCATTGGCAGCAAGCAAAGTTCCAAAATACTTATCTCTCAGATGACACTCATCAAGTGCAATATATGGTCTACATCCTAACTTAAACCCATCTGCACATTGTTTGAAAGACACAAACATCCTATGAAAAGATTTATCATTCTCTAATTCAATTTCAATGTGACTACCTGAGTTTCTTGCCTTCAGTTCAGCTCTCAAAGAGTACACAAGGTTGTAGCTCTTCTCCATGTTTCCAAAAATTTGCTGTCTTGCTTCTTCCCTTCCCCTCCAAGAATGTTTGTATCCAACCTTCAAACCATATTTGTTGTCAATAAATTTAGCAATGTCTCTAGGCCTCATATTAGGATTGTCTTTCATATCACCCTTAATTATCTATGCAATCTAGAATTTTGTTGCAGCTCTATTCCCACATTTATTTATTCCAGTGCAGGTATGGGTTGCACTGTACTTCCTCATTTCAAATGTTTTCTTATCCTGCATCCTAGATGCTTTAATTCTCCATGGACATTCCTGCATCCCATATATTGCAACAATTGCAGTGTTGTCATTCATCTCCAATCAATATCCAAAATTATTCTGTATACTGAATTGTTTCTGTAACATCCCGTAATTTCAAGAGCTATACTATAGTGTGTGTGTGTGTATATATATATATATATATTATAAATAAAGTTGATATATATATGTATAAATGGATTGATGGCATTTGTGTAATAAAAATGGAAATAGGGTGGGCCCACGTGAAGAGAACAGCAGGCATTTGAAATGCTGCTGCTGTCTACCGCCGACGTCATAGGTGACGTGGCGGGTGGGACCTGCCCATGTTTGAAGGCAGTGGAAATACTACTACATAGCTGACGTGTACATGGGGGGAGCCTGTTGTTGGCTCTCTGTGTACACAACAGTGGAGAGAGAGATTGTGAAAATTAGTCCTATATCAGGATTTCAACTAGATTAAATAATATTAAAATATAATAGCCTATGATCAAGAGTCACTGATCCGGTTAACCACCTTTGGAGAGGCAGCCTGTGGTGGACAGTTGTACTATAATATAAATAATTTGTCTGATAAATTGTATAAATTGTCTGAGCTAGGGGCAGGGGCGTTACAAATGGTATTAGAGCAGACTTTCAATGCCGAGTTTGGGAGAGCCATGAGTTATGGACTCCAGAATGATCAGCGGACTGAGACAATCCCCAGTATTTTGGGACGATGGATGTAAGGGCCACAGAATGATCCGCGGAGTGGAATTGGTCTCCAGTATTCCAAAGACAAGAGCGACGCTCACAGACTGCTCCACATCGACTAGAAAGTAGATCCTGCACTAGATTGTGCATGCCCCCGTGCTCAGCGAGGACGCTGGTTTCTGAAAGGGGGTGTATGTAACATCCCATAATTTCAAGAGCTATACTGTAGTGATGAACACATTATTATTCACTTTTTAGAGCAATAACCTTAATATAATTAGACATTTAAAAGCTCTCTATATGGTATTTAACTCTTATTCTCTCTTTTCCATAGGAAACAGCGTAAAACAGCAAAACGAAGCAGATTCAGGACTTCAAAGATGATACACAGAAAAATGCAGAGGAACAGTCGACTTATTCCCAAGAGCAGTCGACTGGCCTGATCAAAGATGAAATCTACAGAAGTCTCGACTCAGTCGACTGGTCCAGAGATAAGTCGACTGGTCTGCGGCGGAGTAAACAAATCAAATCTTCAAAGATACACCTGCATCTAATTTCAAATCTATTTGAATCAAGATTTTATGCAGCGAATCAAATCTAAAGACAGGGTATTTCCAAGTGGACGTGGTGAACAGATAAGGAAGGAAAGGAGAAAAGAGAAAGATATTAATCATCAAATCAAATAAAGAAGGATCTTCCTGAAAAAAGTGGAAACCCTAATTCTCAGCCGTACTCTATAAATATCAGAAGAGGTCAACTTAGAAAAGGGATCATCAGATATATCTCTGGGAAGCGACTCAATCACCAAGTTCCTGAACAAACATCGAGAGCATCACTCCATCAACATCGAAGAAGGAGAGAGAAGATCCAGCAACCAGAAGGCAGTCGACTGTGTGACAGCCAGTCGACCATATTGCCGGAATCCATTAGTTTATTTCTTCTTCTCTCTTTATTCTTTTATGTTGATCATGTATTCAAACTTGTTAAGCAATAAAGTTATTATTATGTGGAACTAATTTCATAGTTGGGTAGATCGAAACCGTAGTTATGTAATGCTATTTTCTTCTGAATTCTTCTATGTTACTTATTGATTGAATCTAATTGAATTGGTATAGGTTTATGATAGTCAAACTAGTTCTCAAGACTGAGAGCAGTCGACTGAGGTGAGAGCCAGTCGACTGACGTACAGAACTTGAGAAGCTCAAGTTTGGATATCATTTATCTGAATCTGTTATATGAGCATACTGAGACGACCGAATCTCGTGCTCATAATTTGTAACAAAGGAATCTTTAGGGGTTTTTGGTTCAATCAACTTAGAGGATCTAGATCTGATACCAATTTCTAGAACTTTAAGTGTTTGTTCGTTTCCACTGTTCTTATGTTTTCTCTAAGTATAACTTAGTAGATACCATGCTAAAATACTTACGGAAAGAAACGAATTAGAGTAGATACCATGCCTAATTCTTGGCTTAGGGAAACAATACTTTAAGGAGTAGATACCATGCCCTTGAAGTGAACAAACATGAGTAATTAGAAGTAAATTCAGAAGGCAACTTAGCATTACTAACTATTGGTGGAGATCAACAACCCAACTATTCAAGAGATATTTGTGATTCAACACCTCTCATCTTAGTTTTAATCTTTTAGTTCTTTTAGAATATTACAACAACTCTTCTTCATTTTTATTATTAGTTTTATTGATTAGTAAGTTGAAATCTACAATCTCTGTGGGATCGACCCTTGCTATTACTACGATTCGATTCGTGCACTTGCGAGGTTTTATAATTTGTGTCTAGTTAGTCTATTTATTTAAGTAGCTAGATTTTCAACAACAAGTTTTTGGCGCCGCTGCCGGGGATTGTTTAGTATTTTAACTTACAAGTCAGTAGAATTTTTTATTAGTTTTTCTTTTCTTTTATTAATAATTTTTCTTTCAGGTTACAGGAATTCGGTGAATGCACGGTAGACGATCACTTCGTCCAGAGCTACTACCTATTGACGCAGAAACAGAACGAACTTTGCACAAACTAGGTAAACTTTTTACAGCCAACCAGTCGACTGGTACCAGGAGACAGTCGACTGCACAGAGACTAATCTCACAGACAACAATGGCTGAAGAAATACAAAATCGAGTGCCAATGCAGGACAAATTCACTCCTAAGAATATTGAGCAACCTTCCTGCATTGCTTTTCAACCTAATGCCACAGGGAACATGCACCTATCTCCTCATTTACTTAGTATGGTTCCCCACTTTAGTGGCAAACCAGATGAAGAGCCTCATCTTCACTTGCAAGACTTTTTCGATCTTTGCAGGACACAAAGCGTCCAAGGGCTTACTGCTGAACAAATCAGGTTAATCTTGTTTCCTTTTTCTTTAAAACTTAATGCTAAGTTGTGGTATAATTCTTTGGAACCAGAATCAATTAATTCATGGGAGCAATTGGCAACGAAATTTTTGAAAGAATTCTTTCCAGCCCAAAAGACCAAACAGCTAAAAAGGGAGATTCAACTCTTCCAACAAAAAGATGGAGATTTATTCTTTGAGGCATGGAAGGATTTCAAGAGCAAGCTTCTCAAGTGTCCTACTCACAATCTGCCTAAGGACGATCAGGTACAAGCTTTTTATGAAGGTTTAAATGACACCAACAAAGCAATTGTTGATGCAGCTTGCAATGGAATCTTGATGAGGAAAAGTGGAGAAGAAGCCATTGAACTTTTTGAAGAACTCAGCGAGAACTCCCAACAATTCTCAACAAGAAGGGGACCTACGAAAAAACAGGGAGTTTACGAAATCTCTAATAGTAATAACATTCAATTTGAAATGGCAAACATGAATAAAAAAATTGATATGCTTGTTAATGCAATGTCGACGATGGGTGGAGTTAAAAATCAAACAAATGAAATGTGTGCAATTTGTTCTCATTTAGATCACACAACTGATACATGTCCCATGTCTACTTTTACAGATCAGGAGCATGCAAATTATGTGGGTCGAGGAGTATTTCCACCAAAGAACAATCCATACTCGAACACATATAACCCAGGATGGAGGAATCATCCAAACTTCTCATGGAGCAATAATCAAAATAATCAAGGGAATCAATTCACACAAGGACATGCACGAAACCCTCAGATGGGAAGTGGGTTTGATCGACCAGCCCCAGAACAGAAGAAATTGGATTTTGAGTCCACCGTTCTTCAATTGCTCCAACAACAACATCAAACAAGCAACCAACAAAGACAAGCAATTCAGAAGTTGGAGACACAAATTGGCCAAATTGCTAAAGAATTAAGCGAGCGAAAGGCAGGGGAACTTCCATCACAAACTATACCAAACCCTGGAGGTCAAGAACAACTCCAAGCAGTCACAACCCTAAGAAATGGTAAGATAATTGACAACAAGGTTGGAACTCACACAGACAAGCCAGTCAGTAAACCAGTCGACTGTTTTTACAAACCAGTCGACTGCACAGGCAAATCAGAAACACAACTACCAAAGGCTGTGGATTCCAATAAGGTAAGTAAAAAAGTAGGGACAGTTCCACCACCATTCCCTCAAAGGTTAGTCAATAAAAAGAAAGAACAACATTTATTTGACGTCTTTGAAACTCTCAAAAAGGTAGAAATTAATATTCCCCTACTTGATGCTATTAAACAAATTCCTTCTTATGCCAAATTTCTGAAAGACTGTTGTACTCACAAAAGAACATTTCAGGTTAAGGAGGATGTGGCTTTGACAGAAGAAGTGAGCGCTGTATTATTAAGAAAACTACCACCTAAACTGAAAGATCCAGGTAGTTTCACCATTCCTTGTAAAGTTGGTGAGCACTTCTTTGAAAAAGCACTGCTAGACTTGGGGGCAAGCATCAACCTTCTTCCTTATTCTGTTTACAAAAAGCTTGGATTGGGGGAACTCAAGCCAACATCCATCACTTTGCAATTGGCTGATCGCAGCATCAAAAGACCTAGAGGTATTTTAGAAGATGTCCTAGTTCAGGTAAATGATTTTATTTTGCCTGCTGATTTTGTTGTGTTAGATATGGAGGAATCTTCAATGTCATCATCTCTACCGATCATATTAGGTAGGCCCTTTATGAGTACAGCTGATATAAAAATTTGTGTTAAAAAGGGCATTATAAGTATGAAGATAAACGGAGAAAAAGTGGAATTTAAAATGTTTGATACACTAAAATTACCACAAGATGATCATGAATGCTATAATATTGATGTAGTGCAGGAGATCGTTGATCAAACATTTCAGGTACATAGCGTTGAACCACTTCAAGCCACAATCACTCAATCTCTAACTTTATCTCATGTTGAACAGGAATACGATGACTGGGAGATTGCAGAGACAGTACATCACCTTGAAACTCCACAGTCATATTTAGGTAAGCCTGCACCTTTATTTGAAAAATTGGTGTCTGATAAAAATTGTTCTTCTACAGATCAGGCGACTGATAAACAGAATAAGTCGACTGGTGTTCTAACCAGTCGACCAAACCCAGACACCCAGAACAAGTCGACTGCTGACATGGACCAGTCGACTGTACAGAAGCGTCCAGACATAGAACTCAAGCAGCTGCCCGATCATTTGAAACATGCATTTTTGGGCGAGAACCAGACACTGCCGGTGATAATTGCTGCAAACTTAAAAGCACAGGAAGAAGAAAAGCTGCTGAAGGTATTGCGAGAACACAAAAATGCAATAGGATGGACCATTGCAGACATCAAGGGAATAAGTCCATCCAAATGCATGCATAGAATACTCCTGGAAAACGATGCAAAACCTAGCAGAGAGGCACAGAGAAGGCTCAACCCCAACATGAAGGAAGTGGTAAGAGCAGAAATTTTGAAGCTACTAGATGTTGGCATCATCTATCCTATCTCAGATAGCAAATGGGTAAGTCCTATACATGTAGTTCCTAAGAAAAGTGGAGTTACAGTGGTAACAAATGAAGAGAATGAACTTATCCCAACAAGAGTAACCACCGGATGGAGGGTATGCATTGACTATAGGAAGTTGAATAATGAAACCAGGAAAGATCACTTCCTTCTTCCTTTTATTGATCAAATGTTAGAAAGATTAGCAGGATATAGTCATTATTGTTTTCTAGATGGTTATAGTGGCTATAATCAAATTGCTATTGCTCCAGAAGATCAAGAAAAGACCACTTTTACATGCCCTTTTGGTACTTTTGCTTACAGGAGGATGCCGTTTGGATTGTGCAACGCACCAGCAACATTTCAGAGATGCATGATGAGTATATTTTCAGACATGGTGGAAAGGTTCATTGAGGTATTTATGGATGACTTTAGTGTTTTTGGATCTTGTTTTGATGAATGCCTTAACCATTTGCAGCTTGTACTTAAAAGATGTGAAGAATGCAATTTAGTGCTGAACTGGGAAAAGTGCCATTTCATGGTACAGCAAGGTATTGTCTTGGGACATGTAGTGTCAAAAAGAGGAATAGAGGTAGATAAAGCAAAAATTGATATAATATCAAAACTACCCCCTCCCACTACAGTTAAGGGTGTTAGGAGTTTTCTTGGACATGCAGGTTTTTATAGAAGATTTATAAAAGATTTCTCAAAAATCTCCAAACCCCTTTGTGATTTGTTGGCTAAGGATGTTGAATTCACATGGACAGAAGAGTGCACTAATGCTTTTATTACATTAAAAACTCTTCTCATTGCTGCACCTATTGTCATGGCACCAGATTGGAGCCATCCTTTTGAGCTCATGTGTGATGCAAGTGATTATGCCTTAGGGGCTGTTTTAGGTCAAAGAATCAATAAGAAACCCCATGTTATTTACTATGCTTCTCGAACTCTAAACGATGCACAGCTAAATTATTCTACCACTGAAAAAGAAATGTTAGCTGTTATTTTTGCTGTCGAAAAGTTTAGATCATATTTAATTGGTTCTAAAGTTATTGTTTTCACTGACCATGCTGCTTTGAGATATTTGTTGGCTAAAAAGGAAGCTAAGCCTAGGTTGATCAGATGGGTGCTGATGCTTCAAGAATTTGATCTTGAGATTAGAGACAAGAAAGGATGCGACAATGTTGTGGCAGATCACATATCCAGACTACTTCAGGAGGAAGAGAGAATTGTGCCCCCGCTGAATGAAAATTTCCCAGATGAACATCTATTTGAAATAAATGTTCAAACTCTCGGGGCAGTCGACTGGTCCTTCAACCAGTCGACTGGACTCTCTGCACAGTTCCCCTGGTTTGCTGATATTGTCAATTTTCTAACTGCTCATGTTTTTTCTCCAAGTATGACACATCAGGAAAGGAAAAGATTGGTGGATCTGAGCAAACACTATTATTGGGATGATCCTTATTTATTCAAATTTTGCTCTGATCAAATTATAAGAAGATGTGTGGCAGACGAGGAACAAAGGAGTATTCTACAACATTGCCACCAATATGCATGTGGAGGACATTTTGGGCCAAAGAGAACAGCACTTAAGGTATTGCAATCTGGTTTTTATTGGCCTAAAGTATTCAAAGATGCTTTTTCTTTTTGCAGGACTTGCGACAAATGCCAAAGGACAGGCAACATCTCTTCTAGAAATCAAATGCCACTACACAACATACAAGTAATCGAGCTTTTCGATGTTTGGGGAATCGACTTCATGGGTCCATTTCCTAACTCATTTGGTTATTTATATATACTTGTTGGTGTGGATTATGTGTCTAAATGGGTCGAGGCTGTCCCCTCACGAACTAATGATCACAAAGTTGTTGTCAAGTTTTTGCAGGAGAACATTTTCACTAGGTTTGGTACACCACGAGCAATAATAAGTGATGGAGGGAGCCACTTCAATAACTACCCATTTTCTTCTTTGATGAAGAAATATGGGATTACACATAGAGTGGGAACTCCATATCATCCTCAAACCAGTGGGCAGGTGGAGATTAGCAACAGAGAGATCAAGAGCATCTTGGAAAAGACAGTCAACACAAGGAGGAAGGATTGGTCGCTACGCTTGAACGATGCCTTATGGGCCTACAGAACCGCTTTCAAGACACCCATTGGCATGTCACCATACCGTTTGGTCTTTGGAAAAGCATGTCATCTGCCGGTAGAATTGGAACATAAAGCTTATTGGGCCATTAAAAAGTTCAATTTTGATATGAAACAGGCAGGTGACAAAAGGCGATTGCAACTAAATGAGCTTGAAGAATTGAGGCACGATGCATATGAAAATGCCAAGCTATACAAGGAAAGGACTAAGTTATACCATGATAAACAATTAGCAAGGAAGGAGTTTTATGAAGGACAAAAGGTATTGATCTACAACTCAAGATTAAGACTCTTTCCAGGCAAGCTCAAGTCAAGATGGTATGGACCATATATTGTCACAAAAGTCTTTCCACATGGTGCATTGGAAGTTCACAGCGAAGAACGAAATCAAACATTCAAGGTGAACGGACACAGGGCGAAGCCATACATAGAGATGAGTCTAGAACCGCAAGAGGAAGATGTGAATCTTCAAACCATTCCATACATCGCATGAACTCATCATGTCTAGCTGAAGACATGAAACACAGCGCTTATTGGGAGGCAACCCAACTTTTTAGGGGAGTATTTACACTTTCCTTCACTTTCTTTAGTTATTCATTTTTATTTTTCAGTCTCTCCTTACTAGATGGTAACACATGCCTATATCTTATGTTTTGTGCGAACATTGAGGACAATGTTCCATCTAAGTGTGGGGGTATTAGTTAGTTATATTTGGAATCTTTTGAATTTTTTAGGATAAACAATTTCTTATAAAGTAAGAGTAAGGATACTTATTTACTTTAGGATTGTTGAGTTTCATAATTCCCTACAAAAATTGTGTGCGTCATGCGATTATACATAATAAACAAATGTGATGCTTTTTCTGATAATTATTCCCTTCAGATCTAGTCCTAAATCGAGTTTAAGTAAATAGAGTGATACAATATATGTATATATATTTGAATAAAGTCAGTCTACTCCAATGTTTTGAGGGCTTAGTAACTAGGGGTATTCATCACCAATGTTTACCTTTACGTCAAACGGCAACTTGAAATATGAGTATGCAAAGCACTTTAATGTTTGTGACTTGTTGAGTAACCGGGTGGATACATCACAAATGTTTCGCATTCGCGTCAAAAGACAAGTGACAACTTTAAAGAAGAGACTATAAAAATTAAAAAAAAAAAAAAAAAAAAAAACTCTAGTTTGCTACTGGATTTGTAGTAGAGAAAAGGGATAATCACAGACTGAGTAGATACATACTATAACTACATTAATCGCATGACAAATATGACTGAGTTTGGGATTTATGAATAGACAATTGCACTGGAGAAAATGGGTATGGTTAATTTTACTTTATCTGAAATTGTTTGTAGTTTTATATTTTTCATTTTGATGTCCACATAATAAGAAATCTTGATGGTTGAGTTTATTCTGATTGTTACTCCCTTGTTCATAAATTCACTTTTTTTGCTTGAGGACAAGCAAAAGCTAAGTGTGGGGGTATTTGATGAACACATTATTATTCACTTTTTAGAGCAATAACCTTAATATAATTAGACATTTAAAAGCTCTCTATATGGTATTTAACTCTTATTCTCTCTTTTCCATAAGAAACAGCGTAAAACAGCAAAACGAAGCAGATTCAGGACTTCAAAGATGATACACAGAAAAATGCAGAGGAACAGTCGACTTATTCCCAAGAGCAGTCGACTGGCCTGATCAAAGATAAGTCTCGACTCAGTCGACTGGTCCAGAGATAAGTCGACTGGTCTGCGGCGGAGTAAACAAATCAAATCTTCAAAGATACACCTGCATCTAATTTCAAATCTATTTGAATCAAGATTTTATGCAGCGAATCAAATCTAAAGACAGGGTATTTCCAAGTGGACGTGGTGAACAGATAAGGAAGGAAAGGAGAAAAGAGAAAGATATTAATCATCAAATCAAATAAAGAAGGATCTTCCTGAAAAAAGTGGAAACCCTAATTCTCAGCCGTACTCTATAAATATCAGAAGAGGTCAACTTAGAAAAGGGATCATCAGATATATCTCTGGGAAGCGACTCAATCACCAAGTTCCTGAACAAACATCGAGAGCATCACTCCATCAACATCGAAGAAGGAGAGAGAAGATCCAGCAACCAGAAGGCAGTCGACTGTGTGACAGCCAGTCGACCATATTGCCGGAATCCATTAGTTTATTTCTTCTTCTCTCTTTATTCTTTTATGTTGATCATGTATTCAAACTTGTTAAGCAATAAAGTTATTATTATGTGGAACTAATTTCATAGTTGGGTAGATCGAAACCGTAGTTATGTAATGCTATTTTCTTCTGAATTCTTCTATGTTACTTATTGATTGAATCTAATTGAATTGGTATAGGTTTATGATAGTCAAACTAGTTCTCAAGACTGAGAGCAGTCGACTGAGGTGAGAGCCAGTCGACTGACGTACAGAACTTGGGAAGCTCAAGTTTGGATATCATTTATCTGAATCTGTTATATGAGCATACTGAGACGACCGAATCTCGTGCTCATAATTTGTAACAAAGGAATCTTTAGGGGTTTTTGGTTCAATCAACTTAGAGGATCTAGATCTGATACCAATTTCTAGAACTTTAAGTGTTTGTTCGTTTCCACTGTTCTTATGTTTTCTCTAAGTATAACTTAGTAGATACCATGCTAAAATACTTACGGAAAGAAACGAATTAGAGTAGATACCATGCCTAATTCTTGGCTTAGGAAAACAATACTTTAAGGAGTAGATACCATGCCCTTGAAGTGAACAAACATGAGTAATTAGAAGTAAATTCAGAAGGCAACTTAGCATTACTAACTATTGGTGGAGATCAACAACCCAACTATTCAAGAGATATTTGTGATTCAACACCTCTCATCTTAGTTTTAATCTTTTAGTTCTTTTAGAATATTACAACAACTCTTCTTCATTTTTATTATTAGTTTTATTGATTAGTAAGTTGAAATCTACAATCTCTGTGGGATCGACCCTTGCTATTACTACGATTCGATTCGTGCACTTGCGAGGTTTTATAATTTGTGTCTAGTTAGTCTATTTATTTAAGTAGCTAGATTTTCAACAACATGTAGTAGTGTGTGTGTGTATATATATATATATATATATATATATATATATATATATATATATATATTATAAATAAAGTTGATATATATATATAAATTGATTGATGGCATTTATGTAATAAAAATGGAAATAGGGGGGCCCACGTGAAGAGAACAACAAGCATTTGAAATGCTGCTGCTGTCGACGTCATTGGTGACGTGGCGGGTGGGACCCGCCCATGTTTGAAGGCAGTAGAAATACTGCTACATGGCTGACGTGTTCGGCGGGGGGGGGGGGGGGGGGGCGTTGGCTCTCTGTGTACACGACGTTGGAGAGAGAGATTGTGAAAATTAGTCCCATATCGGGATTTCAACTAGATTAAATAATATTAAAATATAATAGCCTATGATCAAGAGTCACCAATCCGGTTAACCACCTTTTGAGATGCAGCATGTGGTGGGCAGTTGTACTATACTATAAATAATTTATCTGATAAATTGTATAAATTGTCTGAGCTAGGGGCAGGGGCGTTACAGTTTTAATGCCATTCTAGAGGTGTATCTGTTTGGAAATTTGCTGCCAATTTCAAAGTGAGGACATTGGACATCTACATTTGCACCCCACACTGGACCAACGCGCTCTTGTACAGATCCTGAACTCATCTCCGCCTCGGCTTCTCGGCTCACTTCCTCCTCACCCTCACTGTCTTCTTCTTCTTCTGCTGCTTCTTCTTCTTCAAACTCACTATCAAAAGAATGGCATGAATCTTCAGAGTAGCAATCATCTGCTTCATCATTTGCAACTTCCAAATTTTCTATATGTATTTCTTCTTCCTCACCATCTGCATCATGATCAGTGCCTTCATTTTCAACATAATCTGGGTCTTCACTATCATTACCCTCATAATCAGCCTCAAAAAATTTGTGTAGTGCTGTATTTTCCCCTTGAATCTGTACTTGTTCATTTTCCTCATCTGCATTGCCTTAATCCAACTGAATATGTTCATTTCTACACTGTATTCCTTCTGCTTGTTCATTTGGTTGATCTGCATTGCCTTTTGCCAAGTCAACCCCTTCATTGCATTGCCTTTTGCCAAGCCGACTTTCAACACCGATTGTGGGTAAGAATGGGTGAGATGCATGCCTGAAATGGAGCTAGCAGATGTACAGGTAAGTATGCCTGAGAGGGAGCGAGGTTGGGACAGGTCGCCTGGGTAGGGGACTGTACAACTAGCAGAATCAGGGTACTCCACTCTACATCGGCTAGAAAGGAGATCCTGCACTAAATTGTGCATGCCCCGTGCTCAGCAAGGACACTGATTTCTGAAGGGGGTGTGTGTGTGTAACACCCCGTAATTTGAAATATATATATATATATATATATATAGAGAGAGAGAGAGAGAGAGAGAGAGAGTAATGTGAGCCTCATATTTGTATGAGGAAATTTTCCTCATACAAAGTGATTATACTCACTTGGTGGGGCCCTTATGGAAGATCCAGTCTGTCCATCATTTTTATCATGCTAATAGATGTATGTGTAGAAAAAATCAAGTGGTTTGGATGTCATTCACCCATGCATCATGTGGATCCAATTTGTGGTTCGATTTGTATTACTGTTGAAATCGTTCATTTTTCAACCACATGATGCATGGGCGAATGACCTCCAAACCACTTGGTTTTTTCTACACATACATCCATTAGTATGATAAACATGATGGACGGAGTGGATCTTCCATAAGAGCCCCACCAAGTGAGTATAATCACTTTGTATGAGGAAAATTTCCTCATACCTTATATGAGGCTCACTTTTCTCATATATATATATATATATATATATATATATATATATATAATAATGGCGGGGCCCACCACTGTGTGTACAGCAACAGCATTTGTGTGCTGTTGAGTGAGTTGAGGGGTGACATCATACGACGTCACTGGGGCCCACCTGTGAAGAAAATCGAAATGTTGTTGTTCTCTGCCTCCTTCGCTGACATGTGCAGGGCCCACATTGTTGGCTCTGTACACGGGGAGAGAAGTAGAGAATAGATCAGTAAAATATAGTCCCATATAAGGAGTTAACAAGAATATAATATTAATAAATAATAATGTCTTTGATCAAGAGTCACCAATTTGGTTAACCACCTTTTGAGAGGCAGCGTGTGGTGGGCAGTTGTACTACATAGTATCTAATTTTTCTTCTAAATTATATAAATTGTCTGAGCCCGGGGCAGGGGCGTTACAAGACTAATGCAACCCTCACTCAAAATCAACCCATCAAGAATTGATCATAAAATACTCAACTTATCAAGAATCAAGAGTCAATAACAACAAAAAAAGCCTAATTCAGATTAATGCATTTATAAAATTGGGAAGCTCATACTGTTCACTATTGCGATTCACCCCTAACGTTCCGCCGCTAGCCATCTTCTTCCTCACTTTCCTCTAGCACTCCCCGCGCTCTCGATTTCACCTTCAACCGGAAGTGAAAAAAACAAGTGGTCGGATGAGGGGTTTTAACAAAGTAAGAAGAGAGGTTTTAAGATAAAAAAATTAAGAAGGTGGAGGTTTTACCTAAGTATAAGGGTAAAAAGGTAATTTCATCAGCTATCTGTTAGAAAATTAACAGAAATAGACGACATGTGCCTATAGGTCCAATTATAACAAGTTTGGGTACTATTGGGGTATTAGTGTAACTACAGGTGTGTTTTGGGTATTAATACTAACTTTAGGTGCCAATAGGTCAAAACCCTAAAAAAACAAAAAACGTGACGGACAAAACACCACCGTAGTGGGACAAAATGTTAAGCTAATAAATCCACTAAATGTTAATTAAGTGGGCCATTTGGTGAGACGAAACATCATGATGTTTTGTCTCACAATGGTCCCACCTTTTTTAAAAAAATATTTTTAAAAAAAAACTAATATTTTTTTTTTAAAAAAAAAACCTACACAAATTTAGATGGACGAAACATCATGTTTCGCTCGTTCAATTCTTTCTCTGTCTGTTTTATATTTTGTCATTCGCCACTGCAGCAGAACAACATAA
This sequence comes from Hemerocallis citrina, assembly GCA_017893485.1. NCBI lineage: Eukaryota > Viridiplantae > Streptophyta > Magnoliopsida > Asparagales > Asphodelaceae > Hemerocallis > Hemerocallis citrina. The sequence goes on from CM030365.1 coordinate 208,939,742, forward strand.
TGCAATTTCTATTTATTCATATTTGCATATTTTAGCCCTCACGACTGTGGATGCTCTTAGCGAGGGATGCCTTTAGGTCGGCATGGTTGATGTTGTGTTTGAATGCTGCGGAGGCTACTGATTGGTTGAGAGAGGAAATAAATCGAGCTTCGGTGATAAAGAGTCGAACATAATCTTTTGGGCGTTCCCCTTTTCTTTGACTGAGGGCTAGCAAGGATGCACTTGTTTTTTTTCAGCTCGACGGCTACCAACGAAGTGGGTAAAGAAGAGCTCCTTAAACTGGTCAAATGAGAAGATGGAGGCTGGGGATAAACGGGAATATCATTCCCTCATCAGTCCCTTTAACGTTGTTGAGAAGGTCTTGCAGAGGAACACGTCCGAAGCTTGATGGAAAATCATGAGTTTTAAAACTCTCAATATGATCACTCGGGGTCAGATTCACCGTTGTAGGATTCAAATGAGGCGTTTTGAAGGTCTCGAGGACAGGGGCTTCTATGACGGTTTTGGAGAAGGGGGCCTTCTCGGGTGGAAGCTTTTGGTCTGTTGACCTTCTTCGAGGTTGATCTTGCTGTGGCACATCTCCATCTCTCGAATGCGGCGATAAACCGAGTCGTCCCTCTGGTCGGATCTAATCGACCATCGGGACTCTCCTTCATAAGTGGTGGCATGGCAAGGGCTATGTGCTTGTCGGTCGTGATTTGGAGCAATGTCAAGTGCTCGCAGGATGTCGTCTTTGAAATTTTGGAATTCTGCCTGGGTGACTGGTGCTCCTCCATCCTGGTGGACACTTAGCACGGATCGGCTTGCAACGGTGTGGCTTCTTTGCAGTCGGTGGGGAGGACACCCTCTTCGCCCCTATAGGGAGGCGGGCCTTCTATATCTCGGCCTTCGGGGAGAACTGCTCCTTGTACTTCTCCAGCGTTCTGGATGAGGGACCTCGTCATGGGCTCGTCTCTCATCCAAAGGGGTTCGAAGGTCAATCCCTTGCTGGCGGTTGACTATGATTTGACGGAGGTTGCTTAACGCCTATGAACCTTCCGAGGACATCAAGTCGGTGGAAGGATTGTGGACCGAGACATGGTCATGGAGAGAATGATGTTCTTGATGGCTTCGACGGAAGCCCCCCGGCGAGTCTGTTGGGGAGACGGATGTTCAGGTTGAGGCAGCTGAACTTTTTGATCTTGTTGTGGGGGAACATCCGAAAGTGGAGGAGGTGGATGAAGAGGGGTGCTTCTTTGGCCTGACGCCGCCGCCTTCCCTTTTTCCTTTGAAGGCATGACTACTTTCACAGGTGAGTATGGTCGGATGGCTTTTCTGTTTCCCACAGACGGCGCCATTCTGTTGCTGCTAATTTTGGTGTGGAAGTAAACAGATGATTTTTGAATTCTTTTGGAACCAATAAAAGTTAACATTTTCACTACTTGCCGATGTTGACCATTCTCAACGCTGCTGCTGACCTGCAAAAAGTTCGAAACACCGGGATTGATCCCAGCGACGAACCTTCCGATGCTCAAGTTAGTAATCTGAAAGATTATGAAAGAGCTTTTTTAAGAAAGATATGACTACCTTTTGTATGATGAGGGTGGAGGGGTATTTATAGTTGCCTTTGAAAACAATTTAGAGATAATCATTTATCTGTAATCTCATGTGTTTTTGGATAACATATAAAGTTTAAATTTCTTCATTATAAGAGATTTGGTTTAAACCGTCTCTTAGCGATAATCATGAATTTAAATAACTTTTTCAATGACCTTGGTTTATTTATAATGGGTTGTCACCCTAACCCAGTAAGGCAGACCCGTTTTTTGATTTATTGAGCTTGGAAAAGACCCAGTTCTCATTTTCGGACTTGTTTATACTGGAAATTACCGTTTTACCCCTAAGAGCTTTGAGATTCATACCCGATTTTGAATGGTCCCAGCATAGTTGAGAGAGAGAGAAAGACATAATTAAATAAATAAATGAGTTATTTGGGGGAATTTGAATTTGAGTTTTGGGGGGAAACTTTTGGGGGGAAAATGTGTTTTGTGAGGTTAGATCTGGATCTTTGATTTTGTGGGATTGAAGGAGAACCACTTGATAGTTTTCTTTGTGTTATATATATATATATATATATATATATATATATATATATATATACTCTTCTAATCGTTCTAAAGGGGAAGAAAAACAGAAACATTAGGAAATTCACACAAACAAAATTCACATGTACTTTCTTATTAATGTCGAAGAGGATATGTAAATAAAACAGTTTAACGAGAGAATTATAATACTCCATGGTTTAGATGTCAGATGTTTGAGTTGCATCTTAAGGCTCCGTTTAATTGGGCTTAAAAATAAGCCCAACTGAACGGGTAGCATTGGTATTAAAACCCGAGACCCGGACCCGACCCAGACCCGACGTTGGACCGGAACCGACCCGATCTAATTTGGATAAGGTACGGGTCCAAAAAACATACCCGTCGAAATTTCCGGTTGGATCTGGGTCCACTAAAATAGGATCCGACCCGGACCCGACCCATTACCTGTTACCCATAATACAAATACACACATGAGAGAGTTGAGACCCAGACCCAGACCCTGACCCTATCCCTGATTCCCTATTCCCTAATTAGTAAATCCCTAACCATAAAAGTCGCAAGCTCAACTCCTCCTCGGCGGCGCCCCTCTCTTTCTCCATTCTCCAAGTCGTCCATCCTTCTTCTCTGAGCTCTCTCTTTCTCCAATCTCCAAAATACTACACCAAATTCCCTTTCCCAAAACCCCACCTCCGCCCTCACCTCCTCCGCAACACCTCTGTGACCTCCTTGGCCCCTTTTCGACCCACTCCCACTTCGCCAACTCTCTCTCGCTGCCGCCGCAGCCAATCCTCCTTCATTCATCCAATCCAGCATCCACAACTCCGTTCAAGATCAACGGTATGATTTTTATCCCCTTTTCTCAAATCTAGGGTTTTAGATTTAAATTCAAGTTAATTGACAAAGGATAACGTTATGTTGTTTTTATCCCCTTTGTCTACGGAAAATATGAAGCGCTTCTCAAGTTAGTGCTTCTTCATCTCTCCCAAATTTCCATGGAAACCCAAGATCCCTGATTATTCTTCCCAATTTGAATAGATGCCACGGTCCCTAATCATCAGTTGTTCACCGCCGACAAGATGGATCCATCCTCGCTATCTTCGACTTCTGCTCCTCTCATCTCCTACCCAAAATGCATCAGCTCAAATGGCTCAATACTTTGATTGTACTCTTCCTCTTTTTTTTACTATGCTGCAAAAAATTAAAAAGAATTTTTTTAAAAAAAAATGCTTTCGGGTATTTTCTATGCTCTCTCTCTCTCTCTCTCTCTGATCCTGCGATACAAAAACAAAGGAATCATGTTTTGTTTCAGTTCCATTTTGTAAATAATTCACCATGCATTCTTTTCCTTTAATTAAAAGAGGTTTTGGTTATTTACTAATAATAATAAGTTTTCCTTTTTCCTAAATAGTGGCTTTGTACTCCTGTTTGTTTACTTGAATTTTTTGATAATTCTCCTCTAGTTTACTTGCTATTGAATTTATCGCTCTCTTGTCCTGAGTTGTTTATTGAATAATTAGTTAGCATTTCTTTATATTAGGTGTCATGGTTTGGTTTGGTTATGAATAATTGCAGAGTTTGTTGTGAATTAGATTTTAGCTTTGTGTTAATTCCATTTTTAATGGAATTTATTAAGTGTTTAAAAAGTTTCTTCCAGTGTATTGAAAGACTAAATTTGCCCGTGGGCACGTGCCTACGGCACGTCTTCGGAACAATACAAAACACGAAAAGCCATGTAAACAGTAAAACAATAATTATGTAGCTCAAGTTTGAATAGTATGACAATAATTAGTTATAAATAAAAGTCTATGTTTCCATTAGTATATGTTGAAAAATAATTATAAATGGGGGTATAAAATCTAACTTCTTAGAACTTTAAGTGTGAAAAATAATGAAATTTAATTGTTGAAGAGATATTTGTTATTAAAAATTCTGAAATTTTACAAAACCGAAATCTTAAAATCAAAATTTCTAAGTAAATAAAGAAAGAATGAGAGGGAGAGATAGAGAGAGAGAGAGAAAAATAGAGAAATATGAAAAAGTAAAGAGAGAAGAGAGAGATAGTAATAAAGTAATGAGTTTTTAGGGGGGAAATTTGGTTTGGGGGTTTGACATTTTGGAGAAAAAATGTGTTTTGTGAGGTTTGATATGAGCCTTTGATTTTGGGGGGATTGATTGTAAGCCACTTGATAGCTTTCTTTGTAATTTATTATATAGATGTTGTGTTGGTTTGCTAACAACATAATGTAGGCTCGTAGCTTTTGGTGTAATATGAAGTGCTGCTTCTGTTTATCAGTTTTTCTTTCACTGGAAAGTGGAAACAATATATTACCGTTGTACTGCAGATGATTGCTGCTACTTTGAACCTTTCTTCTTATTTAAGGCATTGATTAGTTGCAAATTGTAACTTTGTTATGACGTGTAAATACTATTTTGTTTATAAGTTGTATACTTGCATGCCATTATTTGTAACTTATTACTTGTAAATGAAGATTTACAACAAGAAATGCTACTGATCTAACTTCCCAACTTATAAATGTATGTGTTATACTTTAAAGACCCGGATCCAAACCAGACTCGTAAAAAGAAATAGGACCAGAACCGGACCCGGACCCGGACCCGAATGGGAATGGGTAACAATTTTTATGAGGAACCAGAACCGGACCGGTCCCCGCACCTAAATTTCACGGGGTGAGTATTTGGACCCATCATTGACCGGATCTGGGTCCGGGTATTGAAGTACCCGACCCAACCCGTTACCAGTGCTATGAACGGGCCATAAATATCATGGGCTGCAGCTTGTAGGCCGTGGGCTGTCTGTATTTCACAAATTCAAGAAAGAAACACAATCTGAGCTGGCAGCATCACTCGGATCGCGATCCGCGTCCTCTCCCCCAAAACACAATCCCTACCGTCCACTCTCCCCCGAATCCAACGCTCCAAATCAAACCACCATCCAAAAATTTCCCCCAAAATTCAAACTCCCTCCACTTCCATCTTTTATAAAAGCCCACATTTTCCACCAAATCAGACCAAATCAAACCATTACTCAAATTTCCAATACCCAAACCCTAACCCTAGACCTTCAATCTCCACTTCAATGGCGCGAACCAAGCAAACAGCCCGCAAGTCCACCGGCGGCAAGGCCCCGCGAAAGCAACTCGCCACCAAGGCAGCCCGCAAGTCGGCTCCGGCCACCGGCGGCGTGAAGAAGCCCCACCGCTTCCGTCCTGGCACCGTCGCCCTCCGGGAAATCCGCAAGTACCAGAAAAGCACGGAGCTTTTGATCCGAAAGCTCCCCTTTCAGCGGTTGGTTCGTGAGATTGCTCAGGATTTCAAGACCGATCTTAGGTTTCAGAGTTCTGCTGTTGCTGCGCTTCAAGAAGCAGCCGAGGCGTATCTTGTTGGTCTTTTTGAGGATACGAATCTGTGCGCGATTCATGCGAAGAGGGTGACTATTATGCCCAAGGATATCCAGCTCGCAAGGAGGATTCGAGGAGAAAGGGCTTAGATTGATTGCTGTTGTAGTTTGATAGTTTGTAGAAGGAGAGAGAGAGAGAGAGAGAGAGAGAGAAGTGGATTTTATGTTTGGATTATTAGTCATATGAATGTTTTCTTCTATTTTCTCACTGATTAGTTGTTTACATGTCGAATGTTACTGAAGTAGTATTAGACGTAGTATTATTGTCTAGAAATTGATCGTTTACTGTTTGAATTGAATGGGTTGCCAAGTTGGCTGTGATGGATAGATTTTTGTTGGTGTAAATGATCCTTGCATTCACAACTGCTAGTTCGTCCAATGTGAATATTTTACATAGTCAGGGAGATTGAAAGCAGTACATATAACAAGAAAGCATTTAAAAATGTATTGACAATGTGGCAATTGTTGAGGCATGAATATATTCAAACTATTTTCGTCTACAATCATCTGAAACTTCAAATAGTCAATGGCAGCAAACTTCCATCGTTGCAAAACAATCCATTACCCAAGATCAAATCCTTGATCATTGCCTGAGAAGTCCTAGCTACCTCCCCCCTTCAACCTTCCAAATTTTAAAATGTAGTAACTGAATGCAGTAACATAAACGGGGTGAGTTTGAAGAGTCGGATGATAAAACGCAACAAACTGGTGCTTAGCAACGTCAGTTTGGTTGGGAGGAATTTCATCAAGGAGTGGCAGCAAATGCTGAAGCCAGTGCCAAAGTGGTGGTTCCGAGAGAAGGGGTTGGGGTGGTGGATAGGACTGACAGAGCTCAAAGAGGTTACCGGTCCATGGAAGAACCACCGAGGCTGCCTTGAGCCAGATTTTGTCCTTCCGTAGTAGGCGAAGTATAGGGAGGATGAGGAAAGGAAGGGAATGGTGGTGGGTGGATTGGGGGAGGTAACCAGATTTAGTCGGAAGCGGTTCATTTGTGAGAAGAGGAGATGAAGAATAAGAGCAGGAGATAGGAATTCATGGTGGATTTGTTTAGCGAGAATCTTTGGAATTTTTTTCCATACTGGCCCACTTTCTAAAATATTGAGCGACCTGATCTACTTTCTTAATATTTATCCAATTAACTCTAATCTCTAATATCTCTACTTTTAAACTATTTTAATGGGAGAGTTGGGGTTTCTAACCAAACAAACACATATGATATACGTCCAAATTAACTTCAACAAATACAAATTTTTGTAGACAAAAAAATATGTATATCGCCCGTGCATATCTATATAATAAAACACAAAGAAAGCTATCGAGTGGCTTACATTCAATCCCCTCAAAATTAAAGGTTCAAATCTAACTTCACAAAACACATTTTTCATCCCAAAATTTTAAATCCCAAAACCAAATTCCCCAACCCCCCCCCCCCCCACCAAATTAAAAAACTCATTACTTTATTACTATCTCCCTCTTCTCTCTTCACTTTTTCATATTTCTCTCTCTCTACCTATCTCTCTCCAATTTTTTTTTTTTTTTTTTTTTTTTTTTTTATTTACTTGAAAATTTAGATTTTAATATTTCAGATTTGTAAATTTTAGAATTTTTATGTTTTTTTATTGCACATGTTATACTGAAAATATCAAATATCTCTTCAATAATTAAATTTCATCATTTTCCACACTTATAGCTCTAAGAAGTTAGATTTTACACCCCCATTTATAATTATTTTTTAACATATATTAATGGAAACATGAACTTTTATTTACAACTAATTATTGTCATACTATTCAAACTTGAGCTATATAATTGTTATTTTACCGTTTACAGGGCTTTTCGTGTTTTGTATCGTTTCGAAGACGTGTCGTAGGCACGTGCCCACGGGCAAATCTAGTCTAATATAAATGAGATGTTAGATTCAAGGCCAGATTGCGTTGAAATTTTTACTTTTAATAAAAATATATTTATTAGGACAGCATCGCAGGTAGAAATTATTAGTAATATAATTGATATGGGTAAAAAAGGGGTTAAATCGGAATCGTCCAAATTGGACGCGAATCTTGAAGTCCAGGGGTAAAACGGTAATTTCACCTACCAATGGATCTGAGATGGGTACTGGATCTTCTCATCAAAGATCCAATAACCCACGAACGGATCCACTTTAATCGGGTAAGGGTTTCAACCAGCAAGAAAGCCCAACCCAGAGGGATAGAATTAGGGTTTCCGATTAGATCCTAATCAACGGCCCTGATTCATGCCTATCCCTCCACTGGGAATTAGGGATCACATTCCTAATCTGTTTACAAGGAGAATATTCTTTATCAGATCACGGGGATTACATTCCTAATCCAGTCCCTAAGACGCCTATAAATACCCCCCATCCATCTCCATTAAGAGGTAATCAATCTTTCTCCAGTCTTTACGCTCTTTCATAATCTTCCTAGATTACTGACTTGAGCGTCGGAGGGTGCGTCGCCGGGAACAACCCCGGTGTCTCGCACTTTTTGCAGGTGTACGGCGGGAGTGACGATCAAACTCCGACGGAACAGGTATACAGGTTTACTATTCAGTTTCCCTAAGAATCCACAAATACTATCTGTTTGCCCCCACACCAAATTTAGCGGCAACAATAATAATGGGAGAAAGCCTTAGTGTCATTTGTAAATCTATCAACGCGTGCATTGCACGTGCATAACTAATATGAAGGAGGTCTCAGGTTCGAGTCCTCACTACGTCATATTTTTATTTTAATTTTCTAAAATATATTAAATGTGCATTACGCGTGTAAATTATCTATATATTTATAATGGAATTACATGTGTTATGGCTAAAATTGGGGTTCAATCGGGACCGCCCAAATCAGGAATGAATCTTGACGCACAGGGGCAAGACGGTAATTCCGCATACAAATGGGTCTGAAGCGGGTACTGGGTCTCCTTCTCACAGAACCAATAACCCGCGAACGGATCCACCTCAACCGGGCACGGGTCCCGACCCGACATAAACCCGGTCTAACAAGAGGGAATTAAGGCCACTGATTTGACCAAATCAGGCCACTGATTTGACCAAATCAAAGGGCTTGATTTACAATTACCCTCTCACCTGGGGATTAGGGATGAGTTTCCAAAACTAATTGGGAGGATTTTACTCCAAACAGTTAGGCAGGAAATCAGGCCCCTAATTTTACTCCTATGGCAACTATAAATACCTCCAACCCACCACTGTTACAGGTTAATCACTTTTTTCCACCTTAAGCTCTTTCTTTAATCACCACTGGTTACTGACTAGAGCGTCGGAGGGTGCGTCGCCGGAATCAACCCCGGTGTCTCGCACTTCCTTGCAGGTTGCGACAGGAGCAAGAAGGCTTGGGTCAGCTGTTCAGGTTTTCCCGAACTCACAAATCTTATCTGTTTACCCCCACACCGAAATCAGCGGTAACAGATTGGCGCCGTCTGTGGGAAAGTCCACACGAACAGCCTCAGCACCTTCCTTGTCGTCCTCTCCAACCATGCCTCCAAAGAAGGTCAGATCTAGAGTGTCCAACCGCGGGACCAATCCCGCCGACCTTACAGAGGAAGCCCCTGTCAATCCTATTCCACAGCCCGAGCTTCCTCCACCGGCCCAACAGGGCCAACCTCCTCTTCCCAAACAGCAACCAACCAACGGCCCGGCCGGTCATAACGGTCGGAGGCAGAAACAGCCCCTCAACCCGGACCATGTTTCGGTCCATAATGAGTCCTCGGACTCAATGGCCTCTCATCACCCCGACCTCCGCAACACAATCCTGAACCGCCAAAAAGATGAGGACCTCCGCACCCACCTAGAGGAGAGGCGGGCCCGAGAGGAAGCCTCCCGCCAGCATCGTGGTGAGCGGTCGCCTCACCGCCGAGAGGGCAGAAGGTCTCCGGACCGAAGGGGCCGAGCGGCATCGCCCGAACGCCGCAGGAGGAGGCCGCATTCCCCTGCGGATCGGCATCCTCGGAGGAACAGTGATGCACCTATCACTCGTGCCGAGTTCCTTCAATTTCAAGACACCGTACTGCAGGCCCTCAACCTTCGGCAGAACAACCAAAATGCCCCGAGGGCTCCGACGCCCCCGAGGGTTCCCAGTCCTCACCGCCGATCCCAAAGTCCTATCCCGGCTCCCAGTCGCCAGCAGCAGCAGTACAGTCCTCGCCGATCCCAGGACTACCGGCGCCGCAGCCCCCCTCCCCTTCCTATGAGGAAGAGTCCGGGGGATCGTATGATTACCAGCGGAGGGACGATGCCCTCAACCGCCGACTTCATGAGGTGGAGAGGCGCATTGGTCGCATGGACAGAGAGGAGGAGTCCCGGGCAGGAACCGTCGGGCCCAGCAGACCCCCTTTCTCTCGGACGATCATGGAGGCCCCCATACCGAGGGGTTTCAAACCTCCGCAGTTTGAAACGTACTCAGGGGAGTCCGACCCAGTCGATCACGTCGAAAGCTTCAAGACCCTGATGCTGATCCATCAAGCTTCCGACGCCGTGCTCTGCAGGACCTTCCCCACCACCCTTAGGGGGTCGGCTCGGGAATGGTACTCCAGACTCGCTCCCTCCTCCATCTTCTCATTCGAGCAGTTTGAAACACTGTTCATAACTCACTTCGTGAGTAGCAGGCGAGCCGAGAAGACAAGCCTCTCCCTACTGAACCTGCGGCAGGAAAGGGGAGAGAAGCTGCGGGACTATGTGAAGAGATTCACCGCAGAGGTCAGGACTATCGCCTCCTTAGACCAGTCGGTGGCGACCGTTGCGTTCCAGTCGAACGTCCTCAATTCCAACCTCCGGTCGTCCCTAGCCAAGAAGCCCCCGCATAACTTTGCCGACCTTCTCCTAAGGTGCGAAAAGTACATTCGGGCGGAAGAGGCCGAGTGCCTCCCGAATTTCGGAGGGTCGGCCTTCGGGTCGAAGAGAAAGGCGACGGAGGAAGAAGGGGCGAAGAAGATGCAGAAGGACAACGGCGGTCAGCGCCGCCCTCCCCATAGGTTCGAGAAGTTCACTCCCCTCACGACCAATGTCTCCACCATCCTGATGGAAGTGGAGAAGGAGGGTGTCATCCCCCCAGCTCCGAGGATGAACACCCCAGCTAAGAGGAGGAATAAGGAGAAATTTTGCCGTTACCACAGGGACCACGGCCATGACACCAACGACTGCCGAGCGTTGAAGAATGAAATAGAGGCCCTCATTCAGAGGGGGCAGCTGGCCAAATTTGTCAAGGCAAACGATCGGGCGGATCGCAACACTCCTCCGCCTCGGGGGGCTAACAAGCGCTCCGAGCGACGCGAGGAGACGCCCGAGTTCGAAGAAGAACGGGTTCTGCACCTGATCCACGGAGGCCCCATGGGAGGCTCCTCTAATTCTTCTCGGAAGGCCTTCGTCCGAGAGGTCAATTCGGTTCACAGCGCCCCTCCTCCCAAAGGTCTCGGCGTCCCTGTGTCATTCTCCGATGAAGACCTCGAAGGGGTCCGAACCCCCCACTGTGATGCCCTCGTCATCGACCTCCGCATGTCCAACTTCAAGGTGCAGAGGATCTTAGTAGACAATGGGAGTTCGGTCAATATCCTCTTCCTCTCGGCCTTCCGAGGCCTGCAGCTGTCCCGGGACCGTCTCAAGCCGGCCGGTTACACACTCCACGGGTTCACGGGGGTCCCGGTAACTGTCGAGGGGGTGATAACCCTAGACGTAACTGCTGGAAGCACCCCTACTACCCGGACCGAGCCGATGGACTTCATGGTCGTCGACGTCCCGGCAGCATATAATGTCATTCTGGGCCGACCCGGCCTAGCCGCCTTGGAAGCAGTCCCCTCGGCGTACCATCTTAAAATGAAGTTCCCCACTCGGTCGGGAGTAGGGGAAGTCAGGGGAAGCCAAGAGATGGCTCGGAAGTGCTACATGACTTCCACCGGGGGACCGGTGCTGTCCCTCGAGACACTAGAAATCCCCGAGCCGAAAGTCCGACCCACGTCCGAGCCGGCGGATGAGTTAGAAGAAGTGTTCTTCTCGGAGCATGATCCGAGCCGGAAGTTCCTCATCAGTAAGTCCCTACCGACTGCGCTGTGCTCTGACTTGGTTAAATGCATCCGGGATAACCGCGACCTATTTGCTTGGTCGGCCGTGGATATGCCCGGCATCTCCGAGGAGTTGCTAGTCCACCGCCTTAGTGTCGAACCGGGGTGCAAACCGGTTCAACAGAAGAGACGTAAGTTCGCTCCCGAGCGACAGCAGGCCATCAAGGAGGAGGTGGATAAACTTTTGAAGGCCAAGTTCATACAGGAAGTAAATTACCCCGAGTGGCTCTCCAATGTTGTAATGGTCAAGAAGTCCAACGGCTCCTGGAGAATATGCATTGACTTCACCGACCTGAATAAGGCGTGTCTGAAGGACCCATTCCCTCTCCCGAACATCGACACCCTTATTGATGCCACCTCGGGCCATGAGCTCCTCAGCTTCATGGACACCTTCTCGGGCTACAATCAGATCCGAATGTTCCCTCCGGACATTCCGAAGACCTCCTTCGTCACCGACCAAGGCCTCTACTGTTACCGGGTCATGCCGTTCGGTTTGAAGAACGCGGGAGCCACCTACCAGCGCCTCGTCAACAAGGTCTTCCAGAGCCAGATAGGCCGGAACATGGAGGTGTACGTTGACGACATGCTCGTCAAAAGCATCCGAGGCACTGATCACGTGGCCGACCTCCAGGAGGCCTTCGGCGTGTTGAGAAGGCACAGCATGTGGCTGAACCCGAACAAGTGTGCGTTCGGGGTCTCCTCGGGAAAATTCCTCGGCTTCATGGTGAGCCAGCGAGGGATCGAAGCCAATCCCGAGAAGATCAAGGCCATATTGGACACGGCCCCGCCTCGGAACGTCAAAGAGGTGCAGAAGTTAACAGGTCGGCTCGCCGCTATCGGTCGATTCCTATCGAAGTCCGGGGAAAAGTGCCTCCCCTTCTTCAGAGCACTCAGGGGGGCCAGGGGTTTTGAATGGGGCCAACCACAACAGGAATCGTTCGACCAACTGAAGGCCTACTTGGTGAACCCCCCTCTGCTCAGCAAACCGGTCCCGGGCGAGACTCTCTTCATCTACTTGGCTGCTTCCGAGCAGACCCTAAGCGCAGTCTTGGTCAGAGAGGAGGACCGGGCCCAAAGGCCCATCTACTACGTGAGCAAGGTGCTCCGGGATGCCGAGCTCCGCTATCCGAAGATAGAGAAAATTGCCTACGCCCTGGTCATGGCGGCGAGGAAGCTTCGGCCGTACTTTCAATCCCACTCGGTCGTTGTCCTCACCGACCAACCCCTAAAGCAGATCCTCCATAAGCCTGAGACCTCGGGCCGACTGATGAAGTGGTCCATAGAGCTGAGTCAGCATGGCATCTCTTACCAGCCTCGGACGGCAATTAAAGCACAGGCCCTCGCCGACTTCATCGTAGAGTCCACTATCCCCGAAGTTAGTCACGTCCCGAATGGACCCCCCATTTGGACAGTCTTCGTGGACGGCTCCTCCTGTAATGAAGGAAGCGGCGCCGGAATCATCCTGAATAGCCCTGATAACTTCGTCCTCCAGTACGCGATCCGTATGAGCTTCAAGGCCTCGAACAACGAGGCGGAGTACGAGGCACTCATTGCTGGTCTCGGACTTGCGCGAAGTGCTGGGGCGCAGCACCTCCGAATCCATAGCGATTCCCAGCTTATCGTGAACCAAGTCTTGGGCGAGTACGAAGCCAGGGACGAGCGGATGGCGAAATACCTCGCTAAGGTCCGGGTCCTCATGAGCCGGTTCGAAGAGGCGCTCATTCAACGAGTTCCTCATGAGGAAAATTCGCAGGCCGATGCCCTTTCCAAGTTGGCCTCATCCTCCCTACAAGGTCTTGAACAGACCGTTCTGATCGAGGTCCTCTCTAGGCCGAGCATAGAAGACGAGACATCCGACTCGGTGGAGTCATTGCCGGTCATGTTGCAGGATAATTGGATGAAGCTGTTGGTGGAGTTCTTGAGGGACGGGGCTCTACCCGAGGATCCCAAGGAAGCTCGCCGAGTCAGAACTCGGGCCGAGCGCTATGTCTTGATCGAGGGTATCTTATACAAACGCTCCTTCTCTCAAATAGACGGCCGACCATACCTAAGGTGCCTCTCTCCAGAGCAGGCCGAATATGCCCTACAAGAGCTCCACGAAGGCATCGGCGGGGCACATTCAGGGTCCAGGTCCTTGGCCCGAAAAGCTTTGAATTATGGATACTTCTAGCCGACCCTCCTTCAAGATGCCGAGCGACACGTTCGGCAGTGTAGCTCTTGTCAGAGACACTTCAGCATCCGTCGCCTTCCTCAAGCCAACCTCGCCTCCCTATCAAGTCCTATCCCCTTCGCCATGTGGGGGATGGACTTACTAGGGCCTTTCCCTCCGGCTCCAGGTCAGTTCAAATTTTTGGTCGTAACCATCGACTACTTCTCGAAGTGGGTCGAGGCCGAGCCCCTCACCACTATAACCGAGAACAAAGTGGTACAATTCTTCTGGAAGAACATCATCTGCAGATTCGGAGTCCCCCGTGTCCTCATGACGGACAACGGGACTCAGTTCACTGGCACAGCATTCCGAGCCCTGTGCGACGACCTCGCCATCCAGCAACGCTTCTCGTCCGTCTCCCACCCTCAGTCGAACGGACAGGCAGAAAACGCTAATCGGCAGATCCTCGCAGGCATCAAGAAAAGGCTGGACAAAAGTTCCAAAGGCTTATGGGTCGACCAACTCCCCAACGTCTTGTGGAACTATCGCACGAGCAAGCGGACCCCCACAGGCGAGTCCCCTTTCAACCTCACCTACGGGTCCGAAGCCGTGATACCTCTCGAGGTCGGAATAACTTCCCCTCGGCTCGCGGCCTACAACGAGGAGCAGAACGCCAGGGACCTCAGGGCAGACTTAGATCTGATAGATGAGCTGAGGGAAAGAGCGTCGATTCGGTAGCAGAGTTACCGAAGAAGGGTCGAGTTGGCATACAACAAGAAGGTCCGACCCCCCAACCTTAAGCAAGGGGATTTGGTCCTGAGAAAACTGGCCATATCCCTTCCCAATCAGAAGAGCAAGCTGGCTCCGAACTGGGAAGGGCCGTACAGGATCACGAGGGTCGTCCGGCCCGGAGCCTATCGTCTTGAAGATCTCGAGGGCAGAGAGATTCCGAGGACCTGGAATGCCGACCACCTCCTAAAATACCAAGAAAGCGCTCCGGCGCCGCTCTAAGTATCATAGGATATCGAGCCATTCCTCTCCTCTGACTTGTAACCAATTTTCATAAATTGTAATATGTAAAACGGTTCGCTGCCGATTATCAATAAAGAAAGTTCTTCCATACTTGCGAATTTGAACACCTCTCTCCGCTCTTATCATCTGTTTTTTTTTATAAAAAAAAAAAAAACTTTGATTTCGGCCAATGGTTCGGAGTCCACGTCCTGTTCGACTTCACCTCCTCGATTCGTCCCCGGACGAGCCGGAGGTAGACCGTCGTTCGGAACTGCTCCCACAACCGTTGAACTACACCAATGGTTCGGAGTCCAACACTTGGTTCGATCCGACTTCGCAAGCTCGCTCTTAAGCGGGCTAGAAGTTGGTTGCCATTCGGAATTGCTCCCACAGCCGTTGAACAAACTCACCGATGGTTCGGAGTCCAACACTTGGTTCGATCCGACTTCGCAAGCTCGCTCTTAAGCGGGCTAGAAGTTGGTCGCCATTCGAAATTGCTCCCACAGCCGTTGAACAAACTCACCGATGGTTCGGAGTCCAACACTTGGTTCGATCCGACTTCGCAAGCTCGCTCTTAAGCGGGCTAGAAGTTGGTCGCCATTCGGAATTGCTCCCACAGTACCGATGGTTCGGAGTCCAACACTTGGTTCGATCTGACTTCGCAAGCTCGCTCTTAAGCGGGCTAGAAGTTGGTCGCCATTCGGAATTGCTCCCACAGCCGTTGAACAAACTCACCGATGGTTCGGAGTCCAACACTTGGTTCGATCTGACTTCGCAAGCTCGCTCTTAAGCGGGCTAGAAGTTGGTCGCCATTCGGAATTGCTCCCACAGCCGTTGAACAAACTCACCGATGGTTCGGAGTCCAACACTTGGTTCGACCCGACTTCGCAAGCTCGCTCTTAAGCGGGCTAGAAGTTGGTCGCCATTCGGAATTGCTCCCACAGCCGTTGAACAAACTCACCAATGGTTCGGCGTCCAACACTTGGTTCGATCCGACTTCGCAAGCTCGCTCTTAAGCGGGCTAGAAGTTGGTAGCCCTTCAGAACTGCTCCCACAACCACTGAACAATCCCCCTCGGACGATGCACTTCAGATCCGTCGAGAAAATTTAGATTGGAAGTTTTAAGGCACCGCCATCGGCGAGCCTCCCTACGGTCCGGACTTTGACGATCACCTCTTCCGCCATGGTTTCCCCCGAAGCAACTGGTACCCCTGGTTCGGATCACAGTCGTCAATACTCCTGCCCTACAGTCGTCAATACTGCGGGCTTGAGTTCGGCACCTACCGCCGAGCCTTCTTGTCACCGACCGTATTACGGGCATGAGTTCGGCGCCAGCTGCCGATCGTTCTTGGCACCGACCGTATTACTGAAACCAACTAAAGCAAGAATGGGGCAATTACAACACAACAATGGGCAAATCAACTCCAATTTTATTAAAACAACCCTTACATGCATCAAGATTACAAGGTGCTAAGAAGCAAAGATTACACATCCGACTCGTTACACTTAGCAAAATACAAAGCCATCAACGCCTCCGAGGCGCAGGGATGCTCCTCTTCAAAGACACGTGGGGTCGGCGACGTTTGCCTCTGGAACCTGATCCCAGGCCGGCGAGTTGGAATGTGTCCTTGGCACTGCTCCGGGCAGCCACGCCGACGGATGCGCCGCTCGACGAAATGGCCACCGAACTTTGCGCATCTCCCCGGCTCGGATGGCCGAGGGGCAGACGGGTCGTCATCTCATAAAACGTGATGCCCCGATCGCTCTCCGCACGGGTACACGAAGTGCTCCTCACGTTGATCGGCCCCGAACGCGGTTTGAGCCGAGCTACCTCCGCCTCTAATTCTGAGATCCGACCTCGCAACGAGCCGTCTCCGACGTCGACCTCGAAGCGAGGGGGTATCGCGGAACTCGGGACACCGGAGCGACCTGCCACAAGGCGCCGAAGGTGGGTGACCTCGATGCTCCTATCCACCGTGGCCCTCTTCAGCACGTCGACCTCGGCAGTCAGCTCGTCCCGCTCGGTCGTCAACCTGGCCACCTTGGCCGCCAATGCTTCTCCCTCTGACCGAAGCTTCGTCTCCACTGCTTTTAGGTGATTGATCTCCGAGAGCAGACTATCCCTCTCCGCCGTTACCTTTGATAAAGTGTGACGAAAGCACTTCGTCCGAAGTCCGGAGGTGAAGGCAGCTGGCGAACCATTGTCCTCTCCTAAGGGGGCCATCTCGGCGATTCTACTCTCCAGACGCTGAATATCGAGGTCTCGCTCACCTAGGATGAGCTGAAGCTGGTTCCGCTCTTCCTCAGCTCGGCGCAGTCCCAGCTCGACTTCGAAAAGCCGCCCTCGGCACTTTGCCAAGCACAGCCTCGTCGCAGCTAAGCCTGTCTCGGTCCTGACCTTGTCATCCGAACGAGGGTGCTCGACGTCCTGAGTTACGATCGCGAGCTGAAAGGAAATCAAGACAAGCAACAAAGATTCAAATCATGCCGAAGCCTAACACTTGGAGATTTTTTCAAACAAAATCAAAGGACACGGAGTCGAACCCAAAAAGTTTTTTTTTCATTCATCGAGACAGCGGTGGCCAGTCCGCTATTAGGCAATACATTTCAAAAAAAGAAAAAAAGAAGGAGAACCGAATGAAAAGCAAGCGAAGTCAGGGCGCGACCTCTTTCCCGGGGCGGCGAGAGTGGGTAGGGGTCGACGCCTCTGAAGGGGTCACCGCCACTAACGGGGTAACCACCGACCCCTGAACCCCGGCGGGGGCTTCGGCCCCAGGCTCGACCTCGTCCTCCTCTTCTTCTTCTTCCCCCTCCGACTCGGGGTCGAAGCCTTCAACGTGGCCTGGGAACAGCCTCCACCCTGAGCAGTCCACGGCGGGGTAGGCCTCCGTCACCCGGGCGAGGGCCTCAGCGTAGGCCTTGGCCATGTTCTGGGCGAGGTAACCTTGTGCCTTCTCCAAGGTCGCATCCTCAGCCTTCTTCACCGCCGCCGCTTTGGCCTCGGCCGCCTCTGCCAATTGCTTGGTCGCCTCCTCCTTTTGCTGAAGAAGATCGGCCTCCAACGTCGCGACTCTGTCCTCGAGGTACGCAACCCTCGCCGACTTTGCCTCGAACTGGAACTCGAGTTTATCGAGCTCGTTCCTAATCTGGGCCTTCTCCTTCCGAGCCTGGTCGGACTCCTTCCTCAGCTCCTTCTCCTGGGCCGCCAGCCTCTCGGTAAGGTGCCCAAAATGGACGACGATCTGCGATGAAGAGTCAAGAGAGTCAGAAAAATTGCAACTTAAGAAGGTCGGCGTCAAAAAGAAGATCTAGCGCTCACCGACACTGCTGAGCGAGCAATCTCAATAACGTCGTCGCCCTCCTGTCCGGCCTCCATGGCGGCCCGGTCCTTCGGCGTGGCAAGATGCTTGACGGCTTCCAGGCTTGCCAAGGAGTTGCCGAGGAATCCGTCATGCTTCCGAACTTGCCAGTCCGGGACGTGGATCCTTTTGTGTGCCTCGGTCAGAAGCTCCTCGGCTACCGCCGTCAGCGGCGGCGTTGCCATCTTGAGAGCTGCGGCGACGGGGAATTTGCCGACCCCGGTCGACGCCGAGGCGCCCCCACCTGCAGGAGCTGGGCTCTCAAGGACCTCCACCTCCTCGACCACCTCAGTAACCTTCGGAACCTTAGCCGTCGGCGGCTTGGAAGCCACCCTCTTCATCTTCCTCGGGGCCTTGTTGGCGAGGCCTGCCCTCAACGCCAACACCGCCTGATAGTCCATCGACTCTGCACCATACGCCAAGTTGGTTAGCTCGGAACAAGTTAAGGGAAATAAAGTATGAAAAGTAAAACAAAGGGTGCATAAAAGAAGCCGTGTACTGGGGTCGACATGAGCGAGCCCTCCCTTAAACAGGACGTCCTCGGTCAGCTCCCTCCAGTCCAACTTCGGCCGATCAAGGAGTGTCCGGACAGCGTCTTCCTCTTCGGGTCGAAGCTTGGGCAACGCCTTCACTCTCTTCGGCACGCCTTCCACCCAACTAACAGGGATAGCCCAGGCCTCCGGGCTGCGCACCAAAAGAAACTTCTCGCGCCAATACTTGATGGAGTCAGGGCATACGACGAGCCTGCCGCCGTGCCTCGGAGCCAAATAGTATCGGTACGCCGACCTGTTCCCTTGGTGTAGCTGATAGATCGTCCGAAGCACATTCAGCTCCGGTTGGATCCCCGCGGCTTGGCAGTGAAGTACAAAGCCATTTATAACCCTCCATGCGTTCGGCATAAGTTGGACGGGACTAACCCCGAACCAACTTAAGACAGCAACCGCGAACGGATGGAGAGGCAGCCGAGCCCCGGCGATAAAGGCGTCGACCGGCCAGCAACACATGGTCACCGGCAGCGGCAAGTTGGCCCTAACCCCGGGACCCGGCAGCATAAGCTCGTACTCCTCCGGGATCTGGAAGCAGTCCCGGATCGCTACCAAGTCCTCTTCGCGAAGGATCGACACTGTCTCGTCAGCTTCCGTCGTCTCCCTCGCCGCATTCTCCTCGAATGACCTTCCCCTCCCGTACACAATGCGCTCGGCATGCTCCTCCGGAAGCTCCCGGACCCTGTGAAGTCCCGTCAGTGGCCCCGGCAACCTGCCGAACTCCCCCATACGCTTCGGCTCTACCACAACAGAATCTTTGCCGAACACCCTCTTGCCCTTGTCTGGTCGACTTGGAGTCGGAGCTTCGAAGACTTCAAGGGAGGGCTCGGACGAAGAAAAGGAGTCGGAGACAGACATGTTTAGAAACTAAATATAAGTTACCTTGGAGGGAGATGTCGTCGGAAAACTCGCCGGAAAACGATCAGCGATCACCTGGAGCTCTCGCAAAGAACAGATGAAAAACGCCTGAGTAAAAAAGTGGGAAAGTGAACAATGGAGGAGGGGTGAGGGTTTTATAGAGAAGCCAGCGCATCCATCGAGGTTAATGGGCCTTTACTGCAGGCCCACTCCTACAAAACGACAAAAGGCGACTTCAATCGTCGCCTTGTTCACCGCGCCAATACGGCGGCTCATTAATGACTGTCCCTCCTGGCGGAAGCTCAGGGGACGTAGCATTAATGAACGTCACATCGGTCAGAAGCCCAGAAGCCATCACATCTGTCAGGAACCCAGAGGCCGTCACATCCGTCAGGACTGTCGAGGCCACCAAAAGACCCACCAAAAAAATGACAAGTCTCGAACCTCGCCCCCAACTGCCGAAGCGCTCTTGACACCGACCGTATTACGGGCTTGAGTTCGGCACCAACTGCCGAAGCGCTCTTGCCACCGACCGTATTACGGGCTTGAGTTCGGCGCCAGCTGCCGAAGCGCTCTTGACACCGACCGTATTACGGGCTTGAGTTCGGCACCAACTGCCGAAGCGCTCTTGCCACCGACCGTATTACGGGCTTGAGTTCGGCACCAACAGCCGAAGCGCTCTTGCCACCGACCGTATTACGGGCTTGAGTTCGGCACTAACTGCCGAAACGCTCTTGACGCCGACCGTATTACGGGCTTGAGTTCGGCGCCAGCTGCCGAAGCGCTCTTGGCACCAACCATATTACGGGCTTGAGTTCGACACCAACTGCCGAAGCACTCTTACCACCGACCGTATTACGGGCTTGAGTTCGGCACCAACAGCCGAAGCGCTCTTGCCACCGACCGTATTACGGGCTTGAGTTCGGCACTAACTGCCAAAACGCTCTTGACGCCGACCGTATTACGGGCTTGGGTTCGGCGCCAGCTGCCGAAGCGCTCTTGGCACCGACCATATTACGGGCTTGAGTTCGGCACCAACTGCCGAAGCGCTCTTGCCACCGACCGTATTACGGGCTTGAGTTCGGCGCCAGCTGCCGAAGCGCTCTTGGCACCGACCATATTACGGGCTTGAGTTCGGCACCAACCGCCGAAACGCTCTTGCCACCGACCGTATTACAGGCTTGAGTTCAGCACCAACGGCCGAAGCGCTCTTGCCACCGACCGTATTACGGGCTTAAGTTCGGCGCCAGCTGCCGAAGCGCTCTTGACACCGACCGTATTACGGGCTTGAGTTCGGCACCAACTGCCGAAGCGCTCTTGCCACCGACCGTATTACAGGCTTGAGTTCGGCGCCAGCTGCCGAAGCGCTCTTGACACCGACCGTATTACGGGCTTGAGTTCGGCACCAACTGCCAAAGCGCTCTTGCCACCGACCGTATTACGGGCTTGAGTTCGGCACCAACAGCCGAAGCGCTCTTGCCACCGACCGTATTACGGGCTTGAGTTCGGCACTAACTGCCGAAACGCTCTTGACGCCGACCATATTACGGGCTTGGGTTCGGCGCCAGCTGCCGAAGCGCTCTTGGCACCAACCATATTACGGGCTTGAGTTCGGCACCAACTGCCGAAGCGCTCTTGCCACCGACCGTATTACGGGCTTGAGTTCGGCACCAACAGCCGAAGCGCTCTTGCCACCGACCGTATTACGGGCTTGAGTTCGGCACTAACTGCCGAAACGCTCTTGACGCCGACCGTATTACGGGCTTGGGTTCGGCGCTAGCTGCCGAAGCGCTCTTGGCACCGACCATATTACAGGCTTGAGTTCGGCACCAACTGCCGAAGCGCTCTTGCCACCGACCGTATTACGGGCTTGAGTTCAGCACCAACAGCCGAAGCGCTCTTGCCACCGACCGTATTACGGGCTTGAGTTCGGCGCCAGCTACCGAAGCGCTCTTGGCACCGACCATATTACGGGCTTGAGTTCGGCACCAACCGCCGAAACGCTCTTGCCACCGACCGTATTACGGGCTTGAGTTCGGCACCAACGGCCGAAGCGCTCTTGCCACCGACAGTATTACGGGCTTGAGTTCGGCGCCAGCTGCCGAAGCGCTCTTGACACCGACCGTATTACGGGCTTGAGTTCGGCACCAACTGCCGAAGCGCTCTTGCCACCGACCGTATTACGGGCTTGAGTTCGGTGCCAGCTGCCGAAGCGATCTTGCCACCGACCGTATTACGGGCTTGAGTTCGGCACCAACTGCCGAAATGCTCTTGCCACCGACCGTATTACGGGCTTGAGTTCGGCACCAACGGCCGAAGCGCTTTTGCCACCGACCGTATTACGGGCTTGGGTTCGGCGCCAGCTGCCGAAGCGCCCTTGACACCGACCGTACTACGGGCTTGAGTTCGGCACCAACTGCCGAAGCGCTCTTGCCACCGACCGTATTACGGGCTTGAGTTCGGCACCAACAGCCGAAGCGCTCTTGCAACCGACCGTATTACGGGCTTGAGTTCGGCACTAACTGCCGAAATGCTCTTGACGCCGACCGTATTACGGGCTTGAGCTCGGCATCTATTGCCGATCGTTTCTGGTCTCGACCCCCTTACAAGGAAAAGTTCGGTCTTCGGATCCTGACGAACTCCCTACCAAAGCCCACGACCGTGCCGAGGTACCTCCATCCTTCGGAAAGGAGCGCCGAACCGACCCCAGACCTCGGCCTCCTAGCCCGCGAGCTCTTGGAAGGGTCGGAATTGTTATGTCGGCGTGCACGACCCTCGACAAAGGGGGACGGCAGAATCATCTGCCAAGAGAGCATAAAACGGAAAAGATATCCCTGCAAGAACACCGCCTGATCATAAGAACTCAGGAGCTACGCAAAGTTCAGTCTACTTGGAAAATCACCGCACCACCTCCCTCAAGGTTCGAAGCCTCTCTCTTGGGCTCCGATACGACACCACTAGCCATTAGAACAACAAGAACTACTCCTCAAAGGCCGATCAAGCTCGGTCTTCAGGAGTGGGGGGCTCGTGATATGGCTAAAATTGGGGTTCAATCGGGACCGCCCAAATCAGGAACGAATCTTGACGCACGGGGGCAAGACGGTAATTCCACGTACAAATGGGTCTGAAGCGGGTACTGGGTCTCCTTCTCACAGAACCAATAACCCGCGAACGGATCCACCTTAACCGGGCACGGGTCCCGACCCGACACAAACCCGGTCTAACAAGAGGGAATTAAGGCCACTGATTTGACCAAATCAGGCCACTGATTTGACCAAATCAAAGGGCTTGATTTACAATTACCCTCTCACCTGGGAATTAGGGATGAGTTTCCAAAACTAATTGGGAGGATTTTACTCCAAACAGTTAGGCAGGAAATCAGGCCCCTAATTTTACTCCTATGGCGACTATAAATACCTCCAACCACCCACCACTGTTACAGGTTAATCACTTTTTTCCACCTTAAGCTCTTTCTTTAATCACCACTGGTTACTGACTAGAGCGTCGGAGGGTGCGTCGCCGGAATCAACCCCGGTGTCTCGCACTTCCTTGCAGGTTGCGGCAGGAGCAAGAAGGCTTGGGTCAGCTGTTCAGGTTTTCCCGAACTCACAAATCTTATCTGTTTACCCCCACACCGAAATCAGCGGTAACAACATGCAACTTCAATTCTCCCATTATAGTCTTCACATTTACTTTTAAAAATATATAATTTTATTTATTCAAACATGCATCGCACGTGTACATCAAAGTTTTTACTTTATTTTTAAAAAAAATATGTGCATCGCACGTGTATATTACTAGTTGAAAATAACAGCATAGGTTAATACCATGTCGTTCTTCCAAAAAACGGCATCAGTTTAATTTTTTTTAGCATGCCGCTGTTTGGAAAAACGACATCAGTACATTTCTTATACAAGTGTGAAACTTCTGACTTGAAAAAAATTTAAAGTGCTGAAACAACTTATAAATAATGTCGTTATCCCCAAGAACAACATTAACATTACTGATATCGTTGTTGGAGATAACAACATCAGTTATAATACTCATTAAACTCTCTTCCTCCACAATTATTTTTTCAAACAACGACATGAGATAATTATTGCCGTTCATAGAAACAGCGGCAACAATTCACAGAAATATATTAGCTAAGTATAAGTAATAAAATGAACTGTTGCCGCTGTTCCAAACAACGACATCAGTTATCCGTAACAATAAATATTATAACTGATGTCATTATTCCTAACAACAACATTTGTAAAGTTGTTGTCGTTGTTCCAAACAACGACATCAGCTATAGAATTTTTTTCACACTTGTATTTTTTTTTCCAAGTCATAGAGTACATAATTGAGAATAAGTTAACTGATGTCGAGGCATGCGAATTATTTTTTAACAGATGTTGTTGTTAAAAACAATGACATATAAATAACCTATGTCATTATTTTCATTAACGGGTAATGCCGGCGTGTCCAAAACTGGATCAGTTTGGTATATATTTTTGAAAATATGTCAGATCGCTCAATATTTTTTCAAAAAGTTGATCAGTAGTCCAAAAAATTCGAATATTTGAGGTTTGAGGGTTGGTTGACTTCGCTTTTGTGGCCCATTCTTTGATGTTATGCTTACAACGAATTTGCCAACTTTTCCATAGCTTGTGTATCTAAGATTTTTTTTACCAAAATGACCCACTTAGTATTTATCCAACTGACCCACTTTCGAAAGTATTTACCAAAATGTTCCACTCGCTATCTCATATAGCGAGTTTGGTGAAAATAACCTCGATATCTGAGATAGCGAGTATATGTTGAGGTGTTAAAACGTGAAGACTATTTTCAAGTTTAGACTCGCTATCTCAGATACGATATCTCAGATAGCGAGTTTGGTGAAAACAACATCGCTATCTGAGATAGCGAATGTATGTTGAGATATTTCTCTACCACACGAAGAAAAACTTGAAGAAAAATATCAAGTTTAGACTCTCTATCTCAGATAGCGAGTGTCGATTGAGGAGTTTTTAAAAACTCGCTCACTGTTAAACTCGCTCGTTGTTTTGCTATTTCTCTTCACTTCTCTCTTTCCATTCACTCTCCCAACTCCGAAATAAACTCAAAACCCTAGCCTCTCAGATTCGTTATTTCACCAACAAAATCCGTCCAAAATCTATTGAGATCCACTTCATCACTCACAATGCTTTCTACTCCCACATTCAAAACCCTTAATCCATCATCCAAGATCCCAAATTGTACCAGTCGCTAAAATTCATACGTATCTGAGATAGCAACTGTGAAAATTTGTAATTTTTAAGAGACTTCCAAGTCTCTAGAAACTCGCAATTTTCACAGTCGTTATCTCAGATAGCAAGCCTCTTTGAACCAGGGTCGCTATCTGAAATAGCGAACCTAGTTATTTTATTTTCCACAAAAGTTAACAATCTCAAATTTTTTCTGTATACATAATGACTTGGCTTTAAACCCACATACCCTTATGCCATATAATATCTCAAATAGAAATAAAGTGGTTATATCTCAAACTCAACTAAATATGCAATTAACTAAAATGCACAATTCGGGATACTGGATGATGGGTTTAGGGTTTTGAGTTGGCAGACACTATTGCATGTAATATTGCCGTTCAACTGTTCCGACATGCAATAATAATGATTATAATTGTTGTTTGGTAGTAGCTGCAAAGCTTTAGACTCTTCAATTGACTACATATTTGTTTCTTGCAACAGTGGTACGAGCTTAATTAATTAGTTGTATAATTAGCATTACTAGTTGCAGTTGAAAATGGTAGGATGGGGTAAGTAAGAACTAACCAAAAATGCACTCAACTAAAAGACACTATAAATCCATTCTATATTAACTCTACCAGAAATGCATACAACAACAACTCACTATCTGAGATAACGAGTTCATTTGAACTAGACTCGCTATCTCAGATAGTGAGTGTAGTTGTACTCAATTTTAATTTTTTCTGAAAACTGAGTACAACTACACTCGCTATCTCACACTCGCTATCTGATATAGCAAGTCTAGTTCAAATGAATCAGATAGCGAGTGTTGTTGTATGCACAATTCGGGATATTGGATGATGGGTTTAGGGTTTTGAGTTGGCAAACACTATTGCATGTAATATTGTTGTTCAACGGTTATGACATGAAATAATAATAAATATAGCTTTTGTTTGGTAGTAGCTGCAAAATTTTACACTCTTCAATTGACTACATATTTATTTCTTGAAACAGTGGTACGAGCTTAATTAGTTGTATAATTAGCATTACTAGTTGCAATTGAAAATGGTAGGATGGGGTAAGTAAGAACTAACCAAAAATGCACTGAACTAAAACACACTATAAATCCATTCTATATTAACTCTACCTGAAATGCATACAACAACACTTGCTATCTGAGATGGCGAGTTCATTTAAACTAGACTCGCTATCCAAGTCTCGGATAGCGAGTGTAGTTGTACTCAATTTCTAGAAACTTTTTGAACATGAAATGTATACAACTACACGCTATCTAAGATAGCGAGTCTAATTCAACTGAACTCGCTATCTCGAATAACTAGTGTAGGTCTATACATTTGCATGATTAATTTTTTTCTAAAAAACAAGTACAACTACACTCGCTATCTGAGATAGCAAGGTCAGTCGAGTGTAGTTATATACATTTCAACTAGAAATTGCATGTTTAAAATTTCTCTAAAAAACGAGTACAATTACACTCGCTATCTGAGATAGCAATGCCATTTAAACTAGACTCGTTATCTGCGATAACGAGTGTAGTTATATACATTTCAAAATAAAAATTGCATGTTCAAAATTTCTCTGAAAAATGAGTACAATTACACTTGCTATCTGAGATAGCGAGTTCATTTGAACTACACTTGCTATCTCACATAGCATATATGTCAATTTGGTAAATAGTTTCGAAAGTGGGTTAATTTGGTAAATACTTTAAAAAGTGGGTCATTTTGGTTAAATATTGTGTATCTAAAGGGTATAAGTGTATTTCTAATTCTGTACCGGTCATAATTGTGAATTTTTGACCAAAATGACCCACTTTTTGAAAGTTTTTACCAAAATGACCCACTATTGAAAGTTTTTACCAAAACCTCATATCAGATAGCGAGTGTATGATTTTGTGCTTCCCCCCACTTGTGCAAAAAAAAATGAAAAAACACAGTTTACACGCGCTGACTGTGATAGCGTTGATATATATACTAAACTCGCTAACTCAGTTAGCGAATGTGTTTATACCACACTTGCTAACTAAGTTAGCGAGTGTCGTTTGGGGATGGTTTAATAGACTCGCTATTTCAGATTTGTCCCACTTCATCCATACTCTCTCTCTCTCTCTCTTCTCGCCCAAATCGAAAGTAACCCACAAACCCTAGCCGCCAATCTCGCGAATTTCCCAACCAAAATCATCCAAAACATCTCCAAATTTACTTCATCACTATCAACCCCCTCTACTCCCACTCTAAAAACCCTAAATCCTACACCGTCGTTCCTATTTTTGGTTTTTTTTGTGAACGGTGAAGAGGACAGTTTGGGAGGGACAATCGAAGGAATGTACTTTTCAGGGGCACGCCACTTTGCCGATGCATCCACGTATACACGACCTGTTAACGAATTGCGGGTTGTACGACATCGGTCTCATGAGTTCTATTAAGGCGGACCGTCCTCTTCTAACTGCCCTTCTTGAACGTTGGTGTCCGGAGACACACTCCTTTCATTTGCCAGTAGGGGAGCTTACTGTCACACTACAGGATGCAGCAGTGATCACAGGTCTTTCCGTAAACGGACAGGTCGTAACAGGTTCGATGGACTTCGATCCAGAGTATCATCACATATCATTTCATATCATCACAGATCTCATTTCATAGAATCACAACACACTAATCACATATCAGACTTGTTCACATGTACAATCCTATTGTTGGTAATTCTCGTACGGAGCTTGAACTAGGATTAGCATGTGGCCGGGCATTATTAATTTGGATTTGCTGAATATATAATTCCAATGCGCACCAACTATAATTTGGATCAACTAACTTAGCAATCATGGACTTCAGAGTGTTGTCATTTACTACGGGCACAGTCATAAAATACTGACCTTCACCTTTACCAGCTGCATATCGAACTAAAATTTTAAAATTCCATTGATCTCTAGCCCAATTAGTCACCTCATAAATTTTCTCAACTGATTCTGCTATTGTAATTGTACGGGGTGCCCAAATAATTTCAGGATCAACAACACTATAACAACAACCTATCTTTGCATCACGAATAATTTCACCACCAAAATTAATCCATATAGGAATATCATAATCCATACATATACATATTTACGCAAAAATGCGATGCATAATCTAATCTACCTATACATATTTATACAAAAATGATCGTGAATATTCACCAATTCAGGATCTTCGTGGATGGGTTTAGGGTTTTCATAGTGGGAATAGAGAAGTTTGTAGTGAGGAATTGGATCTGAAAAGATTTTGGACGAATTTTGTTTGTAAAATAACGAATCTGGGAAACTAGGGTTTGGTCGTTTTGGGTTTCTTTCCGAGTTAGCGAAAAGAAGAACAAATAGAAATGAGGGAGAGCGAAACAACATCTATAAAAATTTCCCAAACGACACTCGCTTTCTCAGTTAGCAAGTTTAGTAGAAACTAGCTCGCTAACTCAGATAGCGAGTTCAGAGTCAAGAATTTTCAAAACATTACACTCTCGCTTTCTCAGTTAGCGAGTGTGGTATAAACACACTTGCTAACTGAGTTAGCGAGTTTAGTATATATATCAACGCTATCACAGTCAGCGCGTGTAAACTTTGTATTTTTTTCATTTTTTGGTACAAGTGTGGGAAAACACAAAATCATACACTCGCTATCTCAGATAGCGATGAGGTTTTAACCAAACTCACTATCTGAGTTAGCGAGTGGGTCGTTTTGGTAAAAAATTTCAAAAGTGGGTCATTTTGGTAAAAACTTTCAAAAAGTGGGTCATCTTGGTCAAAAATTCAATAATTGTTTTTCTTTTTTAGGTTAAAAAATTCCATAATTGTTTACAATTAGTTTGGGCGAAGATTTCTCATGTTCCAAATAATTCATTCGATATCATAATGTGAAATAGGAAGATTTGTTATGAACATGCCATTGCATTGCATACGCTTGGCATATGCTTGGCGCTTCAGTAAGGGTTTAGCACATGGAATTTTTTTTTTTTTACAGTTTGTAATTTTTATACCGTACAAAATAAGTAGTGCATGTACTAGAATTACAAAGTTTACATAGGAAATGCACAAGCATTTATTTTTCAAGGTAAAAACAGTTGGTGCACAAATAAGCTTCAAAATCAACCGAACATGATACAGTAACATGCAACAAAATAAATCCCTACTGTAGTTACTTCTCACGGCATTCTTAGTTTTTTTAATATACTTTCAGGAAACGAAAAAAATTCATTCCTATGCTAGTTCAAACTGTTATCAATTGAAAGTTCTGACTTATGAGCAATACATTACTCAAATACTCTTAAGAATAACTGCCTGATTCTTCATAAGAGGAAAGAATCTCTAAATCATCATTTACTACTGAATTCGGAAATTGAGGAATATCCACATAGTTGTCAACAAAATTGAGGAAAATGCTAATATAGAACCAATCTTCTTATGCGAATTGGCTGAGTTGCTACTAGCGAAAATCTTTGACGAAACACCAAAATCGAAGGAGCCTACAATTTCATATCCTCCAAGATAACACAGTCCATCCCTCACAAATCTGTCTGAGTTGCTGAAACCTGTTTATCCTTGGTCTCAAAAGGTATGGGTTTCGTGGGGGCAGGTAGCCGGCCAATGCTATCGACCTTGTCTCTCTGCTTTGGTGGGGGTCGAGCTGGTTTTGGTAGAAGACGCCGTTTCTTAGCAAACCACTCAGGCTTGAGCAGCGCCCGAAAGCCTAGCTTGTTGTAGAATACCTTTCTTACTGACCCACCCATGGCTTCAACTGCTGCTTTTGCCCTTGCTGTAACCCTTGTTACCTGCTCAGTAAAGAAACCTACTAAGTTCTGAATTTTGACTCTTGGATATTATGTTCATACTACAGATTTATATACTATTTCTTCAAGTTTAAAAAAAAGGGGGGAAATATGAACATGGGTGGTGCCTGAAATTTCTCATGACCTAGCAAGCACCTGTTTATTCCACTGCCGAGAGAAAATTTGGTCATGACTTATGCATGAGTTATCAAGACCTAGCAAACACTTGTTTATTTCACTGCCGAGAGAAAAATTGGTCATGACTTATGCATCACTCAAGTACACTGAATAACTTCTTAATAAATCTCATTCAAGAAAGAGAGAGAGCGCGGGGGGGGGGGGGGGGGGGGGTGGGGGTTATTAGTATTATTTCTCTTACCCTAGGTAATAGGTGGAAGATCTATAAAAGGAAGCTTCTTGATGTATTTCGATAGAACAAAGATGTAAATGGATGAGTACAACTCTTACGAGCCATAGCAATGGTTTCCTTGAATTGGCATGAGGCAATAATTTGATAATCATATAGAAGAAGTTTTAATTGGATGAAACAGATCACCAAGGATAATAAGTCAGCTAAAATCATACGATCAGTTCTCAAAATAACGTGTTTAACATTTTTTCAAGGTTAACACTGAAGAAGCCACATACAGAACTGAACATTATTGATGACTTTAAAACTAGTTCAACAACAACACAACTACGACAAATGTGTGCTTCAGCTCGATTCTGCTTCAGTAAGGACACTTCAGCTGCATACCAATTGCCATAATCTCTATACCACTTCAATTAGACTGTTTATGTCCCTGTGGAGTCTAAATAATCAGGCTAAACACTAAACATTAATCTTAGGCTCTTAGCAACTCTTTGTACATTGACTCTAGCACTCCAAACTGATACTTTTTTTTTCAAAATTGCCTCTCTTTCCTTCAGTTGTAGTCATTTGTCAATGAATGAATGCAACTGTTACGCAACACCTGGTGTTGCTCAGAGATTAATAAACCATCTAAGATGATTTTATCATTAATTAAAACTATTATAAAGACATAATTTTCTTTTTTTTCCACCTCTATTGAACTCATTCAACTCATTCTCGTCTCAGCAACATTAGTATGAAGCCCTCGACAACATTGGCATAATGTTTCGTAATAGACAATATTCTGACAAAGAAGAGGCGAACAATGTGTTAGACCTTGAAAAGTTCGTCTTCAACTTATTACTCCCTCCGTATCCAAAATGTAAGTCCTTTAAGCTTTTTTTTGGTTCCAAAATGTAAGTCATTTACGCTTTCCAACACAATGTCTTTACACTCTTAATCTCTCACTAATTAATTTTTAAATCAAACTACAAATTCCACCCTTTAGAGCTTAAGAGCTTAATGTTATAAAAATAAACATAATAATAAAATAAGAGGGTATTTTCATAAGTACATTATTAATAAGTTAATTAATAGGTTCAACTAGGAGGGATATTTATTCCTAATTTACTAATCTAGGTGTTTCTAAAAAGGAGTGCAAAAACCTTAAAACGACTTGCATTTGGGAACGGAGGGAGTCGACAAATGAAACTTTGAAGCATCGGCACTGGATAACATAGAAATTCTATTTCTATGAACAAAATCCTCCACAATTGATGCAATATAAATAATGGCCACCCTGGGTTTATAGTAGTTAGTAACTATCTATGAAGCACGGATACTTCACGGAGGGTGCCGTCCCCGTATCCGGTACGTATTCGATACGGGATACGGCCGGATACGATATGGCTGAAATGTGTCCTGTACTTCTATCTAACTATACTACTACTTAAAGGCGGTAGGAATCAAGAGTTCTGCCCTCTTTCAGTCCCCACACTAACTATTGGTTTTTTGAAAATTTACGGAACTGCCATCTCTTTTATGCCCTCGGATTGAAATTGTAAGGTGCAGATTTCTCCATTCGCTATATGTACTCTTCTTTTAGTGAGTATACTCCAAGCATTGAGTGGTGGTTGATTCTTTTAATTGGGAAAATTAAGAGTGGCTATATCACCTATTGTGTGACGTGAAGAGAGAGAGAGCCCATTCTTTTCTTCTTTTTCTTCTTCTTCTCATTTCCTCTCTCCAACCCGAACCCAAACCGAAACCCTAACCCTAGCCTCCTCTTCCCTTTCTCCCTTTGAGACGGCCACTCGGTACACCTTCCCCAGCAGCTCTGACGGACACATCCGCCTTTCCCTCATCATCGGTTAACTTTATCCCCCCTCTCTTTCCTCTTGATCTTCCCCAATCCCTCTCTCTCTCTCCTTCGAACTCCGATCCCCAAACCCTAACCCTAAAAATCCCTCAAATTCCCCAAATCGAGCTAATCACCTCGCCTTCCATCGCAGCCGCTCGTGCAGGCTTTGGATTCACCTTCAAAGCTCCATATGTTGTGGTCACTTTCTCATCTGAAGGCAAGCATTTCCATGTGGAGTATGCTAGATGGAAGCAATCAAGGTTTGGTTTTGTTACTAATTTCGATTCTGTGGTCTTATTTTGAGATGGATTTTACTTTTGGGTTTGGGTTTAGTTGGGTTTGGCTTTAGTTGGGTTGAATGGGTTTAGTTGGGTTTGGCTTCAATTGGGTTGAAGACGAAATAAGGTGTAGATGTTGTGCTTGCAATTGAGAAAATAATTACTCTTACTTGAGGCAAAAGAAGGTCCAAAATGTTGCTGTCATGCATAAATTTGGTACTGATGAAGAAAATTACACCGAGTTTCACTTAATTTTGATGATGAAGAGAATGCAGGTTGTGCAGACGCCTACTTTTTGCTGCATCGCCAAATTTGCAATCGCAGACTACGGTGATTCATTCATGTAGGGCCTTTTCCCCTACTTTTCCTTTTTATAGTATATGGCAATATGCCAAGGGTTAGGAATTTGATTAAAGTGGAAGCCATACCTGAATTTCTAATTATTTAGTATTTAAAAAAAATCGGTAGAGGTGGTGGTGTTTGGCTTGAGCCTGTTTCTACACAATTGTTTGATGCAAGGAATATTGGGCAATAAGTTGATCGATTCCATTTTGATCTCATAGGATTAGGAGCTATATATATATATATTTTTTTTTTGGTTATTCAAATTTTATTTTAAATCTTTGGAAATTCGTTACAACAAAAAGTTACGAGGAGCAAAAGATCTGCCAAGGAACTGGTGGGCACCTCTCTCTTCTTTGATATAATCTTAATATTTCTTTAAGTTCCATTTTTATTTGTCTACTAGGTTTGCCCGTTGACACGTGCCTACGGCACGTCTTCGGAACGGTGCACATTGTTTAATCATATAAAATAGTTTTGGAGGTCCAGCAAATTAATTGAAGTAGGAAACATAAAGCAAAAAACATATTATATGATTTTTTTTTGAATTATTTTTTAAGTTTTTAAATTTTAAATTTTTTTAGTTTTTTATTTTTTAAAAAAATTTAAAAAAAATTTATTTTCTTAATTTTTTGAATAGAAGAGGGATGGAGAGAGAGAGAGAGAGAGAGAGATGAAAAAATATAGGAGTTGTTTTGGGTGGGGGATTTGAATTTGAGTTTTGGGGGAACTTTTGGAGGGAAAATATGTTTTGTAAGGTTAGATCTGGGCCTTTGATTTTTGGGGGAATTGAAGGAGAGCCACTTGATAGCTTTTTTTGTGTTTTATTATATAGATGTTAAAAATAATCACCCCCCCTCCCCCCCCCCCCCCCCTCCCTCTCTCTTCCCCTTTTCAGAATCTGTTAATTTCTCCATCTAATTTAGGGTGAATCTTTTATCATGCGTGGCTTTGTTTTTTAATTTTTCTTATTAATTTGTTTATGATTTATATAGATGAGGGAACATAATGATATGCTTTTGGAAATAGAAGATGGCGAGAAGAAGTTGTTTGATAAGGCTGCTAATCAACTTGAGTAGGAAATTGAATCAGTTCTCGCGAAAGCAAAGCAAAAAAGCAGTAGGTTTCTATAAACTCCACACACACACACACACACATATAGGGAAAGCTTCGGTTGTGCACTACCTCTAGTGCACACGGCATGTGCACTAGGCCTCCGAGCGTTCATATCGACGATCCAAACCGTTCACATTGATCTACACATCTAAATTAGTCTAAATACGTAAAATCAAATCATTTGAAATTCATTTACCCATCCATTGAAGTGTTACAAAATTGTATGGCTGAAAATTATTGTTTTTTATAGTCACATGATGGATGGGTAAATGAATTTCAAATGATTTGATTTTACATATTTAGACTAATTTAGATGTGTAGATCAATGTGAACGGTTCGGATCGTCGATATGAATGCCCGAAGGCCTAGTGCACACACCGTGTGCACTAGAGTAGTGCACAACCGAAGCTTTCCCTACACACACACACACACACACACACACACACTCTACTTTGCTAAGCAGTTGGTTTTTTAAACTCAACGCGTAAAGATATACTTGTCTTACCCTATCTTTGAAGCTTTCTAGATGTATATTATAATTCCAGTGCTTTAGAAAAAAATGTTTGCCTTGCTTTTTGAAATGTCCAATTTCAACTGTTGTCAAATGGAAGGTATAGATGTTATAGTGCAAATATATCATAAAAAATACTCTTCTAATTTAGTTAAAATCAAGGAAAAACACGTTGAATATTAGTGGTTCTTCGCCTTCCAGTGCTTTCATGGAAACCATTTTAAATTAAGGTGAGCTTCTTTCATCAATTGACTCACTATTTTTACTAATAAAGTTTGAATTGTCTAAGGTTTTTTTTGTGTCTTAAGCAAACTTTTATTTTTTGTTAAAGAATTTGAAAAGTAGTTAATGCATACAAATAGGGATGATTTTGATACTTTATTAATAATTAGACCGAGATTAGGTTAGTTGAAAATTATGACATTTTTGTAAAGATATGATTTTTAGTGAATAGTGACTTTTTGAGAATGAGATTATATAGTACTTTAATAAGAGATGAGAATTAGTTGGACAAAATCCCAAATTAAGGATCCTACATTTGTTTGATTAGCATAATAGATATTAAATGATTCAGCTTGCAGCTCAAATTAGAAGCTTTTCATATATATATATATATATATATACATATATATATAGGGATATGATCATGTGAGAACTGCTTCGGTGAGAACCAAGTGTGAACTTTTTTTGAGATATAAATTGAAAAATCTGAACCTTTCATTTTGATCTACACATCTAAATTAGTCTACGAATGAGAAATCGAGTCATTTGAGATTTATTTGTCCATACATTTAAGTGTTACAAATTGTATGGCTGAATATCGTTATTTTTTATAATGACGTGATGGATGGACAAATGAACTTCAAATAAATTGATTTTACATATTTAGACTAATTTTGTCATTCTAAATAATGTGAACGGTTCAGATCATCCATGTGATGGCTATATAAAAAGTTCACACGAAGCTTATCGTGAGAACTAGTTCTCACATGATCACTCCCCTATATATATATATATATATATATATTGATTTTTTTAGGGAGGTTCCATAATAGTGAATATAATAAGGCTGCTTTTGTAAGTAAATAAAGGTGATAATTGATATATAATGTGGGGTACATAAATAATTTGTTGAATGTGATAATTAATTAATTAATTTCAGTTTGGGGGCTTAGAAAAATCTACATTAATCGGTTAGGATTTTCCCTAAACTTTTAAGACCCTACGTTGTTTGGAACATGGGTTTTCTTAGTTCTTGAAGAGAAATTTCTTTCCCTGGGTGTTTAGATTTAATGGAACAGACCAAATGTGCTTTTCGTCTAAGTGTTTGCTTTTATTGTTTATATGTAGCTATGCTTAAATATTTTTTTGTTTGCATTTATGTTGCGAGCTGTAGTTATTTGACTGTTTATTGACTATTTGGGAAAGGACAAGGGGAGTGATACTGATAATAAATTATGGGTGTAGTCATCTTGAGCAGAAAAATGGATGGGTGTTCTTTTCCCTTATGATTAAATAAATGTATCTTTAAAAGGCAAAAAATACTTAAACTTAAGAACAGAACTTTATATGTGAATTTTCTGATCTTCTTTTGTAAACTTTTCTCAACTCTTACGTGTAACTATGTATTGCTCTATATTAAAACATGGCGACCACCATTGGTTTCCCACAATGATTTCAGCTGAGCAATCGAGAGAAGCGAAAATGGTATCTCTCAAGCTTCAGATTGCCTTGAGGTGAGTGTGCGTAAGTGCGGGAAGGGCAAGGTGATGAGTTTCTGGAGATCTCCATGACCAACCTGCATACAATTCTCTTATTTTCTTTTTTTTCAATCTTAATGTATCTGGTACAAATTAGAGATTGGCGAGAGTTACCTTATGAATCTAAGGTTTTGATAGGTAGCCTTAGATCATATATGCACGATTTTGATTGGTATACAAATATGTTATTTGTGATTTTATGTGGGATTGCGATATGGCCATTAGTTGGACTATGATTCACCTTAGATGCCAATAATGGATTTTTGCCCTCTATTATTGATATTATATCATATTCCTTATATTTTTTTAACCCTGTTTAGTAGGTACTTCAATCTAATCACCAATTGTATTCTTTTTCTTTTATCAATGTACAAAATTAAATCCTCTTGAAGATTTATTTTGATAGACTAGCTTTGGTTTTGCACTTGTGTCAAAGTATAAATTATAGAACATTAATGTAGTGCAGATTAGTACGACTTGAAGAAAATTTTCATTTACCGTATAAAAATTATTTTGGATTGAGGCTTTATTTTCCCAATTTCAGTTGTGCTTTTCCTGCAAGCTTTTTGTATTTTTCTCTTCTAATTAAATTAATAAATTATAATTGTTAACAATAAAATGATTCTCTGAAGTAACGAGTAGCCATGATGTTTGAGTTCGCAAGAGCCAAGAAGGTACTTCGCAAACTTGAGAGCTCCCAGACCTATTTACAGAATTGAGGGCTAAAAGCAAGGTGATTTCTAGCGTAATTTTTTTTATTTTTACTTTATCATTAATCCCTTTTATTTATTTACTAAACCCAAGAAGGCGGTTTCTAATGCAATTTTATATTTTAATTTTATCATTCCAATGTCCAGATGGATATCCTTGAAGAACATGAGATTAGAGAAATGAGGTAATTGGTTCCTTGCTTTTGATTGGTATTCATTTGCAAAAAATTGTTCGTTAGATGAGGAAAAAAGTTAAATATTAATACTTCAAAGTAAAATATCCGACAAAGTATAAAAGAGAAGCAGTTAGCTATGCACCTCTCTTATTATGTGGATTTTCTTTACTGCGATAAAATCAATTTATAGATTTAAGTTATATATGAATTTTATCCTAGTGCACCTTCGGATTTAGAAAGCTCTCCCAATTAGATCATTCTTGGTTCCTTTATAATATCCATGCATGTTATTTCGCCCTAAAAGAGCTTTTCAAATCTTTTCATAAAACTAATGATAAGACCACAACTTTCTACTCATTAGTGTAAATGAGAGTGTACTTATGCTTCAAAAGAGGAAAGCGGTTAGAAAAATTTAATATGTTCAGCCAGATAGAAAGGAAAAGACACCAATAGATCAGTCCCTAACTTTGAAGAAAAGGAAACAACATGATGTTTCTAAAATTGTACATTTAACATGATTCCTTTATATAAAATTTGCTATATCCGTAATTAGCAATATCTTGAAAGCAAATGTATGATATGTGGTTTATGGGGCACATGGGTGCAGGCAACCATGGGTAACAAATTAGAGAGGAAAACTATAGCTTGCCATCAAAATTATTAATGTTTTTTAAACTTTTCTGGTTTTGAGTTTCTCAACAGTAAATGGTTGTTTCATATTAAAATTGTGACTTGGCTTATAGAGGTATCTTTCTATAAGATGTTCAGTAGCTTACATTTTGCAAATTGTGTTGCTTGCGATTGTAAAACATGACAAACCTCATTGTGCTTGCCTTTGTACATCGAGAACGATGTGCTTTTTCCGGCTTTGTTTACTCTTTTGAAATTGAGATATACTTTTCGAAAATTTTCTAAAATTAGAGAACACTGGTTTTTCGCGTCCCACACTCAATTATTTACTACTAAAAACACCAAGCCGTGGTGCTTTTTCTACCTTGGTTTATTCTCTTTGAGGCGATGGCGATAATTGAGATATATTCAACCATAACGTTTGATCAATTTCTCGAGACTTTTATTTGGAAAAGGAAGCAAAGCCAAAATCCTTCCTTTCTCTTTGCTAACTCAATCTTATCTACAACATTGGTGACGCAACCAGATTGTTTGCACCCAAATGCTTAGAGAAAAAGGAAGAGAAAGTATTGAAAAGAAGCATAAGAATCATGTATTGAAATCAAGATAAATCTGAGCCTCCCTCATTCAACACATTCAATTTCATTTTCACAATATTCCTTTTTTCCAAAATCTTCTTATTAAATTTATGGTTGGTTTTCTCTCTCCCTTTGGTTACATACACATAGCACCGCTTTTCTTCATTGATACATTTTGTGATACATCTTTTGTATTTGTAATCTTTTATATATATATATATATATATATATATATATATATATATATAAAGGAAATTTGGTTAAGATTAATAGTATACAAGTCGGGATACCCAAAAAATTGAATCTTGCTGATCTGGGGATCACTCCTGTTGAAAACATAACACCGGTGAGATACTTTTTACATCAAGCTACGAGTAATGTGATTGTGGTATGGACCCCTCTACAAAAAACCTGTGGATTTATCGACATTCATAGTTCATGATGAGTTGGTAAATTATCCATAAATCAAGATTCATATAATGGGTTTATCTTTTAGCAACAAAGTTATCTTTTCAAGTCATCTAAATGCACTGTATCCCTTATTTCAGTTTATAGTTGATGGAAACTGTCTTCATTTTTTGCATGCTTAGGAGGTGAATTCATCTTATCATTCGTCGTATGAACTCTACTTCGTTCGATTAGGTAATGTTCTCATTTATCTATTTTCTATCGAGTTAATTCTTTTTACTAGAATTTGATCTTTCAATATTTTGTTGTTCGTTAGAATGAGTGTAGTAGATTTTACATGTCAGATATTTACTGAAATTATTATTGGTACAATGATAGGTTGGGTTTTCTTTTCCATGCTATTTCAGATATATTTCCTTAAACATAGCGTGATTTCTTTTTGATAATTCTAATCTAGCTTCCAAATTCGCCTTTAGCCCAAACAAACAAACACAACCAACCCACAAACACACCTACACATAAGATTTCAAGTTATCTCATTGTTCATGGACTTCGATTCTAAGTACATTTCGACTTTTATACCCAAAAAAAAGTTCTTTCTTCGTCGTGTTAACCAATTGTTTACATCATTGTCCAATGTCCGCGCCCGCACATGCGCAGGGTCACTTGCTAGTTTTATTAAATGGATACAACAGGGATACGCGGCAACACGGTGGGGATTCTTCGGACACGATAGGGATACGGCTCGGGGTTTAAATTGTTAGAATGAAATAAATTTTGGGTTTAAAACATAAAAAAATTGAATTTGGGTGAAGAAATAAGAAAAGATAATTTGAAGGAAATTGGTGATGATGATGATATTATCCAACTGAGATAGGCATGAAGTGATGGATGAGCCTTTGCTATATTTTTCATATTTGTCCCACTATTTGATTTGTCTGCTTATGTTATATTGCTTATGAACTTGCTTTGTTTATTTATGCTATTGCTTATGCTTATGAACAATTATTGTAGCCTTCATGGATTATCTTATTTATATTTAATGAATGATATTTACCATTTCCTTATTAACAAGAGATATTGTTTAGTTATGTGTGTGTGTGTGTGTGTGTGGCCGCCGTATCCCGTATCTTACTTTTTTGAAAATTGCCGTATCCCCCGTATCTATGTCCTCGTACGCATATCGTCATACCCGTATCGGTGCTTTATAGGTAACTATTGATGTTTGGAGTTCATATATGGAAACTCTCACCCCCTTAGAAGAAGTAACTATAACTCCACACATTATAACATAATTGAAACAACAAACTCTCACGTAATTATGAGAATTAGCTGCAACAAAAAAAAACAAACTATTCTCAACTTTGTACTTTACAAAAACTACTGTATTACATTAAGATAATACTTCCCTCATGATACTTAACTTTGTTTTAAATTCTTAAAGCACGACTACAGAATCCGATTTTCCAAGTGCCTATCGTCTTCAGCCATTTTTGGTCCCATTCCCACTTTAAAAGTCACTTGTGGCACTTCTTGTTCGTCAGATAGGAAGAAAGTGCCATAAAAGTGCACTTTTTGAAACCCAGCTCAACCGTTGGATTTTCATTATTAAAAGCACCTTCAACTAATTCCAGGTCATTTGTCAACTTTTTGAAGCAAATGCAACTCAAGATTTGTAGGTGACAAGCTGTGGCAAATTGATTTTGAAATCATATCCAGATAAATCTACCTACCAGTTCCAAGGACTTCCTTTGTATTTTCTTGCGATGGAAAACAGATTCTAAAGGTGGTAAGACATCAGCCATACTCTTTCAATGTTAAAACATTTTTTTTTCAATAACTTATCTGGACTGACATTACATTTTCTTATATAGTCACATTGCCCCTAAACATAAACATGTGAAGGGAAATAGTAGCATGCAAGATGGATCCTACCATCATTCTTTGGTCATGATTGATCGCATTTATTTAGTAATTACTTGTCTTGTAATATATTACAATAATTTCCAAAGAAGCTTACCTCAAGGTGGATTGGCCACTTAATGAGCTCAGCACCACGTCCCATCAGTCTAACACCATCTTTTACTTGCTTCCCTATGGCGCCAGTGTCCTACAATTGCACAGATGTCAAACTGAAGAACACGATTATAGAGCTCAATATTAAAAAAATGGTTCATTACCTTGAGAGTTTTAATTGTGATGAGTTCCGAGGAGTCAATATGGCCTGCATTTATGAGTTTTGCAATTTTTCCCAGGCCACAAGGCTGTTTTCAGTAAGAAAAATAAAAAATAATCTCATTAGAAACACCTAAAGTTGAGATCATCAAACATACTACACATAGATTTTCATTTTACTATCATTCTTTGAAGAAGAAAAAAAACGTAGATATGAATGAGACTTGAAAAAAAAAATCTATAATGCAAGATGTGTACCAAGTACCAACAATGGAAATATAAATATGAAGGTTAAGAGCCACCATACTATACAACATGTGCAGCTGAGTTATCAGTATCTGATTATTAGCTAGAAGTCTAGAACATCAATCATCGCTGTGCAGAGAGAAGGATGATATTTAAAGTAATTACAATCTAGAAGATAGGAAGTATTGCTGTAGAAAGGATTAAGGTTCTGAAAGGGGAAAAGCTCGACAAAAGCTAAAGGGTCCCTCCCAAATGAAAATACACTTTATTGCTAAAAGAGAATGTCTTAATTGAAATACCAGGACCACTGCTGCCTCTAGTGCGGATCTGGTACTAGCTACTCAATTGCAATAGCCCAAACATCCATCTACATATAACTGGAACCCTATGTACAGGAGGGAATGAATACAAAAAAAAGGCATATGCAAAGAGATAGGGAAAGGCAGTTGGTCAATAAGAAGGGGCAAAGATGGGTAGTGGTCACAGCAAAACTTTGCTGAAAGAAGTTAGAAGAGTGGCGTTTTTAATCAGAAGATAATAGAGGACCAATTAAGATCGGTGACAGTTCCAAAAAAAAAAAAAAAAAATAGCCCTCGCAAAGAGTAATCGTATACTTGACTGCTAAAATATGCCAAGAGAAAATAAAGACCTAGAGTTGTAATCTAGCAGTATAATTTGTACCAAAAGAGACAATCTACATGTAAATTGCAGTCTCCATATTTGGCTTGATGCAGAACACTCTGAAACTGGCGTATACCTAAACTCTTCCTCCTGTTTGAAGTTGTAACTTGTACTACCATGAATGCATTTTCTATCCAATTTGCAGTGTCAAGTTTGATTCCATCCTGTCCCAATCTTTAAGGAAACCGTTGACATTTATAACCTATCCTCTATTTGATGACTTCAAGACATTCTTACTTTGACTAATACTCTGTTCTATCTTGTTCCAAATAGACGATATAAGAACTATGTGATACCACACCCCTCAAACAAAATTAGTGAACATAAACATCATAATTGTCAGTGTTCTCAAAGTCGCTAGGCAGTAATCGGGCGGTCAACAGGGGCCTTGCGTCTCGTAAGCGGGGCCTAGGCGGCTAGACGGTTTTTTATATAATATATTTTCAGAAAATATAATTTTGCATAAAATACAAGATATATATAATACTAAAACAATAAGTCAAAAAATCATAAACAGAAGGGTTTTTAACATGTATGTCCCTAACAAATATGTGAATATCACATATACCCCTCACAAATGTGTATTTTCACATTTACCCCTAACAAAGTATATCCAACCTCCTAGTTACCCCATAACTTAAAACTACTTTAAAAACATAAAAATGTATGAAATATACAGTTATGTTTAATAGATTTTTTGTAAAATGACTGAAATACCCTTCCTCTACTAGTTAAGCTTATTCTTATTACTTTTTATAAACTAAACCGTCTATAAAACCGATTGAAACACATCAACCATTCTCAATTTTTCTTCAGTTTTCTTAATAAATGGACAAATTTACAGTACATCTTTATAATTTCATTTTCTTCATCATGTTTTATATCCAAATTCGCCACTAATCTTATAAGTTTCAATTACACGTAGTTTGAGGTAACTTTTAGGGGTAAATAAGAAATAAGCGCATATTGTTAGGGGCATATATGAAAATATACATTTTTGAAGGGCATATATGATATTAGCATATTTGTTAGGGGTATACGTGTTAAAAACCCTAAACAGAAATTAGCTCAATGGTAGAGCGCTCGTTTTGCGTATTGCTCATTATCAATATTCCTGATGAGGATAAAAATAGCAGACAATCTGCACCGCTCGATCCTGACACGCATATCGAGGAGATCTCATAACAGGTTGTGGGCCTACCATAAGCCCATCACTCAAATCCAACCCAACATGGATCGGGCTGCCACCCCTAATCAGGGGATCAGAGAATATTCCCTAATCATGTTATCACACCTATAAATAAGCCATACCTCTACAAAAACCAGGTAATCACAATTTTACCACTTAAGGTTCTTTTAATCTTCTGGTTATTGACTTGAGCATCGGAGGGTCTGTCACCAGGAGCCCTCCCGGTGTTTCAGACTTTTTCATAGGTGTCCGATGACGATCAATTGCTCCTAGATCCACCAGATCCAATCACATCAGCCTCACAGCAGTCATATCGACGACCGAGATCTGAGTTTTCACTTTCCCAAAAGAACTCACATTATCTGTTGCTCCCACACTCGAAACAAGCAACATCAATTCCAATGAGAGAGGGGCAATCGATTTGATATTTTGAGGATTTGGGAAAAGCAAGAACGATTTGGAGAATTTTTGATTTAGGGTTGGATTTTTT
The DNA here is from genome assembly GCA_017893485.1 of Hemerocallis citrina. Taxonomy (NCBI): domain Eukaryota; kingdom Viridiplantae; phylum Streptophyta; class Magnoliopsida; order Asparagales; family Asphodelaceae; genus Hemerocallis; species Hemerocallis citrina. The sequence continues at coordinate 208,982,798 of CM030365.1, forward strand.
TGGAAGAGAGAGAGAAGCACGAGGGACAGGAGTTTCAGAATGTGGGGATTTAAGTAAACCGGTTTACTAAACAAAAGAAGAAAAAAAATCCGCCCAGACCCACCCAGACCCGCCCCAAACCCGCCTAGACAGCCGAACCGATTTTTTAAAATGCCCAGGCCCTAGGCTAGTCGACTAGTCGACTGGGGATGGCCTATGCGGCCGCCTATAGGGATTTTTAGAACACTAATAATTTTTCTCTTGAGTGCCATATGCATATGTCGAAAAAGATACTCAATTATAGGTAGACAACTCCGAAGGTAAGATATTACTCTATGTTGAACCAATCTAATAATATATCAATTCAAAGGTCAAAAAATTTCAAAACTGAAAATAAATGATCACCTCTAACAACTGTGACAGATTATAATAATTGCCAGAGCATAAGAAGAAGAATAAAGAATGTATTAATGATTTTACCTGATGAGTAAGTCAGTGTGGCATTACATTAAGTAAAACTTAAACAAAAATTAGCTCTATAATCTTTCAAGATAATTCTTCTTTCCTTTTCTTTTTAAATGGTTTTTTATTTTATTGACATAAAGGAGTGAAGTTCTTCAATTCAAAGTTATCTATCTCTAGCTGAAAATGAGTGATAACCAGAAGGAGTTCTGATAGATTTCACAATCATTATCAAAGCATAAGAAAAAGATTCTAATAATGATTTTGCCTGATGAAGAAGTCAGAGAGTCGTTCAAACAATGCAAACTTTAACTAATATTGAGTCTTCCAAGATAAATTGATTTTGATTTTGTTTTTCTTTTAAAGTGAATTTTAATTGCACTGACCAAAGGAGTAAAAAATCTTCAATTTGAAGGTATCTATCTCCCAACTTCCTATATCCTACTCTCTCATCCATGTCACTATTTACGTCAAAACAATCTACTAAAAGTAAATGTCACAAATTGGGAATAATTCAGGAACTAGAACATGCTCCAAAAAAGCCAAGAAGGATAAGATAAATAATTTTTTGAATCGAAGATGCTCAAATACCATCCTAAGAACAGATAAATTGAGAAGACATCTGAGAAGCTAAAGGCCTAAAACAATTTTTGAATCATCGATCCAAGAAATTACACTACAACTTTTTAACACAGATGTCATCGTTCACCTCGGTTCTGTTCTTCTACGTTATCTACCTATCAAGTTCTTCCTCATTTATTAACCTTCAAATAGTTCAGTCACAAAATATTGAATATCAAAGGAGATAACCTCACCATTAGACTGTTTGTGATATTGTATGACAAATCTAGGAGTTGGTGGAGATTTAAGGGCTAGAGATTTGATCAATGACAGGTGAAAGGGTACAGGGGTAATTGAAAAGATGGAGAAAACTTGGAGAGAAAAGTAAGAAGTGCTTTCAATGGAGAGAAGAATTTGACGATTAATAATTAGGGGGTGACTGCTAACAATCCAGGTTGCACCATTTTATATGCAGTAACGAAGAATCCAATATCTCTGTCACCATTTCATCGGACATGTGTATTTTTGATTTTCCACTGCATACTTACAATATTCCCCAACCTTGATTTCTATCTATTCTTGAATTACTCTGTAATAATAATTTTTTATTTATCAAAAAAAAATTATCAGATAGTTTCCTGTCCTGCATGTCAACTCTTCATTCTTAAGCTAAAAGTATTTTCTGCTAGCCAAATAGTTTCTGATCATCAATTTCAAATCAAGCATCTGCATGGAATTGAATTGCATACAAATACCATGGGACTCCATCAATAACTTTTCACAAATGCCAAAATTCCTTCCATTTAATTTTGAGGGATTGACATAAAATTGTGGTGACTTTTGATTCTTAATATACTATTTAATTAACATGTATAAATCATCCTTCCATATTACAACTTTTCACTTCAACGGCACTTCAAAGTTTCTTTCAACCAGACAATATAGCTGCTCAATCCTACAGATAAGTGGACAACAATTGGTGAGCAATGCTCGGATGGATAAAATAAGGTAGTCTAAGGCTGTATCTTACCCTACCATAGATCCAAAAAGCTTACCCTAATCAGGCACTTCACTTGTCATACATTTAACTCTTACATTCTTAAACTCAAAAAACTTTGCTAACTAACTAAGTTGTTTTCAACTTTTCGGTTCAAGCATCAACACGAAATCAAAACAAAACTATTTGCTAGAAACCAAGTGTCATAACTCCATCAAACTTCTATGAAAGTAGCAGTTCTAAGCAATCAACCTAACTTCATCTCCATCTTCAACATTTCATATAGTATCTACTATAATTCATACATCTCAAAAGTGTGTGTGCTCCAACTCTCCTCTATTCTCATTTCACCCTAATGTCACTCTAATTTATCATCCAACCAAACAGGCGTGCTCATAAAATTGTTCCGAGAAATAAATGTACAACTCATCAAATCATCATCTTTTTCTATGTCAGATCAACAAATCTCGATAAAATTCAGGAAATTGACGAAATCAAATTCACCTGGAAAGTGAGACTGAAAGGATTCTTGAACCCTCTTCTCGGGAGCCGTCGTCTCAATGGAGTCTGCCCTCCTTCGAACCCGAACTTCATAGTCCCCCTCGCCTTCTGTCCCTTGTGCCCTCGACCCGCCGTCTTCCCCTTACCCGACCCGATACCCCTCCCTTTCCTCTTCTTCTTCTGCCTCGCCCCCTTGTTATCCCTCAGATCGTTCAGCTTCAAAAGGCCAGGCATTGAGAAGAAGCCGCTGCTGTAGTGCGATTTGAAGATGATGGAATTGGGGATTTGGGGGATTAGGGTTTTGGCGGAGAGTGGAACGAGAGGGGATTGGATTAGGGTTAGGGTTTTGGAGGAGGAGTGGAGGAGGGGCGGGAGCTTGGACAGGAGAGAGAGACGACGATGCATTTTTATTTTATTTTTATTTTTTTTTGTTGGTGGTGGTAGAGAGAGTGAGAGCAAGGGTTTTTGTTGGGTTTTTTTATTTGTTCAGTTCTTCAGTAATTTTTTTGCCCCCAAAATACTTTAATTAATTAAAAATTTCATAGTTTTATGTCTCATACAAATATCTCTACTACTATAATAATAATGAGATAATGGAATAAGGCCTTAGTGTAATTTGTCCATCTACCAACCCGTGCAACGCACGTGCATAACTATTGTAAATGTGATTTTAGATCAAATCCAAACTACGTTTGAATTTTACTTTTAAAAAAACTATATTTATTAAGACGTGCATCGTACGTGTAAACTACTAGTGTATATATATATATATATATATATATATATATATATATATATATATATATTGATATGGCTAAAAATAGGATTAAATCGGGACCGTTCACATCGGACTCGAATCTTAAAGCTCAGGGGTAAAACGGTAATTTCACATGCAAATGGGTCCGAAGCGGGTACTGGGTCTCCTTCTCACAGATCCAATAACCCGCAAACGGATCCACCTCAGCTGGGTACGGGTTTCAACCCGCTACCAACCCGATCCGACAAGATACAATCAAGGTCCCTGATTAGATCTAAATCAACGATCATGATTCACAGCTATCTTTTCACTGGGGATTAGGGATTAAATTCCTTAACTGATTATAGGGGATATACCTTATCAGATTACATGCCTTATCTGATTACGGGGAATATTCCTTATCTAATCACGGGGATTACATTCCTAAAACCAGTCCCTAAGACGCCTATAAATACCCCTCACCCATCTCCATTAAGAGGTAATCAATCTTTCTCTAGTTAAACGCTCTTTCATAATCATTTCTGGTTACTGACTTGAGCGTCGGAGGGTGCGTCGCCGGGATCAACCCCGGTGTCTCGCACTTCCTTGCAGGTGGACGGCGGGAGTCAACGGTCAAGCTCCGACGGAACAGGTTAGGTGTTTGCTATTCAGGTTTTCTACGAACTCACAAATTCATCTGCTTGCCCCCACACCGAAAAAAGCGGCAACAGATTGGCGCCGTCTGTGGGAAAACATACGAATAGCAGCCCCTCCTCTTTCCGTCGACTAGATCTTCTCCAGCCATGCCTCCGAGAAAAGCCAAATCTAGGGGGTCCAACCGTGGGCCCCATCCCGCCGATCAGCAGGAGCCAGTCCCTGACCAACCCGTTCTGCAGCAGGAACGACCTCCGCTTCAGACGAAAGACATCCTTCAGCAAGATCAGCCCCTTCAGAATCAGCAATCCCCCAAGGGTCCGACCGGACCTCAGAATGCTGGTGCGGGGGGCTCCCGCGGAAAGCAACCTCTCCACCAAGACCGCATCTCCATACACAATGCCTCTACGGATTCCATGGCATCACACAATCCTCAGAGTCGGCAGAAGAAGGACGTGGATCTTCGTCACCGTCTGGACGAAAAACGGGCCCGAGAGGGAACCTCCCGCCACTATCGTCCGGGTGAACGATCTCCCCGTCACCGGGATTACAGAAGGTCTCCTAACCGTAGGGGGCGAAGGGAATCCCCCGAGCATCGCGGAAGAAGGCCACGCTCCCCCGTAGGTCGGCAGCAGCCTAAGAACGAGGAGGCACCAATCACCCGTGCCGAGTTCCAGCAGTTCCAAGCGACCATCCTACAAGCTCTCACCAACGCACCCAAGGCTCCATCTCCTCCCCCGGTCCGAAGCCCTCGCCGACGGTTCCCCTCTCCTCGTCCTGCTCCTACTAACTCCCGGCGTACCCCAAGTCCTCGTCGCTCCCGAAGCTACCATCGCCGCAGCCCTCGTTCTCCTTCGTATGAAGATGAGTCTCGAGGCTCGGCAGATCACCGTCGGAGGGATGACGCCATGTACCGCCGCCTTCATGAAGTAGAAAGGTGCCTGGGTCGGATAAACCGAGAAGAGGAGCTTAGGGGGAGGACCCTACGTCCTAGCCAACCCCCTTTCTCCCGAACCATAGTGGATGCACCTGTCCCGTTCGGCTTCAAACCTCCCCAATTTGAGACTTACACCGGGGAGACCGATCCAGTCGATCACATCGAAAGCTTTAAGACTTTGATGCTCCTCCATCAAGCTTCCGATGCCCTCCTCTGCAAAACCTTCCCCGCGACACTGAAGGGCCCAGCTCGAGAGTGGTACTCCCGCCTCGCACCGTCTTCCATATTCTCCTTCGAGCAGTTCGAGACACTCTTCATCACCCACTTCGTGAGTAGCAGGCGCACGGAGAAGACCAGCATTTCACTCCTCCAGCTTAGGCAAGAGAAAGGTGAGAAGTTAAGAGACTATGTGAAGAGGTTCACAGCTGAAGCCAGGACTATAGCCTCCCTCGACCAATCCGTCGCAACAGCCGCCTTCCAATCCAACGTCTTCAATTCCAGCCTCCGCTCCTCTCTTGCTAAGAAGCCTCCACAGAACTTTGCCGACCTCCTTCTCAGGTGTGACAAGTACATTCGGGCCGAAGAGGCCGCCTACCCTCCAAGCTTCGGAGGGTCTGCCTCAGGGACGAAACGAAAGCTGACCGAAGAAGATGAGGGCTCCCAAAAATCCCAGAAGGACAGCAATGGACAGCGTCGCCCGACTCCTCGGTTTGAGAAGTTCACCCCCCTCATTGCCAACATATCAGAAGTCCTTATGGAGGTGGACAACGAAGGGCTACTCCGCGCTCCCCCGAGAATGAATACACCTGGCAAGAAGAGGAATAAGGATAAGTGGTGCCGCTTTCACAGGGACCACGGCCACGACACGGATGATTGTCGGGCTCTCAAGGAGGAGATCGAAGAACTCATACAGCGGGGGCACCTGATCCAGTTCGTCCAAAAAGAGGGGGCCGAGCTCCCCACCTGAATCACCACCTCTTCCAAACGAACAGAAAGGCCCGCCGAGCTTCAAGACTCAGCTCCTCCCAAGAGGTCCTCACCTTATTGTAGAAGTAGGATTTTGATTTTCAATAAGGCCGATGCTTGTAACTCGGCCAACAGCATGTAATAATGGCTCGCCCTATTGGAGCAGCCACTTAGTTTATTTCAATAAAACTTATCTTTTCATTGAAAATTATTGCTCTTGCTCCTCTATCTCTCTGGGTTCGGAGTCCAGCTTCTTCTACATGGCTCCTCCCGCAACTCACTAAACTCTAACGATGGCTCCGGAGTCCAACACTTGGTTCGATTCTACTTCGAATAACTCGCTCTTAAGCGGGTTAGAAGTGGTTCGCCATTCGAAATTGCTCCCACAGCCGTTGAACAACTTAAACGATGGTTCCGGAGTCCAACACTTGGTTCGATTCTGCTTCGAATAACTCGCTCTTAAGCGGGTTAGAAGTGGTTCGCCATTCGAAATTGCTCCCACAGCCGTTGAACAACTTAAACGATGGTTCCGGAGTCCAACACTTGGTTCGATTCTGCTTCGAATAACTCGCTCTTAAGCGGGTTAGAAGTGGTTCGCCATTCGAAATTGCTCCCACAGCCGTTGAATAACCTCACAATGGTTCGGAGTCCAGCACTCGGCTCGACTCTTCTTCCCCGGCTCGTCCTCAGACGAGCCAGGAGTGGATCGCCGTTCGAAATTGCTCCTGCAGCCGTTGAATGGATCGGAGTCCAACACTTGGCTCGATTCTACTTCGCAAGTCCGCTCCTAAGCGGACTAGAAGTAGCTCGCCATTCGAAACTGCTCCTGCATCCCTCAAACTAACCTCACGATGGTCGGGGTCCTATGGCTCGACTTTACTTCACCGGCTCGTCCTTAAACGGGCCGGAGGAAGATAGGCGTTCCGAACTGCCCCCACGACCATCCGAGCCGAGTTACCCATCTACCGAGAAGCAAAGTTGCGGAAAATGTGCCCCAAAATCCGTGCTCGGATCTGCCGAACAAGTTGCATCTACCGAGCAGCTAAGCAGATGAAGAGCAAGAAGAAAAAGAGGCTAACGGGTCAGGGTCGGATCCAATACCCTCGGTCCGACCCATACCCTTCTTAGCTCCTTCATTCTTCTCCACAGGTTCGGAGCACAACTTTCTCGTGGAGTTCCTCCTCAAACTTGTCTCTCAAATAGCTCTTCTCAACGAGATTGGAGCTAAAACTCTCTTAGAATTGCTCCTTGCGCTCACTTCAAAGAATGGGTCTTCCCAACACCTCTTCTCCTAGGAGTGGAGCTCCTCTTCAATAATCTCCAAAACCAAACAGAATAGAGACAACTTCAGAGCCCCTCACCTCTCCCGTATGCCGACCCATCCTCCCGAGCCGAGGAGCAGAGCTTCATCGACCCATCCCCTTCATCAACTCACTGAACTTCTCCTCACGCTCGAGCCATCCGAACAGCCGAGCTACCGAACAGCTCAGCCGAACGGCCGAGCCACTGAGCACGGAGGGGCAGAATCTTCAAGGAACACTTCCTCCAAAATGCCTCAGCGCCTCGGCCAACAGCACTGAGTCTCCGAGCCGAGGTACCGGGGTACCGACCCGCGTATATGGCAAAAAATCGTCCCGAGGCGATTTCGCCGTTAGATCATCTCCAAATTCGCACTCAAGCGTGATGGACGGATCAGATCGTGCCACATCACCACAAAACGACAAGATAACGTTTTCTCGAAACTCGTGCCTCTTGTCTCGTGATTCGCGCTACGATCGTGATCAACCGTCCCGATTGAGCCGTGCAGCTCGGATCTGCCAATCTACCCAACTGCGGAGCGGCGAAAAATGTACCTCGAAATCCGGGCTCGGATTCGCCGAACAAAGCAAGCAGATGAAGAGGAAGAAAGAAAAGAGGCTAACGGTCGGGGTCGGATCCGATACCCACGGTCCGACCCCTACCCCTCTTAGCTCCTTCATTCTTCTCCTTCTTCCCCAACACTTCTCCTCTTCTCCACCGAGCGGAAGAACAAGACAGGGGAGAGAACCCAGTTGCCTCTCCTTCCTCTTCTCCTCTTCTCCACCAAGCGGAAGAACAAGGCAGAGGAGAGGACCCAGTTGCCTCTCCTCCCCTTCCTCTTCTCCTCTTCACCTCTCCAAAAAGTACCCAGCACTTCTCCTCTTCTCCACTGTGCGAAAGAACAAGGCAGAGGAGAGAACTCAAATGCCTCTCCTCCCCTTCCTCTTTCTTCTCAGAAGAGCTACCGACCTACCGAACAGCAAAGTGGGAAAAAATTCTCCTCAAAATCCGTGCTCGGATCTGCCGAACCAGACTCATTTGCCGAGCAAACCAGATGCTCCCAGAAAGGATCCGAGGTGCCGATCCGAGGTGTCGGGGTACCGACCCTCGTTTTTGGAGAAAAATCGTCCCGAGGCGATCTCACCGTTAGATCATCTCCAAATTCGCACTCAAGCGTGATGGACGGATCAGATCGCGCCATGTCACCACAAAACGACAAGATAACGTTTTCTCGAAACTCGTGCCTCTTGTCTCGTGATTCGCGCTACGATCGTGATCAACCGTCCAGATCGAACTGCGTAGCCTGGATCTGCCAATCTACCAACCTGCGGAGCGGCGAAAATATGCCTCAAAATCCGTGCCCGGATTCGCCGAACAAAGCAAGCAGATGAAGAGGAAGAAAGAAAAAGAGGCTAACGGTCGGGGTCGGATCCGATACCCACGGTCCGACCCATACCCATCTTAGCTCTTCATTCTTCTCCTTCTTCCCCAACACATCTCCTCTTCTCCACTGTGCGGAAGAACAAGGCAGAGGAGAGAACCCCGTTGCCTCTCCTCCCCTTCCTCTTCTCCTCTTCTTCACCGCGCGGAAGAACAAGGCAGAGGAGAGGACCCAAATGCCTCTCCTCCCCTTCCCCTTTCTCCTCAGAAGTGCTGCCGATCCGAAGTGCCGCCGTACCGACCCTCGTTTATGGAGAAAAATTCGGCCGACCCCATCTAACCGTTGGATCATCTCAAAATTCACACTCAAGCGTGATGGACGGATCAGATCACACCACGTCACCGCAAAACGACAAGATAACGTTTTCTTGAAACTCGTGCCTCTTGTCTCGTGATTCGCGCCACGATCGTGATCAACCGTCCAGATTGAGCCGCGTAGCTCGGATCTCAAATCCGAGCTACCGAACTACCGAACCGCTAAGCGGCAAAAAATCTCCTCAAAATCCGTGCTCGGATTGACCGAACAAGAAGCAGCAAAGCCACGTGGCATGCCACGTGGCATCTTTGGAGGTACAGCCGAGCCGTATGGCCGAGCCGTACAGCCGAGCCGGGGTGCCTTCGCCGAAGCGCCGAACCGAGGTGCCGAATTGCCGACGCTGTATATGGGAAAAAATTCGACCGAACCCATCTCACCGTCGGATCGTCTCAAAATTCGTGCTAAAACATGATGAACGGCTCAGATCTCGCCACGTCACCACAAAACGACAAGATAACGTTTTCTCGAAACTCGTGCATCTTGTCTCGTGATTCGCGCCACGATCGTGATCAACCGTCCAGATTGAGCCACGTAGCTCGGATCTCAAATCCGAGCTACCGAACTACCGAACCGCTAAGTGGAAAAAAAATCTCCTCAAAATCCGTGCTCGGATTGGCCGAACAAGAAGTAGAGGAGGAAAAAAAAAAAAAAAAAAAAAAAAAAAAAAAAAAAAAAGGCACAAGAGGCCGGGTTCGGACCCGTTAAGGGGATCCGACCCGAACCCCTCTCCAGCTCCTTTTTCCCTTCCACTCTCCCGCCAAAACTAACCAAAAGAAAAAAAAAAAACAAACCCAACTCTCACGTTCGCCGACCACCTCCGCTCCGAGCTAACCTTCGAAACCCAAAACTCCACTTCGTCACGAGCCTAGCTCCTCGACGACGGCAAGCTTGCCTCCCCCTCATCGAGCTCAGGCCGCAACCAATCTCAACTCGCCGAAGCATCGAGCTCCATTGAACTGCCGAGGCTCCATTCCGTGGGCGGAGCTCCATTGAACTTGCCGAAGCATCGAGCTCCGACGTCCCACCTCCGAGCTCCTCTCTACTGAGTCGACAAGCTCCGAGCTCGAAGTCTCGCCACCACCGAGTTCACCGACTAAGCTTCGAGCCCATCGCCGACCTCCATCATCTCCCACGTCGAGCTCGACTTCGTCTTCTTCACGAAGCTCCGAACCCCATAGTCTTCTTCGACCTCGGGCTCCGCCGAACCCATCTTCGCGCAAACCCGACCTCGCCGACTGCCTCCTCCATCAAGCTCCCCCCTACTCACAGTCGTCACTATCGAGCTCCATCTTCATTGCCGACCTCTCTTCTCGTCTGCTCCGACGCCGAGCTCCTTGCCGACCTCCACCATCGGCAATCTCCATTATCCGCGCTTCACCATGGCCAAGCTCCAGCACCCAACACTCACCTTCCACTCGTCGAGCTCCTCCGCACACCGAGCTCCACATCCGCTGCCTCCGAGCGTGCCTCTTCTCCTCGCCGAGCATGCACGAGCAGCCAAAGCTCACCATCGAAGCTCGGAGCTTCGTCAGACCCACTCACGGCCACTATCAACCTCCTCTTCGAAGCTCGTAGCCGAAAGCTCACCTCCACGCTCAAGCCACCCCGTCGTCAACCTCCACGACGTCGAGCTCCTTCAACACCGAGCTCACCGCCTCGTCGAGCTCCTTCAACACCGAGCTCACCGCCTCGGCGAGCTCTTCGACCACTTCCGCCGAGCACCACTCCCCAAAGCTCCGCTCGCCGCTCAGGTCGCTCGAGTGATGGGGACGAGCTCGGAGAGGGGATCGAACTAAGGCGAGTTCGAAGGGCGAGGGGCGAGGGACGAGTGGCGAGGTTGGAAGATAGAAACGGAGTAGAAGAAGAGAGAAGAAGCAGCGGGGCCACGTGGCATGCCACGTGGCGTCTTCTCATGGATCCGGGGTGCCTTCGCCGAAGCACCGAACCGAAGTGCCGAAGTGCCGAACTCGTATTTGGAGAAAAAAAGAGCCCGGGCCACACGATCCGTCCGATCGTTCCAAAATTCGCGTCGCGACACGATCGACGCTCAGGAATGCGCCACGTGTCCCGATCGTGATCTGCCTCACGATGCGCGCAGATCTGATCATGATGAACGGCCAGAAACGTGCCACGTGTCCAGATCGTGATCTGCCTCACGATGCGTGCTCATCTGGTCATGATGGACGGCCAGAAATCTGCCACGTGTCCAGGTAATATTTAAATTATTTATTTATTTATTTAATTGTTTTTTTTATTTAAAAAATCCGAAAAAAATATTTAAAAATCGAAAAAATTAATTAAAAATTCTAAAAATAATTATTAATTCAGAAAAAATTATTTTTAAATTCTGAAAAAATAATTATTAAATTAGAATAATTAATTAATATTTTAGATAATTAATTATTTAATTCGGAAAATGAATAAAAAATTCAAAAAAATGAGAAAAAATTCAGAAAAATCTGGAAAAATCACCAAAAATCCAGAAAATTCTGAGAATATTTTTGGGCATTTTACAAGCCCATAATAACACTGTTACACCCCGAGCAAGATTCCAAACTCCCTTGAGAACACCGATAAAATCCCGTACGCCATTGAAACAGTAAAACTACTCCTCAAAGGCTGATCACACTCAGTCTTTAGGAGTGGGGGGCTCGTGATATGGCTAAAAATAGGATTAAATCGGGACCGTTCACATCGGACTCGAATCTTAAAGCTCAGGGGTAAAACGGTAATTTCACATGCAAATGGGTCCGAAGCGGGTACTGGGTCTCCTTCTCACAGATCCAATAACCCGCAAACGGATCCACCTCAGCTGGGTACGGGTTTCAACCCGCTACCAACCCGATCCGACAAGATACAATCAAGGTCCCTGATTAGATCTAAATCAACGATCATGATTCACAGCTATCTTTTCACTGGGGATTAGGGATTAAATTCCTTAACTGATTATAGGGGATATACCTTATCAGATTACATGCCTTATCTGATTACGGGGAATATTCCTTATCTAATCACGGGGATTACATTCCTAAAACCAGTCCCTAAGACGCCTATAAATACCCCTCACCCATCTCCATTAAGAGGTAATCAATCTTTCTCTAGTTAAACGCTCTTTCATAATCATTTCTGGTTACTGACTTGAGCGTCGGAGGGTGCGTCGCCGGGATCAACCCCGGTGTCTCGCACTTCCTTGCAGGTGGACGGCGGGAGTCAACGGTCAAGCTCCGACGGAACAGGTTAGGTGTTTGCTATTCAGGTTTTCTACGAACTCACAAATTCATCTGCTTGCCCCCACACCGAAAAAAGCGGCAACATATATATATATATATATGGTAAAAGGGATATGAGCAACTTGCTCATTTAATAAATGAGCAATTGTTGAGGTGGCATGCATGTAATACACTGAGTATCTAATCACTTTTATGATTTCCCAATCACATGCATGCCACTTCATCACTTGCTCATTTACTACATGAGCAAGTTGCTCATACCCCTTTTTCCCATATATATATATATATATATATATATATATATATATATATATATATATATATATATATATATATAGAGAGAGAGAGAGAGAGAGAGAGAGAGTAAGTCTATTAAGAGCTGGGGAGTTGGAGATCTTATCGAGAGCTGGAGATTTCAGCCATCCGATCACGTTTGATCGCGATCGAACGGCTGAGATCTCCAGCCGCTTATCTTCGGAATTGATGAGGGGTAAAAGGGGTATAATCGAAATCCCCCTATCTCTTATCTTCTCACGCTTTCCTCTCTCCCGCTCTCTATCTTCGTCCCGCTCTCCAGCGAAACCCTAATCCCTGTCTTATCTTCTCACCCTCTCTCTCCCGCTCTCGATCTTCGTCCCGCTCTCTTCGAAACCCTAATCCCTATCTCTTCTCTTCTCACGCTCTCTCTCCCGATCTCTTTCTTCGTCCAGCTCTCTTCGAAACCCTAATCACCACCAAAGTGGAGCTCTCTCTCCCACTCTCTTTCTTCGTCACTTGTGTAAACCCAACTCCACGAAAAACCCCATCTCCAGCCACTTATCTTCAGATCTGTTGAGGGGTAAAAGGGGTATAATCAATCAACCCCTATCTCCCTTATCGTCTCACGACCAAAGAAGAGTTCTCTCAAGTTCGTTCTCTCTCTCCGACGGAAAACCCAAACGCGATAAGGGTTTCGATTTCTACTGTCTTTTTCAAATTTTATTTCCTTTAGAATTGCTTCTAGTTTGTTGTTATATTTTTATCCCTTAAATTATGCATTCATTTCTTTAACAACTATACATTTATTTCTTAAAATTTATTTAAGCCATGTCAGAAACTTGTAAGATCAGTAAAGTTGCATTTGTGAATGCTTCATATTTTGTAGAATAACAAATAATATTCGTACTATTATCTGGAATTTTGAGATGTCGACATGACACATGCATATAAGCACACATAATGCATGTAATATGCAGTCTAGTTTATGTTTCTTTTGAGATTTGCTTAAATCATTGCTTATAGTTTTGTTAATGAGGGGCATTTTTTATGCCTGTCCATTGCATCAAATAAAAATTGGGAAGTCAAATCCTTTGCGTGTTATGTACGTGTACTAATACTTTAGAGGAAGAAGTTGAGGGATGTTTCCCATTTAACTATGGATGTTTCTCCCAAAAAAAAATATATTTAACTGTCCAAAATGTGTACATACTTAAATTTTTTCAACACTAAGTTTCATATCCCCTCAGTATGAAGACTTTATTACTTGTAGCTTCAGAATGTAGTCCGTTAGACTTTTTCCTTTGTGTTACTTTTAAAGTTGTATCTTTTTTTTAATGTTTGTTGTCTCATTCTCCTATGAAGGATGGAGTTTGAAAATGAAGAGTTAATAAGCCAAGATGTTCATACCGGTTGGGGGGACGTTGATGATGCTTCTAAACCATTTGTTGGTTTAGTATTTGCAACATTAGACGAAGGATATGAATTTTATAAAAGATATGCAAAATTAGCTGGTTTTTCAGTGCGTAAGTTCGCAACAATGGTTGACACTACTACTAAGGAGAGGTATTCACAACAATTTGTATGCTCAAAGCAAGGTAAGCCGGTAGATACAGTTGGTGTGAATGTTGCCAATATTGAAGAATCGTCTTCTTCAAATGTGATAAAGAGAAGGAGAAGGGATGTGACGAAAGAAGAGTGTATGGCTCAAATACGAATTCAAAAGGACGATGACGGGAGATGGTCAGTTCGAAGGTTTGTTGAAGAGCACACCCATCTTTGTGTTATACCTAGAAAGCAACAATTCTTAAGATGTAATAGAACTGTTTCCGAAGCGCAAAAAAGTTTACTTAGTTCTTTCAAAGAGGCTAACATAAGAACTTCAGAGTTTATGTCCTTCATGGAGATAGATAATGAAGGTTTCAGTAATATTAATTGTACTGAAAAAGACATTAGGAATTCGTTGCAAAGAGAGAAGGATGGGATGAGAGCTTATGATGTTGACATATTGCTGGAGCACTTACAAGAGGAAAAAGAGATGAATCCTTCTTTCTGTTTTCATTACAAGGTTGATAAAGACAACAAATTAATCCATGTGTTTTGGGTTGATGCTATTGCCAGGAAGGCTTATAAGCATTTTGGTGAAGTACTAATTTTTGATACCACATATGACACAAATGAATACAAATTGGTTTTTGCTCTATTTACTGGAGTTAATCACCATGGTCAATCTGTCAATTTTGGTGCGGCTTTCATAAATAAAGAGACCACCGACTCGTTTGTTTGGTTGTTTGAAAAATGGGGTGAAACAATTGGTGAGTCTCCACCTAAAGTTATCATTACAGATCAAGATCCTGCAATGGAGAATGCAATCCGCATGTGTTTTCCTGGTTCGAGCCACAGGCTATGCATGTGGCACCTTCTTAAAAAGCTTCCCGATAAGTTTGGTGGTCCGGGCCTTAATAGTGATTTTAGCATTCCATTCCATAGTTGCATTTGAGAATCAGAGACCCCGGAAGAGTTTGAGATGAGATGGAATGACGTAATGAACGCTAATGTGCAAATTGCAGGTATTACTTGTTTTAATAAATTATAGCTATGTTTGGCCATTTTTTAGTAGTATTAATACTTGATATATATTACAATAACAGGTAATCCTTGGCTTTCTAACATTTATAAGCTTCGTGAGAAGTGGATACCAGCTTATGCTAAGCATATTTTTACTGCTAGAATTCGCACAACTCAGAGATAAGAAAGTATGAATGCTTTTGTGGATAAGTATGTTAATAGTAAAAATTCTTTATATGAATTTATCACGAGGTTTGAAAGGGCAATAAGAAAACAAAGACAAAATCAGTTAGCAGCTGACTACACAACTCTTCATACAAAACCAAAGCTGCAAACAGATTTTGAAATTGAGACACAAATGTCTGAGCTCTACACTAGAGCGAAATTTCATGTATTTCAAGCTGAATTAGTTGAAAGCTTGAATTACGCCTCTTTAATGAAAGTTGACGATGGTAGTGTGCGACACTATATTGTAAGGAGAATGGGAATGTCAGTAAAATCTGATAAAACAAGAGATTGTTCTATAAGGGAATGGACAATGCTGGGTCTTGCACTTGTAGAAAATTTGAAGTGGAGGGAATTCCTTGTAGACACATCCTTGTGGTATTGAGGAATGAGTTTGTTGATTTCCTGCCTCAATCTTATATTTTAAAAAGGTGGACCGCTTTGGTAACTACCGAGATTGTATATGATGATGCGGGTGAATATATCACTGGTAGCTACGATAGTCCACAAGATTTGGATATGGTGGAGTTGTCAAATGAAATCAATAAAGTGATAAGGATTGCTCGCTCATCAAACGAGATGCGCCAAAAGGCTAAAACATTACTAGTTTGTGTTGTTGTTAAATTGCAACAAGATGTGCCCCAAGAATTACAACAAGCCACAAGTACTTCCCTACCTAAAACAGTCAATATTCATGTACCGGATATTGCAAAGACCAAAGGTAGTGGGAAGCGAATTAAAGGGGGAAAGGAGAAAGCATTGGAGAAGGTTGCGAAACCACTAAGGAAGTGTCGTTTGTGCAAGAAGCTTGTTAATCATGACAGTCGCATTTGTCCTTTAAAGGAAAGGTTAGTATTTAAATACAAACTTTATTTCAATTTTTGTTATATATAATATAATCTTATTTTCATTTTGTGAATATTAATCGTGTAGCTCTAATATGAATGAGTCAAAAGCTTCTACTACTTTTTCAAGAATGGAATCCATAACAGAAGAGGCTCCAAATATTGCATGAACTTTATTGATTTATTTCTGTGGATTTTGTAAGGTATGTGTCATACATGATTTAAAATAATTTCTGACCCATATCTGTCATTATTGTTCTTTAATAAATTTATTAAATTAACCGTTATGTCCATTGTGTCCAGGTAAAATAATGATGTACATAAAATAGATGCATGATCTGAAATTTATATCCGAAAAGTTGGTAAAAAGATTTGGTTTATAGTTTATAATTCCAAGTTAGTAGGCAATGATGAAAAGTTTATGCATGAGATTTTTTTTGGAAGCTAGTAGGCGTGGTTTAATAAAGCAGCCCTAGTGACAAATTAAAAATAAGGATATTTGACTCACTTATACTTGATTTATTATGCGGCAGTGATGAAAAGTTTATGCATGATTTGTTTATTCATGATTATATATTCGGCAATTGGTATTGAAATTTTTAATGGATGGTGTTCCATTTAATGTTCAGTTTGTGTCTGTTTTGAGCTGGGGAGCTGAAATTATTTGAGACTTCACCCTTTTGTTCAATAAAAGTTGTTCTCAGCTTACCCATTTTCAACTTCATTTTCAAATGCACTTGTACTGAGCTTACAAATTTTGAGGTTCATGTGTAGTTTATGGTGGTGTCATTCTGAGCCTGCATGATTTTTGCATCTGAGTCCACAGTTTTATGTTTTTTGTTGTACTTGTTCTGAGCCTACAAGTTTTTTTACGTAATGAAATTTTATACTTAATGATGCCCTGTCTATACAAAATTCGATGATGTCTTGTCATTTTAAATTACCAGCTTCAACATGTTCAACATACACTCGACAGGAACATACTACATACGTACTTGCATTTTTTTTATTTGATGAATCACTTTGTGCAGGAATTTAAAAGGAAGAACAAGAAGGTTGTTAGCGGAGAACCAGAGATACCTTCAGAACACTCTCTGACAAATGGAATTCTTTAGTGTGTTGGTCATGTAAGGATTGTAATGAAAATAGTGGAAATTGAAAGATACAACTAGTTTGTGGTTACAATTGTGTATTTATTTGTTTTCTATAATCTTCAGAACACTCTCCAACTAGTTTGTGGTTACAAAATTTGAAACTTAATGTTCAGCTTCTGTTTGTTTTGAATGCACACAATTTGATACTTCATGTTAAGTTTCTGCTGTTCTCAGCTGTGCGTACACAATTTGATGCTTCATGTTCATTTTCTGTTTGTTCTGAGTTAACAAAATTTGATACTTCATGCTATGTTTTTGTTTGTTCTGAGTTTACCAAATTTGATACTACATGCTCTGTTTGTGTTTGTTCTGAGCTTACAAAATTTGATACTTCATGCTCTGTTTGTGTTATTTCCGAGCATACAAAATTTCACACTTCATGCTCTGTTTCAGTTTGTTCTGAGCTTACAAAATTTTACACTACATGGTCAGTTTGTGTTTGTTCTGAGCTTACAAAATATGATACTTCATGCTTTGTTTGTGTTTGTTCTGAGCTTACAAAATTTGATACTTCATGCTCTGTTTGTGTTATTTCTGAGCATACAAAATTTCACACTTCATGATCTGTTTCTGTTTGTTCTGAGCTTACAAAATTTGACACTACATGCTCTGTTTGTGTTTGTTCTGAGCTTACAAAATATGATACTTCATGCTTTGTTTGTGTTTGTTCTGAGCTTACAAAATTTGATACTTCATGCTCTGTTTGTGTTAGTTCTGAGCTTACAAACTTTGACACTTCATGCTCTGTTTCTGTTTGTTATGAGCTTACAAAATTTGATACTTCATTATCTGTTTCTATTTGTTCTGAGCTAACAAATTTTGATACTTCATGCTCAGTTTCTGGTTTTTCTGAGCTTACAAAATTTGTCACTTCATACTCTGTTTCTGTTTGTTCTGAGATTACAAAATTTGATACTTCATGTACAATTTCTGTTTGTTCTGAGCTTACACAATTTGATACTTCATGTACAGTTTCCGTTGTTATGAGCTTACACAGTTTGAGCTGACACATTTTCAGCTTACACATTGAGTATACATCATACCATCGCATGACACCAAAACAATAATGAACTAAATATATGGAAGAATTCCGATCATCATAGAATTGCAAGGTAATACAATGTTCTTGACATATGAAACTTTACAAAAAACTGAAACTTAACAAAAACTTTACAAAGTAATACAATGTTCAATAACGCACAGGTACTGAAAGTATACAACTTTTTTTGCTCCAAATATACAGTTTTTTGTATAGTGTCAACAAAAATACAATTTGTTTTGCTCCACATATCAACTAATGTCGAGTTGTCGAGTAGTCAATAGCTCCAAGAAGCACTTCATGCTGAAATCAACCTGAAATCAAAATTAAACATAGCTCATTTAGCCTGGAAAAGACAAAATGTTTTAAAAATATAGTCGGCTCAGAACACAAAATATCATTCAGCAATTACAGTAGGCTCAGAACAACAGAACATTTAGATCATAAACTATTTCGAAGCAGCGGCAACAACAATATCAGTGTCACAAACCAATGTGTTAAAAACACATCTGTGACACATACCAGTTATAACTTTCAACTTCCATCACTTCCATTACAATCCATACATGACCAACACACTAAAACATGATTGACACCAGACCAAACAATTCAACCAAGAGAAACTGAACATGAAGTACCAAATTGTGTAAGGTCAACTCAGAACAACAGAGACTGAACATGAAGTTCAAAATTTGTTAGCTCAGAACAACAGAACCTGAGCATGTGTAGTTTAAAATTGTGTGAGCTCAGCTGAGGATGATAGAAACCGAATACGATGTTCAAATTGTGTAAGCTCCAAACAAACAGAAACAGAGCATGAAGTATCAAATTGTGAAGGCTCAGCTCAGAACAAACATAAACAGAGCATGAAGTATCAAATTGTGTAAGCTCAGAACAAACAGAAACTGAATATGAAGTATCAAATTTTGTAAGCTCACCTCAGAACAGCAGAAACTTAACATGAAGCATCATATTGTGTAAGCTCAAGACAAACAAAATCTGAACATGAAGTATCAAATTTTGTAAGCTCACCTCAGAACAGCAGAAACTTAACATGAAGCATCATATTGTGTAAGCTCAAGACAAACAGAATCTGAACATGAAGTTTCAAATTTTGTAAGCCCACAACAACACAAACTGAACATGTTTAGTTCAAAATGTGTAAACTCAGAACAACAGACACTGAACATGAGGTTTAAAAATAACCAGTAGGCTCAGAACACACTATTCATAACTAGGGCTGCATTGGGGTGCCGTGCCAACTAGGATATGATAGATATATAATCAAGAATAAATACAACAAGCTTGAAGTAATTATTCAGAACATAAAGTGTTTTGCATCACTGCCTACACCAACAAACCGAAGGAGAGAATCAAACACCAAAAGGCTAAAATGAGTATCCAACACATACGCTTCCAACGTCAGTTACAAGAAATATATATTTTGTTGTTTGGAGCTTACAAAATTTGATACTTCATGTTCTGTTTCTGTTGTTTTGAGCTTATCATCAACTGTCTTATATATATAGAGTAAGTCTATTAAGAGTTTGGGAGCTGAAATCCTTATCCTGAGCGGGGGTTTTTAACCATTCGTTCTCGACTGATCGCGATCGAACGACTCATCTTCGATCCCGCTTATCTTCAGAATGTTTTGGGGGTAAAAGGGGTAAAATCAAAAACCCCTATCTCTCTTTCTTACTCACAATCAATCGACCTCCTTCATAATAGACTAACTCATGTATATATATAGACTAAAAAAACCCAGTAGGCTCAGAACACACAATTCATAACTAGGGCTGTATTGGGGTGTCGTGCCAACTAGGATATGATAGATATATAATCAAGAATAAATACAACAAGCTTGAAATAATTATTCAGATCATAAAGTGTTTTGCATCATTGCCTACACCAACACACCGAAGGAGAGAATCAACCACCAAAAGGCTAAAATGAGTATCCAACACATACGCATCCAACATCAGTTACCAAAAAAATATAGTTTCTGTTTGTTCTGAGCTGACATTATTTGATACTTCATGTTCTATTTATGTTGTTCGGAGCTTATCATCAACTGTCTTATATATATAGAGTAAGTCTATTAAGAGCTTGAGGGCTGAAATCCTTATCCAGAGCGGGAGTTTTTAGCCATTCGTTCACCTTAATAGCGATGGAACGACTTATATTCGATCCCGCTTATCTTCAGAATGTTTGGGGGGTAAAAGGGGTAAAATCAAAAACCCCTATCTCTTATCTTCTCACAATCAATCGACCAAGCTCACATAATAGACTTACTCATGAATATATATAGACTCAAAAAAACCAGTAGGCTCAGAACACACAATTCATAACTAGGGCTGCATTGGGGTGCCGTGCCAACTAGGATATGATAGATATATAATCAAGAATAAATACAACAAGCTTGAAATAATTATTCAAATCATAAAGTGTTTTGCATCACTGCCCAAAAATCAGATGAATTGAGCTAGACTCAAATCACGTAAATGTAAGGTAAGTGTTGAGGGCATTGGGCATTCAAATACCTTTATTTCATTTCTTCCTCATCTTCTCTCCCGCTTATACCCCAAACTATATTCAACTTTGAATAATTATCATGGCACACAACCAAATACATTTCAAAAACAATAATTTCAATCCCCAAAAATTAATAACCAACTTATATCAAAATCAATCTCATCATTGCCTACACACAAAACCGAATGAAAATGCAAGAAATTAAACAGAAATCATAAAAGAATTTATGAGAATCAAACACTTCCCTCCGAAATCTGAGAGAGGCAGAACCCACTGAGAGTAGAAATCGAAACCCTTATCGCGGTTTGGGTTTTCCGTCGGAGAGAGAGAACGAACTTGAGAGAGCTCTTCTTTGGTCGTGAGACGATAAGGGAGATAGGGCTTGATCAATTAACCCCTTTTACCCCTCAACAGATCTGAAGATAAGCGGCTGGAGATGAGGTTTTTCGTGGAGTTGGGTTTACACAAGTGACGAAGAAAGAGAGCGGGAGAGAGAGCTCCACTTTGGTGGTGATTAGGGTTTCGAAGAGAGCTGGACGAAGATAGAGATTGGGAGAGAGAGCGTGAGAAGAGAAGAGATATGGATTAGGGTTTTGAAGAGAGCGGGACGAAGATCGAGAGCGGGAGAGAGAGGGTGAGAAGATAAGACAGGGATTAGGGTTTCGCTGGAGAGCGGGACGAAGATAGAGAGCGGGAGAGAGGAGAGCGTGAGAAGATAAGAGATAGGGGGATTTCGATTATACCCCTTTTACCCCTCATCAATTCTGAAGATAAGCGGCTGGAGATTTCAGCCGTTCGATCACGATCAAACGCGATCGGATGGCTGAAATCTCCAGCTCCCGATAAGATCTCCAGCTCCCCAGCTCTTAATAGACTTACTCATATATATATATATATATATATATATATATATATATATATATATATATATATATATATATGAGTAAGTCTATTAAGAGCTGGGAAGTTAGGATCCTTATTGAGAGCTGGAGTTTTCAACCATTCTATCGGGATTGATCCAGATCGAACGGGCCAGAAGAGATCCCGCTTAAGTTGGCTTTGTTGAGGGGCAAAAGGGAAAAAATCGAAACCCATATCTCTCTATCTTTCTCATCTCCTCTCCCTACCGCTCTATCTCCTCTCTCTCCCGCTCTCTCTTCGTCGAACAATTGAAACCCTAGCTCAAATCCCTACTGCCGAAACCCATATCTCTCTATCTTTTTCGTCTCCTCTCCCTCCCGCTCTGTCTCCTCTCCCCCCGCTCTCTCTTCGTCGAACAAGGGAAACCCTAGCTCAAATCCCTACTGCCGATTTCTCTCTCTCTCTCTCTATCTCTTTCTATTCAAAGAGAAACCCTAGCCGCCAAATCGAAATCGATGAGCTTCTCTTGGAAGCGGCACTATAAGGAGGTTTCCCAACTCATGACACTCTCATGCCGTAGCTGCAGCTTAACAACTAGTACTATTTTGAGTCAAGAGGACGATGATGATGCTGGTGCTGATGGCTTCATGTTTCCTATGCCCAGTCCCAGGGCCTCTCACTCCCTCAACTTTGTTTCTGATTCCAATTGCCTTGTCCTCTTTGGTGGAGGCTCTGAGGGAGGTTAGCATATTCTTCTTTTTCTTTTTCTTCTTCTTCTTCTATTGCCCTTTTCATTTTTTTGTGTTTCTGCTTTGCTTTGTGCTTTTGACTGACTGAGGACTCTGAATGGATGGATCATGGTTATCGAGTAGATCTGATTATTCTGGAGTAGCAGCACCAATGCAAATTATCATTCATTCATTCATTCATTCATTCATCTCGGGTGGAGCGTTGTTCCTAATGATGCATTCACAGTGGTTGTTTTTAAGTTAACAAGCCAAAAAGTGTAGGGAACCGTCAATTGAGCTAAATTTACACCATAATTAATAAACATTCCAATAGATTGGTACCAAAGTCCCAAACTTCCATCTACAATGATCCTCATCCTGTTGTGTGCACTAGTTGGGTTGGTGGATTTGATTAAACTCATAACTAGCTTGCTTAGGTGATAGTAATACTAGAATGGGGTTTGGGTACTCTCAGGGTGCATTCTCAAGAACATGGTGAGATTACTTCTCTTCTTTGCATTTCATTTTTGAACATCAAATCAACAACTTTATTATAATTGTTCATTAATTAATTTCCATTCACTTGTTCAAACTCTTTATTGTTAATTAATTTGTCAGGTAATGTTTGCATCTCAAAAATAGTGTGTGGAACAAGTGGATCAGCTACAATATGTCAGGGAAGTATTCGATTCCCCAAATAGTCTATTACATTCATGTGATTGTGAGTTTGCTTCCTTGTTGGATAACTTGGATTCTAGTTTTAAAAGTGATGATGAGATGGATTATGTTTATGAAGTTGCACACTATAAATCATTTATTTAATGATTTGTAGGAGTGACTTGTGAATAATTAATCCTATCTGAGCTTTATTTTCCCTAATTGGTTATAAGTGATGATGAGATGGATTATGTTTCTGAAGTTGCACACTATGATTTAATGATTAATAGGAGTGACTAGTGATGAAATAATCCTATCTGAGCTTTACGATTGTCACTTCACTAAATGTTGCTAATTCTTTTGTACTGAGGTTACACATTTTTCAGTTTATGATGTGGTTATGGTGGTGTTATTCTGAGCCTACAGATTTTTGCATCTCTTGTTGTTCTGACCTTGCAGATTATTTTGCAGTTGTTGTTCTGAGCCTACAGTTTTCTTTGCTATTGTTGTTGTTGTTCTGAGCCTACATATTTTTACGTATTTGTAATTCATTATAATTAATATATTTACATATTTGCTTCTGATATTATTGGGTGAATTAAATTGTTCAGGAATTCAAGAGGAAGAACAAGAATGATGTTAGTGGAGAACCCGAGAGCCTGGAGAACATTCTCTTTGACTGCCCATTTTTGACCCGTTGAGAATGTTTCAAATGTTAGGAAGTTTAAATGTCTTTTACTGTGTTGGTCATGTATGGATTGTAAGGAAAATAATGAAAGTCGAAAGTTAAAACTAGTTTGTGGTTACAAATCTGTTATTAATCCTTTTGTATAATCTCCATTTGGTGTACACATTGGTTGGTGGTTGGTGGTGTTCAGTTTATATTGTTCTGAGCTTACACATTTTGAACATCATGTTCAGTTTCTGTTGTTGAGAGCTTACTCATTTTGATATTCATGTTCAGTTTATGTTGTTATGAGCTTACACATTTTGAACTTCATGTTCAGTTTATGTTGTTCTGAGCTTACACATTTTGAACTTCATGTTCAGTTTCTGTTGTTCTGATCTTACACATTTTGATATTCATATTCAGTTTCTGTTGTTCTGAGCTTACACATTTTGAACATCATGTTCAGTTTCTGTTGTTGAGAGCTTACTCATTTTGATATTCATGTTTAGTTTCTGTTGTTGAGAGCTGACTCATTTTGATATTCATGTTCAGTTTATGTTGTTCTGAGCTTACACATTTTGAACTTCATGTTCAGTTTCTGTTGTTCTGATCTTACACATTTTGATATTCATATTCAGTTTCTGTTGTTCTGAGCTTACACATTTTGAACATCATGTTCAGTTTCTGTTGTTGAGAGCTTACTCATTTTGATATTCATGTTCAGTTTATGTTGTTCTGAGCTTATTCATTTTGAACATCATGTTCAGTTTATGTTGTTCAGAGCTTACACATTTTGAACATCATGTTCAGTTTGTGTTGTTCTGAGCTTACACATTTTGAACATCATGTTCAGTTTGTGTTGTTTTGAGCTTACACATTTTGAACTTCATGTTCAGTTTGTGTTGTTCTGAGCTTACACATTTTCAACTTCATGTTCACTTTATGCTGTTCTGAGCTTACACATTTTGAACTTCATATTCACTTTGTGTTGTTCTGAGCTTACACATTTCCAACTTCATCTTCAGTTTGTGTTGTTCTGAGCTTACACATTTTGAACTTCATAGTCAGTTTACGCCATCATCTCCACGATTGTATCGTCATGCACATCAACAAAATTTATTGAAAAGCTTGTGTCAACATACTGATAGTTTTTTGTCCAAAGCATGAGAACCCATCAGTTACACCTCAATCCACACCCCAATTTATTTATTTACAGTTATAACATATCAAAAGCCTTTACAAACAATGATAACATCATAAAATATCAGCAGAATCTGAACCCTTCACAGGAAGGAGATTGTACACATTATGGAAATTTGTTAAGGTAAAAAAAATAGTAGCACTTGAGTTATACAGGATCAGAAGCCTTCATCTCCACTTATTTCAACCTCCTCATCTACAAGAAAAAGAGTTGAAACAGTTGTGTTAGCATACTTGATTATTTTTTGCCCGAAGCATGAGAATCCATCAGAAGCATCCCAATGCACATCCCAAATTATCATTCTTCATAGTTATATCCTACGAACAGCAGTAAGAAACCCTCATAACATCATAAGCCATAAGCAGCAATCAGAACCCTGCACAGAAAGGAAATAGTGCACAGTATGGAAATTTGTTAAAGTTAAAAATCAAAAGTGATTTTTATACGGGATCAGAAGCCATCATCTCCACGATTGTATCTTCCAGCACATCAACAAAATGTATTCAAAACCACTCGTTAACATCATAATCCATGTGCAGAATCAGAGACCTTTCAGAGGTAGGAGATTGTACACATTATGGAAATTCGTTACGGTAAAAAAAATCAACACTTGAGTTACACAGGATCAGAAACCTTCATTTCCAAAATTTTCAAAGGCACATCAACAACATGTATTGAAGCCGTTGTGTTAGCATATTGATTATTAATGCCCAAAGCATGAGAACACATCAGAAGCATCTCAATGCACACCCCAATTACATTTCTTCAGAGTTATCAAGTGACAAAAGCCTTCACAAACCATGATAACATGATAAGCCATCAGCAGAATCTGAACCCTTCACAGGAAGGAAATTGTACACATTATGTAAAATTGTTAAAATAAAAAAAACAATACTTGAGTTATACAGGATCCTCATCCATCATCTCCAAAATTTACCAGTGTTTGGTCATTTTCAATACTGCAAAGGTTATATAGGATCAGAATATATCATCATCATCTCCACGATTGTCAATTTCTACCAACCAAACAAAAACAAGTATCGTCATGCATCTTTTTTATGTCCATCATCAATTTGCAAGACATAACGATTAATTTAACAAATGTGCTATTTGGTATTAAAGAACATTAATTAACGATTTTGCCCCTTTTGCCCCTCGACAAAGCCAAGATAAGCGGGATCAAATCTGAGCCGTTTGATCGCGATCAATCGCGATCGAATAACTGAAAACTCCAGCTCCCAATAAGGATCTCAGCTTCCCAGCTCTTAATAGACTAACTATATATGAGTCAGGGAATTTAGCAACATTCAGTGAAGTGACAATCGTAAAGCTCAGATAGGATTGTTTCATCACTAGTCACTCCTATTAATCATTAAATCATAGTGTGCAACTTCAGAAACATAATCCATCTCATCATCACTTATAACCAATTAGGGAAAATAAAGCTCAGATAGGATTAATTCATCACAAGTCACTCCTACAAATCATTAAATAAATGATTTATAGTGTGCAACTTCATAAACATAATCCATCTCATCATCACTTTTAAAACTAGAATCCAAGTTATCCAACAAGGAAGCAAACTCACAATCACATGAATGTAACAGACTATTTGGGGAATCGAATACTTCCCTGACATATTGTAGCTGATCCACTTGTTCCACACACTATTCTTGAGATGCAAACATTACCTGACAAATTAATTAACAATAAAGAGTTTGAACAAGTGAATGGAAATTAATTAATGAACAATTGTAATAAAGTTGTTGATTTGATGTTCAAAAATAAAATGCAAAGAAAAGAAGTAATCTCACCATGTTCTTGAGAATGCACCCCGAGAGTACCCAAACCCCATTCCAGTATTACTATCACCTAAGCAAGCTAGTTATGAGTTTAATCAAATCCACCAACCCAACTAGTGCACACAACAGGATGAGAATCATTGTAGATGGAAGTTTGGGACTTTGGTACCAATCTATTGGAATGTTTATTAATTATGGTGTAAATTTAGCTCAATTGACGGTTCCCTATTCTTTTTGGCTTGTTAACTTAAAAACAACCATTGTGAATGCATCATTAGGAACAACGCTCCACCCGAGATGAATGAATGAATGAATGAATGAATGATAATTTGCATTGGTGCTGCTACTCCAGAACAATCAGATCTACTCGACAACCATGATCCATCCATTCAAAGTCCTCAGTCAGTCAAAAGCACAAAGCAAAGCAGAAACACAAAAAAATGAAAAGGGCAATAGAAGAAGAAGAAGAAGAAGAAGAAGAAGAAGAAGAAGAAGAAGAAGAAGAATATGCTAACCTCCCTCAGAGCCTCCACCAAAGAGGACAAGGCAATTGGAATCAGAAACAAAGTTGAGGGAGTGAGAGGCCCTAGGACTGGGCATAGGAAACATGAAGCCATCAGCACCAGCATCATCATCGTCCTCTTGACTCAAAAAAGTACTAGTTGTTAAGCTGCAGCTATGGCATGAGAGTGTCATGAGTTGGGAAACCTCCTTGTAGAGCCACTTCCAAGAGAAGCTCATCGATTTCGATTTGGGGGCTAGGGTTTCTCTTCGAAGAGAGAGAGATAGAGAGAGAGAGAGAGAAATCGGCAGTAGGGATTTGAGCTAGGGTTTCCCTTGTTCGACGAAGAGAGAGTGGGAGGGAGAGGAGACAGAGCGGGAGGGAGAGGAGACGAAAAATATAGAGAGATATGGGTTTCGGCAGTAAGGATTTGAGCTAGGGTTTCAATTGTTCGACGAAGAGAGAGCGGGAGGAAGGTGAGACAGAGCAGTAGGGAGAGGAGACGAAAAAGATAGAGAGATATGAGTTTCGATTTTCCCCCTTTTGCCCCTCAACAAAGCCAACTTAAGCGGGATCTCTTCTGAGCCGTTCGATCTGGATCAATCCCGATCGAATGGTTGAAAACTCCAGCTCTCGATAAGGATCCCAGCTTCTCAGCTCTTAATAGACTTACTCTCTCTCTCTCTCTCTCTCTCTCTCTCTCTATATATATATATATATATATATATATATATATATATATATATAAATGCTAAAATGAGATGGTGAGATGAAGATGTATTTTGTGAGATGAGCGATTTGAATCATCCAAATCACGATCACACCGTTCACATCATTCTACATATCATGTAGATGGTGTGTACAAAATTTTAAGCAATTTGGAGACCTCTAGCCTATGCATCAAAGCGTTCAAATAAATGCATATATATGTATTTTGCATCATTTTCATGATGTGTTGAACGCTTTGATGCAGAGGCCAGAGGTCTCCTAATCGCTTGAAATTTTGTAGAAAAATGCTAAAATGAGATGGTGAGATGAATATGTAGTTTGTGAGGTGCGAGATATATATATATATATATATATATATATATAGAGTCCCCTTCGGTTGCACACTACTTTTGGTGAGCACTCCGTGAGCACTCACGAACTAGAGACCCTATGAAAAATCCGAACCGCTCATATTGTTCTATATGCCTTAGATAGCCTAACAATAAAAAATCAAGTAATTTGAAGTTCATTTGCCCATCCATTAAGCTGTTAGAATTTTCAGCCATACAATTTTGTGATGATGTAAATCATGGGCAAATGAACTTCAAATTACTTGATTTTTTATTGTTAGGCTATCTAAGGCATATAGAACGATATGAGCGGTTCGGATTTTTCATAGGGTCTCTAGTTTGTGAGTGCTCACGGAGTGCTCACCAAAGTAGTGTGCAACCGAAGATCTCTCTCTCTCTCTCTCTCTCTCTCTCTCTCTCTCTCTCTCTCTCTCTCTCTCTCTCTCTCTCTATATATATATATATATATATATATATATATATGAATTACTAGCCAGGTTTTTTTTTGTCAAGATGCTTTTACAACAATTTTTCGTTAACATTATAAATATTTCTATCAAGTTATAAAGATTTGATGTTTACCACAATAGTCCAGGATAATCAAACCATTTGAACATTTCTTATTATATATGTTCTAGAAAGCACCGATAATCTACTGCATTCTTTATCACAGATCATTTAGTATAAAAGATTAACTAGTGTACCTTGTTTAATATTGCACAAACTTATATAATATAATATAATATAATATAATATAATATAATATCTCTAATCTCTAATCTCTAATATTATAATGGGAGAGTTGGGGTTATCATTTGTCGACATACAAACTCATGTGTTGCACGTGAAACCAACTCTTCCATTAATTACAATAAAAATAAACAAATAAAACAAATTCCACATACTTAAACGCGCAACACATGTGCAAAAAAAATTTATAATAATTTTTTAACACTAAATATATACATATGTTGCACATAACATTCAAATTCTACTTATAAACATGTGCATTGCTTGTACAAATGTAGTTTTTCCCTAAAATTATTTTTTCCAATTACGTGCAACGCATGTCCAACTCCAAAACTATTTCTTAACACATATATCGCACGTGAAAATTCTCCAACTTTTATCAAAACGTGCATTGCACGTGAAAAATACTAGTGTAGTATAATCTGCGCAATACTGTACATAAACTTTTGTTTGAAAGAAGAGAATAATTTTTTTTTGAAAAATTCATCTAATAATATCTATATAATAATGAAAATTCAGTTACAATTTGGATGGAGTAAGAGTGGGGAGTTATCTCCTACATTTTCCCTCCTTTTTTTATTTTAAAAAGAAAAAAATGAGAAAAATTCTAGACAAAAGTGGTTGGCAATAAAAATTCGAACCCAACCGATCATCCAATAAAATAAAAATAAAGAACAATTGTTCTCTATTTTGACTATTCTAGCGAGGCAAAATAGCTAGTGTCGTTGGAAACACTCTAAGTAATGAGTTTTGCTACAAATGCACCAAGGCCTCTCTCTCTCCTCTCCAACAATAATGTCTAAAGAATTGGAAATTTGTCCAAAATGAACATAATACTACTAATTTAGATTTTTCATGCATGCATTATTTTATTTTAGGGAAAATTATTTCCAAACGCATAATCGATTTATTTTTATATCCAGTGAGTTCCATAAATACTACACAACCCAACATTCTAAAGTTATTTATTTTTAGGCACGATTATACTCTTTTAATTTAGTTTCTAATAATTAAATAAATACTATTTCCCCCCATATTTTATCCTTATCTAATTGGAAGTACTGCAATATAGTTTCAAAATCAAATCATCACATGCAATATAATTTCAAGATCCCATCATCACATGCAAAGGGTATTAAGATCATCCACAATCGTCAGCTAAATATACATTTTATGCATAAATTCGTGTTGTAGATGCCACACTCGTCAACTATTCTGTCATTTCCCCCCTTTTCTACAGTAAAAAGGTAAAGATAGCAGCCGATATAGTATTATGCATATTATGCGTGACGAAACATCATTTAAATATTTTTTTAAATTATCGGATGAAACATGATGTTTCGTCTGAAGAAGATTTTTTTTTTTTAAACAACGAAAAAATGAAGAAATTTTTTTTTAGAGGCAACATGTCATGTTTCGTCATATTCCCATTAAAAAAAATGCCAAAAGACAATATTACCCTCCTTCAAATCCAACCATTCAAACGATGATCCAACGACTATTTTGGCGCAACGGCTCTTTCGAACATACAACGACTATATTTCACAAATTTGGCCTATATATTTGTAGCGCCCCGAATTTTCAATATAATATCTCAGAAATACGTGGCATAATTCCTAGCATCTACCTCAATGTAATAGTAAACATAGCCAAAACACAGAATAATTTTCAACTTTTATTACATCAATTCTTTACAAAACACAGCGGAAAATTAAACACATTGAATTACAATTCTTTTCTTTTACAACACATCTATATAATAAATTACAAAGAAAGCTATCAAGTGGCTCTGTCACGCCCCGCTTTCCAAAATGCGGAATACGAGTGCATGACGAAGCCCAGCGAATGATCTTAACATCATTCATAAGCTGTAGGATCGACTCAGCATCATAACAAGAATATAACAAGATTTATATGTAACCAAGCATGCATGAGTAATTCATTAAGCAACAGAAAACAATTAAAAACTAGTTTTCAAGTCTGGATCAAAAGTAAACTCGGAAACGTAAGCCCGTTATAAGTCTGATACAACAAAAGGAATAAATACCTTAAGGAAAACAATTATTTAAACAAATCCTTGCTCCAAGCAAAGCCTAAAACGTCTGCTCGCCAATCCCAGTAGGCAACTCGTCTCCAAAGTCTGCTTAATAAATATAAAAAGGGAAAACAGGAAAAAACAAGAGAAGATGCCCTTAGTGCAAGCTAGGGCCACAAATAGTAAAAACGAGTACGAGTAATGAGGAACAAGAATTGGAATCAAGAATGTAACAGGGATACAACAAGTAGTGGATAAACCAAGAACTAGCTAGTAAGAGGGACATCTTAGTAAACAGGCTGGATAACAAATGCTAATGGTAAAACACATGGCAAGTGGACCTGTAGGGGTATCTAACATCAAGTGACAAGTCTCAAGTCTAGTATCATGTAACAAGTGCCAAGTCTAGTGTCAAGTAACAAATCTCAAGTAACAAGTTTTCAAATATCAAGTAACATGTATCAAGTTCAAGTTTCAGGTTTCAAGTCTCATGTATCAGGTTTCATGTATCGTATCATAAAGTATCAAGTAACAGGTGTCATGTTCAAGTTTCATGTTCAAGTCTTGTAGTTATTACTATCTAGGTAGCACTTCATGCATCCATCTTTTTACCACATGGTTGCTACAGTCAAATCAATTTCGTTTAGGCCTAGTAATGGAGTCTATAGGGCGGCGTACTCAGGTTTCAAGTATCAAGTATCAGGTATCAGACAGGTACGGTTCATGAATACGAAATTAAATAACAGGTTCACGAAACGAGTTCGTGAATACTAACAAGTTCAAGGACCACACAATGGGTCCATGAATACAACAGGTTCATGAGCCAAGTAACTGGCTCCACGAATACATCAAGTGCAACAGGTTCATGAACCGAGTACTGGGAAATACGGGCCCCCTTCTGAGTGCACTTACCTATATTGTCCACTACTATGATCTTTTTCTTAAACCCCGACTTGTTACATTTTTTATTTTATCAAGCAAGCATACATGTGTGCGAAACAAGTCAAGAAATCAGGTTCATGTACATAGAATGAGCTTAGGGTAATTATATGGCATAATCGAGGGTCGACATGAATAAATTATCCAGCTAAAATGTTCAGGCAGAATTTGTGTATATGTATTCATACATATGAAATAGTGTTGAAATAATGTAAATTAATTCTAAGAAAAATTGAGGATGTCTTATAGGGTTTCCAGAAACTAAATATAAAATTTCGAGTCTCACGCTCGCTGTTTACATAGCTAACTTAATTCGCAAGGTAAATGTATGCAGCAGTTTTACGAATCTGCGTTCACCGACACAGCTGCAGTAAAACTGCAATAACTCCTAGATCGTAACTCCGAATTCGAAACTTTCGGAGGCTACAGACATCTAGACATCCAGATCTACATTTTCTATTCAGGGCTCGGGTTCAGATTCTAATGTTAAAGGGGTCAAACAGCAAAGCAAGGTTCAGGACAGCAACATGAGGGGTTATCTCACTAGTATGGGTTACATGGAATTTTGTTATTAGGCGTCTAAGTTATTGCGTGACATAAATACATGATATTGGTTATCAAAACAACAAGTAATAATTATTTTTCAAGCCAAATGAGTGCAAGTTCATCAAACGTAAGATATAACATGTGTCTAATTCTAGGGCTCCTTAATTCATGTGTCTATATGTTCAGGGGTAAAAGAGTCCAAGTAATTATAATTTAACACAATGAAATTTTTGTGACTCTTAGAATCATAAAATTTTGGAGGTTTAATATTGATCGACAACGATAGTCAAGGAGGAATCACAATTCTAACTATTTGTAGTATTTTTCAAGGGATGCTTGTACTAGAACAAATAAATTGTACAAGTAGAATACTTGCCTTGATTGACGACGATAGATCCGATTGTTGAAGCAAATTGGATCGAAAAATCCCGGAAGAAGTCTTCCAAAAGCACGTGTGAAGCACGTGTGAAAATCAATCGTAGATCGAGTTTCCCCCCACACCGGATCGGCCAGAACAGCAAACAGCGCCCCCGGATCTGCTGCGCCAACACACGGGACAACAAAAGCGACCAGTAGAATCGCTTCCACGCAGCGGATCTGGCCAGAACACGGTACAGCGGATCTGGGATTCGCTGTGGGCGAACACCGAACAGCGATCAGATCTGGCCCGTTCGCACGGATCTTGATGCGATCCGATGGCTGTGATCGAATCCCGCCTAACCCAGCTGCTTCTTCCTCCTTCTTTGTCGAAACAGAGAGCGAGGGAGAGCAGCGCCGGCAGCAGGGTCTTCGACGTGGCGACGCGACGGCGTGGCTGCAACAGCCACGGAGAGGCGGCGACGACTGGTCGGGAAGCGACTGTGGCGGCGATCGAAGGGGGCAAGCGGCGAAGTTAGCGACGAAAATGGCATGCTCTGCTATTGGGTTCGAAATAGGGGGGATGTTTGGGGGACTGATCTGTGGTGGTTCGGGGGTGTTGGCGATGGGACGGAGGTGGAGAGGAGAGGGAGTCGATGGGTAGCGGATTGAAGACGCCGTGGTTTTGGAGTTTGGGTAATGGCGGAGGTGAACGATGGGTTCGGGAGTTGGTTCGATGGGGGAGGACAGTGATGGATGCTGGCGGTGGTAGTGATCGCGGGGTTGACGAAGAGTGGCTAGGGGTGAAGGTCGTGGTGGTAGGGAAATGGCGGAGGTTGATCGAAGATGTGAAGGAGAAGGAAACGGAAGTGGAGAAGGAGATGGGGAGCGGCGGGGTTCAACAGTAAGGGTATAGGTTAGGGTTAGGGTGGGGTTATATAGTTAGGGTTTGGGTTTGCGGGTTTTAGGGTATCTGCTTCAAATAGGATCCAACAGGAGACTTGGTCAAAATGCAATAAAATGGGGATAAAGAGATAAATGAGAAGAAATAGCCATTTCTTCATGAAGAATGACACAAAGTGCACACAAATGAATTCGGTAAAAGGACCAAAAAAATTGAGTCGAGGCGAAATAATGATTTTATTCAGACTGAAATAAAATGCAGGATCTCAATATAGATGAAGGAGTACAATGAGGCGAAATACAGTATAAAAATACAAATACGGGGAATTAGGTGTTACAAATCCTATCCACCTTACAAAAAAATTTCGTACTCGAAATTTGCTTAGGCGGTACATAGAATAGGACAAGAAATAACTGGGGGAGGGTAACAAAACAGGGATCCAAATGAAGGTCAAATTGGTGGCAATACCAAGATAAAAAAAAGAGAGTGATAACAATGATGTCAGGCGGAATGCATGGAAGAAGGTAGACAGTAACAAAATGAAAGGAACAACACTAGACTTGCAAGATAACAAAGCAAGGAGACAAAGGAATAAGTAGGGCTGGAATCGAAGAAAGATGGACCAGGAAGAGATGAACCGAACAATAAGTCGATGGTTGAGAACACATGCAAGAGATAGGGGATAACAAACAATGCAAGGAGCTAGAAGCAGCAATAGGATCTTGGAACCTGTGGGTTCTGGGCCCACCACGCTTCTGCTGCGCCACTCTGATGGTGACGTTCCAAGCTTCAGATATGTCGTTGTAGACCTTGCGACAACCAGCGAAGATCCGAGCAGGGAGAAAAGAATGAGACACTAGGATTAAAGAGAGTTTGGGCTCCGAAATAGAGGTAAGCAATAATGCAAAATGGATATAAAGCTTGAGCTTCAATCTTCATAATTAAAAGATAGAATACATATCAAAACTAATGGCTTTTAACAGAAATAATAACACAACAAATATCAATAATAATAATATCAATAGTACAGAATAATAATAACAATAATAAAAATAAATATAACAATGATAATAATAAAATTAGTAATAATAGTAACAAAATAATAATAATAACAATAATAATAACAGAAATCAAAATCATCATAACCATACAGGTAATAATAACATAATAAAAATATCAACAATACTAATAATAACGATAACATATATATGACATAATAGAATTCAACACACTCATGAAAATAATGCAATAATAATAATAATGATAGCATTAAAAATGATATCAATAATGATAACAAATAATATGATAATAGCAATAATAATAATAATATCAATAAAGTAACAGTAATAACAATAAAAATAATAACAGTAATAAAGGTGATGAAATCAATAATAATAACATCAATTGAAACGACAATGATAATAATAATACCAATAATAACGAAAATATTCCTTTACCATCAGTTTATTTATATAAGTAACGAGTCTTGAAATATCAATTAGCAATAGGTAGAAAATTTTGCCTCCTTAACATCAAGTTGCATGTTTGCCTTCACGACATCAGGTTGCAGGTTGTCGTCCGGATATTTGGCTGCACATTTTGCCTCGCCGATATCCAGTTGCAATTTGCCTCCATTGACATCGAGTTGCATATTTGCCATCTCGACATTAGGTTGCATCGAAGTGGTGAAATGTATATATAAAATTGAGCATGCTCAGGCTCAAAACAAATTAATAATAATAATAATAGTAACGATAAAAATAATAGTACCAACAACAATAATAATAATAAAATATCGATACTAATAACAATAAGAATAACAATGATAATAACAATGATAATAACAATGATCATAACAGTAATAATACAGTAATCGCAAAAAGAATGATAATAATGATAATAATAATAGCAATAATATTAAAATATCAACAACACTAGTAAAAATAATAATGCAAGACAAGATATAGTTTGTGCCCAACATTTTTGTGGAGGTAATTTAATATCAACAATAATAATAAAATAATGAAAACAACAATAAGAATATCAACAATAGTAACCATAATAATAATACTAGTAATGATAATGAAAATAATAGCAAATATAATAATAGTAGTACAACAAAATAAGAATTTGTCTTACTAAAATAATCCAGTAGAAATATATAGTCGATTAAAGATGAAAAGTGAAGTTAGAATACACCATTGTTCGGAATAAAAAAATCTTTGTTGAGAAACATTTTTTTATAGGAGATCGAAAATAAATATAATAATTAATAATCGAAACATAGGAAGTATTCGGAAAAATAATTATAAAGAGAAAAATAAGTAGGAGAAAAATAAAGCTACATCCAATAAGGAGTTAAATAGGAGGATGACTAGAAGGGACAAGAGAAAATTAAGGAATTGAATGCGAAGGAAGAAGGACGAGGGGCAAAATCGGAATTGAAGAGAATATATATAGCAGAGGAGAAATAACTAGCATGGTACTCAAAGTGAGTCAACAATTGAAGATGAATGCAAGGCACGAAGAGCAATAAACGACACACGAACCGGAATAAGGAGGGTTCAACGAGGCAAGCAGAAATAAGAGATTGCTTGCACTGGAAGCAAAAGTATATGGGTACGAAAAGAATAAATTGTACCCAATAAGGAATCAATAAATCAGAATGACTGTAAGAAATGGAAGGAAGCAATGAATCAAGGAATGGATCAAAATGGATGGTATAAGACTTGTGTCCAGATCGAGTTGATTATCAAATTATTCATGTGGTTGCATGACCTGTTTAATGTTGAGTTAATCCTGACTGAGTCAAGCCTGTCTAATGTATTAGTTAGACTAACACATTAGCCAAACCTGAGCTCTGATACTACTAAAAACCTTGTCACGCCACACTTCCCAAAATGCGGAATACGAGTGCATGACGAAGCCCAGCGAATGATCTTAACATCATTCATAAGCTGTAGGATCGACTCAGCATCATAACAAGAATATAACAAGATTTATATGTAACCAGGCATGCATGAGTAATTCATTAAGCAACAGAAAACAATTAAAAACTACTTTTCAAGTCTGGATCAAAAGTAAACTCGAAAACGTAAGCCCGTTACAAGTCTGATACAGCAGAAGGAATGAATACCTTAAGGAAAACAATTATTTAAACAAATCCTTGCTCCAAGCAAAGCCTAAAATATCTGCTCGCCAATCTCAGTAGGCAACTCGTCTCCAAAGTCTGCTTAATAAATATAAAAAGGGAAAACAAAAAAAAACAAGAGAAGATGCCCTTAGTGCAAGCTAGGGCCACAAATAGTAAAAACGAGTACGAGTAACGAGGAACAAGAATTGGAATCAAGAATGTAACAGGGATACAACAAGTAGTGGATAAGCCAAGAACTTGCTAGTAAGAGGGACATCTTAGTAAACAGGCTGGATAACAAATGCTAATGGTAAAACACATGGCAAGTGGACCTGTAGGGGTATCTAACATCAAGTGACAAATCTCAAGTCTAGTATCATGTAACAAGTGCCAAGTCTAGTGTCAAGTAACAAGTCTCAAGTAACAAGTTGTCAAATATCAAGTAACATGTATCAAGTTCAAGTTTCAGGTTTCAAGTCTCATGTATCAGGTTTCATGTATCGTATCATCAAGTATCAAGTAACAGGTGTCATGTTCAAGTTTCATGTTCAAGTCTTGTAGTTATTACTATCTAGGTAGCACTTCATGCATCCATCTTTTTACTACATGGTTGCTACAGTCAAATCAGTTTCGTTTAGGCCTAGTAATGGAGTCTATAGGGCGGCGTACTCAGGTTTCAAGTATCAAGTATCAGGTATCAGGCAGGTACGGTTCATGAATACGAAATTAAATAACAGGTTCACGAAACGAGTTCGTGAATACTAACAGGTTCAAGGACCACACAGTGGGTACATGAATATAACAGGTT
Source organism: Hemerocallis citrina (assembly GCA_017893485.1). Taxonomy (NCBI): domain Eukaryota; kingdom Viridiplantae; phylum Streptophyta; class Magnoliopsida; order Asparagales; family Asphodelaceae; genus Hemerocallis; species Hemerocallis citrina. The sequence goes on from CM030365.1 coordinate 209,020,445, forward strand.
CATGAGCCAAGTAACTGGCTCCACGAATACATCAAGTGCAACAGGTTCATGAACCGAGTACTGGAAAACACGGGCCCCCTTCTGAGTACACTTACCTATATTGTCCACTACTATGGTTTTTCCCTTAAACCCCGACTTGTTACATTTATTATTTTATCAAGCAAGCATACATGTGTGCGAAATAAGTCAAGAAATTAGGGTCATGTAAATGGAATGAGCTTAGGGTAATTATATGGCATAATCGAGGGTCGACATGAATAAATTATCCAGCTAAAATGTTCAGGCAGAATTTGTGTATATGTATTCATACATATGAAATAGTGTTGAAATAATATAAATTAATTCTAAGAAAAATTGAGGATGTTCTATAGGGTGTCCAGCAACTACATATAAAATTTCGAGTCACACGCTCGCTGTTTACATAGCTAACTTAATTCGCAAGGTAAATGTGTGCAGCAGTTTTACAAATCTGCGTCCACCGACACAGCTACACTAAAACTACAATAACTCCTAGACCGTAACTCCGAATTCGAAACTTTTGGAGTCTATCGACATTTAGACATCCAGATCTACATTTTCTATTCAGTGCTCGGGTTCAGATTCTAATGTTAAAGGGGTCAAACAGCGAAGCAAGATTCAGGACAGCAACATGAGGGGTTATCTCACTAGTATGGGTTACATGAAATTTTGTTATTAGGCGTCTAAGTTATTGCGTGACATAAATACATAATATTGGTTATCAAAACAGCAAGTAATAATTATTTTTCAAGCCAAATGGGTGCAAGTTCATCAAACGTAAGATATAACATGTGTCTAAATCTAAGGCTTCTTAATTCATGTGTCCATATGTTCAGGGGTAAAAGAGTCCAAGTAATTATAATTTAACACAATGAAATTTTTGTGACTCTTAGAATCATAAAATTTTGGAGGTTTAATATTGATCGACAACAATAGTCAAGGAGGAATCATAATTCTAACTATTTGTAGTATTTTTCAAGGGATGCTTGTACTAGAACAAATAAATTGTACAAGTAGAATACTTGCCTTGATTGACAACGATAGATCCGATTGTTGAAGAAAATTGGATCGAAAAATTCTGGTAGAAGTCTCCCAAAAGCACGTGTGAAGCACGTGTGAAAATCAACCGTAGATCGAGTTTCCCCCCACACCGGATCGGTTAGAACAGCAAACAGCGCCCCCGGATCTGCTACGCCAACACACGGGACAGCAAAAGCGACCAGTAGAATCGCTTCCACGCAGCGGATCTGGCCAGAACACGGTACAACGGATCTGGGATTCGCTGTGGGCGAACACCGAACAGCGATCAGATCTGGCCCGTTTGCACGGATCTTGATGCGATCCGATGGCTGTGATCGAATCCCGCCCAACCTAGTTGCTTCTTCCTCCTTCTTCGTCGAAACAGAGAGCGAGGGAGAGCAGCGCCGGCAGCAGGGTCTTCAACGTGGCGACGCGACGGCGTGGCTGCGACAGCCACGGAGAGGCGGCGACGACTGGTCGGGAAGCGACTGTGGCAGCGATCGAAGGGGGCGAGCGGCGAAGTTAGCGACGAAAATGGCGTGCTCTGCTATTGGGTTCGAAACAGGGGGGATGTTTGGGGGACTGATCTGTGGTGGTTCGGGGGTGTTGGCGATGGGACGGAGGTGGAGAGGAGAGGGAGTCGATGGGTAGTGGATTGAAGACGGCGTGGTTTCGGAGTTTGGGTAATGGCGGAGGTGAACAATGGGTTCGGGAGTTGGTTCGATGGGGGAGGACGACGATGGATGCTGGTTGTGGTAATGATCGCGGGGTTGACGAAGAGTGGCTAGGGGTGAAGGTCGTGGTGTTAGGGAAATGGCGGAGGTTGATCGAAGATGTGAAGGAGAAGGAAACGGAAGTGGAGAAGGAGATGGGGAGCGGCGGGGTTCAACAGTAAGGGTATAGGTTAGGGTTAGGGTGGGGTTATATAGTTAGGGTTTGGGTTTGCGAGTTTTAGGGTATCCGCTTCAAATAGGATCCAATAGGAGACTTGGTCAAAATGCAATAAAATGGGGATAAAGAGATAATTGAGAAGAAATAGCAATTTCTTCATGAAGAATGACACAAAGTGCACACAAATGAATTCGGTAAAAGGACCAAAAAAATTGAGTCGAGGCGAAATAATGATTTTATTCAGACTGAAATAAAATGCAGGATCTCAATATAGATGAAGGAGTACAATGAGGCAAAATACAGTATAAAAATACAAATACGGGGAAACAGGTGTTACAAGCTCTCCTTCAATCTTTCTTAAAATCAATGGCCCAGATTGATTCTCACAAAACATATTTTTCCGCTCAAAATTTCAAACCTAAAACTCAAATTCCAATCCCCTCTCTCTCTCTCCCTCTCTCTCTCTCTCATCGATCCCGAACCCCCCTCCCCTCTCTCTCTCTCCTCCCTTCCCGACCCCCCCCTCTCTCGCACCTTTCTGCCTCCACTGGACCCCTACCTGACGCCCTGCCTCCTGACGCCAGCCCCGACTCCCCGCCTCCCGTAGCCACCAGCTCACCTCGATGGCGTTCCCTCCTCATCCTCCCTTCCTCTAATGGGTCAGTCCAATTTCTTATGGGTTACTTAAAATTTTGATGGGTTAATTAATTTTCAATTTTGATGGCCAAACTGAATTCTAAGTTCTTATGGGTTAGTTAAAATTTTAGTTGAATTCTAATTTTGATGCTCATTCTCATGTAAAGATTTGATTTATGGGCTTTTGTAGCTTATAGGCTTTGAAAGAAATCAGTGACGAAGTCTGGTTTAAACATCATAATACACAAGGAGAGATGTTATCTTTACTATTGATAGTAGAACCTTATAGGAACTGAATTGTTCGTCCAAGATCTTGTCTGGTTTAAACATCATACTAATCATAATACACAGGGAGAGATGTTATCTTTACTATTGATAGTAAAACTTTATAGGAACTGTATTTTTCGTCCAAGATCTGACAGCAGAAGCTTTTTTCCCCCTCTTTGATGAGTGCTCTATAGTACTTAAGTATCCTATATTGGCTCTGCAAATTATTTTCCTTCATTTAGTAGTATGTTCTGAGTTTATTGAGCCATGAACTAGCTGTTAAAACAAGACTAACAAAAAATGAAATAGTCTATTCGTCCTCCCGTCAATTACTCTAGGTGGATTTGAGAATTAATCCAGTCTAAATTGGACAAAATTCATCAGCCATTGAGCATTTAACTGGATTGTTAACACCAAATCAGTTGCCAGCTGCATATTGGAATATTGGCTGCTCGATTTCTTCATAGACCATTCATGACTTCAATCTGCCCTTATTTTATGAAGTTTCATTTAATCATTGATTTCTCTTTCCAAGCTTATTAAATCCACATCTTATTTGGATCTGGTTTGATGTTATTAAGAAATGCACTTGGTCACCGATTTCTTATACTGTAATTATTTTCAGATTGCATTTTATTCTGATGTGCTAACTTTGAATATAACAATATGGTAACAGGATGACGAGAGTGCGTTGCTACAGCAAGCTCTTGCAATGTCCATGGATGATGCTAGGTCTGGTGGTGCAATTGCAGACACTTACATGTCAGATGCTACCGGCGATGACCAAGAATTGGCTTTCGGTTAGTTCTTATTTGCATTACAAATTTATGACAATTCCCAACACATTTGACAATTTTATTTATCTTCTTTTTTGGCCCAAAACATCCCATTAGATGGTAGTTTTTTTATTTTTTTAAAAAAATTTTGCCGATGCCTTGCCAAATTGATCGTCATGCAAATGATTAATTTAAAAAATGGTGGTTAATTGGTTAGAAATCCTTTGTTTAGATCATGGCAAATTCGCTGTGAAAGAAGGGAATACGTAATGAGAAAAATGGCATTTAGACCCTTTGTTTTAGATATTTACATTGTGCCTAAATGTGCTGCCAAATAGGGATACAAGATACAACTCTACCCTAAATAAAAAAGATAGATCCTATACGATAGAACTCTACCCCAAATGAGTCCCCAATCTGTGCAAGTTAAGCAATCAGTGCAAAGTTGAGAAATCTGTGGTTTTGAGACATTAAATGATCAGTTTTTATTGTGTGGTTGATAATGGGTTGATTCATGTTCGTAAGAAGTAGCAACATTATGCTAGGTTGATGAAAGCTGAACTGTATGCTACTTAATATTTTACTTATCTTACATATTACCAACTATAGTGAAGCACTTTAGTTAGATTTCCTTGGGATGGAGCCTACAACTTTTGATTAGAGTGATAAAAAGATAGATTTTGTGCCAAGTTAATTAAATTTAGTAAGGATTTAAATTGGAAATTTAAAGTTTTGTGCCTGCTGCTTTTGGTTCAGTTGAACTATTTCTTATTAATTCTTTGCTTTGTGGAAGATTTAAGCCATTAATTCCCCATAGATATTTCACTCTTCTCATTTGGTCCAGAATAAAATAGAGACAAAGGCATAATGGGCATCTGACAAGTGATCATATGAAAGATGACTGTATAAAGGATGAGCAGTGGAGCGATTCCCTTTGCGTATGGCGATAGAAAGATCAAGATCAGAAGGATCGCTAGAAGATAGTGTGGGCGCAGTGGAGGAAACCGGGGGTATGGTAGCAGGCTCAGACGGTCGTGTCTCATTAACATGAGGCGATGGGACAATGGGCACAATGGCGTGATCTGAGGGAGTGGTGTCTGAACGTCATTTATACATTTGAGTGATTGTAGGCCGTTCGGGTATTGCTGGGGAGCACTGTATTACAAAATCAGTAGAAGTAGATATCATAAGTCTAGGGTAGGTTAGAAATTCAGATTCAGTCGCATCGAAGGGAATCAGAGTTAAACCAGAGGAAGTGTTGGATAAATAAGGTTGGGAGTCATGAACTGTAACATCAGCAGAGATAAAATAACGACGCAGCTCGGGACTATAACATCTATAACCTTTCTGGGAGCGACAATACCCTAGAAAAATATATCGGAAAGAACGGGAAGCTAACTTGGAGCGACCAGGACGATGGTCATGGACAAAACTAATACATCCAAAGACTTTGGGAGGAAGGGGGGACTGGGTCACTGGGTCAACATTTGGAAATAAAATGGAAAATGGTGTTTCACCATCTAACACAGATGAGTGCATGCAGTTAATTAAGTGACATGCAGTAAGAACTGCATCCCCCCAGAAATACTGAGAAACTTGTCTATGAATAAGCATTGTCATTGCAACCTCTAACAGGTGATGATTTTTACGCTCGGCAACTCCATTTTTTTTAGGGGTATAAGGATAGGAAGACTCATGAAGAATACCACAAGAAGACATAAAACTAATGAACTCAGAAGAAAAATACTGTTTGGCATTATCACTTCGCAAAATTTGAACAAAAACATCAAACTAAGTTCTCACCTCGGTGCAGAATGATTTAAAAATAGACAAAACTTCAGACTAAGATTTTATTAAATATAACCATGTGGCACGAGAATAGTCATCAACAAAGGTAACAAAATATCTAAAGTCACCGAACTGAGACTAAACAGGGCAAAATCCCCACACACCAGAATGAACTAAACTAAAAATTCGACTCTACCATTTATTGACTATAGGAGGGTAAGACGTACACAAATGTTTACCTAATTGGCATGACTCACAAGATAACTCCTCAAGAGAAGATAATTCAGATCTCAACTTCTTTAGATTCTGTAACGACGAATGACCCAACTGACAATGCAAATCTAAAGGCGCATTGAAGCATGCAAATGAGGTAGGAACACTATCAAGTTGATAAAAACCCTCTGACACACACCCTGTGGCAATAGTTTTTTCTGTCCCAAGTTCTTGAAATGCACAGTAATTAGGAAAAAAGGTAACAGAAAAATTTAGTGTTTTGGTAATTTTGCTAACAGACATTAGTTTAAAGGAAAATTTTGGCATATGAAGAACAGAACTAAGTGGTAAATTTGAAGTAAGGTTTACATGTCCGATCCCACCAACGGGGGAAGTAGAACCATCGGCAAGTCTAACAGGTGGATGAAAGGATCTACTAACAGCGGACAATATATTTGAATTCCCAGTCATATGGTCAGATGCACCTGAATCTATTATCTGTGATGTTGGAGGTGAATTGGTTAAACATGTGATACATGGCCTTGCTAATGTGACGAACGATGAAGACTGTTGTCGGAAAGCGTGATATTGCTCATTTCTTTGATATTGTCGGAATTGCATAATCTCATTCTCAGTCATCTGGACAGTGATTAAATTGGAGGCTACATGTGCAATGTGTTGTTGTTGATTGCCTTGCGAGTGCATGATAAGAAAATTTCCTTTCATAATTGATCACAAGCCTCAAATGAGTTCAAATTTCTTTGTGGCAATTCATCAAACACCTTGTGTTCCACTCCAATATTGGTCAAATTCAAATCCTGGATATTTCCGTTCAATGAGATGATGAGTGCTGTCGAGGGTGGTGGTGGAGAGGGCCGGCAGTAGGAGAACAAGATGAATCAGATGAACGGTAGTGAGATGGGTGGGGTCTGCTTGTGTCGACGAAAACAAGGGACAACCAGAGGGGTTGTCGGGGTGCTGTGCTGGGTCGACGGCTTGACGGAAGAGGGGGTGATGGCGACGTCGCAGGCGGGCGGCGCGATGAGGACAGGGGCGTCGGGGCTTGGATGTGCTGGTCGGCGAGATTAGGGAGCAGGGGGTTCGGCGATTGGGTGCAAAGGTCGAGCGGGAGGGGAGGCTCGACGGGGAGGAGGTGGCTCGTCGGGAGGTTCACCGGAGAAGGGGCCGAAAAGGTGATCGTGATTTGGGGGCAGGAGTGTTGGCAGGAGCTTCCAAGCTCTGATACCATATAAGTTGGTTTATCACTCTCAAGTTCTACAATACACACTTATTACATATATATAGTACTCCCATTACAACACGTATATTACCTGTATAATATCTCTAATAGAACTGAAGCACATTAATTGTTTGTAAGCTTCATCCATTTTGTTTTTTTTTTTGAGGGAAAAGGTGGAATAAGGCCACCGCTTCATCCATTTTGTTACTAAGATAATAAATCCTTCAAACAACTAATACCTCTCTAGATGATTGATAATAGGGTAATGCTACACCTACTGCCAATTTTACTACCTTTTTCTTTACTACCTTAAGTGGCACACGATCAATGGAGATTATTGTAGAGTAGATGGCAAAAACATCCAAAAGTAGTGTACCACATAAGGTAGTGAAGGAAAATATAGAAAAATTGGTAGCATGTGTAGCATTACCCTTGATAATATTGTCGAGAATTTTCACTGTGATTTCAAACTTAATAGTTAATACAGAAAGCATCCCTCATAGATCTTTAATGGGCTTTTTATTTCCCCTAATTATGTTGAGTCTTATTGAATGCGCTTTACATGGTCTCCTTTATTCAAGAGTAAAATGGACAAGTTTGAAGAAAAATCTAAGAATCCATATCATAGAAAATTTTGCCATATGCTCTCCTATATCCAAGGGCGAGCTTGCGGTTTATAGGGAATTCTACAAACCCGTGTCCATAAGACAATTTTTTTTTTTTTCCTTTTCAAACTTTTTACCAAAATAATGGATACTAAAACACCATATGGTCGCATGAGCGCCAACTTGGGAAGTTTTGATGGAGAGAATGGGTCAACCAAAAGACACTCCTTTCAATTCCATTTTAGAATACCCCTCCAATTCTCATCTTCTTAAAATTCCTATCCTCCTTTCTCTTCTATCTTTCTATCTTTCCTTCTTGTTGCATATCCACTTCCTCCCTTTCTAAAAGTAAGTTTCATCTTTCAATGTTTTTCCTCTTTTACATGATTAAGTCGTCCTCTTTTCCTCTCTAATGCCATACATTTTTTTTAAAAAAATAGTTATCACTTTTAAAACAACATGCAATTGAAATTGAATCCAATTCATCTCAAATAATAAATTATTGAAGAGTCCAGTAAATCTGAATCCATAGCCAAAATTTGCATGCATCCCAAAACATTGAAAAATAGAAATGTAATACTAGTTATAATGTTCTTTAAACAAAGGTGTGTAGTCATATAGAGTCCACATTAATTAATTGCTTCATGAAAACTGCAAATAAACATAAATTGCCGAACATCTGATTTAGATTATGCGTCTAAGCCGTATTCAAAAGAGATTAGGATTAGAAGAGAAAATTCGTTTTGCTAAGCATGTCTCACAATGTGGTTGCATATGCCACACATAGCCTTGAGCCTTCTTTACCATTACTAACTCGTTTTCATTTTTGAGGCAGATGGACACCTTCCTATTCACATCCGAATCCGTCAACGAGGGCCACCCCGACAAGATCTGCGACCAAGTCTCCGATGCCATACTCGATGCCTGCCTCGAGCAGGACCCTGGCAGCAAGGTCGCCTGCGAGACCTGCACAAAGACCAACATGGTCATGGTGTTTGGCGAAATCACCACCAAGGCCAAGGTCGACTATGAGAAGATAGTCCGCGACACTTGCTGCGGAATCGGGTTTATATCGGATGATGTTGGCTTGGATGGCCGTCGTTGCAAGGTCCTCGTTAACATTGAGGAGCAGAGCCCTGATATCGCCCAAGGTGTCCATGGACATCTCACAAAGAAGCCTGAGGAGATTGGCGCTGGCGACCAGGGGCACATGTTTGGATATGCCACAGATGAGACCCCAGAGCTCATGCCATTGACGCATGTGCTTGCCACACAGATTGGAGCAAAGCTCACCGAGGTTCGCAAGAATGGGACTTGCAAGTGGGTCAGGCCAGATGGGAAGACTCAGGTACATTTGTTTGTGTGTCCGTGCATTGCATCATAACCTTCTTCTGATCATTGACAAATTACTTGGTCTAATATTTTTAATGCTTCAGGTAACTGTGGAGTACCGCAATGACGGAGGGGCCATGGTCCCCATCCGCGTCCACACTGTCCTCATCTCCACCCAGCACGAGGAAGGGGTCACCAACGAGCAGATTGCAAAGGACCTGATGCAACATGTCATCAAGCCCGTCGTTCCTGCCAAATACCTGGATGACAAGACCATCTTCCACCTCAACCCCTCTGGACGCTTTGTCATCGGTGGGCCCCACGGTGACGCTGGCCTTACTGGCCGCAAGATCATCATCGACACCTACGGAGGGTGGGGAGCCCACGGTGGCGGTGCCTTCTCTGGCAAGGACCCCACCAAGGTGGATCGCAGCGGTGCCTACATCGCCCGCCAAGCTGCCAAGAGCGTGGTAGCGTCGGGCCTGGCAAGGCGCTGCCTCGTGCAGGTTTCGTATGCCATCGGTGTTCCGGAGCCGCTCTCAGTCTTTGTGGATACTTACAAGACTGGGAAGATTGAGGACAGGGATATACTGGCCCTGATCAAAGAGAGCTTTGATTTCAGGCCAGGGATGATAGCGATTAATCTTGATCTGATGCGCGGTGGGAACTTCAGGTTTCAGAAGACTGCAGCGTACGGCCATTTTGGCCGAGATGACGCAGACTTCACCTGGGAGAAGGTTAAGATTCTGAAGCCCAAGGCTTAAGGAAGAAACAAACACCAAGTAAAGAAGGAAATTATGTTCCATAGTTGAGGCTTTGGAGAAGATTAGTTGTATTCAGCACCTGGCATTAAAGCAAGCATGGGGTGAATAGATGAACAGCTAGCTTGAGATAGGTGTAGTGAATTCTACAGCTTCTGTTCTTCTGTATCTTTGATTTTGATTTTGATATATATATATATTTTTAACTATATGTGTTCACTTCAACTATCGTATCCCAAACAACATGACTTAACTTTCAAATAGAAGTGTATATGCTTCATGGTAAGTATCTAATAGATTCTGAAAATGAAACAAACAGTGAACGGAGGAACGCTAGAAGAACGCAAAGAACAAGTGCACCAAAGTCCTAAAGTTGTATAGGGCCCTGAAATGAATACAAAACATGATTAAGGTAAGCGTCGCAAGGGCAAACAAGAGAAGGTAAACAAAATCAGCTATACATTAATTATAGAAAATTTTGCCGCATATAGAAGTACTGAACATCAGAGAGAAGCATGGCAAGAAAAAAAAAGTGAAGCACCGAACAAGAACAAAGCTTCGTTTAATTTATGTGGGAAACTGAATGACAAAGAAAATTTTCAGTGACAAAAAATGGAAAAGGAAGAAACGAAGTGCATTCATTTTCTATCTCACCTTTACATTTCTACAAGAAATAACTGGCCTAGTAGTAATTACTAGAGAAGTTACAAGTCGTTTAAAGAAACCAATTGAGTAACCCTGAACCTGATATATTAAATTCATGTTGATGAACATAAAAACATAAAGGGATTTCCATACCGCTAATAACTTCATTCTAGTCTTAGCAAGAATATCAACAATTGTCCAAGCGTTGTAAATTAGTCGGCTCGTTCTGCATACCATACAATGATACAAATTGCCACAAGATATCGTGCTCCTAAGTCAGTTGAGCCTAATTTTTATTTTTCTCATTTCCTTTTTTATTTTCTTTTCACAGGTGTTAATGCCTAGACATTTAAGCATTACTTGGCTGCTCGGTGTTCTCTACTGCCTTCACTTCATAACCCAAGCAGGAGCTTCATGATAACTACAAGTTCCTCCTCTAGCAATAACATGGGAAGCCACATGTAAAACAAAAGATCAGGGTTATCTTTCATTTCCTTTATCGTTTTCATCTTGGTCCTCCATGTACGTAGCCACCTAGGTGCTGCCGTGCATGTCTGCCTAGCTCTTGCTAGTTGCTACAGCACTTAAGCAAGCTCATCAGAAAGTAGTTGCTTAGACATTGGGAAAATGTTGTGCCAGACATAGCTCCGTGGCATATGGATGAGATCATGACAAATTCCTTTCTCAGCATGAAAATAATATTTCACATACTGTGACAATGAAATCACCATCAACTTACTCAATCCCGCCACTCAAACATCATAATTCTTTCTAAACACAATATCAAGCAGGTCACAGTCTATCTGATAACCACGTCAAACTACCGATCTCCATTTACACAGTTCAAACATTCCTTACTCTCGTATCAAACTTAAGAGTCCCGAAATGGAACAAACAAACTACTATCTTCAATGCCTACACTCTATTATATGCATCAAAACCATTAGCCTACTAAACCTTACTGTAGACAACACTTTACCACCACACAACGAACCAAATTGACTATGCAAAACCTCAAATATAAAAGCCTACACGAGCAAAACATCTGTATGACAATATCCGTACTATCTAAATATCACACATTCAAATTATGTCAAAACTATTCATGAAACAAAAACCTAAGACAAGACAAACAACTATGCATCTACTTGTATATGTAGTAGTGAGTGTACTACTTTCGTACTTCTAAAAGAGAAATCATGGTGAACTCATACAGAGTTTTTATATGGGCTCCACATTCTCGAGTTTATAGTGTCAAAGCAATACACTAAGGGGTGGTTTGGATGCTAGAAAAATTGCTCCCAAAAATTTTTCCAAGGAAAAGCACTGTTTTCCTTTGCGCATTACTGTAGCTTAATGCGCAAATGTGTACTTTAGCCCAATTTTCATTTTCGAATTTTCCCCAAATTTTTACAATATTTTAATCATTTATTTTTCTCACTCTCTCTCCACTTCTAAAGCGGCTTTTATCTTCTTCAAAAACAAAAGAGTAATGCTACATCCACTACCAATTTCACTACATTTCTCTTCACTATCTTAGGTGGCACACTGCAATAAGTAGGGGAAGATAGAGTAGGTGGGAGAACTCTCCAATAGGAGTATGTCATCTAAGGTAGTGAAGAAAATGATAGTGAAATTGGTAGTGGCTAAAGCATTACTCAAAACAAAATCCTTTTAAACGAAACCCACCCTCTCTTGTGGGACTAAAATTACTTTCCTTTTGGCTGCAACTCAGGCCCGGTAAACCCTCCCTTTTAATTAAGGCCTAATTAAGATTAAGCCCTAATTAGTTTCAGATTAAGCACAGTTTTCAGTTTAAGCCCTAATTAATTTTAGATTAAGCACTAATAGTTTAAGATTAAACCATAATTAGATATCCTATTTAAGCCCTAGCTAATTTAAATTAATTTCAAGTAAAACAAAAAGTCAAAAAGTGTTTTAAATTAGTTTCGCTACAGTGTTCTTATAACTTAAACAAAACTAATTTTTCGTGAAATATTATTCCTGCTACAGTAAATCTATATTCAACCAAAACTATTTTAAGAAAAGAAACCCAAGGAATTGCTTTTGTTGTGCACTCTCTTGATTTATTCTTTACAACCAACCAAACCATCCGTACACGTAGTAACTTCGCAGTTTCCTACTTAAACTACATCAATAAAATTGCCAACCCACCTCAACATCTCAAACCAACAAATTTATATACGAATTTACCAAAGAGTTGATTATTGTTCATAAATTTCTCGATTTGTACTTGCTACAAAAGTAGAACTTCTCAGATTGCAACAAGCATTGGTCATAAAGGAGTTCACACCCAAAAGGGCTTCTGTAACTGATTCCATACCAAACAAACTTTGTAGTTTGCAGAACCAAACAAGACTCAAGCTTGGGTTGCAGCTGGTGCCGGTGTTGCTGGTTTCCACTGAGAAGGAGGCAGTGCCTTCTTGATAGACACAGCATGAATCGAAAAATTTGCCGTACTGCCCTCTTTTTTGAAAATATTTAGCGACTTGTCCTACTTCCCAAAACAATTAGCGATATGCCCTTGTTTAGAACACGTCAGCAACAAACGTTATTGGGAAAAACGGCATACGTTATTTCGATGCCGTTCTTCCCAATAACGGCATCTGTTTGCAAAAAAAGTTTCATGCCGTTATTTAGAATAACGACATCTGTTATCTTTTGTCTAAAGATCTAACAGTCTCAATTGTGACTTGAGAGAGAATTGCAAAATTAAAATAACTAATGCCGTTTTCTCAGAGAACGGCAACGATTATACTGATGCCGTTATTTTGAATAACGGCATCAGTTATATTCGTTTTGCACAGTTTCCTATAATCAAAAAAATCCCCTTCTCCTTTCTCCTACCCTTTGTGATTCGCAATCTTCTCTCTCTCTTCACTCCTGTTACCCACAAACCCTAGATCCCAAAATCAAAAAATTCCAACCTTTCGAGTGCTCTAAAATTTCATACATCCTACCTCCTTACTCCCACTCTCATTTGCAATCTTCATCCACAACGAATTTTGAAGCTAGTGGTGGTACGGTTTAATTTGAAGGCATTATTATCTTAACCGTATGTTTGATATGTATTCCCATGTTATGCTTATTGTGAGTAGTGAATGACTTGAATATGTTTGAATTTTTATGCATAGGTATGGAATTTGATATCCCTATTTGGTTATATTTTGGGAGTGAAGTAATTAAGGATCCCAAGATTGGATATTCTTATAGTGATGTTGAAAAGATATTTGCTTACCTGTCACCGCAATTGTAGAACAGATATTTTTTCGTCTAAACATGTACTTCACTGATCGCCGTGAAGCCGCGCAGATACTTATCAGTGCAGATAAATTATGAGCACCCCGGATTCAGGACCTTATTGATGTCCGTCGTGAAAAATCCAATTTACATGAAGCAATAATGTTTAATAATCGGTCCGGTATTTTTGGGGTGAAAACGGGCCTTAGAATAGACGGTGGATATAAAAAAGGTGGACATTGGCACACGGTAGACCTCGCAGGCCAAACTTGTACGTGTGGCAAATTCCAACTATTTTACATTCCATGCTCTCATGTGTTAACGGCATGTGCTTCACGTGCGCTTGATTATCAACCATATATTGATGTCTTCTACTCTACCGATTTGTTAGCAAAAACATGGGCACCAACTTTCAATCCTATACCAGACGAATCTTATTGGCCGACCCAAAGCGCACCGGTGCTCATAGCCAATTCAAGTCTTCGTTGGGTGAATGAGAGGCCGAGGAGTACTCGCATCCGCAATGACATGGATGATCGAGAAGGTGGGAGTAGTGGAAAAGTATGTTCGAAATGTGGAGTGAGTGGACACAATAGACGGAGTTGTAAGAATGTACAAAGTGTGGGGACTTCACAATCTACCTGCACTTGAACTTATTGGTTGTTATTGTATTTCAGTAATGTATAATCTTTCGTTAAGTTTGTATGAATTTATTAACTTGAATTTTTATGTTGAGCAATTTAAGGTTAAATTGTTTGGAATGAGATTTGTGGTATGAATGTTTGTTGGATATGGATAAATTTGTTTTAAGTAATATATCTTCACATAACATGTACAAAAAACATGCACAACTATTTAAACAACAGATGCCGTTCTTGCGAATAACAGCATAGTAAGAAGATGTCGTTATTCACGAGAACGACTGTGAAGACAGAAAGAATGGCAGAAGTCGCAAAATTCTGATTTTTGACACATAACAAATGTCGTCATCTTGGAGAATGGCATAGTTAATAGATGCCGATATCTTGGAAAATGGCATGATTAGAAGTTGTTGTTATCTTAGAGAACGGCATACATATTTGAAATCTTAGGAGATGCCGTTATCTTGGAGTTAAGGGGATTCTATAAAGATGCCGTTGTTCAAGATAACGACATCAGTTAAGGATACTGTTATCTTGGATAACGACTGTGAAGACAGAAACATTGGCAGCTATACCAACTTTTCTAATTTTCCTTCTAAGCTGATGACGTTATTCCCAATAACGTTACAGAATTCAGATACCGTTATTTGCAATAACGACATCTTTTATTCATGTTTTTCACAGTAAAACATGCACAGACATGCACAAGTCAATTACTTGGACTTGGATACTTGCACACACCACATCCACTCATCAAAAATTTTTCAATCTCATGAACTCATGAACTCATCAACCAAGATTTTCCATATATTTTAATTGCACAAAAATTAACTATAATTCACTTCACCACATTAAAATCATGTTAATCAAGTTGGGTCAATGTGATACATTTGCAACACAACTGACTAATTACTCATAAACATGAAAGTGCAGAATTACATAAACACCTCATCAAAAGCTTGATAACCTAAACATAAAGTTCAACAATTGTAAAATCTAACTAGGCGTATATTGTTGGGGTGGTCTCCTCTTTCGAACCGGGACTTTCCTCATACGTTTCTGGGTCTCTTGAGTTGCAGGTGCACTTGAACCGACTTCTTCTTCATCACCTCCACCTACTTCAATCTCGGGATTTGCCAATTCACTTTGTGTAGGAGGGAAGCGAACAGTCTTACCCCTTCTTGGTTGATGTGAAGGAGTTTGTGGTTGAGTTTGAGGTGTGGGGGGTTGTCCTGCTTCAACTGTTTGTTGTGGTGGAGGTGGAGCTCCGCTTACGCTAGGTCGGACATGTTGAGTTGGTACTTCGGTCGACCGCAGAAGGTCATTGAAGCGTGAACCATCTCCAACTTCTTCAAGAGAAGTACGACAAGGAAGTAGGAGTTCTCTTGCCAATTCCTTGCATGTCTTATTAGCGTTGCTCTTCAAGACACCCGCACATTTCCTTGCAATGTCACATGTATTGTCAATCTATATTAGGAATATAAATTATTACTAGTAAACCAAACTTTACCATTAAACAAGTATAAGCAAAATGAAGTGAATAAATTTAATTGACAATAAAATTACTTTACCATTAAACGATAGGAGGAAGATTTCAGTTGATACATGGGTTGGGATGTAAAATGTGCGGGTGGTGGTTCCACTTGGTGTGCGGGTATCTGTTGTTGGATACCTGCGGGAAGATCCATTTTGGGCGCTACATACAACCGTGTGATGCGACGGTACCATGCCATATATGCGGTTTGCATTGATCCATCGTACGGCACAATACCTTCTACGACCAAGTCGTACTTTCTCTCATTCCAACATGCTACATGAGCATGGTGGTGATCGGCCCAATCCATATTTGGTAAACAACCTTGGCCCGTAATGTTGTGAAGTCTACGGTCGTACATTGAGTTTACGGGGACGGACTGCTGTGTATTGAATTGACGGAGAACACAGCCGGGGTAATAAACTCCACAATCGAGAAATTTACAAGTGGAGCTAATGTCAACCACAAATGATTATTGACAGTGCAAATGAGGAGTAGACGTTGTAGCCTATCCTCTGTGTACGGTTTCCAGTAGACGTACTCTTCCCTCAACTGATCGAGTTCGTCCCTATAATAGGTAAGGACACCACGTGGGTTATCCCTCTATGTGAGCTGACCCGTCCAGTAGGCACCAAGAGGAGCTCTCATCACGGGATTTTCTTGTTATACTCTCCAACTTTCTACAAGTACCGTTACCCGGGATCGGCCGAGCTGTATTCGTTCTCAACACCATATTTGCAATATAGACATCGGCCAGGTCATTTGGATCGACCCCATCGAACAGCTACAAAGAGCACGATAGAGGGAGGCCAGAGCCGCACTTCCCCAACTATATCGGCCGGCTGTTTGTAAGTCAGCAATCAGTAAAAGGTACATGAGATGCACTACATCATCTGAAGAATTAGGAAATAGAATCTCTCCAATCAACGACAATAGATAAGCCAGCGTATAATTCTGGAGTTGGATGTCCGACGGTACGTCTGGCATTTGATTACTGAACTCTCCATCAAGCCAAAAACGTCTAGTTGATTCCCCAACGAATACTCCCTTATCATCTTTAGGTACCTCATGCCCAAGGTAATCTCATACCAACACAACTTTATTGAACATCAAGTTTTCCGTGACGGCCACCCCATCGATTGGAAGACTCGCAATGACGGCTATATCTTGTAGGGTTACCGTCATCTCCCCAACTGGTAAGTGAAACGTGTGTGTCTCCGGCCTCCATCACTCCACAAGTGCAGTAAGTAGGGCATGGTGACATTTGATTTTCGCCAGCTTCGACATTCTGTAAAATCCGCTGCTTAACAAGTAATTTTGGATACGAGGGTGCGTCGCCATGATGGTGTACATTCGGAAACTCATTTTTTCTACATCTTCTTTCCAAACCATCTGCGATCTGTGATCTTCTTGCAGATAAAGAACAGTAGGATCTATTGGATCCAGATGTCCCCGTGGTCCATACGAAGTACTAGATAAAGCACCCACATCATGGAAAGAAGATGGTTGTGTAGGATCCATTTGCCTGTCAACAATAACAAACACTAATCAACAACAATTTTCGAAAGAGATTTTTGAAAATAAACTAAACTTCTACTGAAATAAGACAATAAAATACATTAAAACAAAGCTTCTAATATTTCATGTCCATGTCCATAGTTTAATTACAATATCATAATTTGTCCTCAATCCATGGTTAACTCTATCCATAGTTCATTGTATTTCAGCTTTTCAACCCTCTATCCATAGTTAACTCCTTTTTCCTCAAATCATTCATCACATTTTGAAAAAATGGATTTTATCCTTACGCATTGCCTTCAACTTTACTTCACCATTATGTATACATAGATCTTCAACACATTTGAACCACTTGCAATCATCATAATGACAACGAAAAATCTCCCACAAAGTATCTCCCTATATTCTTTGTTTTCGTAACAACTTGAACAATTGCATCTTTTTCAACAATTCAACATTTCACATATCCTAGATCACCAACAATCCATAACTACTTCTCCAAAATTACTACTTAAATAACAAAAATCTACATCACTTATACTATACTACCAATGCGTACATCTCTCATAGATCAAAATCAACATTGCAAAATTTTTTTTTGGGATTTTCGAAACTTATCACAAATTTGGATTCCGATTGATTTGGAATTCTCAATGAGAAATTCAAGAGTAGAGTCTAAGTATAATTTTTGATTGGCAACTTACAATTCACTCAAATATTTGGGATTTTAGGATTTTTTTTTGTTTGGGTTTAGGGTTTTGGGAGTCGGAGTGAAGGAGAGAAGAAATCGTAAGGCAAAAGGGAAGGACAAGGGGTTTTTTTATTATAGGAAACTCTGCAAAACGAATATAACTGATGTCGTTATTCAAAATAACGGCATCAATATAATCGTTGCCGTTCTCTGAGAAAACGATATTGGTTATTTTAATTTTGCAATTCTCTCTTAACTCACAATTGACACTGTTAGATCTTTAGACAAAAAATAACGGATGCTGTTATTCCAAATAACGGCATGAAACTTTTTTTGCAAACAGATGCCGTTATTGGGAAGAACGGCATCGAAATAAGGTATACCCTTTTTTTACGATAACGTTTGTTGCTGACGTGTCCTAAACAAGGACATATTGCTAATTATTTTGAGAAATAGGGCAAGATGCTAAATATTTTCAAAAAGGGGGCTAACAGGCAAATTTTTCGCATGAATCTGTTTCATCTGCCCCGCCAGCGCAGCGTTCACTATCCTGTGCCTATCCAGTAACCTCATACCCTCAAACTTGTCTGAAACTATCTCAATCTCAAAGCTTGCTCCTCACCTACATTATATACATAAAGGGTAATGCTACACCTACAACCTTTACAACCTTACAACCTTAGGTGGCACAATCTCATTGGAGATGTGTACAACCCACTACAACCTACTCTACAATACATTCCAATGAGATTGTGCCACCTAAGGTTGTAAAAGAAAAGGTTGTAAAAAAGGTTGTAGGTGTAGCATTACCCATACATAAAAGGGTTATTTGCAAATAACCCCCTTTACAAATTTATATAACAAAAACAAACAAAATTGAAGAAAATGAAGACGGGTTTTGGGTTTTACCCTCCAGATGTGTCAACCACTTCCTGAAAATCCCAAAAGAGATGGAAAAAGTTAGGGTTTCAAATTCATTGAGGAAAGGAAACGAAAGGAAAGGAAAAGGAAGTGAGAGGAAGTGAAGTTACGACTTACGAGATGAGCAGGGTTGAGAGTTGAAGTGAGGGCGGATTCTACGTCTTCTTTGGTGACACCCATCTTCTCTCTTCTTCTTCTTCGTTGATTCAACTACAGAGATTGGCCCTCTTTTTCTGAACATGTACGTAAATATAGAGTTTGAAAGGGCTGAATTGTAATTATCGGCTAGGGCTCTGAATTATGACATTTTTTGCCATACTGGGACACTTTTTGAAAATATTTGCAATTATGGAACAGTTTCAGGTTATTAGGGGGCGTTTGGTATGCGGATTGGAGAATTCTCAGGAATTGGTGGATTTCCAGGAATATGAAGGTGGGAATGAAGATTTCCGAAAATGTTGTAATACTGTGTTTGGTATACGACATTACATGCCTGTGAATACTTTATTTCCCTGTTTGGTATAGAACAATTCATTCCCATCAATCCATCTTACAGTAGATATTACTGAAAATACCTTTTGGCTTTATTTTAAAATAAATAAATATAAAAGTAATCTAATTTAGTAATTGATGTATATGCATGCATGTGCAAAAGCAATACTGATATATATATCATAAAACTTTAGTAAATTAACAAATAGATTACTAAAAAAAATTACACTATGATTCAAATATATTTCAACCAGTTAGATGAAGAACATAACAAAAAGAAAAAATGAAATGTATTTATTAACACGAGACATAGGTACTTAAATATATACAATAAGATCCCATCCGATAAAATTCCACATCTCACCTACATAGGTCTTTGCATAGCTCAAATGCCCTACCTGAAAATCAAGCAACTCTATAATTAACGATCAGTACTAAATTCAAAGTTTAGCATAAGTTATTACAAATATGGAAACAAGTAAAAAAAACTCCTAAATTTTTATTTTTAAAAAAAACTATATTTATTAAGACGTGCACCGCACATGTAAATTACTAGTACATATAAAAACCAAGAAAGTCGACTTCCACACCCTTCTTCTTCCTCCCCATCACCCACCACTAACTTCACCATTTAAGCTCAGTCCAGCAAAAACCACAAAGGTGAGATTTTTATTACTAGCTTCACTCTCGTTTTACTCAGTTGATTGTATCCACTTATAAAAACATCATATTGTTTCCAGTTATGAAAATTCGAAATCGAGTACAAAATGGCTAACATAAAGCACAGGATCTCACTCAATAATTAAACAAAAGTGAGTATATCTAAGAGCTAACTTGGCCTCCGACGACGGCGATCGACGGTAACGAATCCCAAAGCGTCGGCAGCGCGCTCTCCCCTCCATGGTCTCCGAGCGCCATAAAAACTCTCTGTTTCTTATTCACCAACGATATCACGTTCTGATCCATTTTCCCTCAAAATCAATAATGATCTCAGGTCCGAATCCCAGATCTGAGATCGGAAAAGGGAAGCCATGCCGACCTAGAACGCGAGAGAAAGTAAGGAGAGCAGAGGAGTGCAGAAATGGAAACGAGTGAAGACGTGGTGTTCGGGAACTTTGAAACCATGCCGACCTAGAACGCGAGAGAAAGTAAGGAGAGCAGAGGAGTACAGAAATGGAAACGAGTGAAGACGTGGTGTTCGGGAACTTTGCATTATAGGTGCTTGGAATTGTGTAAGACTTGCCGATCTGTTTGTAGTTTCTCCCAAGTTGGGAATCTATTTACTGTTGTTTGGATTCTTGATTGATTCGTTGATTAGTTCGCAGTAGATTAGAGAGTAGTTTTTTGTTTGTTTTTTTTTTCCAAAGAGAAGAAGAAGATGGGAAGAGGAGTGTGATACTTGGGTGGATTTGGTTGGGTCCAATTTTTTCTGGAAGGTGTTTTGGGTATACAATACTCTTACTCATTTTTTATGTGGAGGAATCCACAAATCCCACTCTTTTCAAGGGGAATGTTTATCCTTCCCAAATAATTATTTTGATAACCCTGTAAATTTAATATTATTTACAAAACTATACCTATGTCTTACAAAACCAGGTAATCAAGAGGGTAATCCTAGATTTCCTTATACATTACCACGTGCCAAACGCCCCCTTAGTGCTTGGGGAATACTTAGTGTCACGTCAGCAGCGATTGCTATTCTCATTAATAATATCTTAACTTTGAAAGTCGTTAATGGAAATAGCGATCTATGTTTTAAAATATTTGAATTTTTTTGTTTGCTGTTGCTATTCCCACTAGCAACCGAAGTATATATGAGGTCACTAATGAAATTAGCAACTTCAAATAAATGTATTGAGACACTTAGCATTTTTTTTAGAGAACTTTTGCCCTCTTGGGAAAAAAACTGAGGTCACTAGTCCGAATAGCAACCTCAATAGAAGACTAAATCTCCATGCTCTCTGTAAAATTTACAAAATAATCATCCAACTAAGGTTGATATTGAGAATAGCGACATTGGTATACTTTGGCCGCTATTCGCAATAGTGACCTCAGTAGGAAACTCAATTTCTTTCTTCTTTGTAAAATTTACAAAATAGTCATACAACTAAGACCTCTATTCGGAATAGCGACCTTAATACAATAAATGTCTCTATTCCGAATAGCGACCTAAGTTTCAAAAATAAATAGATAGTAAAATCTAGAGAGTTTTTGCTCTCTAAATTTTACTAAGTGTTGGAATACAGTTCATTGAAGGTCGTTAATCACATTAGTGACTTCATATATGCTTTGGTCGCTAATTGGAATATCAACAGTAAACAAAAACTTCAAATCTTTTTTAAATAGAGACCGCTATTCTCATTAGCAACCTCTAAATGGAACATGCCGCTAATAAGAATAGCGGTCGCTACTGACATGATATCAAGTAGCTCACGAGCGCTAATAGTTTCGAAACTGACCCATATTCGTAAATATTTTCAAAAATACCCCAGTACGGCAATTAGTAGGATATTAAAAGAAGGACCGAATTTTGTTCCGTCAAAGCTTGCAGGCCTAGCCTACTAAAAAGCCTACAGATGGCCCGCGATAGTGGCCCAAAACTCGTGAGCCTACCAAAAGTCTAAAGTTCAGGCCCAACTCAGAAACAAAAATTTTGCACTCTAAGGCCTTAGGTTTGATTAATGGGCTCAACAAAAAAAAACCAATCCTACTCACAGAATTCCCAAAAGTTATTCGAAAAAAACAAAACAAAACAAAACAAAACAAAACATGAAGCCTACGTAAGATTACAACAATAGGAACTAAAGGTGGGCCAACCCCGAGTTTACGGGGGCCAAACCGAACTCCCAAAATGGGGCCCTATACAAAGTTTAATATCATTTAATAATAATAATAATAATAATAAAAGTTAGGAAGTTTTTTGTTGTTGCTGCTTGCTACAAATCTTAAAAACCAATATACATAAAGAAATAAATAGAGATTTAAGAGTTTGAAAAAAAAAATATCCATACAAATCCAAACCCAGCTAAAATAAGCCGGCTCAAGTTCTAATTTTAAAAACAAAAACCCAAAAAATTTAGTTTAGGGCCTAAAAAAAATATAAAGTGGCAAAATACATATATATAAATATAAGAGAGAGAAAATTTGGGGCCCCTAAAATTGTGAAAAATTTGGGGGTACGAGTCGGCCGCTTTTCCAGCCCCCTCCATTGCGGGTCGGCCCTAACTAATAAGCATTGATCATTTGATAATGAGCTCTACTAGCTGTCTTATGGTGAATATTATATAATAGAGATGTCTACTAGTCAATGCAAAAAAAAGTGCCCGAAAACTAATCCTCAACTGCTAGTCATAAAGTGCAAAGGCGCTGACATGCGATCGAGTCATGTATCATTGTTTTTTGAGTTGAAGCCAGCTCTCTAATTCTCATGTACACTCGCTTTTTCACCAATTTGATTCGTAGCGTGCAAGACTAAGAATAACATGAAAACAAGTAGATTTTAGAGCTACAACTACAAGTGAAAAGAAATTACTTTAAAAGGGCAAACCCTAATTGCTACTTTAGTTGACGTTTGCAATGTATACATGCATAAAAGCTACACTCACTGATCCATAAGTAAAGCTTTATCAATTTTTTCGCTCATTGCTATATATAACTAGAGTTAGCTAGAATTAGCTAGCTAATTATCAAAAAGAAATTAGAGTTATAGCTAGCTGTCTGTTAACCTGTGGGTGTAGAAAATGATAACTTACAGGTTGGATTCCTCAGAGCATTCACTATCGTTATTGCTAAAATTTATACTTTTAGCAAATGACAAATAACAATAAAAAGAAAAGTCTGCTATCGTTGATGTTAAATCTGAATTTAAAACAAAGAATAAAAAAAATCAGACAGAAAATCTTCCTCCGTTCATCTCTTTTTTTTTAAAAAAAAAAATTCAAAATGATTTTTTTGAAATTAAGTAATGGCATTTTTGTAATAATTGAAAGAAAATTTTCTCAGAAGTGCTCGAACGGAAGAAGATCATCCGTCCGAGTTTTTTAAAATGGTAATTTCATTATTAATTAATGATATTTTCATAATATTGGAATGACATTTTCGTAATTTTTTGGAGAAGAAATTTTTGTATACTTAAATTTTTTTTTAAAAAAAAGAAAAAGATGAGAGACGGAGCATCTTTTCCGTTTTCAAAAAAAAAATTAATTCTTCTTCCATATGTTATCTTTTCAAAAATTTTCCCTCAAAATTTTTCCGTCAAACGGATTATATTCTTCCGTCTTCATTATTTAGCATTTCAAATGCAGATGCTATCTTCAGCAAATCCATTGTTCCCTCCTATTCTAATTTTTGATTTTTTAGCAAATGATAGTGAGGTATTTTTAGAAAACCACAGTGGATGTTACGACTTCAATTAACGAATGCATAGCTAACTGTTTGTAGCACTAAGTTATAAAGGCACATGCTATATTACAGTTGGATTCCATAGGAATTCACAACTTCAAAATTAAATGAATGGATACGACATCCGGGGCGCCTCGTGTCCCGATTTTTGCACGATTTTAGAGGTCTAATTTTTTTTACTCCCTCCGTTTCACTTTAATTGATATTTAGAATTTTTTTTCTTGTTTTACTTTAAGTAATATTATCCCATTTTTTTTCCTTTTTTTTTTCAAGAAGTCCCTTATTTATGTTGAAATTTTATCTTAATTACCCATCTTAATCCTATCAAACATTCTTAGAAAATTGTAGTTTCAACCTTCTAAATTTTATTTTCTCCAAATGTGTGTGCAAAATATTAATTACAATGTATAGAAATCAGAATTTGTATTGAGAAAATATTAATTACAATTTCTTGAAATCAAAATTTGTATTGGAAAAAGAATTAGTAATTAAATTATGGAGACTTATTAATAAGGGTGTAGAGGGAAAAAATGTTTATCTCACCATTCCTTAATTTGTGTGCAAAACTCCTGAATCTCTACTACTATAATGGGAGAGCCCCTTAGTCAGTAACCCAAGTCAGTAACCCAACCCGTGCAACGCACGGGTTGGATTACTTTGGTCAATATTTTCGAAAGTGGACCTGTTTGGTAAATATTTTCAAAAGTAGATCAGTTTGGAAATTATTTTTTTTCATTATGGACTAACTTTGGTAAATATTTTAGAAAGTGGACCTGTTTTGTAAATATTTTCGAAAATGGATCGGTTTGGAAATTATTTTCTTCTTACCCTTTTCATTATCCTTCAATTTTTTCCACGTGCACGTGTGCACGTGTCTGATACTAGTATCACTTAAAGTGAAACGGGGGGAGTAATAAACTATATATTACGTATTTTGCACGTACTCCTAACTAAAATTTGGACATTATTTTTATAGGGCCCCAAAATATATATTTTTGGCTTTTTTTTTAAAATTTAAACCACAGTTATTAATGAGCCGGCCTACAGTCTAAGAAATTGAAGAAAAAGCGGATTACTGGATCATTAATGGATCTGAATCTTTCGACCTGATCACTTGAACCTAATCACCCGAACCTGAACTCGATCCCCAAACCAAGCAACTTGATTCCCATCTTCCCGAAATCCCTAAAATCTACTAAACTTCATTCCCTACCTCCTCAGTAATCCCGACCTCCATTTGATACCCATCTCCAACTCCATCATTGTTGGATATATTGGTATATTCTCTCTATATAAATATTGCATGTGCATATGAGTAACACGTGTATTGAACGTACAATTGAATGGATATTGGAACGCGGGTGTGTGGGCTTATAACCCGATACCCAAACCAGTATTTAGAGATAAATACTGGCTTGTGATAGCAGTCTAGGTATTCCAATCTTGATACCTAGGGTGAATATCTCAAGCAACTTAGATCTAGAGATAAACCCTAATTCCCAATTTTTAATTTCTCACAAAATCTAACAATCTTGAGATATTTTTAATCAGTTTATAAGATTAATTAAGAGGGATAACAGAGTTTTATTGGATCTCGTCGGATCTTGTTGGAGCCATCGGATCTCATCCAAACCCTAGTAGCCGCCGTCGCTGATCGTGGATATCCCACTGTCGGAATCACTCTCTCCACCTCTCGCCTCCTCCCCCGTCGATCGCGTTGCGAGGAGTTGACCCTGAGTCGAGGCACTCGACTCACGAACCCAACGGGACTCGACTCTCCGGGGCCGCTCTCGCCCCCTCTCTTCTCCGATTGCAGTCGACGGTAGCCTCCACCTCAGGCACCGACTCCGATCATCTTCTCTCTTCTTCATCTTGGCAGATTGGATCTATGTGTGTGGAACCCTAGTTTGAAGAAGACAGTGAAGGGAAGAAGGAGAGACCAGATATGTTTTGATTTGATTTGTTGATTGGTTCATCATGGTGTTTGGTGTTCGGGGTCAAGGAAGGAATCCTGTGTGTTCTTTTGACTCAGAAATGACCAAGAAAAGAGTCATATGGTTAAGGACCTGCTCTTATGTGTTTGGGAGTTTTGTGTTTGGAATTGAAGAGGGGATCTTTGGTGCTCTTTGGATTGATCAGATCCCGAACTCAGATTGAGTCTATCTATTGGTGTGTGGTGTTTTGGGTGCAATACGGAATAGATCGGATTTGTTGCGAAACAGACTTGACTCTAATCAATTGAAGGGGAAGAGACGGTGAAAGATAAGTTCTTTACTTTCCTCATATTAAATTTTTGTTAAATATTTTGCTATATGCTGGAAGTTCAAAAACATTTGTTTTAAGTTTATGTTTTGAATTATAGATTACTGTGATGCTAAGTGGTTAAGTTCAAGTATTAATCATTTGTTTAATTAAATACAAGTTGAACAGTTATTCTGGTTATGTGCTAAAACAAAACATCTATTTTGATAAGTTAAACAATATGTTTTGACTATAAAGTTTGGATCTCCAAATTAAATTGCTGCTAGAATTAAACAGTGTCAACAATTCGTTTAATTGGCTAATCTTTAACAATTTGATGAATGTAGGAACTTCAAAGTTACCTACAAATTGTGTGTTGGAGACGATGGATATGCATCACGGTTGAATAAGTCTGCACTACGCAGACTTCTCCATCGAATTTGGAAAACCACTTCTAACTTGAAGTGTCGGTATGATCTACTTTAACCTCTTAGTATTTTCATGTGATGAATGTGTTAACGTTTTGTGCGTTTGATCATATGATTGAGAGTTTTAGATCATAGTTATTCTCGTTTTAAAAACTAGCATGTTTAGGGTTGTTAAGTGCTTTATCATACTATGTGTATAGATATTTTGACAAATTCATTGTTTGCAGTTTGTGTGAGATTACATATTTGCTTCTCTAAATTTTAAAATAAAATAAAAAATGTATAAGATGTATAACAAATGTCTGTACCTTAGGAGAGAGCATCTCTTAATGTAAAATATGATTCTACTAGTTACGTTTTGTTCCTTCTCGTTCATTGTACTGTGTGCGCAAAGTTGAATTATAATATGTTAGTCATTATCTCATTTAGCGTTATGAAGATGATGAAGAACGAATAAAGGGAATAACTCTTCGCTCAATTTATTTGAGCAAGTGGACATTGTTAGAACCATTAGAGAAAGCAAATACTTCTTATAAAATGTGATCGAGTAATTTTGTATTAACTCTTATAAAGTGTATATATTATCAATCGCATGTATAAGTTGAGTTTAACAAATGAGACAATTAATAATAATAGTTCTAATTGTGTTCTTGAACATAGCATAATTGACCAGGATTTGAGAACTATATATTCAATTATTTGTGAGGAAAGAGATCTAATTATCAAAACTGTGGGGAAAATGGAGTTAAAATCTATTGAGTAAAAAGCTTTAACATCCAAGTTGTTTTGAAATTTAGAATCACTATGAACTATATATTA
This sequence comes from Hemerocallis citrina, assembly GCA_017893485.1. Taxonomy (NCBI): domain Eukaryota; kingdom Viridiplantae; phylum Streptophyta; class Magnoliopsida; order Asparagales; family Asphodelaceae; genus Hemerocallis; species Hemerocallis citrina. The sequence goes on from CM030365.1 coordinate 209,047,584, forward strand.
AATTGTTTGTTCTTGTTAAAACTCATAACTCTGCTAAATGATACTCCATTAAATATGACAAATATGAAGTTGTGCTCAGAATTATGATCACTAGAAAATCATTTAGTATGGTCTCTAGGAGCACACAACTTCTTGAGTCAATACATTCTGATGTTTGTGATCTCAGTAGCTTTGTGACTAGATGAGACGACTGTTGGTCAGAAGTATTTAATTGCTTTTATAGATGATTAATATAAGTATGTCATATATATGAAGAATGAAGCACTTGTTATTCTTAATGAATTAAAAATTATAGTTAAATGCTAAAAATCAAGGGTTAAGATTTGATAGAGGTGGTGAATATGTTTTAATAACTTTAGAGAAGTTTGCATTGGGCATAATCTCTACTGCACTCTACTTACAACAGCCAAACAGTATTGATAAAAGTTAGAATCAAACACTTAGTGAAATGTTGAATTCTATATTATTGACTGTTGTTTGTCATGTATAATTATGAGTGATGTTGTATTGTTAATCATATCTCTAATGTGTTACTACACTCTAAATTGAATACACCTTATAGATCATGGCATGAAAATACAAATAATTCTGTTAAAGTAAAATTTTGTGTTGTGATACTTCTGTTAGAGTACATGACCCTAGAAGGCCTAAAATAGGACCTACAATAAATATTTGTGTGTTCAAAAAGTGCAGAATGTAGTTCTGTGGACAGATGTTGGATCTATCTAATTTGTGTTAGAAGAATCTAGACTTGCAGAGTTCTTTGAGGACGTGTTCATCAAAGATAAATGTATGAAATACTCTAGTCCTACAGACACGTTCAATGATTCACAGTTGGAATCAAGAACCAGCCTTACTGACACTTAAAAACCTGAATGACAAATGAGCTAAGAAGAGTCTTTAGTAGACAATGAGATAATTTTGTGTCATACAATAATACTTTAATTTAGTTGATCTGCCGAAAAGGGCTAAAACTATAGTTAGTAAGTGGGGTTTTGTAGAAGAAATTTAATTTTGATTGTTCAGTAGCAATTTTAATGCTTTTTAGTAGCTAACAGATTGACTGAGAAAAATGGGGTAAATTTATTTGATGTCTACTCACATGTTTGTCAAATTGCTACAATAAGTATTTTTCTTACCCTTACATCTATTGAAAATTTTGTCATTCATAAAGGATATTTAAAAGACTTTGTAGTAAATAGTTTTGTACTGGAAAGTTTTGAATTAACATGTTTAGTGAACAAGATTTACAATTTAGTAAAATCATTATATGTTCTTAAAACATGTATAGCCAACGAATAAATAATTTGACAAATTTTTGAAAGAGCCCAGTATATGAATCAAGTAATTCAGATCAGTGCCATCAACTTTGTGATGTGTCAAATATAGTGGCTATTATTTACTTGTTCTGTTGACATGCATGTTCTTGGAAGTGACCTCTCTATTACAAATGAAGTTAAAATTGTGCTATCCAAAGAATTCAACATGAAAACCTAGGTACTGTGGACACCATAGCCATAGGTAGGGCTGTTCATCGGTGCGAAACCGAATCGAACCAAAATTTTCGGTTTGGTATATTTGAAACCGAAATCCAAACCGAAACTGATAAAATTCGGTTTGAACCGAACCAAATTTTATCGGTTCAGTTCGGTTAATAACCGAAATAATCAAACTACCCTAAGTTGATATATAGCTCTGGACCTCTAGTTGTATTTGTATAGGTTATGTCCTTAAATTGCAAACTTCCTTAATGTCCAATATCTTGTCAAAGTTTAGATAACTTTTAATCATCTTGGGATAGATACTTCAAGTTATCTTTTCACCAAGTAACCTGGATTTTGCATTAACCTGAAAACCTCCACATTACAATGATATTAACAATATTATCATAACTCTACTCCCAAGCCTGATTTATCCCCATAACCAACATTAAATTGCAGCAATTCAAGCTCTAAAAACTCATAACAACAATGAAAAAAATTATAAGGGATTGAAACAAAACAACAAAGAGGGGCACTGTAATTTAGATAAGCCTAAAAAATCTGCAGTAACATTCAGCATTCAAAAAACTGCAGTAACATTCAGCATTCAAAAAACTGCAGTAACATCCAAATGACAAATCTATGCATCAACATTCAGAAGAGAAGCCTAAAAACTGCAGCTATGAGCAAGCACAGCAATAAGGAATTATTGATGGACTGCATAAAAAATGAAGCATTACATCCAGATAAACAGCAGTAAAAAAAACATAGCAGTACGGAACATGAACAAGTTAAATCTCAGCAAAGAACATCCAATTGTTAAGTCTTTGTAGCCTACGCATCAACATTCACCATGACATCATTTGAGGAATTGCAGTAAGGAATTGCATCCAATTGTTAAGGAGTTGTAGTAAGGAATTTGAGAAGAATTTTAGTTCGGCTTTCCTGCAACAAAACACATGAATTTAGAAAAGTAAATGAATAGATACCTCTGGGTTATAAAATATCAGATCAAGCCCGCACAGATCAAGCCTACACATACATTCAGTGAAGTATATTCAGTGAAGTAACAAAAATGTGCTAGATAATTATCAAACCTGCACATACAATCAGTCATCATACATTTAGTGAAGTACATTCGGCTTTAATGTTTTACCTGCGGTCATAGATATTTTCAGCTATTTGTAAATATTTTAGGCTTTAATGTTTTACTGTGTTTATTTTGGGTCGTTTTATATAATTCTCAGTAGAAGTTAGGGCTCATTCATATTCGTAAGTTATCCATCCTACAATGTCATGGATCTCAACATCATTGCGTGAATTCAGTTGCATTTTTGTCAGAGAAGCGTAAATTTGTAATTCAGTCTCCTTATAAAGTTGTAATTCAGTCTCCTTAGATCCCATTTACCCTAGATCCTAGGGGTAGAATTTATTTTTGTCCAAAAAAAAGTTCAATTTTTTGTTCGGTACGGTTTATTTAGAAGCCAACCAAAAACCGATCCGAACTCTCTAACAAAACTCTGGTTTGGATCAAAACCGAACTGAAAAACCGAAAAACTGAAAAACCAAACCAAATTGGTAAATTTCGGTTCGGTTCGGTTTGGTTCGGTAATCGGTTTTAACCAAAGTATGAACAGCCCGAACCATAGGTATAAGGGTGAGTTTTCAGTTGGCAAAGGATAACTCTTAGTCAAACTCATCAAATCAAAATGTGTTTTAAAAGTGGGGATATAGTGATTGAAAGTGTGTTTTGAAACACCTTATGATTATGATAAAAGGTTGACACCTAATGATGGTGCAACTATGAGACATGTAGATCATTCCAAAGGAATTAATAGTCTCATGTATACAAAGATCTGCACTAGAATAGACATAGCCTTTGAGGTATGTATGATCTGCAGATTCACTAATATTCCCATACACATTTGAGTGCCCTTAGGAGGCTAATGAGATACCTGAGTGGTATTCAAGAGTTTTTTTTGTGCTACTCTAGTCATTCTTCGAATCAGTGGCTGATCTGATGCATTATGATGCTCGAAATTTAGTGAAAGTCGATAACTAGTAGATATGTGTTTACACTAGGAGGAACAGAAATGTTATGGAAATAAAAGGCAAATAGGCACTGTGCTATCATCCATGAATCAGACCTCTATGTGTTATTCTCTGTCGGGAAAAAGGCTGAGTGGATTAGAAAAATTGTTGCTAGTTATCCATTAAGAAGTGTAAGTTAACTCACTAATTCTGTTATGCGACTATCAAGCTACAATGCACTGTAGCTCATAACTCACTCTATAATAGTAAGAGGAGTACACTAAGGCTGAAAGAAGCCTAGTTGAACTTTCTCATAGATAAAGTGCAATTGCGACAAGTATGGCTAATGCTCTTGCTAAGAGACTTGAAAGTGATTTAATTATCAAAACTGTGGGGGAAATGGAGTTGAAAGCTATTGAGTCAAAGCTTTAACATCCTAATTGTTTTGAAATTTAGAATCCAATTGGAGCCATAAAGAAGTTCAAACTTAAGCATCAATTTTAGGCAGTTGACATGTTTTAGATAATTTTGATGATTCCACATAAATTCTACAAATATATAATGTCATTCCAATTTTTATGGTATTATATATCTAAGGAATTTACTTAGAATAATCATATTATTCCAATACGAAACATGAAAATTTGTCGATGTGTTTCCGATGATTAAATTGTCTTAAATATCATTCTAATTTTGATGATATGTCTTTTATGGATACATGTTTCATTCCAATTTTGATGATTCAATGTTAAACCATGATTGAAATGGCAGTCTTTTCATTCCAATATGAAACATAATATGGTTCTTGTGTAGAAACTATAAAGTTCATGTACTTTACTTATTAAAGATACTTGACTGTGATGCTTGCGTTACATTTTTGCTAAGCTAATTATGAATTGTACTAAGTTCTTTTGTGGAACTAGATACTTTGTGAAATTCGTTGGAATTCTTAGAGATGTGTCTCTTGATATTCTTGTTTTCTATAAGCTAGCAAAGATGGAGGAGTTGAATTTGTTAACATAGATTTCAAAAATAATGATTTGCTCAAAATGGAGGAGTAAACATAAAGCAGTGTGCAAGGATAGAATTTCAGTTTATTTCTTTCGAGAATAAATTAGTCACTTACTTGGTAAAACTTCTGTTGAGTTTAAGACTCTTGTGTTCATGAGCTTAAAACTCATATTTTGTTCTTGAAGTTTATTTGCTTTGTTTGATTTTGAAACTATGACAGATTATTCCAGTTGGTTTAGTCTATGTGAACTATTCTGAATTGGATATGGTTTGGAACTATTTAATTATATTGGTTTAGTCTTGATTGAACTATTCAGTTTTATAATTTTATTAGTTCTTATGACACTATACCTTTATGATGCTTTTTTTTTATGGACTGCTATCAGCCAGTCAATTTTATACTGAACTGATATAATAATCCTGTACTTTATATATTGAGAATATAGGAGGAGATTGTGGATATATTGGTATATTCTCTCTATATAAATATTGCATGTGCATATGAGTAACACGTGTATTGAACGTACAATTGAATGGATATTGGAATGCGGGTTTGTGGGCTTATAACCCGATACCCAAACAAGTATTTAGAGATAAAACTGGCTTGTGATAGGAGTCTAGGTATCCCAATCTTGATACCTAGAGTGAATATCTCAAGCAACTTAGATCTAGAGATAAACCCTAGTTCCCAATTGTTAATTTCTCACAAAATCTAACAATTGACCTCATTGACAAGCCCCAACCTTCAACCCGACCTCCATTTAAAACACATATCTATCCAAACTCCAAACTTGAACCCTACTCCAAACTCCAAACCCAAGCCTCTACTTTATAGCCGTTGTCACTGTCGTTGTCACACAATGTTGTTGCTTTTTTGTAGCAGTCTGCGTTGACCACCGAGAAGAACCCCCTGTCGACCAACTGGTAGCTTTTTCTTTGTCAAAAATATCTTTTTTACCAATTTTTTATCCTCACATTATGTATGGAAGCCCCACATCGACAGTTCCCTTAGACATGTTTATTGTACATGCTTATGGAGCTAGCAGGGCCGGCCCTGAGTTCCGGGGGGGGCCGAGGCGAACTTCCGAAATGGGCCCCCCCTGCCCCCATACATTTAAAAAAAAATGTATAAAAAAATTTGCCAAAGCAAAATATGCAAAATTTGCACATTGTTCAAAGCAAAACATACAAAATATATATCATTGAATAACAAGTTACTCAAGAGACTAATGAAGACCACCAAACTACAAAAATTAAATTCTCATTTGAAAGAGACTAATAAATCTCGAACATTTAATCATCATAAAGATAACTTACTGCAGCCATGAAAATACCACACTGATAAAATGAAAAACTTTAGGATGGGGTAACAACTGCAAGAAATATATGCTTGCAACTTGTATTATCCTGGAATGGCTTTGCCTCAATCTTCTCCAACTCTCTCTTGATTCTTCCATAACACTCTCTTTTATCGAATTCGCTCAATTCACATCCGATCTATAACTAAACTCACCCTAAATCTCAGGATAAGTGCATTTAACTAAATTTACAAACCGTAAACCCTAGAATGAGATAGAATTCAAGAAAATCAGCAGATAAAACTGAAATTATTCCTTCAAATTCGGAGGAAAAATAGAGTTTTTTGAAATTTATTACCTTCGATTGGTTACAGATCCAGAGAGAAGAAGCACCTCGGAAAGCGTACCGCCGTCGATCTGAAGGCGCCATTCGGGATGGGAATGGTTACAGATCCGGAAAGAAGAATCAGGCTGAGATGGGATTCGGTCACCATTTGGGAGCAAAGAAGGTGCCGTTAGGGTTTCGTTCGGGATTTTTTTGGGAAAAGAAGGATTGAAGGAACAGGTGGGAGAGTGGGAGTGGGACTTCGGGTTTGGGTTTTTGGGGAAAAGAAGGAAGTGGTTGGGTTTTGTTTTAAAAGTGGGTATGGGTAATCGGGTTTCGGGTTGTAAATTGAATATGGGTTTTTAAATTGAATGTGGGTTTTGGTTTTTATATCCATTTAAATGTGAATTTGTTTTAAATCACTCAATTTTAAAACCTCAATTTCATTCAAGCCTTTCAGAGTACCCCAAATAATTTGTAAAAAAAATTTAAAGGATCAAATAATTATTTTGGGAACCCCTAATAACATTTTTTTACGCGTAAAATACGTACCTATATTTACAAGGAAAGTACAAAATCGGGGGCCCTCAAAATCGCAAAATCCGCGGGGCCTAAGGCGGCCGTCTTACCCGCCTATATAGTGGGCCCGGCCCTGGGAGCTAGTTATTTACTAAGGATCATTGATCGTATGTTCTTCTTTCTGTATTTATGGGAGAAGGGCTCATTGTCTAATTATTTTTGAGTATCTAAGAAAACCATCTCAGCTCTCAAAAAGTAAAGCACCCAAATCCAAATGAATAAGATGATGAATGATAAAGGAGTGAGTAGGCTTAGTTTTGGTTTTATCAGTTTTTTGAGTTGTAGTTCTTGTAATTAGCACAAAAACACAAGTAATATACTTGTGACCACATTCTACATTTGGTTACTCTTCAATAATACATGATAATGCCCAACCGTGTTGAGTTTGGTTTACTGTTTCATACCACAAAAATAAAGATCTATAACTCCGCGGAGTTCAGCTATATTGCTGGTCTACATCTTAAATTATTTTTGTCGTGTGAAATAAGTATAGCAAAAGTCGAACAACTAGCATTATCTATAATGTATATACCTAATATAAGGTTATTATAATTATTAGACAATAAGGACGCTTATACTCAAATTTGGATGAAAGGCTCCTCTCCGTATATGCGGAATCCACATGTATTTGAAAATACGACAAAAAAATCATATAAAAGAAATAATTCATGCTATTATTAGTAGTGGAAACTGAATATGAAGAAGTAAGGGGTAAAGTTCCAAAATGGTTTTTCTCAAAAAATATTTTCAAAAGGGTGCTTTAGTTTTTTTTTTTTTTTGTTTTTTGGATAAAACATGGCCGCAGCCATCGTTTCATTAATGAGGATTAAGGAAACAAAGCATTACAAAGTACTAATATTACAGATCGGCTCTCAGATCAGCCACCCAAAATAAAACAACATAGCGAAAACATCAAAGTAGAAACTACAACAGGAATAAAAGTACATAAAACAACCGAAACAGCTCCAGTCACAGCTGCTTCCAAGATGCGCCAAACTCGCTGTTAGATATTATAGTCCCATATTGGTGGTAAAGTTGTTTTGATATATGTTCACCTCCTATATATAGGTGGTATTGTACTTGGTTAAACTCAATTCAATATTTAGTATTATCTTCATTTCTCTCTGATTTATCTTAACATGGTATCAGAACCAATTACTCAAATTTTCTTTTCTTAAAATTTTCCCATCCAAAATCCTCAAATTCCAACTGCAAAAGCTATACAAATTTCTTCCCAAAAACCCTAGTTATAAATTAAAAAAAAAAAAAAATTCAAGCCGTCATCTTCCAGATCTTCATCCTGGAAAGTCATCTTCATCGAGTCATCTTCCAAATCAGGTTGAGAAAGTCATCTTCATCAAGTCATCATCTTCATCCTCAAGTCGTCATCGTCCAGATCTTCAACTGCCGATCGTCCGGATCTTCAGGCCGTGTCCAGATCTTCAACTGCGTCCAGATCTTCAGCTGCTGATCATCAGCCGTCCTCCATCATCAAGTCTTCCTCATCCTGGATTCCCTCCATCATCAAGTCTTCCAATGTCGTCGGTTACATCTGCCCTCACATTCAAGTCGGTTGGCTGGTTCCTCACTATTCCTGGTCCTCTTGGCTGGTTCCTGAGCACCTTCGCCTGACGCGTTTGCCTCCAACAGTGTGTTTCCCCTATGAGACCATCCCTCTTGCCCGATGTTCTGACTATCCATACTAACCATCTGTCTTTTTTCCTTTCCTCCGATATTCTGTAAACTTTCTAGTGGAAGAGCTACCTACACTGCCTCTAACTTCTCTGTCCTCGCACTCTGTTTCAGTAACTAAGATGAGATTATCTTCTCTAATGCCGTCTAATGCTCCAATTATGCCCTCCCCTGACTCCGGTGCTGAAGTAAGTTGTACTATGTTGGACATAGCATTCTGAGTTATTGCGGTGCAAATGGTCTGAGTTGGAATTGGAGTGATTATGCCTGTTGGGACATCTTGCGCTGTGGGAATTAAAACCTCTTGAGGCATGCCCCCGGTCTCAGGGTACTTCTTCTCCTTCGATTGAATCAGCGAGCACAGTGCCAATTTCACAGATCTTTCGATTTCCTCGTTAGAAAATTTCATCCACTCTTTGTTGATCAGGCCCATTTGATTAGAGAGGCCCACTTCTTGGCCTTGTTTAAGTATACCCTGCTTACTAAAGGGTTTCGAACTCCCTATCACTGCGTCTATAGCCCAAACGCCTTTTCCCTCTGTCCCATCGCCGCACTGAGTGACAGGTGCTACAATTGGAGCGTCACTTCGATAAGGTGCCTGGCAGACTGAGGTGAAGTGAGTGGACTTTTGTGGGGCCCAATGACAGCTACCTGGCGTAGCTGGGAGCTTAGCTGGTGCCTTGGACGGAGAAGATTTGATCTTTACCGCTGCGCTTGAATTTTTGGCAAGCCGCTCAGCTATGGACGGTTTAGATCTCCCTTGAACTCCGCCAATCGATGGGAGTATACGTGAACAGTCCCTCGCATCCAACGGCAGCACTTCATCGTCTACCTCTGGCACCAAATCTGGACCATTAAAAAATTTTTCGACTCCAGGCTGTGGATCTTTAAACGAGACGGTTTTTTGGACCTCGACAATCACTTTAACCTCATAGATATGGTTATCGAACTCAGTTAAGATCTTCGACGGGATGTCACACTTGTTCGCAACCCCAACTTTGATTCTTGCAAATTTTCTAGCGGAGAGGGTGAGTGTTTGTCTGTCGATATCTACGAGCATGCCGAACGGTCTAACAACGTTTTGAAAACCAGACCGAACCCAGCAATAGAGTGGTAGGTTGTATAACCTAATCCATACCGGTAGGAGATTATCCGCCTTCAACGCTCCGTAATTGCGAGACCACCACTTGAAAGTTACAAAAAACTCTAAGCCAGAGGCATCTCTTCCCTCTAGTCCCTCAACTCTGATCGTCTCCTTAGTGATCGCAGCGTCACTACAGTGCGCATAGAATGTGTTAGTTGCTATTTCTTGGATAACCCATGTAGGAGTTGGCGAAGAAACCAGTGCCGCTAGAAGTAAATCCGATACGTCAGATACATTGGGCACTCCTGTCTGAGCGTTGATAATAATTCTCTAATTAAAGCGTCTTTCGAAGTCGGCGATCAATGGCGTCGGAGTTATAGATGCTTGGATGACGCGTCTATCTCCCGCTACACTCTCTTGCGTTTTGCTCCCCTCCGATGCAGCAGGATTCCCCGTCTTTGGTGCTCTCGAGTTGGAGTTGGAAGCAATCAATCGCTTAGGACAATTGGTGGAGATATGACCGGAGCTTCGACAGAGATAACAAAACCAGTCTGCTAGACACTTGCTAAAGGGTGGTTTAGTTATTTTCTTCTTCTTTCATCTTTCCATTTTGTTGTCTCTTTTTTACTCCTACAAAACAACAAAAGAAAATGTTATTCTGATGTAATAGCTATGATTCGTACAGCATGAATATTTTGTTATGCCGCTGCTGGAGGCGAGTTTACTTTCCTATTGTAGCTTGTTTTATTAGTTGCTTATTAGTGAATTTATATGATAAGATTAAACAAAAAGAAGTTATATTTAGTTTCTCACCCAAAAAAATATATACAATTTTAACTTGACAAAGAAAATGAACCACCGCATACTTTCTCACTCTCTTTAATAAATTTTGTCATAATTTTGTACCTTTGGTTACGAACAATATTACATCAAAGTTGGGAACAAAATTAAAGATATGGAAGTTGTTTATATATATATATATATATATATATATATATATATATATATATATATATATATATATATATATTGAAGAAGAAGAAAATGTGGAATCTGGCCACCCTGTTTCATTAATAAGAGATTAATAAAACATACTCAGAATACTGAGCCTACTACAAAATCCTACAACAGAACAAAAGTACATAAACTCCACCCCAAACATGGAGGGTGGGACAAAATAAACATAGAGAAACCGCAAAGCAATACATCAT